>JAQJVK010000017.1:7629218-8306675 GCA_035578135.1 Flexamia atlantica | reverse complement strand
TGTGATAAGATTACGAGGACTTAACGATTATAGCTTTGCGGTTGCGTTCTGGGACTTGAGAAACACTGCACAAGTGAGAAAACAGCATTTTCTAATTCTCCGTCAACCTCGGACGGATAATGTAGGATCCGCATACTTCAGGTCCGGAAGGTCCGAGGCGTGCAATATGTGAGATATAGTTTTTACTTTGAAATTAACAGAAAAAATTCTTTTTTACCAAGGTTAAAAACGTATAATTCATGAATACTTTCTCATTTGTCCTTTAGTGTTAGGCCTACTTCATAAAAATATTTTATTTTTATTGTGAAAAAAACATTTTTCTAAAATTTCAAAGTGATCTAAAATTTTCAGAATCTAATCTGCGAGCAGCTTTAAATTAGTTCAAATTTCAGGAGTTATTCTGTTTGATGTTATGCTTCTAGATTGCCTAAAAACGCGAATTTTCAGATGTAATTTATTACGCCCCAAGTAGGTTATACTGTAGTGCATCATTTAAATTTCGTGGTATAAATTCAAATAGCTTTTGCTTTAGGTTTAAACTATTTAAAGGCTTTGGCAAATGTAAATCTTATTGCTACCACAATAATAAACACAACGTCGGGGGAGAAGAGAGGATTCCATCAAGGTCACTCCCGACTCCCAACCGCTGCGCTGTTGCTTTGACGCTGTCAGCGGCGGTGACGCGACGGATGTTAGATACAAGCCGAGTGGTTTGTTTTTATATTTGGACTTGAATAATTGTAAATCGATGCTTGCATTGCCGTATATTTTCTTAGGCTTGTTCTTTGGGTAAAATGTGATGTAGACAATTTTACTCTTCACATTCATATCATAAATTTATTATTTTATTCATATTTTAAAATTTGCCGTTCCCGAAAAATTTGCCGCCCCCAAAAATCTGCCGCCCTGGGCGGCCGCCCGGGCCGCCCACCCCTGGGCCGGCCCTGGAGGTAACAATCGTCCAACCCCAGGTACATAGTCAAGTTTTTGCGACGTGAGGATCCTGATAAGCTTCTACAGAAACGGAAGGTAAAGCATGATTTTTTCTACAGACATTTGAATGGCTTTAAGACTGACAACCCTATTTATATCAATATCTCCCTGGCTCCTGTTAGAAGAGTTCTTTTTGCTAAATCTCGCCAGTTCAAGATCGATTACAAGTATAAATTTGTTTGGGTGGATAGGGCAGGTAGGGTAAAGGTGAAAAAGGATGATAACTCCAGTGTTGTGCATATCAAAAGTGAAGATGACTTGAATAGATTGATAGTCAAGGAAAAGGGTAGGCCGAGGTCAACATAAGTCACTGTACTCAGGGTCCCTTGCATGTTATCTTAGTTTACAATTAGCATGTATCGCCTTTTTCATTATTATTAACTTATTTATTATTATTTGTATTTAACTTATTTATATTCATTTGCATCTGTTCTACTTATTTATTTCTGTGTAGAGAATATGCCTTGCATGTATGTGTATCTTAGTTTTGTACTGAAGCTGAGCTATTTTCCTGTAGCCTATAGGCTATTTTATTTGTGTTCAATAGGCCTATTAGTATTTTTCTATGGGAGCATTAACATTCTAGTCATGACAGATCTGATATTTAAATTATTTCTTGTTTATTTATTTTTTTTCATGATTTTGTACGGTAATTCTGAATGCTGAGGAATGAAGAAATATCTTTTATTACCTGAATGTCAGTGGCCTGAGAACAAAAACAAATTTATTTCTGGGTATAGAAATGCCTTGCATGTATGTATATCTTAGTTTTGTACTTAAGTTGAGCTATTTTCCTGTAGCCTATAGACTGTTTTTATTTGTGTTCATTAGGCCTATTAGTATTTTTCTTTGAGAGCATAAACATTCTAGTCACAACTGATCTGATATTTAGCCTAATTTGTTACTTTTTTCATGAATTTTGTACGATAATTTTGAGTGCTGAGGAATGAAGAAATATCTTTGTATTACCAGAATGTCAGAGGCCTGAGAACAAAAACAAATTTATTTTCCCAATCTTTGTTAAGTGAAAACTTTGATATAATTGCTCTTAGTGAAACTTGGTTGTATGATGGTATTTCAGATGCTGAACTATTTGATGATAGGTACTGTGTTTTTCGCAAAGATCGGGACTTAGTAGGGTTAGGGATGGGTCAGGGAGGTGGGGTATTGTTGGCCGTACACAAAACGAATAACATTGAGATTGCTTGTAGGCGCTTCTGAGGCTGCCGCCAGCACTTCCCCTGACCTCTGGTAATACAAAGATATTTCTTCATTCCTCAGGCACTCAAAATTATCGTACAAATTCATGAAAAAAGTAACAAATTAGGCTAAATATCAGATCAGTTGTGACTAGAATGTTTATGCTCTCAAAGAAAAATACTAATAGGCCTAATGAACACAAATAAAACAGTCTATAGGCTACAGGAAAATAGCTCAACTTAAGTACCAAAACTAAGATATACATACATGCAAGGCATTTCTTTACCCAGAAATAAATTTGTTTTTGTTCTCAGGCCACTGACATTCAGGTAATAAAAGATATTTCTTCATTCCTCAGCATTCAGAATTACCGTACAAAATCATGAAAAAAAATAAATAAAATATTTTTATGAAGTAGGCCTAACACTAAAGGACAAATGAGAAAGTATTCATGAATTTACGTTTTTAACCTTGTAAAAAAGAATTTTTTCTGTTAATTTCAAAGTAAAAACTATATCTCACATATTGCACGCCTCGGACCTTCCGGACCTGAAGTATGCGGATCCTACATTATCCGTCCGAGGTTGACGGAGAATTAGAAAATGCTGTTTTCTCACTTGTGCAGTGTTTCTCAAGTCCAGAAACGCAAACCGCAAAGCTATAATCGTTAAGTCCTCGTAATCTTATCACAATTGTGCCTAGATTTGACGACGAGACATGCGTGATTTTCACGCGACGTAGGCAGACGAGATTCGTCTGCCTGACCGCGATGCTGCTACGAGATTGTCCGACAGACGGCCTTGAGAAGACGACAATGTTTGTATGCCTCATTTAACATCGTGATTTTTTACCATGAATATTTCACGTAATACATATGATGAGTGTGACGACGATGGCGATGGCGGCAAGATAGCGACACCATTAATTACCCTGTTGTTATCAGGAGTTTTTGCTTGCTTGCTAGGCCTACTCTCGCCTATTACTCACGATAACCGCAATCGTAAAAATACCCTAATAATCCAGTATTCAATCCCCATACCAATCAATTACCTTTAAAATAAAAGATTATAACTATTTACAAACCTCATAAAAGTTTAGTGAGTAATTCTTGTAGAGTGTTCTCTGTTTGACTGGCAAGTTTAGTGATACCACCACTTCATTATGAACGAGATATTATTCTTCTCAAAATTTTTCCAAAATCCCAAAAAATTTCGAGGGGGATATATCCCGATATACCCCTCTGGGTACGCTTCTGGATATATATGGGGGAGGGGGCGGCGGCCGCCGATTTCGCCAGGGCGGCAAAGTCCCTAGGGCCGTGCCTGGTTACCTCCATCAATAACGGTGGCAGGCATCGATTCCATCCTCTCTAATGGTTACACCCAGAGCAGCACCAATATCAATCACAGTCTTAACTAACGATGAAGAAGTCTCTCCAGTACCTGAGGAATACCAAATATTTCCAAAGTGTTCCGCCTTGAGTATTGCTCAAGATCGGTCTGGCGAGCAGAGACGTCATTTAATTTAACTCGAAGCGTATTGTTCTCATCATGCAACTTAGAAATGGTTTCCTGCTGATCCAAAATTAACTTATGCTGTTTTTCGATCTCCTTTTTATTCTCATCTATTCTCTCTAAACAAAGGTTTATGGAACTACCAAGCTGAGTTTCCAGTTTAGATTGACCAGCCAAAATTTCATTTTTCATCGCATTTAGCATTTCGTGAATAATATCCTTAGTTAAATCCATTATAGGACTAGGCTTTACTATACTACTTACAGGATACGAATCAGAATTGCTGCGACTCAGTCGCCTGACCTTCATGCACTGATCACAGCACCACTTAGATGCACTATTATTTAGAATTTCAATGTCTTCTACTGTTAAATTAACACAATTTGCATGAAAAATTCCTTTGCATAAACTACAAACAATCTTGCATTTGTCTGAACGGTTAACCTGAGAATTGCATGTTCCACAGTTCCTCATATTATAAGCAGGCAATGAAAGACTTTCATAAATCACCAAATATAAGCAGATACATGCATATAATATTAATAATTCATCAGTTTTAAAAATATATATAGTTCATTACAACTTTAAACGTGCACATACTGCAAAATTTGACCAAGATCCAAGTTTCATAGGTTATGTTTACATGGCACATCTGCCCACAACGATTGCCGACCGATTATGTGTTACCTCTCTATCTCACGTTTCTCTTCGAATTCACGAGTACGAGATTGGGCAAATTCCGCTTTTAGACAGTCTTGTAATTAATCTAACCGCACTGCTTCTTCCACTGTCAAAGGTTTGTTTTCACGTGGAGGACGAGGCACTATCAATCGTTCTTTCGGTTTCGCATTTACTAACGTGGGGTGTACATTGAAAAGCTTCCTCCATTCTTCCGCTTGTTCCCTGTAATTTCTCAAACTGTCTTCACGCCATTGTTCCTGCAATTTTTCAAACTCTTGAGCCATCTCTACTGTCTTTTCGTCCGGCCACTCTCCTTCAGCTTTGCTGGTGAGAGATTTGTCAGCTTCCACTTTTAATTTGTCTTGCAATTTACCTGTTTGTTTAACTTTTCTACCGTCATAGGATCATAGCTTGCTCGCGCGGGTGGTACCAAATCATGTTTTCTAATTTTACCCCCATTTAAAACTGGGTGTTTAGCGGCCACCTCTGGTGTCTTGTCATCTGGCCACATTTCTTTGGCCATTTTATGTTTCTTAACTAATGTGTCAACAATTTCGCTATCACTCAAATGTCTCTTCATCATATCTAAATATATATTTTATATTTTTGGTTTCCAATTTTTTTTATAAACTTAAATTTAAATTTTGATTGATATAACTCAAGATTAAATTTGTAATGACAATAATAATGAATGTCTAAACATGCGTCAAATAAATTGTTAACTTGAGTCAGACGCACGTCAAGGTATATCAACCATCGTCAACGTGCGTCAAGTTATAACAACCATCGTCAATGTGCCTTAACGAAGTCATTTTTAACGTATGTTAAATGTACGTTAAGGTATAACGACCATCGTTAACGTACGTTAAGGTATAATGACCATCGTTAACGTATGTTAAGGTATAACGACAATCGCAAGGCAGGCTCGCTAAAACGGTGGGTCTTGTACAGTCTTATACAGGGAAAAAATAGTCAGAACCGTTGTTTTTAAAGATTTGAAACGTAACGATATCGGTTTAAAACCCTACATTTGATGTTTTTCATTATCTTTCAAACCCGTAAAATTTACGGGGTTTAGATTTTCATAAATAACCCTATCTGAAATAGGGGTAACGATTCGTTACCCCCTTTTAAACAGCCTCGGGTTTTTTCGAAGATGGAATCAGTGCATAAAATCCGCTTTCATTGATGAAAATTGATGTTTTTCATTATCAGTCAGACCCGCCGAAATGTCGGGTCTAATATTTTCATAAGTAAGGCTTCTTAGGTAAATTTGTGCACCTGAAATAAGGGGGAACGATTCGTTCCTCCCCTTAAATAACCAATCTCACACGGTTTTTATCAGCGAATAAGCCGGCTTCTTGGGTGATTAAAAAAAAAATGTAGGCTTCTTTTGTGATTCGCACGTGACCCCGTAGTTTTTACGGGTCTATTTGGCATTGAAATAGGCCTGCTTCTTGGGTGTTTTTTCGAGAAATGGTAGGTTTATTGGGTGATTTTTTCCAAGGATCCGGCCAATATAGGTGGGACACGATTCATGTCCCACCCCTTATAGCATAAAAAAGGCTTAAAAGTATATAAATATCTGAGCCCGGATTATTTGAAGAAAAAGTAGGCTTCCGTGAGGTTGAAAATAGGTAGGCTTCTTAGATAAATCGGACCCGGTGAGGTTTAAATAGGCAGGCTTCCGTGAGGTTAAAATACGTAGGCTTCTTAGGTAAGTCGGTAGCGGGGGGCTCAAATACGGCTTCCATGAGGTTAAAATATGTAGGCATCTTAGGTTAATCGGTAGCGGGGCTCAAATACGCCAGAGTTAGGTGGGACACGATTTGGGGCCCACCCCTTTTCAAATAATAAAAGCCTCAAAGTGCATAGTTTTTTACCCCACCAAGAATCGGGACTACCCTTGTCATATTTTAGGACATAACCACTATCATATTAATAAACCTCACGATGAAGTGTTTGATATTTTATCATTCAAAAGTCAATTACTAATTAATAAATACGAAGGTAAAATTGTACCCTTGTGTTGGATTTGTGATATAGATTGTGATTGTTATTAAATTACCAAGTTTGTTGGTATGGTTAATGCTATTAAATTTAGAGACAATGATTATGAAGAACTATGCATTTGTTGCTCAAAACCGATTTTTAAATCTGAAGTTTCTGGTAATCGTTTAAATATAATGTGCGGAAATGTAAAATATAAAACTAAATATCGATTAATTAGATGATTGATGATGAGCGTGTAGTTTTTGTGTCAACAACGTTCGTTTTCACCAAGCGGTTTGGACCAGTGGTCAGCGCACACTGCTTACACCTCTGACGATCCGCATTCGATCCCCGTACGCGGCGAAAATTTTATACATATTTTTTAATTGAAATTTATTTTTTTCTATTTCAATCGTGTATTTATGTATTTAATTTTTCATTTGAATATAATTTATCTGAATTGTATTTGTGTTATTTAAAATTTGTTTTAAAAATTATGTTTAGCCTATATAAAAATTATATAGTATGTAAAAAATTATGTGCTATATATATAAATGTCATCCAGGTCACGTGATCGACCTCCTTGCTCGACCTCTTTTTGGTGTTCAAAAAAAAGCATTTACATCTACTTGCTGCAAATAGCCTATTAAGACTGTACAACATGTTAATTTCACATCAACTCATTTTGAAACTTAGTGTCAGTTTACACAAACCTTTCACAAATATAAACACATCATGGGACAGTGACAAACCCGCGAAATTGTCATAGGTTACGTCAAAGCCGTAGCCAGGAAATTTTTTCGGGGGGGGGGGGGTTTGGCCAGGGCCGGCGGGTGAATTTCCGGCTCGGCAAAAGTGGTGACCTTTTTTTTACTCGTGTGTGTGCTTTGCGCTGCCTTTATCGTCGTTCTGCACCCTTTTTAACTGTTTCCGGGCCCCTCTACGTTTGCTAGGGGGTTTTTTTGGGGGGTTTCGACTATTTCAGGGGGGGGGGTTTCACCCCCATTTACTATGTTTTCAATGCTATTTCTACTATTTCGGGGGGGTTCTGACCCCCTAACCCCCCCCATTGGCTACGGCCTTGGGTTATGTGATTACACATCCCAAGCAACACAAAAATATTTTCAAATGTATTTTTTTTTCAGACACTGACCAACATTACCACAAATATTTTTCGGGTTATACTGATGCAATATTTTTTAAATATTATAAAAGTAAGTCAAGAATTTTTTTTAAATCATAAAAGAGACAATTAATTAATCATATATAGATGTAATGTTGTGGTAATAATATTTTTAGAAAAATATTGGCTAGTAAAAAAATATATATTTAAAATATTTACAGTATTTTTGTAATATTTTTTTAATTGATAAAACTATGTCAAAATATAATATTTAATAAACATTGAAAAAAATGTTTAGCTGCAATATTAATTCAAATGTTTCTTCAATAAATCCAAAGCAGGAAAATAGTATTGTTGCAATACTGAAACAATATTTTCCTAATATTCTCAATTTAAGAAAACTTGTTCTTAGTTCCCATATTCTCTACCAGAGCGGTAGGATAAAATAACATTTTACCATGCAAAAGCTGTAAGCTTCTATGGCCTAATCTTCTATTTTCAAACATAGGGTTCTAGGTTCAAATCCCACCAAAACATTGGTTTTATATGACTGGTATGACAGTACACATGCTAAGTAACCTGCCCTGATTAAAAATTTTTAATTTTTCAAATTTCTTGATTTAAAGTAAATAATAAAATATTTCAAATATATTTGTGTATTATTTATAAAATATATTAAAATAATATTTAACAAACATTTTATAATGTTGTCGATATATTAGAACAAAAATTATCAATGTTGCACCAAAATGTTATTAATACCTTCTGACAATGTTTTTGTAACATTAATAAATTTCCACAATATCTAGACAATTTATTTAACCACTTTTGAAAAATATTTTTGTGCTACTAAGGATATGCTGACTACTGCTAGCGCTCAGAGCAGCAAACCACTTGTCACACGAAAATGCTGCAATTTTTGTAAAGGTATGCAGCGACTTCAATAAATTGTGTGATACAAAATACATTCAGTGATGTATTGCAGTTGCATCTTACTTTTAGAAGACATTCTATCCGTGTAAAACTCACTAAAATCACATTTTTACCGTGATTTAAATACAGTAGAGCGCCGATTATCCGAACGTCGATCATCCGCACCTTCGGTTAACCGAACGCCGTAATAATTCATATTTTGAACATGATTCTCAAGTAATTCAAATTCGCGCGCCAACCGAAACCTCCGTTGCGCCGGGATATCAATGTATTCTGATAGATTTCATAATAAAATTAAGTGAATATTTTTTTATTGATAATTTTTTAGCCTTTTTACTATTAAGAATTACGTTACCTATATACTTTTAAGCCTTTTTTATGCTATAAGGGGTGGGACATGAATCGTGTCCCACCTATATTGGCCGGATCCTTGGAAAAAATCACCCAATAAACCTACCATTTCTCGAAAAAACACCCAAGAAGCAGGCCTATTTCAATGCCAAATAGACCCGTAAAAACTACGGGGTCACGTGCGAATCACAAAAGAAGCCTACATTTTTTTTTTAATCACCCAAGAAGCCGGCTTATTAGCTGATAAAAACCGTGTGAGATTGGTTATTTAAGGGGAGGAACGAATCGTTCCCCCTTATTTCAGGTGCACAAATTTACCTAAGAAGCCTTACTTATGAAAATATTAGACCCGACATTTCGGCGGGTCTGACTGATAATGAAAAACATCAATTTTCATCAATGAAAGCGGATTTTATGCACTGATTCCATCTTCGAAAAAACCCGAGGCTGTTTAAAAGGGGGTAACGAATCGTTACCCCTATTTCAGATAGGGTTATTTATGAAAATCTAAACCCCGTAAATTTTACGGGTTTGAAAGATAATGAAAAACATCAAATGTAGGGTTTTAAACCGATATCGTTACATTTCAAATCTTTAAAAACAACGGTTCTGACTATTTTTTCCCTGTATAAGACTGTACAAGACCCACCGTTTTAGCGAGCCTGCCTTGCGATTGTCGTTATACCTTAACATACGTTAACGATGGTCATTATACCTTAACGTACGTTAACGATGGTCGTTATACCTTAACGTACATTTAACATACGTTAAAAATGACTTCGTTAAGGCACATTGACGATGGTTGTTATAACTTGACGCACGTTGACGATGGTTGATATACCTTGACGTGCGTCTGACTCAAGTTAACAATTTATTTGACGCATGTTTAGACATTCATTATTATTGTCATTACAAATTTAATCTTGAGTTATATCAATCAAAATTTAAATTTAAGTTTATAAAAAAAATTGGAAACCAAAAATATAAAATATATATTTAGATATGATGAAGAGACATTTGAGTGATAGCGAAATTGTTGACACATTAGTTAAGAAACATAAAATGGCCAAAGAAATGTGGCCAGATGACAAGACACCAGAGGTGGCCGCTAAACACCCAGTTTTAAATGGGGGTAAAATTAGAAAACATGATTTGGTACCACCCGCGCGAGCAAGCTATGATCCTATGACGGTAGAAAAGTTAAACAAACAGGTAAATTGCAAGACAAATTAAAAGTGGAAGCTGACAAATCTCTCACCAGCAAAGCTGAAGGAGAGTGGCCGGACGAAAAGACAGTAGAGATGGCTCAAGAGTTTGAAAAATTGCTACATCACAACATATTGTAGTCGCGTCGCGTCGCGTCGCTGCGAATTACACAAGGTCACAGAACCAACTGACCGAGTTATAAACGCATCCTATATGAGGGGTATAGAATCAAAGTGCACATGTTCCAAAAAAATCGAAATTGAGATATTGGTATCATTTTTTTCGTCTCATTGCCATGAACACAGCTGTGCTAATATTTTGTATTTTTTGGAGAAGTAATCCAAGATGGCGGACTAGTAACTCACCAGTGAACTTAGCTCCCCAAATATCTATTTATTTAATGTGATTTAGTGAAAGTGGATTCATTGGACTTTAACAACGACAAATTTAAAGCACCGTGAGTCAACCTACCTATGTTAACCACATTCAAAATCATTAACTTTGATTTTTTTCACTGATATAAGTAACCCACTCAATGACTACTCTTGCAACTGACAAATAATGAAACTCACAAAAATCCTTCATCTGAATGCAGAAATCAACAAATATTCTAACACATATTAAACAAATTTAGGAAAAAAATATATATATTATTTTTAATCTCAAGTTAAAAAAATTTATCAAAAGCAAAGTAACTGAATTAATGCCATATGGCTTGCCAACACTGAAAACACGTCACTGGTATTGCAACAGAAGCTGACCACATATGCGAGACTGCTGACCCACTTAACACTCAGCAGTGCTGCTGACCTGCCACAACGCCAGCTATCAAGACCATACTACTCATCATCTCCTGCTTAATGAAAACCATAGGCACATTCTAAATTATTAGACAATAGGAATCAGCCAAACCAAGCTAAAAAACTGCTCTTTTTCTCTAAATTCGACAATAGGAATCAGCCAAACCAAGCTAAAAAACTGTACATTTTTCTAAACTCGACAATAGGAATCAGCCAAACCAAGCTCAAAAAACTGTACAATTTTTCTATATTCGACAATAGGAATCAGCCAAACCAAGCTTAAAAAACTGTACTATTTTTCTAAATTCGACAATAGGAATCAGCCAAACCAAGCTCAAAAAACTGCAAAAGGTTTTCACACCATAAAGAGTAGCAATAAATATTGGTTTTTTTATTTATTGTTACACTGACACAAAATGTCACAGTGAATATTAAAATTAATATTTACATATTGACACCCACATGATGTCCAAATATCCTTGTGGCATCTGTGAAATCGGAGTGAGGTACAAAGGAATCGTTTGCACTGGATCCTGTAGAAAATGGTACCACTCCAGATGCTTAAACTGGACGGATCAAAAATTCAAGAATCTGACAGATAAAGTAATAAACACCTGGAAATGCATAAATTGTGAATTAAATGAATCCTCCTCAAACATTGATGAAATACAATCAAAGATACAACACCTATCATCTGAAGAGAACCTAGACCATGAAACCTCTCTTACATTAGCAGGAGAGATAGGGACAGCACTCTTATCAGAAAATAATGCGCTCAAACAAAGATTACATGATATTAAATTAGAAAAATCAGTATATGAATTGGAGCTTGAAGATAAAGTGAAGACATTAGAATTTATAGTTGAAAAATTAAATGAGGAGAAAGTTAACCTTAAACAAGAACTGAATTATATAACTGAGAAAATGGAAAATGAGAAGTCATCAAAAAATGAACTAATTAAAGAGGTAGATGAAGAGAGAGCAGCATATGGAGCCCAAATAAACCATCTCCTCCAAACCAACTCTGAATTGAAAGATATGACCGAAGAAGCTCATGTTGAATTGATAAATAAAGATATGGAAATCAAGACACTCAAAAAGGAGAACAGTGATCTTCTCTTAGCTAACCAACATTTTGTAACAATGCTAGAGGAAAGAGACCAAAAGATAAATACACTAAAGGCTGATTATGAAAGGTCAAATACAAAACTTAAGAACCAAGAACAAACAACTAAAGCTTTCCTCAATACCTTTTTCAATGCTACCAAGCGCAACTTCGACACAAGTTTAGAACTAAGAGAAGAAAGTGAAAGTGAACAAAAAAATAAATTTCAAAAACAAACCATTCCAAAGCAAACTAAACCAGCACCTAATCACTACAGTGTAAGAACTTATGTCTTTAGCACATCACTCCTGGTTGCTAAATACCACAGGGCTTGCAAAGGGAACCAAGCATTAGTGACAGAAAACACAAAACAGAATCTGACTCACAATAGAAAGGAAGATGTACCTCCTACTTCATGGAGCACCTCCAGAGAGACAAGTAGTAGTGTAGCAAAAAAGGAACCACCATGCACAGCGAAAATACGTCAAGTAGGGGAGAGTATAGAAGACTTTATGAAAAACCATCTTGAGTTTTATAAAAACATTAATAAGAGTTTCTACATAGAGAAGAAAGACAAAACAAATACATCAAACTCACCAACACCGGACCATTTTTTACTGTCGCGCCGGGGAGCGAAAGAGAATATATAGCGAAAGATTACCTCACCCAGAACCAAAGGCAGCCTAGAAATAAAACACAACTGAACATCCTGCACCAAAACACTGAAGTGCTAACAAATAAAAAAATAGACAGATTAACTCACTTGCTAGATGAAATAAAACCACATATACTTGTCTTAACAGAGCATGGTAAAAAAGAAGAATACATTGTCAACACTCCCATACCCAAATACACTCTGAAATCACATTACAGCCGTGTTGACCATAACAAAGGGGGTGTTGCCATCTATGTGGACAATAAACTGGAGGAAAACACAGATGCCTTAGATATAAAAGATCTATGTAAAGAACTGGTCTGTGAGATTGCGGCCGTAAGAGTAAAACTGAAAAAACAAAAACTGTATGTCATAGGTGTTTACAGACCACCACCAATGAACCAACTGGATGAAGCACTCACCATCCTCTCGGCAGCAATTGAAAACACAAATGCGGAAAACCACTCTATCATCATTGTTGGTGACATAAACGTGGACAGCTTAAAACCTGACTCCAAGACAAAAAAGTTAAACGACACACTTGCTAGCCACAACATCACAAGACTCTCTCTCCCTCCAACAAGACACATCCCAGACGTCAATTGACTTTGTGTGCTCAAACATGGAAAACAAATACATATCAGCAAAAGTTATTAGTACAGGAATTTCTGACCATACAGCACAACTAACCACAGCATCAGTCGGCAAACCCCAAATATTAAATCAAAATAATGTTTGCAGAATACTAAATAAAGGAAACCTTGATAACCTCAAGGAAATCCTTGAAAACCATAATTGGGATGAGGTAACAAACACACAATGTGCAGATCAAGCTTACAGCAGCTTTCTCCACACCATCAAAACGGCAATGGATATTGCCTGCCCAGCAAAGAAATTAAAACCCAAAAGAAAACACAAACCAAAATGTTTCACAGATAATAGAGCTCTTTCTCTTAAAACTGAATTTTTGGCACTCCTAGATATATATAACCTGACTGGCAATGAAAATGATAAGCGTGCTATGGTAAAAGTGAAAACCGAATATGATCTACGGCTCAAAATGCTCAGACGTAAAGCATCATCAGACCACATTGAAAGGGCTGAAAATAAATCAAAGGCTGTCTGGCAGGTCATAAACAATGAAAAAAGAAACAACTCACCAGAAATTTCTCAACCAGCACTTGAATTAGATGGAATTAAAGTTAATGACCCAAATAAAATTGCTAACATTTTTAATGAATATTTCAGCAACATAGCACAACAGACCCTTAGCACAAATCCACCAAGGAATGAAAAAATACAAGTTTTGCCCCCCACACCAAATGATCTCCTCTACCTACTCCCAACCGATGAAAATGAAATAAGGAACATTATAAACACCCTCAAACCCAAAACATCTGCAGGTGTGGATGAAATATCAGCCAAAATGTTAAAACACTGTAGCAACGCTCTAATTAAACCACTTGTCAACATCACAAATCTCTCATTAACACAAGGACTTTTTCCAAGTGGCTTAAAAATGTCAAAGATTTACCCCAAGCACAAAAATGGCTCCAAATTAGAAACTATAAACTATAGGCCTATATCACTTGTACCAACATTTTCCAAAGTGATTGAAAAAGTAGTTCTGAGGAGATTGATAAACCACTGCAAACACCACAATAACCTTACTGAGAAACAACATCAGTACAACAACTTTGATTGCTTAGGCCATGACCTGATCCTTCACAAACTGGAAAAAGTAGGTGTCAAAGGCCTGGCAAATGCCTGGTTCAGAAGCTACCTTGAGGGGCGAAAACAAGTTGTAGAAATTAAACACAGTCTTAATGGAACGACCCAAAATGTAACATCAAAATCTATGATGGTTAACAGAGGAGTGCCACAGGGATCTGTTCTAGGACCTGTACTCTTCATCCTTCTGTCAAATGACCTGCCTCAATACCTGGAAGCCCACTGCTCACCCTTGATGTATGCTGACGACACGACCCTGCTAATTGCAGCAAAGACTCCAGAAGACTTGTCAGTGAACTCATTCATTGCAAAGATGAAGTTATGGCATATCAGTTCTGTCATAACAATGACCTAGCGGTAAACGCCAACAAAACAAAGCAATTAACGTTTGGCAATAAACAGGACGACATAGAAACAATTCCCGATGAGGAAGTTGAAGACTATACCAAGTTCCTTGGTGTAGAAATTGACGGACAATTATCATGGAATCATCACATTGACACTCTCTCCAAAAAGCTCAACACCAGTCTCTATGTTCTGAAGAGAATAAAACACTCAAGTGACGAAGCCACCACAAAGACCGCATACCATGCCCTATTTGAGTCTCACCTGACATACGGCCTTGGAGCCTGGGGAGGAACCACAGCTGGAAACCTTAAACGGATCCTTCTTCTTCAGAAAAGAGCAATAATCAAAGGATTAGATTCAAGAGAAAGCTGCAGGCAATATTTTACAGAATTTAACATACCGACTGTCGTAGCTCTATACATCAAGGAGGTGATTCTCTATGTGGATGGAAGACCTCTTCTAAAGGGGTCAGACATCCAATGCCATAACACCAGGCATGCATTAAATTATCAGCTACCACATCACCGGAGCGCACTGTACGAGAAAACACCTTCTTACAGTGGAAGGAAGTTCTGCAACACACTTCCAGAAGACGTCAGAAATCAAACAGGAAAAAAATTGAAGATCGCCCTCACCAACTGGCTGACAAGAAACCCGTTTTACTCCCTGGATGAGTTCCTGAAATGGAAGCAAAACCTCCACAAATACCAATGAACTTTATTTGACACACTAATGTAACTCTAATGACTCCATTACAAATCTTTATGTTTTGTTAATAAAGTTTTTTTGATTTGATTTGATTTGTTCCAAAAAATTCATGATCCAATAATAATTTAGTGTTAAAAAGTGAGGTTGGCAACACATCTCACATGTTCCAGTGGAACATGTTAGTTTTGGCAGACTAAGAAATCAGCCAGGTCACGTGACTCCTCTCGACCAATAAAAACACAGCTGAGATGTAAACAGCCAACTGAGCTATAACCTGTGAGTTTCTGTAAAAGTGAGTTTCTGAGTTACTTAACTTTTAATACCTTACTTCAATTCCTAATTAATTATATTTATTTATGAGAAGATGGAGGAATTTGTGTCACCTGTAGCTGAAGGAGAAAGGCCTACGAAAAGGACTCCTAATAAAAGTAACTGGAAGAAAACCAAAGATGCAACGTCAGAAGGAAATCAGTTGACATTGTGTGAACCACAAGAAGCTAATCCTGTATTGTTAATTTAAAGGCCTAGGCCTAACTTAGTTCAAAAAGTTTAAAATCTTTTTTTAAATTGTTTAAATCTTTTAAAATTTAATTTAAATCTATTAAAATAAAAGATTTTTAAAACTTTTAAATCTTTTACAAAAGTTGTAATAAAAGTTTCTTTGTATTATTCACTGTATTTTTAATTTTCTCACCTTATGAAATGGTTTCTAAGTTCAGTTTTGACAGTCAAAGCCATCTGAAACTTCATTGAAATTATATCAGAGGATTATTTAATTTAAGTTTTCTGCCCAAGTTGAACATTTTTAGCTTTTGCCTGATGTCTCTTAGAAAAAGTCATTCCAAAACTCACATGTTCCAATCCAGTGATTTTCAAAACTCACATGATCCTCAAGTCAGTTCCAAAACTCACATGTTCCAAAATATTTATCAATTTTTCACCATGATAACGTGAAAATTTGATATTTTTGACTGCTTTAATGGATTTCTGGTATAGTTTTCCATTGAATCCACTCCTCTTTGTAATTAGTATGCTGTTGGAAATATTAGGCTAGTTTTTCCCAATTTGCCAAAATTTAAGATTTTGGATCATGTGCACTTTGACTCTAACCCCCTCATATAGGCCTACGTCAAAGTGAGATCAGATGCGTTAGTTCCGGTGTTGGCCGTTAGAGGGAATATAGGTAGTGGGTGAATCTAGTATTTTTATTGGCTACTTCAGTTCCAACGAGAAATAATGTAGGCCTGTATAGCCAACAGGTTCGCTCATTTTGATAAATATAAATAATTATTCAAAATTACATTATTCTGGTATATAGGACTACAAACATTCAGGACAAATTGAACAACATTATAATTTTTCTGTAAGATGTAATATTATAGGCGGCGAATTTACGACCTTCTAATCGTAGAAAATGCCGAGGAGCAGTTAGCGTTATTTTTGACGTAACCGTTCCACCGACTAGGCGGAATTGTATTAGTCCGTGCCGAATGCCGATGCCGTTCCGTTCCGGTTCCATGCAAAGCTAACTTAGTAGACTGAAGACTGAAGTATGATTGAATGTGAAGGGAAGAACCTATCTCATCTCTCCCTACCCTGATTCCTGTATAAGGAGAAAGAATTTTACCATCGGAAGTTCTGTATTAAACTATGTTAATATTCAAACTCTGGATTATTAGTTATCATTTTTTAAATCCTGTTTAATAATTCATTATTACGTAAGTTTTTTTTAAAGGAATGGAAACTTCTATAAATATTTAATAGTAGCTTACATAACTAACTCAGTGTAAAGCCAGTTGGCCTAGGCCCAATACAGTAATCCAATTATGGGCTGTGTTGAAATACAATGTTAGTTTAATCTAAAGGTAAACCAAGATTACTGTCTAATCACACACAGGTCACTATTCACACACTAGTAAGAATAATAATAATGTGTTGAGTTCCTCTAGCTAATCAAAACACGGCACCATTTTAATAGAAAACCATAACATAACAACAACGATATTAATTTAACAATTAATTAATTTAACAAAACAACATTTTGTAGCAAATCGTTCTAACTTAAGTGTCGCAAGATGGGTAGGCAAGAGAAAATGTGCGCCATCCATTGCCCTCAGTAGTTCTAGTCAATGTTCAAGCTCTCTCCAAGTATTGCGCAGATGATCCCCATCAATTGTTTGAAATGTATCTATGATTCTTTGACGAAGTTCAATAAGGTTCTGAACCTTTGTTCAATATACTTCATCTTTAACAAACCCCAAATGAAGAAATCCAATGGAGTAACATCAGGGGTGTGAGAGACATGGGCGGATCTAGGGGGGGGGCTGTGGGGGCTGCAGCCCCCCCTTTAGGATAAGGCATAATTTAGTAAGGATGTACGGTAGAGATGGTCGGGTCCCAAAATTTCGGGAAAATTAAATTCCCGATTTTCGAGTGGGATTTTGATTTACTTCGGGAAATTTTCGAGACAGGATCGTTTTAGCGGTCGCAACTAAACAGCCGGTGTAGCTTCGCAAGATTCGCGATCGGCCGCGGAAAACCATCTCGCGTATTTTCCGATCGCGAATAAACGGTAATAAATCTAATTTTGCGAAACTCACGATTGTCCGTTGAAAACTATCGTGCGTATTTGCCAATCTTAACTAAACGGCAAATAAATGCGGCCTTGCAAATCTCTTGATCGGCCGTGAAAACCATCGCGCGTATTTACCTGTCGCGGATGAACGGCAAAAATAGATTTACGCTGTTCGCGAGCGGCCGCGAAATACGCTAGCGCGTATCTATCGATCGCGGATTAACGGCCGATGTAGCTTTACGAAACTCGCGATCGGCCGTGAAAAACGATCTCGCGTGTTTGCCGATCACGAATAAACGGCAAAAATAGCTTTATGAAATTTGCGAACGGCCGCGTATTTGCCGATTGCGGATTGACGGCCGATGTTGCTTTACAAAACTCGCAATTGTCGTGAAAAACGATCGCGCGTATTTACCGATCGCTGATAAACGGCAAATGTGGGTTTGCTTACTCGCAATTGAGCTTAAAAATGAATCTTAGGTATTCACTGATAGCGGTTAATGGACAGATATAACTTGCTATAAGGTGTGACAGTGATGATTGTTCATATTGTTGGCCACATTGGTCTGCTACAAATTGTGGTTTTGCCCATTGATTCAATTTTATAAACTAATTCAGATGTCTTTGAATCCCAGCAGAAAGTATGATTATTTTTCATAAATGAGTAAAAAAATTTAGACAGTTGACAAAAGTAAAGACTTTAAGACTTTAAAATACATTTCTAATAAATAGGTAATTAATATTTTATGTAACTTAAGAAATATTAAGTTTGGGAGTTGTGAACTTAAAATTTATAATTATTAGCTTGGAAAAACTAGTCTTTATGGTTGTCATCTTGAATTTAAATTGATTTTTTATTATTTACCGTAGTTTAAAGTGCTGGAAAATTATGAGTCATAGAGTAATTTCCTAAAACAAAAACTCCAAAGCCAAAAGTTTATATAAACACAATAACATGTTTACTGATTATACATGACAGTATATTGTCACCATGCAATATCCACTCTAGTAGTTTTGGCTTTTTGGAAACCAAACAATAAAACTAAAAGGAAACCTTAATAACTATTGTGTTTCTATCAAATGTAAAAAATGTATAGTATGTGTATTTATTTTGTATTTTTATATATTATCTGTGTTTTTTAATGTATTCAAATTAGAAAGAACAAAAATCCAAATTCAATGAAAAATAATAATCAATAAACAATAAATTTATTTACCATTTTTATATAATTCCATTAGCTTTCTACAATATTTTTAGGTGTGATTCTCAGGGTTTTAAATAGTGTAAAATAGACATTTTCAAGCATTTAAAATATAAATGCTTGGGTCCCCAGACCCCCCGGATTGTTCTCCAGCCCCCCCCCCTTTACAACCGGCTGGATCCGCCCATGGTGAGAGAACCAAGCAACACACTTTGCTTTCTCTTCTGGAGAGAATGCTATTTTCATTAATTTTGCTGTTATGGTAACAAGCGAATGATTTACAACAATGATAACTTGGTCCAAATAAACTTGAGAACATATGTTTTTTATAAAAAACAAACACCACAGAAATATTACTATTAGTTTTTATTCCACAGACATTTAAAATTGTAAAGATAATTTATGGATAATTTATTTCTATACTTCAACAATCAAAAGAGTCCCCAGTGATTGGAAAGGTGGAAGTATCATCTATGGGGGTGGGAGTTTTAAGTCAGAAGTGATGTAGGAATAGTATCAGTTGTAACCTTAATACTATTACTGGATCAAAAAAAGAACTACAAATTTTATCAGATTTGTTTATATGTTATTGCAACTGTATACTTAAGAGTAAAATGTCTTGACCTTTAGGCCTTTTACTAAGTATTTTAAGACAAAAATGTACCGGGTGTCTTACCTAGAGTGAACCAAAAGTTAAATTTTCAACTAGAAATCTGGCAATGAACTTTTCATAGGAGGCTCCCCTTTATTTTTTGTCATGTTTTTATCTAGTGGTTTTGAATTAAATAATATTCCTTGAATTTTCCAGAATGATTGACAACTTATATATTTCTTATGGAACAACCTGTATTTTATGGCATTTTTTATCTCTACAGGTTATCTATACACTTAATAATTTTTGTAATGGTGTATTTTTTCCTAAAAACATTGGTTAAGGAGATACAGGTATTTGAAGTTGAATCGCCATAACAAATAAATGGGGAATTGAGATGAATGATGTCAAAGATTCTCTCTCATGTTATTTAAATAAGGAACATTTTACTTTAAGCTGCCCTTATCTTAGTAACCGTCTGTTTTTGAAAGAAATGCCAAATTACAAACAACCTTAGACTAACCTGTGGAATTTTAAAGGGGTTTTTTCTTAAAAAAAACTAAGTTTCTCACCACATTGGAAAGTGTTGGCCATATTTTGAAAATCAGAAACCACCCCAAAAAGCAGAATAAAATGAAAGGTGAGTCTGAAGTGCCAGATTTATAGTTAAAAATGTAAAAATTGGTTTACTCAAAGTGATAAACCTAACCTTTACTTCCCTACTCGAGCTCTCCACTCGACTCGGACAGCATTAACTTCCCTAACACAATCATCATTGCAGGTAACGGTCACGCCACAGTGCTGAGGAGGGCGGCTGCCGTGCCCCACCCCCTGCCCCCCCTGCCTCCACCCCTGGGCCGCAAGCCTCCTCCTCCCCCCGGACTGTACGAGGAGCCCAACCACAGTTCTGACTCGGACTTTGGCCACCAGCCGAGTCGAAGTGCGCTCGACAGGTTGAGTGTTCGGAGCGGCCTCCTCAACCTGTCAGGGGCCGGCTCCCGCAAGCCCCTCCTCTCCCTCACTCCTGCTGAAGAGGCGGGTCTGTTCTCAGAAGACCAGGTCACATCACCCAGAATGTTATACTTCGCCCCACAACTCGGAGAAGTCCAGGGAACTGAGAGAGAGGATCCAGGACAGCCGGGACCATCTCAGGCTGGCATTCAGGTATGGACGGGCGAGGAAACCAATTAGAGTGTCAAATGTATAGGCAGAAGGTTAGGGAGATAAAAAACAATTACAACTTTAAAGAAAACCTTTTTTTAAAGAACTCTCAACAATGACTTATATTTGATTCATTTCCGTAGTGACTGTAAAAGATCTATATTTCTTAGTGTTTTGGGCAAGCATTGGTAAAAATTGCCCCATAAACTTTGGAAGACTGGTTCTTAGAATTAAAACCTAAGTTAGAAGAGCTCTAGTCAAGGCAAAACTGATCAAATTATTCTAGGACCTAAGTTGAGAGCTAGTCCTCTTAATTTTGTTAATAGAACTTACAGAAAAAATAGTCGATAGTGTAACATCTTAATCCATATATCATGGACATTGGTGGTATAGTGAATAGTGTCAACATAAAACCAAAACATTTTAAAAATGTTGAAAGATTTTCTTCATAAATGCTCTTTTGTCTGTTTCCATTTCCATTTATTGAAATAGGTCGTATATTAATACATTTTTTCACACATTCAGAAGGAATGTGTGTGTGGAGCAGTCTGCCAAGACACACTTTAGATGAATGAAACTCTGGGCTGACGCACAGACATAAGTGCCTATGTTGGCTTTTTCCCAAGACTGCAATACTTTGAACTAAAATTGTATTTTATTTAATGTTTGTAATTAACTAATAGCATAATTTTATTTATATCTAATTCAATAGTCAAATTACAAGTGAAGAACTACATCAAGATTATTATTTATATAAACATGAGTTTTGGTGCACAAAACTGTATTTTTTGGAAATAAATGTGATACAGAAAGTGAAAAGTCGCTGGATTAAATTTTACATTACATACATTTTAGTTGAATCGGGTCAAAAATATTTATTTTTACATTTCAATTGGATACAATTCCTTAATCTTTCCTGTACAGATTCATTCGGTTGTTTTAGCGATAAGAATCTGAGGAATATTTAAAAAATAACTGATATATGCAACCTATGTTATGCATACGAAAAGGGACCTCAAGTCTCTTAAATGGAAAATAACATGGCCGGCGACTTGAGGTCCTTTTCCCTAAAGCCCAGGCCTGCAATGACTGAGTAGTCAGGGGCATCACAAAACTAGTCTTTCCTGACATCTATCAGCACATGAGTAAACTACTTCAAGTTTATCATTGTTAAAGAATATTGTCTGTCCAAAAATTACTGTCTCGACAGTGTGTTTCTCCTTCAATCCTCAATATTTGAGATCCCTTTTCCAACTTCTCAATTCCTCATTTGAAATGCTTAATTTTAACAATGAAATTTTAAGTGTAAAATTTCTCTTTTAGTTTAGATTTGAAGATCTAGTTTTCAGCTTTATTTTAATTTCTAAATTATTCCTCAAATACTAATAATAAATATTCTCAGAATGTTTGAATTTTTGGACCTTGATTTCCTAAAATACATGTTTTGATTAGTTAAAATTCGAATGGCAGTAATAGTGGAATCATTTTAGTGTTGAACCCCAAAAAAATTGCAACACAAGCGATTAAAAAAAAAAATGAAAGCTAAGAGTGCCCTTAACAACCCCTTAAAAATTGCCATCAATCGCACCTTGGCAACATGCCCAAAAATTCAAAATGGCCGCCAAGATTGCTGCCAAAATATATATTTTGGCATATATCTCGAGAACGGTTAGTTTTATCAAAAATCTTTATCCTAGCAAAAATGTAGCTCTTTTAATGCCAATCAGTTTTCATACATACATTTTGTCTGTCAGACGTATGGTATGGCCGCCATTCGCCGAAACGTAATTCATTAAAATCTGCCTTTTTAGCGAATTTCCCTATAGTGAAATTAAGCTATTACCGTAGGTCTCATGGTAAGACTTAAGACCGGGACCATCATAACTTTTCATTTTGGGGCCCCCAGAAGCCAAAAACACCATTCGTTTGAATTTTTGGACATATATACATCCTTCTATATATATATATATATATATATATATATATATATATATATTTATCTATAAATCTATGTATCTTTAAGCTCGATAGCGGTAACAAAAATGGTCCAATCATAATGAAATTTGGTATGGAGGTGTAAAGTGGCAATTATTCGGACGAGTTCAAAAACCAGCCCAATCGAACCACCGGAAGGGGGGGTAACGAGGGTTTTACCCATTAAAAATGGGGTTTTTCGGGTTCTTACATAAAAAAATTAAAATAATCAAACTTTAGTTGACACCATTGAATTCAGCTCGAAAAAACAAACAATTTTGTATTTTGAATCATTGCTCTATGTCCATTGGTTGCCGAGATATTGATAGCGGTAAACACAGAACATCCCTATGTTATGCTTATGGGAAATAAATAAAATGCTATATATATCCCTTATTTCTCAACATATCTTAATAAAACTTGGTATGTGGCTTCAACTAGTAGAGATATACTTGATTATGGTCTAAAGTTCCCCATGCTTCAATAAATAATTAAAATGGTGCCTCACATCAACATTTCTCAACGTATATTCACAAACAAGCATGCAAAAATATTCTCCATAAGAATAACATGGGAAGTGAGTATGCAGGTTTGCTGCCACGGAATTGTCAAAATGGGGAACTTAAGGCCATAATCAAGTATACCTCTACTTGATGAAGCCACATACCAAGTTTTATTAAGATATGTCGAGAAATAAGGGATATATAGCATTTTATTTATTACCCATAAGGATTACATATGGACAATGTTCTGTGTTTACCGCTTTCAATATCTCGGCAACCAATGGACATAGAGCAATGATTCAAAATACAAAATTTTTTTTTTTGAGCTGAATTCAATGGTATCAACTAAAATTTGATTATTTTAATTTTTTTACGTAGAAACCCGAAAAAACCCATTTTTGAGGGGTAAAACCCCACTTACCCCCCCTTCCAGTGGTCCGATTGGGCTGGTTTTTGAACTCGTCCGAGGGTTTACTACTTTACATGTCTGTACCAAATTTCATTAAGATCGGATCATATTTACGGCCGCTATCCTCTTAATTTCCTATAGGGAAATTCGCTAAAACCCATTTTTGAGGGGTAAAATCCCCCTTACTCCCCCTTCCAATGGTCCGATCGGGGTGGTTTTCGAACTCGTCAGAATAATTGCCACTTTACACCTCCATACCAAATTTCATTATGATCGGACCATTTTTGTTACCGCTATCGTGGTTAAAGATACATATATATATATATATATATATATAGATGAATATATATATAGATAAATATATAAATATATATATATTTATATACATAGAAGGATGTATATATGTCCAAAAATTCAAACGAATGGTGTTTTTGGCTTCTGGGGGCCCCAAAATGAAAAGTTATGATGGTCCTGGTCTTAAGTCTTACCATGAGACCTACGGTAATAGCTTAATTATTTCCCTATAGGGAAATTCGCTAAAAAGGCAGATTTTAATGAATTACGTTTCGGCAAATGGCGGCCATACCATACGTCTGACAGACGAAATGTATGTATGAAAACTGATCGGCATTAAAAGAGCTACATTTTTGCTAGGATAAAGATTTTTGATAAAACTAACTGTTTTCGAGATATATGCCAGAATATATATTTTGGCAGCAATCTTGGCGGCCATTTTGAATTTTTGGGCATGTTGCCAAGGTGCGATTGATGGCGATTTTTGAGGGGTTATTAAGGGTACTCTTAGCTATCATTTAAAAAAAAAATTGCTCGTGTTGCAATTTTTTTGGGGTTAGGCCATTTTTTCTCATAAAATGATTCCACTATAACTCAAACAAAATAAATCATAGCTCTATAAATTATATGTCAAATTGTTCACCATTTAAAGCTGAACTTCAGATGTTAATAACTCAAAACTGGAAAATTTCGACTTGAGTTGTATTTTCACTTTCCGCATCACAAATTCAGTTTTTGTTCATTCATTCATGTACTTTGTTAATACTTTGTTGGGAATCCATAAAATTTTAATTCTCAACTTTTTCTAGCCGGATCCATAACTATCCATCATAAGTACCTCATTATCTTAAAAGTCTACTCAAGCCATATACAGATATTAAATACTGCAACCTTAATTAGTTAATAATGTAATCGTACCTGAAATTATGAAGTATTTCTAAACTGCCCACACTCCGACATGTATATATTTATGATCTCTCCTTGTACTCTAAATAAGCATTAACAATGTAATATGTGATATTTTGTGAAAATTTATATTTTAATAAATTTAAATAACAAAAATTGGTAATTTTATGCAATTTGTATGTTTCAGGACCAGATCCTAGCTACGCAGCTGAGGAGGCTGAACCGAGAGGCGACTCCGACGATATCGGAGGTTTACCATGAGCGGAACATCGGGCTTGGCCTCGCTCCTCCTCTCTCCAAGCTCTTGGATGGTGAACATGACAACCTGCTCAATGAAGTCTCTGAAAACAAGGTAATTTTCAATCTGATTTTGTCTTACCTTAGCAATTGATTGTTTTTTATTTTTAGGTCTTTTGGAAACTAAACGCTCAAGAGTTTCGAGTCCTATCATTTATCCAGTATCCGGAAGACCAAACCCATAAGTGCCTTTTAAGTCTAGACCTATCACTTCGATCACGTAAAATATTGATCAAACCATGTCTTGTTTGTGTAGTAGTTTCAATAAGTGTTCTTCTATTGGCTTATGTGTTTAAGTAGGTTTTAAATCAAAATTAAATGTTCAACAAACTCTTTTGGACCAATACAATCTCAATAAATTGATCTCTCGGTTGTTGTCACGAGTTTACTGAACTTCTGAGCTTGAATCCCGAAGTGGTTGGAAATTCTAAGGTTCAGTCATCGATGAAAACCTCTGAAGTATGTAATAATAAGTGAAATAATATGCAGAGAGGCATTCATTAATCTGGGAATCATGACAGTACCTTGCCATATGTATCCTTGTATGTACATGGAATAATAAATTAATTGTATAATTACAATTAATTATACAGTTAATTGTACATGGAATAATATGTATAATTGTTATATGTATAGGCCTATGTATCTTACCACATGTATCTTTGAAGCCATTACATATATTAAACAACAAGATTTTCCCATTCCAATGCCCATCCTCGAGAACAACACCAGGAACAATAGAGTTTTTTCTCAACAACACAGGCCAAAAACATTTGGACAATAACCCAAACACAAAAAACTCTTTCAGGATCTTCCAAATAATTTTAAAAATATAAATAAAATAGACAAATTAAAACTGGAAGTCCAAAAATATCGTAAAGCTAAATGTTGTTACAATTTAGAGGCCTACCTGTTTCCCACTAGCAACCTGACCAATAAATAAAAATAAAAAAATAAACCCCTTAGGCTACTAACATATCATACAAAAAACTACTAACTTAAACTAACCTAAGATTGGTGATCCTAGCTAATTAGGACACTCTGACCTCTTGAGTAACTCAGTGATGAAGGCGTTTCATTATGTTATGAACACAGCTTTACAATCTGTACATTTTATAATATCCTGTAGCAGTACATCATTGCTACACTTCCTGCACTTTTCGGCCGGCATTTTCACATATTTTTATGTCACCACACATAAAAAACAATGGATAAAATAATAGTATGGGTAGACTTAAACAATTTCAAACTATTAATATTTTGATGACGCGATATGTCATATGGGGGCGGCAGTCAGAATAGTGCCTAGGTGCGGAAAATATTTAAATCTGTCCCCACCTCCTTCTATAAGTCGCAAGATAACCCAAAGAGACAAGTGCCTGACCGATGGTGCTGGGGCTGACATCTGTCTATGTTCTGCAGGAGAAGACCAAGCCGTGGCTGTCGACCGCGGCGCTGCAGAGATTCTCGTCAGACAGCGGCGAGGCCGACACGAAGCAGCGGAGTTGTTCCCCTTGCAGCGAGTTGAGCCGTCGGGATGAGGGTGACGGGAGATCCATCGCAGACTCCCAGTGCAGCGCTGGGAGCTACAAGCGGGGCTCCAATCTCCGACCCCCGCGGACCTACGACCAGGAGTCCAGAGTACTCGGCTTCATCGAGGACTCGGGAGAGGAGCCGACGCAGTCTGTGCCCAGAGTCAGAGCCCTCCACCCCCCGCCACCACCTATACCAACCTCCCGCACCACAAAGCTCCCCACCCTACAACAGAGTGCTAACTCTGCCCCCTCCTACCCCCTCCTCCCACACCACCAAGCTCCCCCCCCTCCCACAGAGTGCTAACCCTGCCCCCTTCTACCCCCTCCTCCCACACCACCAAGCTCCCCCTCCTCCTACAGAGTGCTAACCCTACCCCCTCTTACCCCCTCCTCCCACACCACCAAGCTCCCCCTCCTCCCATGGAGTGCTAACCCTGCCCTCTCCTACCCCTCCTCCCACACCACCAAGCTCCCCCTCCTCCCACAGAGTGCTAACCCTACCCCCTCTAACCTCCTCCTCACACACCACCAAGCTCCCCCTCCTCCCACAGAGTGCTAACCCAGCCCCCTCCTACCCCCTCCTCCCACACCACCAAGCTCCCCCCCTCCCACAGAGTGCTAACCCTGACCCCTCCTACCGCCTCCTCCCACACCACCAAGCTTCCCCTTCTCACGGTGTTGACCCCACCCAATCTCCCACCCTCCCACAGCGTTGATCCCACCCTCACTCATCCCCACCTCCCACACCACTAAACTCACCACTCTCCCACTGAGTGTTGGTCCTGCCCCCTTTCACCCTCACCTCACTCACCACCAAACTCCATCTCCACCTTCCCATGGATTGCTACCTACCCTACCATAACCCCTCTATAGAATTCCTTCAAAGACCCCCCCTCCCCCACCAAATTTGCTCAATCGGTTTGAGCAGTATTATTCAGCTCCTCCAGTTTTTGATATAAAATTCAATTTCATTTTATTATACCATGTAAAAAGAAGGGTTGTCCACAGTGTTTTTCTCAAAAACAATCTGTGTTCATACAGGCAGAAGCTGCTTTGTGTTTATTTAAAGATCCTCACTTAATTCATGGAGTATTAACTGTAATTTCACTTAATGAAACCGTTTGAACCCTCTGAACTTGCATGCAAAAAGGATTGTGATTAACCCCTCCCTGAACATGAGAGAGGTTTATCTTCTCGTGCTATGCTGTTTTATTAACAATTATAATGCAATAAGAAGAAATTTTCTCATTTTTTAAATTTTATTATGACAGTAAGAAAAATTATCATCATCCAGAACTAAACTGACTAACTGGCATTACAGGTAATTGTTTCTTGGTTCATAATCTCAAATTTTGTTAACTCTATTCATTATTTTGAAGTAATCTTATATTATTTCTGGGAAAAACAAAAGAAATTAAGTTGGGTAGAATGGAAAAAAGTTTCTTAAAATTATCTCCATGAAAGAACTAAATACATGTTTTTGCTTTACTAAAATACCCTTTAATGGAAACAAAGAATTTTATTTCTCAGATATTCTTCTCATAGACTGGTGGACTTAAAAAATGCTAAAGTAGAATCAGGAATATGTATGTCAAAGTAAGGGGTTCTTCTTATGATTCGGTCATTAGTTTAAATGAGGATCCTTACTTAATTCATGGAGTATTAACTGTAATTTCACTTAACGAAACCGTTTGAACCCTCTGAACTTGCATAGCAAAAAGGATTGTGATTAACCCCTCCCTGAACATGAGAGAGGTTTATCTTCTCGTGCTATGCTGTTTTATTAACAATTATAATGTAATAAAAAGAAATTTTCTCATTTTTTAAATTTTATTATGACAGTAAGAAAAATTATCATCCAGAACTAAACTGACTAACTGGCATTACAGGTAATTGTTTCTTGGTTCATAATCTCAAATTTTGTTAACTCTATTCATTATTTTGAAGTAATCTTATATTATTTCTGGGAAAAACAAAACGAAATTAACTTGGGTAGAATGAAAAAAAGTTTCTTAAAATTATCTTCATGAAAGAACTAAATACATTTTTTGCTTTACTAAAATACCCTTTAATGGTAACAAAGAATTTTATTTCTCAGATATTCTTCTCATAGACTGGTGGACTTAAAAAGTGCTAAAGTAGAATCAGGAATATGTATGTCAAAGTAAGGGGTTCTTATTGTGATTCAGTCATTAGTTTAAATGAGGATGGTCAGTTTTGTATCCTATGGAAGCTAATGTACAGTTTGTATGAGCTCTTTATCACTGTTTTTAACCTTACTCAAAATCAAAGAAGTACATAAAGTTTAATACTTAAGTTAGAATATATTAGTTCAATAAATATATTGTGATTTGTACTACAAATATATTAAACGTAAGGGAATGTGTAAATATTATTGTGCTATACTATTATTACGTTTTAACAAATTATTTATAACTTGTTATAAAATTTGACAATTTATATATAACTAAATATAATATATAACTAATATATATTATATTAGTTATAAATGTTTAGATCATAAATTGATTTAGGCTTCATGCAGCCTACTTTTTTTATATATTCACTCATAGAAAGCCTGTCATATAGTACATACGTCATTTAAACCAGGATTATTGTGCAGTAGCTGTAAATAGTATTATTTATCGAGTATACCATTTTTATTTGGACTTGTAAATAGGCTCCTTACCATTCCACTGAAGTCTGAGAGAACCAATGCAGTATTACATAACCATTTTATGTGATTGTACAATATGGTAAATTACAAAAGCTTTGAATGATTAAGTGTATATTGAATATGATTTAAATACAGTTGTATATTTGTATCTATAAAAATTAAACTTCAGTACAAAACCTCAATATTTCATGACTGACCATGGCCCCTCTCTTGTTATAAATGTAGTAGAAATATCTTTTTACCGATTTCGTTTTTCTGTGACAGGGAGTGACAAAAAGATGAACATGGCACTTTTAAAATTAAGCTTAAAGATCTCTAAATATTTCTAGGAAATAATTTTTAGGCACTCAAAAAGGTTTTGCGATTAATACACATCGAAAATCTTTACAAAAACAATAATACATCTTTTTGTGATTCGACAATTTAAATCTGGTGTATTTTTAAAATATATTTTTCAAGCCTCCCATTTATGTTGTTTAACTTTTTTCCAATATCTAATTTTATACACTACGAATTCTACGAATTCTTAAAAGTTTAGTGAGTGGAGTTTTTTTTGTGCCCTGTTGATTTGAGGATCCCCAAAGAATACATTCACAGAAACTAGATTGAAGGCCATACCAAATAACACATTAGTTTTCCTAGTAGGTATTTAGGGAAATAACGGGAAACAACCATAAAGGGAAACAACCATAAAGAACAATCATAAAGAATGCATTCCATTCTGGAAAACAAATCTGTGCTATCTAAATAAATTTGAACCAATTCATTTTTTCAAATTCATCGAGTTGCCTGAATAAATTCCGGTCAATTGTTTAATCCAAAATCAATTTATTGTATCTTGATCCAAAATCATACAAGCGCATTTTGCATACAGACATTTTGAAAGTTGGATTACCCAGTCAGCATTTGCTGCCATGATTTACTTTGCAATCAAGAGGAAAAATTTTAGTTTAGAAGTAGGTTTAATGTCTCAGAGGGGTTCATCATTGATTTAGGAAAGGTGGGGGAGGGGGTGTTGCATAAAGATTGCATTAGGAAAAAATATGCCTTTTTAAATATTTTCCAATAGAATTTTTTGAGGAGGCGTACAACATTAATGCTTTTTGTGAAAGCAGTCCAAACACTTTCAGGAATTTTGGGGTTTGAACCAGGCCCGATTCCATAACTGGGCACAATGGGCACGTGCCCAGGGGCCCCAGGGTTTAGGGGCGGAAAGAGGGCGGAAGAAAAAAATAAACGAACGACGCGCGCTGCGCGAGCGGCGCGTGACGTCAAATGAGTTTGACCTCAGAACTGCTGAGGGGCGCTTGCGCCCTTGACGCCTCGTGTAAATTTTCCCTCTCCTCCTCCCCACCACTGCCACCAAGCCACCCGCCCCCTTGTATTTTTATTGGCATATACACAATATTTTACTTGCATAAAAGTAACATTAAAGGTCATCACCCACTTAGACCCAGCGCAGCACGGCGAAGTGCAGCGCGGAGAAATTTTTCCCTCGGCTTCTCCAGGGGACGCCCCGCCCACTTAAGCAACTCTCGCGGAAGCGTGGCGCGGCGCGGCAAAGAAATAACATCGTTTTTGGTCGAAGTGCTCGGAGTTGTATGCAGTGCAGACATCCCCGCGTTCAGCGCTATCCGCGGCGCTACCCCCGCCTACTACGCAACTCAGCGGAGGCGCGGCGCAGCACGGCAACACGAGGGGAAAATTCCTGCTCCGAATTCTCAGTGCCGGATTCGAAGAGAAGTTTTTTTCGGTGCCGCGCTGCGCCTCCGCAGAGTTGCTTAGATGGGCGTCAGCCTATAAGATAACATGGAACGGATTCTTTTCAAAATTCTTCTACGGCGCCGCGCTCCGCCGCGCCGTGCCGCGCCACCCTCTAGGTTGCGTAGGTGGGCGACAAGCTTAGGTGGTGCAATGAGCTCTGTAGTAAACTAATTCCGCATAGGTCGCAGCACCGTCGCGCTAGGAGCAGTGCGGCGGACAAAAAGTGGAGGTGCGCGTTCGCTCGCTTCCCCTTGGCGGCTTCTTTCTTTTAGTGCTGCCTCCCCCTTTACCCCCAAACCCTCGCCCCGACTCTTGCTCTGTACTGGCGCTCTAGCGGCTGCTCGACTCCCCGTCCCAGCCTTCGTCCGCTGTACGGATTGCCGCGGCCGCCGCACTGGTTCCTTGTGCCAAAATTTATGGAGCCTGGCCATGTCCACTTGCAGAAAAAGGTTGTCTTGATCCTTGTACAGAGAAGTGTGCTCGTAATTTTAAGAGAGGCAACTAAATGTTTCATACATTAATACCCCCGTTGCAGCAGACCTGCATACACAGCGAATTTCAAATGCAAAACAACACATTTCAATCCAACATAGCGAGATTTGACATGTTTTGGTAAGCTCCATAAGAATAACATGGGGAATGAGTATGCAGATTTGCTGCTGCAGGTATATTAAAACTGGGTGGTTTTAACTCAATATTTAGTAGATCTGAACTAGAAGAAGCTATTTACCAAGTTTTATCAAGATATGTTGAAAAATAACGGAGATATAGAATTTTACTTATTTCCCATAAGGTTAACATTGGGACAACGTACTCTGTTTACCACTTTCAATATCTCGGTAACTAATGGACATAGAGCAGTGATTCAAAGTACTAAATTGTTTGTTTTTTTGAGCTGAATTCAATGGTGCCAACAAAAATTCGTTAAATTTTATTTTTCTATGTAAAAAACTCAAAAAACCCATTTTTGGGGGGGTTTAACCCCCTTTACCCCCCCTTCCGGTGATCCGATCGGTCTGGTTCACAAACTCGTCCGAGTGATTACCTTTTTACACGTCTGTACCAATTTTCATTAAGATTGGACCATTTTTATGGCCGCTATCGTGCTAACAGACACACACACACACACACTCACATATATATATATGTATATATATATATATATATATATATATATAATAAATTACATTCACTTGTTAGGGCTACTATAATAATTAGAGAGATTATCATTTTTAGAGAGATTTTAGAGAGATTATGAACAAAAAAGGGTACTCTGTTAGTAAAAATGATAATCTCTCTAAATATATATATATATATATATGTGTGTGTGTGTGTGTGTGTGTGTGTGTGTGTTTTGTAAAATTATCTCCGAAACAAATGAATTCAGTAGCAGTTGCACAAAGAAAAAGTATAAAATAAAAGGAGAAATGGACTGCAACTCCAAAAATGTAATCTACCAACTGGACTGCAAATATTGCAACAAACAATACATAGGGCAAACCTCTAACCACTTACGAGTGTGAATGACTGGACACAGGGCAGATATTACACATGAAGATAAAGACAAACCAGTAGCAAAACATGCCATGTTTCACAAGGCACAAAAACTTGAAGATTGTTACAAATTGAAGGCCATAAGAAAAATAAAAGAAGATGACAATAAAAATGTAACAAACATTGATTTAAGACAGTCGGAATCAGCCCACCAAGTAGTTTTACAAACAAGAAACCCAAGTGGCTTAAATTTACGATAAAATAGTATGACAAAATAATTTAAAGGTCTATGACAATTTTCTATCATTCATCTTTGACCACCAACTTAATTTTCCATATGTCTATTGTTTATTTACCTGTTAATTTTTTGTTTGGTTATTATTTTTTATATTTCTTATATTTTATACACTTTTATACATTTTATTTATCTGAAGAAGTTCACTAGATGGACGAAAATTAATAAAACTGTTTAACACTGAATTATGAAGAGAATTTTTCTACTATATAGATATATATATATATATATATATATATATTCGGACGAATGGTGTTTTTTGCTTCTGGTGGCCCCAAAACAAAAAGTCATCATGGTCTTGGGCTTAGGTCTTACCATGAGACCTACGGTAATAGCTTTTTCCCTATTGGGGAAATTCGCTAATAATTTGTATTAATAAATTATTTGTAACATAATTATTTTAAAATATCATCTAACATTTAATTTGTTGGTCTTGTCGAACTTGAAATCATTGTTTACGTATTAAAATTCAAGTCATAATAATTAATTTAATTTTTCATAATATCTTTATATCCAATTCTATATATAATTCTGTAAATTTGTTATTAAATTTAACTTATTACTTCTGTGTTTTATAAAACGCAAATAAATTTAAACAAATGTCTGGATTTTAATATAAGGACAGACAAAATGCTGTTTCTTGTTTTATTTAACCTAGACGAGTGGGGGCGTTGTCTGACAGTTTGACCTTGGAAGTGTTGCGAGGGCGCACGTGCGCCGTATGGCTAGGCTTACCATAAATGTTCAGAGCCAACCCCGGACACCAAAAGAACGGTGGGGGGGGAAGAGGGGGGCAAGTAAATGAAAAATGGTGAGGTCAAGTCTGGTCCGGCGTATTTCTAAGGGTCACGGCAGACGGGCTACTTTGCTGCAGTTTGTGCGTGGTATTATCGTTTCTTGAATACTGATTGGCTAAAAACCTAATGATCTAGGCCTTGTGACCAAGCAGAAGACGCAGTTGAGCAGTTGTCGCGCAACGAATTAGCCCCTGATACCTGGTGAAAGCATAAAATATCCCTTCCTTTCCTTTAAATTTCTTTTGTTTTGTATAAACTTTCTTAAAAACTGCTCAAAACTAATTACCAATTCATTTATTTAGGGCGTTTTTCTCCTCTTTTTTACGCAGGCTGACTAAAACCCCGGACAAAATTCAAACCCGGACATTTCCCCGGACGCAAGCCTGAAACCCGGACTGTCCGGGGAAATCCCTGACGTCTGGTAAGCCTACGTATGGCGCACTCTTGCTCGCGACGTTAGGCCTTTTTGTTATACTATCGCCAACTGGCTAACTCGCCCTCCCCTCCTCCCACTCCCGCCCCCGCCCCCGTCCTGACACAAAATATGAATAATACTTCAAATGCGGCAATTGTGTGTGTGCACATATGGTGACCCGGTGACAGTGACTTAACAAAAACAACAGGGATCGGCAATGCGATGCCGCGGCCGATCGCTTATTATATAAAAATAAAGGCCTTATGGGCACCAGTTTAATATGCCCATAGCGTCAAGAGGGTTAAAAACGGGCCTGGTTTGAACCCATGACCTCTTTAAGCTAATCTAGATAAACACCCTCCTTTAAGGTACATGTATTGCTGAAGGCTGTCATTCTTATTTATTTATTTATTTCAACGGTTTCCCAATTTATACAAATCATACATACAAATCATATATACAAATAATTACTGAAAATTACTGAGTTCTTGCAGTTTCTTGTATGCTGTCATAACATTTTCATGCAAAAACAGTGAATAAATTAGCATAACTATAACAACCTAATAAATACAAGCAACAATTCAACAATATTTTATACAATGACTAGGATATTTAACAAGAAAAATAATAACTTTAGAAAAGTATTTAAATATAACATGCCAAAGGACTAGAAGCAAGAATGGTGGATATAAGTGCAAAAACTAGAAAATATACTGATACAAAAAAAATAATAAAGTAAGTATTGCATGCTAATACTAACTTGAAAAATACTAATTTTTATCAGTCCAGAATGTTTAAACTAGAAATCAAGTTAGAAAATAATTTCAAAAACATCCAGAAAAATCTACAATATACTGACAAATAAAATACATGCAGCAACAACAATTCAACAAATGCAAACAAGGTATACTTTATACAATGACTAGGATATATAACAATAAAAACAATACCCAGGAAAATATTCAATATAACATGCCAAAGGACTAGAAGCTTGAATGATGGAAATTTGTGCAACAACCAGAAAAGTACTACAACAAGTATTGCATGCCAATCGATTGTTTTGACTAGAAATCAAGTTAGAAAAAAAAATTTTTTTAACAATAGAAAAAGTTACATACATAATGCAATAAGGTATTTCATGGAAACCACTTTCTGGACTTACTTAACTGTACATTCTACACTGACTAAAAGCATGCAATCGTGTGAGTAATGACAATACAAGGACTCTGGTTCACAATCGTTCACGCAAGATAGTTTTCAGTTTGATCTTGAATGACTGCAGGCTGTCCATGAAGAAATCTACCTCCTTACAGTGCTGGTTCCCAATTATTTGAATTCTAGGTATAGGACTATTTTGGCTGTAGCTAGTCGCATGTTGGCCCCTTGCGAATAGATCAAGGGACCTTGTGTTTAATGTTGGAACCCTAAAGTCAATCATTTGCAGCAAATCAGGGCAGTCAATGATGTTATTGACCAACTTGTACAGAAATAGACCATCTTGAAGCTGTCTACGGGCATCCAAGGAGTGCAAACCAAGGTCTGACGCCATTTCCATTAAAGGCACTTCCCTGTAGGGAATCCCCTGTCGAACCCCAACCACTCTAACAAACTTGTCTTGGATTCTTTGGAGAGCTTTCTTGTGACCAAGTTGATAAGGTGTCCAAGCTGTGGTTGAAAACTCCAGAATAGATAAGATGCAAGCACAGTAAATAGTCTTGAGAGCTGCTGATGATCTTAACCCATGGGTAAAACGAAAGAGGAAACCAAGGAGTCTGTTTGCTTTAGAACAAACTGCATCAACTTGTCTACCTAGTGACAGATCATGACTCAACATTATGCCCAAATCTTTTATGGTATCAACTCTTTCAACTAATTTATGGCCCAAGTAATAGTCATTAAATAAAGCATGCTTGACTCTGTGGAAGGTTATAATACAACATTTTTGGGGATTTATAGACATAAGGTTATTATCACTCCATGCAAAGACCGCATTCAAGTCACTTTGAAGTTTCTCGCAACATTTACTGTCATTGACTTGAGTATAAATCTTCACGTCATCAGCGAACATGAGAATCTGCGATGAAATCTCCAGTATTAGATCAGCCGTGAATAAATTGAATAGATAAGGTCCCAGATGTGACCCCTGTGGCACACCAGAAGTGGCAATGAATAAGTCGGACACTGCTCCCTCAGAACGAACCATAAGGCGCCTGTCATAGAGGTATGAACGAAACCAGTTCAGAAGTTGCCCACAGACTCCATATGCATTGAGTTTACTGATGAGAATAGAATGGTCCACCCTGTCAAAGGCCTTACTGAAGTCTATGTAGGCGGAATCTACTTGTCTCGAACTCCTAAAAGCCTCGGTAATGTGTTCTTGAAACAGCCTCAGATTTGTTGTAACCGAACGGCCAGGCATAAAACCATGCTGGCATGCTGGGATGACTGATCTAAAGAAGGATTTAATCTTAGTAAGCAAAAGGCTTTCAAAAAGCTTAGCAATAGCCGGTAGGATGGTCACTGGTCTGTAGTTCTTGACGTCGTTCCTGTTTCCAGACTTAAATATTGGGACAACAAAGCCTTCCTTGAGGCACTCAGGAAATATACCTTCAGCCAAAGAAATGTTGAACATATGGGTTAAGGGTTTGGATAAAAGTGAGCTACAATATCGCAGAACCCTCGAAGGTATCCCGTCGGGACCCGCTCCTTTTGCAGGATCCATATTCTGGAGTTCCCTGCCAACGTCCATCTCAGTAAACTCACACCCTGCCCATCTGTCATTAGAATCAAAGTTGAAATTGTAGTCAGCGGATGAGTCCAATGAGTAGACACCGGAAAAAAACTTGGCGAAGAGGTCGCACTTCTCCTTTGGGGTTTTAGCAGTTTCGTCGTCCAAATTTATCTCTCCAGGCAGTCCCTGATCAGATTTTGATGACTTCACAAAACTCCAGAAAGCCTTCATATTGCCAGGGATGGAATCTTCTACCTTTGAAAGATATGCGGTATAACATACTCTGGCCAACCGCTTACACTGATCCCTGACCAAGGAAAAATGCTGATAGTCCATTCCGTCGAGTGACAACTTATACTGCTTGTGTAGAGACTTTTTAAGTATAGTCAGATTGATCAGCTCACCACTAAACCATCTTGGAAATGGGCTGAGTCCCACTTTCTTGAAAGGTGTGTAAAGCCTTGTAACATCTCTTAGTATCGAAGCAAACACGGAAAAGGATTCATTGATATCAGTGCTAGTATGGTAAAAATTTTCAATGCCAAGGACCAGGAGATGTTGATAAATTTGACACAAATCAGATCTATTAAAATCAAAGACAAACTGAGAGTGTCTGCTAGTAGTAGGGCAGTCAAGCGGCCAAGCAAATTCAAGGGGAGGGTGTACTAGCTCGGCTGGAACTAGTGGATCGATGGCCTGGTCCACATGCAATTGATGAGAGCTTGAAAACACCAAGTCAAGAATAACATTTCTTGCATTGCGTACTTCATTGATTTGTTTTAATGACAGCATATCAGCAAGTTCAGACACAAATCTATTAGAAATCTCCAAGCCACCTAATGAAGAATTCCACCTGGCATTCGGTAAGTTGAAGTCTCCACAAATTAACAGATCATATGATTTTCCCATGGTCAGAGTGACATCCTCAATCACGGAACAGAAATTTTCGTAAACTGAAGATGGTTGATTTGGAGGGATGTAAATGGCCACAACGATTAAGTCTAAAGATCGGCTTGAAGTAATGTGTAGGAAAATACACTCCAGAGCACCCGTTTCTACATTAATTTTACTGCTTCGGTATTAATTTGAGACGGCAATCAGAACTCCTCCACCACTTGCTTTGGTACTAGTTTCTTCAGATCTGTCTTTCCTGTACATCGTATACTTTCTGGTGTCACAAATTTCATTGTTTCGATATGATGAGTTCATATTAGTTTCAGTAAGCATAACTAGATCATAACTTGACAACGTTAGATTAGTCTTAAAATCATGCAACTTAGTTTTGAGTCCATTCACGTTCTTGATACCAATCCTGAAATCAGCAGTTCACGACACTAGTAAAATCTTATCCAATGAATGAAAACCATATATAATAAGCTTAAATTTATAAGAATAGTTTTAATAGTGAACAATTTAATTTAAGAAAACAAAGCATAAAAAAGGACGAATACTCGATAAGAAGGGAAAAAAGTTCACAGCTTATTAATACTTCCAGATCGTATAATTGCATGTATAAAAAAAAATGTGCTAAAGAATTCTCCTGCAGACGTCAAAATCTTCATCTTCGCCGTGGGCACAATCATCCTGGTCATCGCACGTCCAGGACTGAGGGATGCAGCGCTCCTTCCCGTACGATTGGAAACACTGGAAAGTTGATTGTGAGTGAAAAACTTTTTTAAATGGGAAACAGACAGTGAATTATTGCGAGGCATGTTTATTTTTTGTGGTAGAGGATCATAAGTTTTACAAAATCTTGGAGTGGACTTTAGGAGGAATGCTTAAAACAACCTAACTCGGAGGGAGGGGATGTCTGGGTAGGCTCTGACATTCTGTACCAGGGGTGTCCAAACCCCCAAGGCTTATGGCGCATTCCCCCCCAAGAAAACAGCCAGCAACCCCCCTCTAAACTAAAAAACTACAAACAAAACTCGAAACTAGTACTAAAATCGAGGAAGTAGGTATTTACACTGAAGTGCTGCATAACAATATAATCTAATTTTGAATATTGTCCTGGATATTTCAACTACAGTACTGGAGCCTGTTAACCATGACACTTGATTTGTAATAACAAATTTTATATCTCAAGATATCTGCAATCAAGGTAAAAGATATTATTTTTAATATGAAATATTTCTCAAGTATATGTTTGCCTTTATTTATACTACAGTCCTTCCGCCCGGCAATTCGCGTCTTCTCCGGACTCAACTCACCCTCCTGATCCGCTCGCCAGGCCGACCGTTGGCAAACGATGACTCACCCACTAGCGCTGTCCCACAGTACTACAATTTTTAAATTTCAAGTTTTAATATAAAAACAAGTTTTTTTAATTCTACCTAAAATTCTAAAGAAAATGTGCCAAAATGCTACTAAATATCCACGGCAAAAATAGGTAAAAACTTATAAAGTTTTTAATTTCTTGATCTTAAATTAAATAGATAAATATGACGCATTCCCCAGGAGAGTCGAGTGAGTCGAAATATGTGAGGCGAGTTCCCAGAAGATGCTTAATCGCCTGGGAATCATGGCTGGGTGGAAAGACTATAGCTGATGGTGTCCCGCTTCGCTGGATAAGAGTAGACAAATAAATGAATTGTAAGTGAAATCAAATTCAACAGCTGTTCAGCTGTTTTCTTTACATTTGTGCTCTTAGAGAAAATTTTATGAATAAACTGTTTTCCTCGTATTTTCTCACCGAGACCTTTCATTCAAGTATAGGGATGATGGGTGTCAGGAGTTATGGTTCTATCAATAGGTACGGGTAATTTGGGTTTGTAGATTGAAAATGTGAAAACAAAACAATAATCGCCATTTCAATACCGTACAATGTACTAAATGAAATTATTAATTGAAATATAAGCAATTATAATTAAAGAAAAACTAATCGATAATTCAAACTAATAAAATACTAATAACTGAAAAAATAAAGAATAAGTTCTGAGGAGCTTGGAAAAGATTCACTGATGTCTATTTATCCTTGGAGCCGCTAAAAGAATACAGTAAGCAGTAGGCTAATGCAAAATACTATTCAACTTCCCAATGAGCTAGAAATTTGAAATTTGGCACAAATATTCCTTGAGTGGTAAAACCACGGGGAAAAGTCTCAAAACAAAAAACTTCCACCCCCTACCCTTCCAAAGGGGAGTTATTTAATTATGCTAAAAGAATAGTTATTTGTGCATCTAGGAACTAAAGTGCAACTTTTTCTCCAAGAGGGAAACTGTTGTCGCCCGATGGCGGAGCCAAGGCACAACAAATTTTTTCTCCGCCTACACCATTAACAATAACTGTGACAATATAACTTCATGACTGTGAGGAGTGTTAAATCTGAGTTTAAAAACCAGGATCGAGTTTTTATTAATACATTTTGCGGCAAATAGGTTTAGTCAAATTTTTAAAATGCAAAGAGAAATAATAATTGTTAATTTCCAACACAGAACCTCAGTCAAAGAGTATTTCAGGTTTGAAAAGATTTTGACAGTTTTCGAGATGTTTATTTGTGCTGATATCTGATAAAATATATCAAATATAACACATGCGCCAATTCAAATCTTTGCAACCGCAAACTGCCAAATTCAAACAAACTGGCGGACTAATCAAAAGCCAAGAAAACGAACTACGAACTGCGCACAGGCGAGTTCGTGCTGAGTCACTGCAACGGTCTTTAATGCCCATTTCACCGGTGAAGCCAGAAGGAAGCGGTCGGGAGACATTGAGCATCGCTCACGTAACGTACGCAAATTAGTTCGCCACAGTCGTCCGCCCGAAATAAATTTTTGTTGCCAAAATCAGCGAATTTCAAATTTAACGCGAAAGTGCGCTTCAGAAAGAAAAGTTTGTGAATCGGAGTTTGTGATTTTTAATTTATTGTAAAGGGTGGAAGTCGGCGTGGCCACGTGTTGCAACGGTCGCGGGTTCGCGATTTTCCCGGCCGCTAAGTATGAATGTGAGTGTGGGGGCCCCAAATGTGTGTATGTGTAAGTAATTTTCTATTTATTTATTATTGTTATTTGTTATTTAATTTTAGTAAATGCCCAGTGCTTGAGATTTTAAAATAATGTGTTCAGAATAAGTTGTTAATCACAGTAATTTATTAAGTAGCAAGTTCAGATACCAATTTAATAATGTTCAATTTTTAATATTATCTCATTTTTTTAATTCAAGCAACCTGTTATTTTACATGACTGAGTATTTCCTGTTGTAATTGCATGGAGTTAAAGCCTTAGAGTTCAGAGTAAAAAAAAATATTATATAGCAGTTCAATACCAATTTAATTACAGAATATAGTCACAATAATCCAGTTTGGTTCAAATATTAAAATTTTCAGTGCACTGCCACTTATCAATGAGTCGGGGGAATAATAAGTAGATAATCTAGAACAAAGATGGAGGTGGTTAGCCAGTGAAACAGTTATTATAGATTACTTAAACTTGCTCTGGGCACGCTCAATAATAATATATTAAATCCAACTACAGGCTTGCTAAATTGATGACAGCAGCCGCGGCCCTGTGATACTGGTCTGTTTTAAGCTGGATAAACAATTGAGTATTTCCCCTTTGCATTAAATAGCTGGCCAGCTCAATAAAATTATATAGCGTAAGCCCCAGGAATCTCAATAATAACCTTTTAAATAACTGTACCACCTACCTATTAAATCGTCAAAGTTCAATTTAGTCACATTCAATAGCAGACTCATTTTAAAAGACCATGGCAGCACTGTTTTTTAATTCCGACAATATTAGTTCATTTATCACATCAGTACAATCAATATGAATTCTGAACTGCATCGTGCAATAATTACACTAGTCACATACAATATAACTGAGCTGCAAAGGCAATTTAATTAGTAAACAGGATAAATTTTAGGTTGCATCCAATATTGTAAACTGGATTGACTTCAATAAACTTGTACGTAGTAAGCTGTTGTTATTATTCTCCATCAGGTGTGAATTCTATCAGTTATCCATGAGTGCTTCTGGAAGGGCCCACAATTCAGATAAATCATTAAATTATATATGGCTAACCCTTTAAGTCAAGTATTAAAATGTTGCTTCCACAACTCTGCTAAAAATTGTTCTCAACACGCTAAAATCGAAAGAGTGAAAAAGTCATTTATTTGTCGGAGTGAATAGGTTTTCACTCCGAAAGAGTTAATATTCACTCTAAATTAGTGAAAAATATCCAATCTTTTGGTTGAGTGATGATTTCTCTCATGAAAAAGTGAAATTTTCACTCATTGATAATATAGTTTTGAAACCATATAAGGAAAGAGTGAGAATTCACTCTCAATTGAGTGAGTTTTTGAAAGTGGTGGGGATCGCTTCCGGCGACGCGACGACGCTACTGAGTCGCCATTTTGGTCATTGATTCACATGCACATGGATATTACCGATTTATGTACAGGTAAGCAGAAAACATTGCTTTAACCACTTACTTGGTTAGTGTTAAGGTATAGCTAACGTAATTTAAAGATTAACAATAGTCTGTAGAATCAAGGTTAGGGTGGAGGGAAAATTCAATTTAGTCTCAGCAAAGGTTCTGTGACACTCGTTGAATATGCCTGCGCCGTTACATTTTAGAGGTTTTAGTTTCAATCATCACGTTTAGGTACCAGTTGCCCACAACAAGTGTCGGCAAAGAGTCAGAATTGTAGTTCACAAATGCCAATGAGAGGTTAGGTTAGTGAGGTTAGGTGATTTCACTCTTTTAAAGTTGAACTTCACTCTTTTAAAGACTAAAATTCCACTCTGAAAAGAACAAGAACCACTCTTTCATTGAGTGGGGATATTCCACTCTTTTCATGAGTGAAAACGGTTCACTTTTTCAAAGAGTGAACCTTCACTCTTTCAGAGAGGCTCAATTTTCTCTACCCCGAAGAGTGAATGAGTCACTCACAAAGAGTGAGTATTCACTCTTTCGATTTTAGCGTGAAGTGTATGGGTAGCCTTGGCACGCAATATGTTCCGCTAGATGACGTTTCGCGCAGAGCTACTCGAAACGTATCATTGAATCCAGTTCAATTCCGAAATGTCCAATATGATTTGGGTAATGAATTGCCGCGCGTTCCACAATCAAGTTCCAATGCGATTTTTCACAATGAAAATTTAATGCAGCCGCGGAATGATTCATTAAGTAAAACGGATAGGACAGTGATTATGGAATTAATGCGCAAAGTACGTGCGGTTAATGGTAGCGACGAAAATGAATTGTTGTGGTTTCTAAAGGAGCTTAGTACATTATTTGAAGTTTCCCCAAATTGTTCGACGGAAATAATTAAGCTGTTGCTTCCTAAAGTAGGGGAGCCCTTGTTCAAATTATGGTTGCAAGCTGTTTCAGCGCGCGCTGAATGGGATTTGTTGCATGAGGAAATTCTAAATAGATTTTTCCCGCCACTTAGGCGACGAGAGATAGAAGCAAGCGAGCTAGATAGGCCTCAGCGTCCCGGGGAAAGCTTTTTGGATTATTGCGAAAACATTATTGCAGTGGCGTTTGCTTTGAAAACTAAGTTGTCTGAATTTGAAGTGGTTGAAATCATTTTGAATAAATGCGAACCGGCGACGTAAAATCACTTTGCGTTTAGTGTCCGGCCACGAACTATTTTTGAGTTGCATTCGCTTGCGCATAAGGTTTGCAGTTCAATGAAAGCGGAACAGCGATATTTTGGTCACGGAAGCAATCCAGTACAGTACAATGTAGGAAACGCGAGTAGGCAAAATCAGAGTCGGTTTCGAACTGAGAATTACCCCCAAAATAGGCGCACAGTCACTTTTCAAAACTCAGATAGAAAGGTTTGGGTTTGCTTTTAAATGTGGGCAAGAAGGACATAAAGCGAGGGAATGTAAGGTACATTTAAACAAGAAATAAGGTTTGAAAGCAGGGACCAAGCCTTAAACTTTACTTCTAGCCCTGCACTTCTGAGTAATAATAACAGTTTGAAAGCTGTAGATCTTTTAAATAAAGTCCCCCTCGTCAAGGTTTTCCTCAGTCCAAAAATAAGTTGCACTAGCCTTTTAGACACTGGATGTTCACATAGTTTGATTAGCAAATCATTGTTTAACAAAATAAAAAATGAAAAATGTGTAAAAGTGTAAGTAAAATAAATCATTTTGTAGAGTCAGCAAGTAAAAACAAAATGATAGTAAAGCAACAAGCAAAAATTCACATTAAAATAGAAAATTTTTCTTGGAATTTTGACTTTTGGGTAGTAAATACATTGCCTTATGATATGTTCTTGGGTTACGATTTTTGTGAGTTTTCCCAATTAAGACTTGCTTGATTTGCATAAGAACGAAATTCACTTCAATTTTGCTCAATCCGAAAGAGTAAGTTGTATTTTAGATGAGTCTCAGGTGGAATCTAGTAAGTCAGATTTAGGGGACGCTAATCTCACGGAAGAGGAAAAGCGTAAATTTAATCAATTGTTATCTAACTATGGGGATGTGATTACAAAAAGAATAGGTAAAGCGAATGTAAAACCTTACAAACTTAGAATAAATCCAGAGATCAAACCTTTCCGTAGCAGGCCCTATCAGATGAATCCTTATAGGTTGAATAAAATGAAGGAAATTATTGATGAATTAATTGAGCAAGACGTAATTGAAAAAAGCGATTCTGAATTTAGTAGTAATTCATTTCTAATAGAGAAAAAGAAAAAGGAAAATTCAGATTGGTTGTTAATTTTAAGCAATTAAATCAATTTATTGAAATGGATAGTTTTCCAAATCCAAATGTAGACAACCTTTTTCAACATTTCAAAGATGCCAGATTTTTCACTTCTATTGATTTGAATCACTCCTTTCACCAGTTAGAATTGCACCCCGAGTCACGAAAATACAGCGCCTTCAATACTCTATTCGGCTTATATCAATACAAGAGAGTCGGACAAGGATTGCGCATTAGCTCGCAGGCGTTAGGGCGTCTTATGGAGGATGTTTTCCATGATTTGAAATTTAAGTTTGTTTTGAATTTCATCGACGACTTAATAATTTATAGCAAGAACGCGGAGAGTCATTTACAACACGTCGAAACTGTTCTAAAACGACTTAGGCAGTCGGGTCTCACAGTAAATCCAAGTAAGCTTTGTGTAGCAAAAAGTGGAGTTCAATTTTTAGGGCATTATGTGAAGGACGGAAAACTGCATATAGACGAAAGTAGGGCAGAAGTAGTAAGGAATTTTCCGAAACCGAAAATTTTAAAGCAACTGCAGCGTTTTGTCGGCATGGTCAGTTATTACAGCAAGTTTATTCCGAATTTTTCCCAAATTTGTGAACCGCTGAATCAGTTAAAGAGGAAAGGTGTGCGCTTTCGTTTCGGTGAGCAACAAATGGCCGCTTTTGAGAAATTAAAACAAACAATCACCAGCCCCCCTGTTCTTCACTTGCCAGACTACGAACTTGACTTTGTAGTCAGTTGTGATGCGAGTCAAATAGCTATAGGGTGTGTATTAGAAATGATTAAGAATGGTGTGCCAGTCCCTATAGCATTTGCCAGCCGCACTCTCACGAAAGCCGAGAGAGCCTACGATAATTATCGTAGAGAATTTTTAAGCTGTTTATGGGGTTGCGAACGGTTTAAACCTTACTTACAGGACACATTTTTCACACTTCGAACTGATTGTCAAGCGATATTTTATGTAATGAATTCGGATAAGACTACTGGTCAACTCGTGAGGTGGAAAGCCAGGCTATCCGAATATAATTGCCGAATAGAACACTGTCGTGCCAGATTCAATGCGGTCGCGGATTGTCTTAGTCGAATGTACGAAACGGATAGTGATCAGCAAACAAATTCGGAGGAGGGTAAAAAACCGGATCAAGTTTCGGACGAGCAATGCAATTTTCTACAACACTTCCCGGAATTTTTTCATTCGTTGAGCGATAAGCAGCGTTTGGATCCCGATCTTAAAACGATAATAGACCGATTAGAGAGCGGCGAAAATGTTCAAAATTACAGCTTGAAAAGAGGGATTTTGCATTATCGAAAAAACCCACGTTGTTCCTTCAAAGTGTGCGTGCCGCGAAATTTGACTCAAATGCTAATGGAGTATTTCCACAATACTCCAATTTTCGCGCATCGAGGTATTAAGAAAACAATCGGGAAAATTGCAAAGGAATTCAGTTGGCCAAAAATGTTTGATGACATAAAGCATTTTGTAAGGTCGTGTGAAAGTTGTCAAAAATCCAAACCGGCGCAAAATCAACAAATTGGGTTGCTAAATTCAAAGGTTCCCGAAAGATGTTTTGAAAGACTTCACATTGATTTATTTGGAAGTTTGACACGATCCGTATCAGGTTGTTGCTACGCGCTCGTGTGCGTTGACACTTTCTCAAAATTTAGTTGGATCTTGCCGTTAAAGAAAGGAAACTCTGAGAATGTTTTAAGGGCGTTGAAAGAACACATTTTTAGTCAACACGGTTTCCCGGAAATGATTGTGAGTGATAACGCGAGTACCTTCACGTCCGAAAGTATTAGGTCGTATTTTTTCAGTATGGGAATTAAACACGTAACAACATCCGTGGCGAGACCGAATTCAAACATGTCCGAACGTGTAAACCGCAATTTGAAATATGTTTTGAAAATATATCACTCACAAACGCAAAATCGTTGGGACCAAAATTTACCGTATCTCATGATGGGATTCAATTCTTCTCCACACGATTCCACCGGGATCAGTCCAGCTCTTGCATTTTTGGGCCGAGAGTTAAATCATCCGTTGAAATTGAAATGGAATCTCGATTTCGATGAAAACCAAACTCCCGAGCAGGTCGAGGATAGAGTGAAAGAAATCATTTCTCGGTTGAAACGGGCGCATCAGAGAACCCGAGAACGGTATAATAAAGGTCGCAAACCGTCGGCGTATATCGTAGGTCAGAAGGTCCTGTATAGAAGGTTTATTCCCAGTAATAAAGCAAAGAAAATAAGTCACAAGCTGACAGAAATTTTTCACGGGCCATTCACGATAACTGAGGTACTAAGTCCGGTTAATGTGAGAATAGTTTTAGACTCAGATCCAGGCTGTAGTAAGGTAGTACATGTTTGTCAATTAAAACCATATTATGCGCGAGACAATCACGAGAGTGTGGCTCAGCAAACATAAAAAATATAAACAAATGTAAAAAAATGTGTAAAAAATATTTTTTTTAATGTAAAAAATGTAAAAAAAATTAAAAAAAATGTTTAACTAGCAGAGAACTGATAGTGAAGTGTTTCCTGATAGTGTCGGTAGTGAATGAGGTGTCAATGCTGGGTGACTCACAACTGAAACGATTGCTGCGCGCAGGGGTGGTGAAAGGCGGTTCCCGGCAGAAAAAGATGTCAGCCCATCTTGCTGAGAGTGGTTGGACAACAAGTGACTTAAAAATGGCTATCCGGTCAAACCTAGATTCACTTCATCCGAAATGCTTCATACTCATAGGCCTAAACGATGTTTTACAGCAACTTCCAGCAAGTATAATTAAATCCAATCTTCTGTCCATAATCAATCTCCTAACAACATCTGGGAAAATTGTTCTATTATCAACTCTCCCTCCGACCCTCAATAAATCCTACAAACAACAAACTGAAATAAAAAATATTAACATCTTCATCCAGTCACTCCAAACCAGGACCAACGATTCAATAATAAAATTTCACAAGGAATTTCCCCCCTTCTCGACACTCAATTGCCAATTATATCAATTAGCCTGTTCAAATGGGAGACCAGATAAACTTCATTTATCAGTAAACGGGTTCCGACTTTTGATAAGTCTTATCCAAGCAGCCCTCCCGCACCCCACCCCCCCTCTCCAGCCACTGACTGCAGCCAAGGTGAACGGAACGCCCGACCGCCCACCCCGCGCACTGACGACACCTGACAACACACACTCCACACCTCCGCACTCCTGGCAGCCCCTGACCTGAGGTGTGAACTGCGATCAATTCATCGGACTGTGACACTGGAAAGCCTATGTTGACCAAAGGTCATATTAGTAGTGGGAATGTGTGCGCGCTGACCCCTTTTTATGTGTTCATAGTTCGTGTATTTTTCACTTGTAATAATTCACAAGAGTATAGCACCTCCTTTGTAACTACACTTCTCTGTAAAAAAAAATAAATAAAAAAAAAAAAATAAAAAAAAATAAATAAAAAAAAATTTTGGACTCCGAGCCTGGGCCAGCAAAACCAAACTACAAATATTCACAGTTAAGTTGAATACATAGTTATAGAAGCATAGTAGGCATTGTATCATTATGAGCAGTCAAACATACAACGAGAGACAATGGACGTTCTAACTGACGCTCAAAGTATAAGTGTGAAACTTAATTAAATCATTATTAAAGAAATTAATGTTATTTATTTATAGTTTATTTTTGTTATTGTTGTCATAGTCTATTTATTGTTATGCAGTTGTATGGTAATTCTTAACGAATTGCTTCTAGGTGGGCGTAGGCATGGGCTATTACGGGTTTTGCGGTGGCACCTTTGGTCCGCGAAGCAATTCTTGGCAGGGGGAGTTATGTGCTGATATTTGATAAAATATATCAAATATAACACATGCGCCAATTCAAATTTAAATTCAAATCTTTGCAACCGCAACCTGCCAAATTCAAACAAACTGGCGGACTAATCAAAAGCCAAGAAAACGAACTACGAACTGCGGACAGGCGAGTTCGTGCTGAGTCACTGCAACGGTCTTTTCTGCCCATTTCACCGGTGAAGCCAGAAGGAAGCGGTCGGGAGACATTGAGCATCGCTCACGTAACGTACGCAAATTAGTTCGCCACAGTCGTCCGCCCGAAATAAATTTCTGTTGCCAAAATCAGCGAATTTCAAATTTAACGCGAAAGTGCGCTTCAGAAAGAAAAGTTTGTGAATCGGAGTTTGTGATTTATAATTTATTGTAAAGGGTGGAAGTCGGCGTGGCCACGTGTTGCAACGGTCGCGGGTTCGCGATTTTCCCGGCCGCTAAGTATGAATGTGAGTGTGGGGGCCCCAAATGTGTGTATGTGTAAGTAATTTACTATTTATTTATTATTGTTATTTGTTGTTTAATTTTAGTAAATGCCCAGTGCTTGAGATTTTAAAATAATGTATTCAGAATAAGTTGTTAATCACAGTAATTTATTAAGTAGCAAGTTCAGATACTAATTTAATAATGTTCAATTTTTAATATTATCTCATTTTTTTAATTCAAGCAACCTGTTATTTTACATGACTGAGTATTTCCTGTTGTAATTGCATGGAGTTAAAGCCTTAGAGTTCAGAGTAAAAAAAAATATTATATAGCAGTTCAATACCAATTTAATTACAGAATATAGTCACAATAATCCAGTTTGGTTCAAATAATAAAATTTTCAGTGCACTGCCACTTATCAATGAGTCGGGGGAATAATAAGTAGATAATCTAGAACAAAGATGGAGGTGGTTAGCCAGTGAAACAGTTATTATAGATTCCTTAAACTTGCTCTGGGCACGCTCAATAATAGGCCTAATATATTAAATCCAACTACAGGCTTGCTAAATTGATGACAGCAGCCGCGGCCCTGTGATACTGATCTCAGTTTTAAGCTGGATAAACAATTGAGTATTTCCCCTTTGCATTAAATAGCTGGCCAGCTCAATAAAATTATATAGCGTAAGCCCCAGGAATCTCAATAATAACCTTTTAAATAACTGTACCACCTACCTATTAAATCGTCAAAGTTCAATTTAGTCACATTCAATAGCAGACTCATTTTAAAAGACCATGGCAGCACTGTTTTTTAATTCCGACAATATTAGTTCATTTATCACATCAGTACAATCAATATGAATTCTGAACTGCATCGTGCAATAATTACACTAGTCACATACAATATAACTGAGCTGCAAAGGCAATTTAATTAGTAAACAGGATAAATTTTAGGTTGCATCCAATATTGTAAACTGGATTGACTTCAATAAACTTGTACGTAGTAAGCTGTTGTTATTATTCTCCATCAGGTGTGAATTCTATCAGTTATCCATGAGTGCTTCTGGAAGGGCCCACAATTCAGATAAATCATTAAATTATATATGGCTAACCCTTTAAGTCAATTATTAAAATGTTGCTTCCACAACTCTGCTAAAAATTGTTCTCAAGTGCATGGGTAGCGATTTATTTATTTGTTTACTTATTATTTATTGTTGGTGAAACAATAGTATCGAGAGGAAGGAATATTTTTCTTTACATAAATAAAGCCATTTATTTTTCTTTACATATTTTTGAAATGATCCTATCAGTCAAAAATAGATTGCAGAATGTAGATGGCATACAGGAGATAATCACAGTTATTTAACTAAAATCTGGAAAATTTAGCAATTAATTTTAACTGTTCACATCCTTTTAAAAAGAAACCTAAAGATGCTGAGTAAACATTTTACGACAAACTTTCTTAAGAAATTCGAATAGAAGTATCTTACGACGAATTTAAATTAAAACTTAAGCAATTTCTCAACAGCAAGGCGATGTATTATTTTGATTAATTTGCAGTATAAATATGGTATTTAATATTACTGATCAGACAGAACTTGTTTTACTACTTTTGTTGGCAGAATTCAACTACACACTTTTACACCACTGTGTTGTTTATTTTTGACGCTATTTTTTATACATCATGTTAAGTGTTGATTGACATATAAAAGATATATTAAATCAAACCAAATTTAATTTAATCGAATTACCTGAAACTCTTTGTAGTCATCACAGCTGTCTCTGAAGTTATTTCCACAATTCCACTCGTCCGAGCCATCCGCGCAGTCATCCTCTCCGTCGCAGAGGAACTGTGGCGCAACGCAGCCGCGGTGATTGCGGCACCGGAAGTACGAGGGGCGACAGCTGCCAGTCACGCTGCCCTGGTAGTTCACTCCCCCAGGCCGGCCATAGTAGTGCCGGCAGTTCCTGGGGTCCTCGTCCCACCTGCAAGTTCTTTCTTTAAATGACTTTTTTTTGACGGGGTTTTCGTTGTATTTACTAACTATTGAGTTTCTACCCACCTCCAGATTTTTAGCGACGATTCGATCTAGTGAGAGGTGATTTTTGAAGAAATTCTCTCGACATACACTTAAAACACTAAACATAACACACAAAACACAACAAGGAAAGTAAGACGCCAAAATACGTACCCAACGTTTCGCGAAACCAAAAATTATAACCCATTATCTAGAGATTACGTGAGTATTTTTGGATTCTGGCAACCCAGTCATAAGCAGATGTTCTGCTTGGTTGCGGGTATTTAATATGTTATATATTTTACCATATGTTGATTATTTACATATTGAAATTGTTAATATCTTGATATTTACTTTTCAGTTACGAATAAATAGATATGCATGTTACAAGTACTTTGTACTTATTAATTGGCAATGAGCAAAAAACTTAATTACCTTCAATTTATTAACTTTTATGAATAAATTCCTTTTAATTCTTTATATTCTACTAACCAACTACACAATGGAAATACTACTGGACAATACTTCAGTGTTTGTTATACATGTCAAGTTTCCTGTTTCTTGAGACTCAAGACTATTGTTCGAAGTTTGCGATAATGCGGCCTCTTCTGATTGGTCAGTTCAAATATTGGCAGTAGTGGGGAGAGACTCTATGATTTTTGCAACGACAAAATTCAGTTCCGCATCTGTCTTCATCGCGGCAACTCCCGTATTCGCGGTTATAAGTTATTTCACGCATACGAAAATCCGGTCCGTGAATTACTTCCTTACAGTCGTTTTTCGCATCTTGTGCATCAGTGATCTCCTCCTCAATCTGTTTCATTCAGTGAAAAATAATTTCTACCTTAAATATTTTAAAACCACGTTTTTATCAAGATCTTTGCAAGTTTTTTCAAGTCCATACAAGCTCAAGATTTTCAGTAAAAGGCCTAAAGTAGTAATTTTTATTTTAAATAGTAAATCACAGTAAGTAATTTGTTTCCAATCAATTCTTGCTTGAGGCATGGAGAAGAATGCCAAATGTTAATGATTTTTTATTATTTTAATTGAATTAATTATCACATGCTCAAAAGTGATAACTCAAGAGGAAGTGCTCTTTATTTTCAATCTTATCAATAGAGAAGATTCATACACTGAGAAAAAACCTTGTGGTGGGATGCAGAAATAAGGAGGCGACCTCAAGAAAAGGTGTTACGGGCCGACCGGAGGGATATCTTGAGGCCACCACCAGACTGGCCTAGGGTCAGTGGCTAGTGTTGTACCCCAGACACTTGTGGTAATGTATGTGACGTCACAACTTGATTACGTCATTATTTTCTCCTTTAATCTGTAGGTAACAACAAACTGGGCTGCCGTGTCCCTACAAACGTGACTAGAGAGCGTCTAACTCTGCCTGGAGTCAAACTCTTGATAGCAAGCGGTCTCCTCCATTCACAACTGGCGTATGTCTCATTTTGTCTAGTGACAGACCCTAGTTAGCTAGCGGTCTCCTCTCTTTCCAACTAGTGTTTGTCTCATTCTGTCTAGTGTCATACTCTAGTTAGCTAGCGGTCTCCTCTCTTTAAAACTGGTGTGTGCCTCATTCTGTCTAATGTTAGACCCTAGCTAGCTAGTGGTCTCCTCTCTTTGCAACTGGTGTGTCTCATTCTGTCTGGAGTCAGACCCTAGCTAGCTAGTGGTCTCCTCTCTTTGTAACTGGTGTGTGCCTCATTCTGTCTAGTGTCAGACCCTAGCCATCTAGCGGTCTCCTCTCTCCATGCCTATACTCTATACCGGGTATTGAGTATTCAATAGACATTTTGATTACAACAAACTTTATTATAGATGACAAAAATTGTTTAAAAGAGAGAGATTTGGGATCTTCCTATTCTTCTAGGCTTCATCTAACTTGCCACTTTTAATAATCCATTGTTGGACACATGCAAAATTTGAATTTAACAACAACAAAAAAAAGAACAAAATCAATGCCATCTGTTTTTGGTACAAACAAAAAAAAACTATATAAAATTAACTCAACATACCCCCGCCCGTGAACCACACTGGGGTTCACTGAAAAAATGAGAAACATAAACTAAAATCTGATGGGAGTTATGATGACATTTGGGATTAATCTTCTGTTGGGAAGGGTGACACCTTGGTGACAGCCCGAGTGAGAGATCCTTTGTTGGTGCGAAGGTGTACAACTCGTACAAGTCCGTCAGGTCCAGGGGATGTAGCTGTGACACGACCTATCCTCCAGCTGAGGGGTGGAGAATTCTCTTCGTGGATTAAGACAAGGTCGCCTTCTTTGATGTTTTCTTCAGGGGATTTCCACTTTCCTCGTTGCTGTAGAGAATGGAGATAGTCTTGTTTCCACCGCTTCCAAAAATGCTGAGACATAGCTTGAACGAGCTGCCATCTTGAGAGTCGATTGGTGGGTACTCCTTCCCATGTTGGCTCTGGAAGAGCGAGAAGAGGGCTTCCGACAAGAAAATGTCCAGGTGAGAGGTAGTCGACCTCCGAAGGGTCAGAGGACAGCGCTGTAATCGGCCTAGAATTGAGGATCGCTTCTATCTTCGTAGACAAGGTAAGAAACTCTTCGAAGTTAAGAAGTTGATTCCCAACAACCCGACGGAAGTGATGTTTTATGCTCCGCACCATTCTCTCCCATAAACCTCCCTGGTGAGGTGCTGAGGGGGGTATAAAATTAAACTTGATCTGGTTTTCATTACAAAACTTATTAATGGCTTGTTTAGTATCATTCTGTCTTAAGAGTGACTGAATTCGTTGTAGTTCTGATGCAGCCCCAACGTAATTAGTCCCACAATCTGAGAAAATATTAGAGCATAGGCCTCTACGTGAAACAAAACGGGACAACGCCGCAATAAAGGCTTCAGTAGACAAACTACTAACTACTTCCAGATGAACAGCTTTAACAGCCAGACAAATGAAAACACAAATATACATCTTCACAGGACTTGTTCTTCTTAAGTTATTAGGTTTTACCATAAATGGTCCCAAAAAATCAGTTCCACAATTGTGAAAAACCTTAGAGGGAGTGACTCTAACTGCAGGTAGATCACCCATCTTCTGAGAGGCTAATTTAGGTTGACATCGAAAGCAGCGAATACATTTAAACACTCTTTTTCTGATTGCACTTCGAGCGGAGAGAATCCAAAACCTTTGAGAAATAATTCCTTGGAGATAGTGTGGTCCTGCATGTAAGTGTTTAACATGATAATAATCAATGATCAAATTCGTTACATGGTGCGACTTAGGCAAGATAATTGGGTGTTTTGCAGCGTAAGACGCTTGAGAGTGCCTAATGCGTCCTCCTACACGAATCAATCCACTCTCGTCTAAGAAGGGAGAGAGTGACGCCAATTGTGGAGAACAAGATTTGCCCTTTTTCAATCGAGAAATATTTTCGGAAAAGACTGTTTGTTGAATCAATTTACAAATAGTTACTGTTGCTTTATCAAGCTCTTCAACTTTTAAAAATCCTGATTCTTTCGTTTGATTTGATAGGTTGTATCTGAATCGTAAAATGTAGGCGATGACTCGCTGGAGGGTTGACCATGAGGAAAACTTTACAAGAAAATCAGGTTCTTGGGTGGTTACCATTATTGGTAGTGGTTCGGCTTTGAGTTCCGGTAATTGCTCCTTTTCGAGAGGGATAAAGCGAGGAATAGGCCATGACTCCTGCTCCAAAGATAACCAATCGGGGCCGTTCCACCATAAACGGTTGTCTTTCATTGATGAGGGAAGAGTTCCTCTACTGGCAATGTCAGCAGGATTACAGTGTGTTGAGACATGTTTCCAAATATGAGTAGGAGTGAGCTCTTGTATTTCTGTGACTCGATTTGCGACATAAACCTTTAGGCGAAAGGGTACAGTTTTTATCCATGAAAGAACTACAGATGAGTCACACCAAGCATGTACTTCATTCACTAGGTAATTTTGCGAAAGTATGGACTTGGAATAGTTCAAGAGTTTAGACAAAAGGTGGGCTCCGCAGAGCTCAAGTCTGGGAATGGATATTTTCTTAAGAGGAGCGACTCGCCCTTTAGCAATTAGGAGATGTATGTTTATCTCTCCAGAAGAGCTTACACAGCGCAAATAGACACAGGCTCCATAACCTGTTTCCGATCCATCACAAAATCCGTGTAAACTTATATGAACAGCATCAGCTAAGGAAACGTACCGAGGTAAGCTAAGTTCACTTAAGAAAGGGAGTTGTTGTAGGAACTTTGACCATTTTTCATTGAGATCTGGGGGTATAGGGGCATCCCATGACAAACCAAGAACCCACAAAACTTGGATCAATGCTTTCACCCAAAGGGTGACAGGAGTTAACCATCCATTTGGGTCAAAGATTTTGCTTACGGTTCCGAGAATACCTCGTTTGGTGGGTGGAGTGTCTGGTATGTTTAGTTGGTAAGAGAAGCTGTCTGAGGTTGGGGACCATTTTATGCCTAAAACTTTGAAATAAGGTTGATCAGAGGAGTTAAAGTACATGGGTGTCTCTTTATAAGAATCTGGCAGAGTTTCCATGAGTTGAGAGCTGTTACTAGTCCATTTTCTAAGATCGAAACATCCTTTGGAAAGAAGTTGTTCCACCTCATCTTTCAATAGCAACGCTTGATCTGTGTTATTGGCACCTAAGATTAAATCGTCTACATACACTTGTTTCTTTAGAGCTTCAGCTGCTAGTGGGAAGTTTGTGCCTTCATCATTGATGAGTTGGTGTAAAGTTCTTATGGCTAAGTATGGAGAGCAGTTGAAACCAAATACAACCGTAGTTAATCGATAGACTGAGAGAGGCATATTTTTCTTTTCCCTCCAGAACAACAGTTGATAGTTCCTGTCATCTGGATGGATCATGATTTGACGAAACATTTGTTTTATATCGCATGAGAAAACAATCGGTGAAAACCTAAATTTCATCAGAACATCATTCAGATCATTATGTAGTTTAGGCCCTGTATAGAGAATGTCATTAAGACAGACACCTGAGGAGCTACGAGCACTGGCATCGTAAACAACTCGAAGTTTTGTTGTTGAGGATTCTGCTTTGACTACTGCATGGTGAGGCAAATAAAATTGTTTATGATCATTTTTAGGAGGAGGGTCAACTGGTTCCATGTGTCCAGATAACAATAGGTCATGTATGGCTTTACTGTACTCAGCTTTTACTTCAGGCTGACTTTCTAATTTCCGTTCAAGCGATAAAAATCTATGGCGAGCACAAGTTGATGAGTCACCAAGAGGTGGGTGATTGTCTTTAATAGGAAGCCTAACAACATATCGACCTTCAGAAGTTCTAGAGACAGTGCTTAAAAAATGATTCTCACAAATTTCTTGTTCAGATGTTACATGGAGTTTGTGTGGGGGTTCCTCTAGGGTCCAAAATTTCTGTAGAGAATTATGCAGGTCAATATCCTGTGTGCTCAGAAGAGAAACATTGCCATTGTCATGAGAGGCTGTTTTATTGGAATTGACAGCAGAAAGGGTTGGGGCAGAGCCTATGATAAGATATCCAAATACAGAATTCATAGCAGCAGGAAGGTTCTTATTGATGATAATGCGTTCTCCAGTAACTACTTTGGTGAACAGGTCAGCACCGATAAGCATATCTATCTTACTGGGAATATGAAATGTTGGGTCAGCAAGGACGACATGTTTGAAGTAGTCTTTAACATTTACAGGGACTGCAGTGTGGGGTAAGTTCGATGTGATTCGATCCAATATTACAACTGGATGTTTAGTCGCAATAACGTCTCCACTAAGTGATGAGATGTCAACATTCGACAGTCCTTTAGATCTTACTTCTACTGAGGATAGGCCATCTAGCTTGGAGTTACAAAGAAAGTTTCGTTTTACCTTAAGTAGACTAGCAACATTTTCGGTTATGCAACTTACCATGGATGCAGAGTCAATAACGGCTCGGGCTACTACTGTGTTACCGCTATCAGACTTCAAGTGTACTAAAGCAGTAGCTAACAATATAGTGGTGCTGGAGTTTGAGGAAACAGCTACAAAGGGAGGCTCAGAGTGATCAGAAACTGACAATGAAGCTTTGTTTATTTCGATGTGGTTTGGAGAATTACTTGTGGACTTAAGGTCTGACCTATCATTACTAGGCCTACTAGTTTGATGTAAGAGAGAGTGATGTTTTAGCTTGCAGTCAAAACATGTTTTATTTGACTTACAATCCTTAACAGAGTGAGATGTTCCTAAGCAGTTCAAACAAAGATGGTTTTTCTTCACAAAATTGTACCTTTCTTGAACAGACAAATCTTTAAATTCTGAACAGCGATAAATGTTGTGATCCGTTTTACTACAAAATACGCATGTGGCTTTCACATCACGAGAAGCGAGCAGGCTGGTGCGGTTTAGGCTTAATGGGGGCTTATGTAGGCCTATCTGAGTGGGGTGAGGGCTAGGCCTCTTACTATGTTGAGGGTAACCTACATTGCTTGGAGTGGTTTTATGAGAGTTAGAGAAGTTAGCGGCTTCGAGACAGGAGCATTCATTTTCTAAGAATGTCATTATTTCTTCTACAGTGGGTAAGTTTTGAGAGTTTATGCGAGAGCTTTCAAATTTTTTGCGAATATCTGCATGTAGCTTTCTTAATAACATGGCTGAGAGTAAGATATTTTCTTTAGCTATGTCATGATTTAATGCAATAAGGGCTTGAGCATTTTCATTATACAAAGATATGAATGAGCGAATGTTCTTGAGAGAGATGTCGGTTAGGTTAGGTAAGTCTATTATGTTGTTGAGATGTAGGCTAATAATTTTCCTTCTGTTTTGATAACGTTTCTGGAGAAGATCCCATGCTACATCATAATTTTCAGCGGTGATAGGCAGGTTTTTTACTAGATTAAAAGGTTCTGCCTGAAGTGTAGAAAGCAGATATTGAAATCGCTCGACTTTGGAAATGTTTTCATTTTCGTGTACCGATACTTGGAATAGGCTGACATAGGACAACCATTGTTCTGGTGAACCATTGAATGTTTTGAGAGATAGAGGAGGGAGCTTTAGTGAGTGGCTATCTGTGTTAGAAGAAGAGGTGCTAGGCCTATGAGATAGGCTACTCGTTTGTGGGCGGTCAGTAGATTGGGTGCTATCTGTGTTCAAGTCAGTGTTTGGGACAGGCCTAGGACTAGGTAATTTTGGATCTTGAGACAAACCTAAGTGTTTCTTAACAAGGGTTTGGATCCCTACATACAGGTCAGAGATAGAATCTTGCAGTTGAGAGAGAGTATCTTCATCATAATCATCGGGTAGATCCTCACTACTAAATAATTTTTCGAGAGAAGTTTCAAATTCTAGGTACTTTTTGTGGGTTTCAGTGTTAAGCAATTCCAACTTATTAATCTGTTCTGGGGACAAGTTACTACCTTCAGATACTGTATCTAAGGCCTCAATGTTGGTTTTAATCTTAGATAGACGATTTGAGATGGTACTAAACTGTCTTGAAATAGTAACAAACTTCATTCTGTACGGTATAATTGTTGAAGGACTTGGTTATAAAACGAAAAGGCTAAGTTATAATACCCTACTTTGGTAAAGTGATTCAAATTGGAGAAGGTGTAAGACAAAATAAACAGTATTTATTACTTACGATTATATTTTAAGTTGCAAATCTTTAATTTGTTTGAGCTAGTAAAGTTTTGAGGTTACTTTACTTTGTTTACGTGAGTTTCGGTAGTTTTCGTCTGCAATACGAAATTGACTTAACAGATGGCATTGTTACAATAGCGCTTAGTGGTGGATTTGAGAACTACAAAGTATTTTGTTTTCATTTAAAATAACAAATTCACAAAATTAATAAAGTCTGAGTAAAATTGAAGTATATAAATGTTTATTCGATATTCCAAAGTTCTTGTCTTCTGACTTCTTGTTTTGAATGATGATGTTAAGAATGGATACTGTTTTACCTCTGAGTGCGTAGACTGTAAAATCCAAAAGAGCTTTCATTCAATCATCCGGCCCGGAGGACCATATTTAGTATTCAATAGACATTTTGATTACAACAAACTTTATTATAGATGACAAAAATTGTTTAAAAGAGAGAGATTTGGGATCTTCCTATTCTTCTAGGCTTCATCTAACTTGCCACTTTTAATAATCCATTGTTGGACACATGCAAAATTTGAATTTAACAACAACAAAAAAAGAACAAAATCAATGCCATCTGTTTTTGGTACAAACAAAAAAAATACTATATAAAATTAACTCAACACCGGGTGTCCCGTAATAGCCTCCCCTTTCCTAGTCTTTTAACGACTGTAAATTTTAAAATGAGCTTTGATAAACGTAACAAGGTTAATGTGAAGTAGTTTTTGGTGGGCGGTTTCAAATTCACCCCCCGCCCTTAAATAGGGGTTGCTGGGGTGTAACTTTTAATTTATCAAACGGCAACCCCTGTCAAATAGCACATCATTTCAAAGGTCTTGCCAAAAGAAACATTTTGGTGGAAACAGAACTCCTCAATTTATTTCAAATTGGAGGCCACTTTTGTGAATTTATTAAAATCACAGATTGACCTGTATATTGTAAACAATATATTTTGTATTGGTTTAAAAGGTACAGGTAATTCCATGAACTTACTTAAGTCATAAAAATGGCCGCCATTTTAAAACAGATTATGATATTTTAGTAAAGTTTTCGCCAAAATGTTTACTATGACGAGACCTTTAAAATTATGAGCTATTGAATAGGGGTTGCCGTTTTGAAAAATTAAAACTACCCCCAGCAATCAATTTAGGGGTGGGGGTGATTCCAAAATCCCAACAACAAGTACTTCATGTTACCCTAGTTTCATTTATCGAGGCTCATTGGAAAATTTACAGTTGTAAAAATATTAAAAGGGGGGGGGGGTATAATGGGACACTCGATATACTTAAATTAGAGCGCTTGAGCCCAGAATACCTGCAAATTCTCCCAAACAATTCTCCACTCCCAAACAATTCTCCCAATATCGTAACTGTAGACAGCTGTTTCGGTAATGAGTCGTCCACTGGTTATAGTAATACAAGATCTTATTACTGGTATTTACGGCTTTCAAAGGTTTTTATAAAGTTGCAGTCAGCCAGCCTTGAATTAGCTGAACATAAAATTGTGTTATTTTTTAACATTTAAATTTCAACGCAATTGTACAAAGAGTATTTGTACAAATTCATCTGTGTGTATGGCATTCACCCAGACTAAAATGATCTGTAATATAATTTGTAAATGTATAGTTATATAATGTTTTAGTTCATATGCTGCAATGAATGTTTTTACAACAAACCATCCTACATGTTCAAAAAGTTTCCAAGTCTCATGTCAAGATATTGAAAAGGTTTTTGATGCTAACTTTATTTATCAAGATTAAAAATGAGTTAAAAAAAACTCAAATTAATACCTTACTGAGTTGTTGAAAAACCAATTTTTATTTCATGTTATCAAATTATTTCATTGAATTGAGGGTCAGAAGATCCATAGCTGATCCATAGTATAGATCCCCTGCATATGGATGTACTCCAGACAATTGCTGAATCAACCGATTACCACTATAGATATTGACTGTACAGGTGACAGAATAATAATCAAATGAATGAAAAAGAAAAAAACGATATATCGAACCAACCATACACGAGTGTTCAGTGATATGTTGGGTTTCCGGTGTGGGACAGGATTACTATCTGATCGTCTGTCATTAAATAGAAGAAGTTTCACATATGAAACTTATGCGAAGTGACTTTCACCTGTATTAAATTTTACTAAGAATTTAAGTTACTAAACCTGATCACAAAAACGTAAACAAATCTGTTGAACATAACACTAATATCAGAGGCAGTTGTGAAACTCGTACCTTAAATTCAAGTACTTAACAATTAACATGATATTGAATTTAAATATTTTTTTTACTTAAGGTTTTGTGTATTATAGTAATCTACTTATGCTTAATTTTATTCTTCACATGAAACCCATTGCTGTTAAACCAATAAAAAACATTGGTTACCAAATACAAACCCAACTACAAATGAACCATTTGTGTCAAATCAGATGGCAAATAAGTAAAATTTTAATTACAATTTTATAAACTTTATACGCATTAAATATTTAAAAATATAAAAATGCATTGTCACCTTTTTAAAACTGTTAATATTTTAGCCTGTGATTCAAAGCTTAACAATTAATTGCTAATTCACCAATTACTGTTTAAAGGGTAGTCTATTATAATGAGATTTTAAGTAATTATAAATAGGGATGTGAATGAAATAACAAGAATGTTTAAGTAATAGATTTATTAAGACACACTAGTAAAGTGTTACAACTAGTAAGTGATACACAACTTAGAAAACAATCATGAAAAAAAGTAAAACAACTTAAAATATACAAAAGTATGTCTGAACATAGACTTCAACACATAGCTTTCAAACACATAATACACATACCGGGTGTGGCAGAATGTACTCCACAGTTTCAAAAAGTTGTAATACATAAACATACATGTATGTTTAATTTTACTTATGTTTCTTATGTTACTTATTTTACTTATGTTAATTTTACTCATGTATTTTTTACTTATGTTTAATTTTTCAAATCAACAACTCATACCATTTTGGTTTAACTTGATTTCAAAAATAATATGGGGTGTCCGGAAATTATGATACAATATTTTAGTCTGTGATAGTAGAGGTAAAAATAAGAAAAAAAGTTTATATGAACATAGGTCCTAAAGGGCTTCGTTTTCCGCCTTTTGTGTCTGTTTGTGATTTTTACTTATTTAATCTCACAAACGTCTATCTAAACGTATAAACTTCAAACTTGGTGAATGGATAACCACTATTAAGAACTATTTTTATAAGAAGTATCAAATTCTTACTTTGTACCATTTCAAAATGGCGTCTGTTTTTTTGTTTCCAGAGCTAAATAAATTAAAACAAAAAATATTAGGAAAATTATATAACATACAAAAACCTGCCAAATAATCCAATTATTTCTATGATAATAATATTATGATGATCGAACTAATAATAACGGAGAAATTTTAACTTATCTGAATAAAAACATTGTTCTTCAGAACATACTGTCTGAAATTTGTATGCTTTATTCGGAAAATTTAATACTTCTCCATTATTAATTGTTCGATCATTATAATCTTAATATCAAGGTTAATTAGATTAAATTTCCCAACTTTTTTGTCTCTTGCATAATTTTTCTAAAATTTATTTTTTGAGATATTTTGCTTTACATAAACTTTTTTTCTTATTTTTACCTCTACTATCATATACTAAAATATTTTGACATAATTTATGGACACCATACAACAAAGATGGTGGCCATCAGCGCCATTTTTTTATATTCTCTGTAACTAGGGTGACCAGACGTCCCGTAAAAACGGAAAAGTCCCGTTTTTCACGACGTGTTTTGTTGTCCCGAAAAACTTTGTCGGGACGTCAAAATGTCCCGTTTTTTTAAAAATTAGGCTACATATAAAAAAACATACCTAACGTTATCTTAAATATTTAGAGGCATCTCACATTATTTACGGTATAAAGGAATATTACGAACTTTTACCAAATGATAAACAAGATTTTAGTTTTACACCACCTACTTGAAGCTTTTCTTCAAGTATCACATAACCTCAAAATGGATTGTTTCCAGGTCTACAGCTAGTACTATATTATAATAGAGAAAAAGGACTGGAGCAATTGACAAGTATAACAAAACTTGAAAAGTTTAAGGAACTTATTGTTTAATTTTTGTATAGCCTACCTGTTTTCCCATCATAACAATTAAGGATAAGAACTAAAAGTTTATGATAATCATGATACGTTTCTTGATACTAGTATTATATACCTATATATTACCACTTACATAATTTATTGTTAGAAAATCTTTTTTCTATTATAATAAAATGTTAAAATATTAAAAATTTGACTTGATAATTTTTAATCCTAGTATGTGGCGATTCAAAAAATTACCTTTCATGGCTACATGCCATTTATGTATTTTTAAAGAAAATTATAAAATTTAAAAATTTAATTAAATTATAAAATTAAAAATTATAAAATTACCCAAATATACCCCAAGCCCAAAAAATAAAAAAATAGCTATTTACTGAGAAACTTTATAAATTATTGAACACTGATATTTTATCTATTGGAGTTGACTTGTATAAATTCTTAAAAAAAAACTGTTAATAGGAAATATTTATCTTATATCTAAATCATTACCAGTTGATAACCCTGGTGATGTTTCAAGCAGGGAAATTTACTGTAGTAATCAATCAAGGATCATTTGTCTTCTAAAATCTTGGCTCTTATTTCCTTGGTGTCGTCCCAGTATGACTCCTCTGTCCTGCACGGTTCAGTATTGTTGTTCAGCCACCTCAGTTTCTCCTTTAACTCCGGTGATTCTGGAACATTTAAATTATATTGCAGGTGACATATTTTGGACTTTTTAAAACGTGAAAAAAGTATTAAACAGCTTCATCCTATAACCGTATATTGCATTATTAGGGCCTTAAATGATGTTTCGGTAGAATCTCTAGTTTTTTGGCAGCGAGGTCAAAAAATGAGCGAGTTTATGCCCTGTTAGATGACGAACCATACTTTTCATCACACTACAATATATATTAAGCTAAGTACTTCACAAAATAAAAATATTACAATTTGTTATCTTTATTTTGGCTTACATCTTGTTCTTGCTATTTCAGTCAATCAGATTATTGTCTATAACGTTAGTGTTAGGTCATAAAATCCAGCTGTATGAAAGCATAACATGACCTCAACATCATTCGCTGTGATTTTACATGATTATTGCACATACCGATTTAGGCCAATATCAAGTTATGTTTATAAATAGCAGGGAGGTTTTCAGTCAGTTTGTTGCTCTAACAATTGACTTTGGATCCGGAGGGTATTATCCCGTAGTCAAAGACTCAACCGAGTGAATTAAAATGACTATTATCGTCGTCTATTATCATACATACGACAATGACTGGCATATGAACTATCGGGAGTAAAATTGGAGAATACTGTCTTTGTTATGCAATTTGTACTACAACAATAATGGGAAAATTGATGCGAATTGAATGTAAATTACGGTTATCAACCAGCCTGTATTTTAGCTTTATGAAGCAGGAACAAATCAATATTTGTGTACATTTTATTAGTAATTTCTTTAGTATTTCAAAATAGAATAAACCTTACGTTGACGTTCTGGCTCAAATTGCTAAAATACCTGACGGATAGATTAATATTTAATAGGATTTTCCCAAAATATAGTCTAATAACCTTGAGTGAAAAATGATTAAATTGTCAGTGCAGCCGATTTAGATTTATAGTTTACAAACACATACATTGAAGTAATCAGATCCTCATTGACTCCGCTGGAATGAAGTATACGAGAAGTTATTCTTCTTGTTCATAAATTAAATACTATCATCATCTTAAATCTTGTCAAAGTTGTCTTAGGTTCGGTACTTGACTTAAGTCCATTTATCAAGTTAGAATACGTACAAAATTTTAATTCCAAAGGCTCCCCAAAAGGATTTTGAACATAGAATATTAATTATTGTGTAATTATTTATCTGATTATTCTTGAGCTGCATGATTTTGAAGTTTTGTTTTATACCGCAAAATTATTCTGACTTTTATTATATATGTCGTTTTATTTTAACTTTTCAATTTAGACTGCAAAATTTAATTTGACAATTTCAGTCAGTAAATATTTGAAATTTTGTTAGATAAAGGGTTAAGTTCTCACAGAGGTTTATTACAATATTATTAACCTAATTACAATTAATTATTAAGCTAATTGTCTGTGTACTCACCGGTAAAACTATTCAGCAGGACGGATAGTTGCCATTCCTCCAGCAGGTGGGATGTCTCTTCGTCCATTATAATAAGAACTCAACAACAACTACAACAATCTAACTTCACAAGAAATGAAACACGACTGGGCCGAGGATCTGGGGTTCCACACGGACGACGGTGTTATCAGCGTTATGCGCAGGCGCGGTCACCTGCCAGGCACAGATGTCAAGAGCTCACCCCTTGATAGGTTGGGGTATCGCCGCTAACCCTAGACTTGAAATGCGTCGCGTCTTCCTGTCAGTGGTACCCACACCAATCTTGTTTTTATGCCACATTACCTTCTGTAAGAGAGACTACCGCAATGGCACCTGGTGTAGGCAGCAGAATACTAAGGTTCTAGGGTATTGAACTACCTCTAGTATGAACTGGGGCTAAGTGTGACGTCACTAATGTAATAACACTAAGATTCCTAGTGGATTTAACATTCGTTTATAGGTAGCGCCTAGATTCTAGACTGAAAAACTTTTACCCAGGACGGCCAGGGAAGGAATCAAGCCGAATTGAAGCTGTAATGTGTGTACCTCCAAACTACTTGGGTTCGCCGCCGGTAGTTGGTTGTAACACCAAGAACCTTGCGAAGTCAGAATTCACTAGCAATCTGGGGATCTGATTTTTCTCAGTGTATAATTTCTACTACATGCTTCATGTACTACACTGTATCGTCTCAGCACCAACTCTTCACTCAGCTTCATTCTACACGTCGATTCCCAAAAAAGGCGCCTTCTACCCCAGCAGTGAGGCCCTTATTTCCCCTAGCTGCCATCTCTCTCCTACACTGGGATCTTCACACCTCTACTCTACGGTCAACGGTGTTCCAGCTTAAATAGCATACTCAAACAAAATTGGATATCAGGTACTCTCATCAGTCATTTTAATTTACATAATTATCTGGTTGATTTAATAGAAGTCATAAATGTGTTTTATTGTGAGACCGTTAGCATTGAATTTGTCACCAAGATAGGCTGTAATTCCGGCAACTTTTCGCTGTAGTAGTCGAGCGCTGTACAGTTAACATAACCCGCACTTTGCGTCACTATTCAAAATTTAAGATGGTTTCTGCTCTTATAAAATGAAAGTACGCAAAGTAACATCCAACTACAAAACATTGAATCAGTATTAGTTTTAACACGTTCAGTGCTAATAATTATGAGTATTGCAACCCTAAAATGCTAAAAACTGATAATGTTATTATTGACTCAAAAATGATGTCAGGGTATCCAAAACGATGCATCTGGATGTGTCAGTGACGATTTCGGCCAAAATTGTGACGTCACGTCCGGGGCGGGAATTCCTGTCCTTAGGCACTGGTGCCCCCGTCCTAGTCACTATTATTAGCCCCACATGCCCACAGTAACACAGTAAATAGTTTTTTTTTCATTTTCAATTGTCCTTATAACATCAATATTTGTATAAAAAATATATTTACAACAAAAAATATATGTAAACGGGATGCCCCCCAATCCCGCAATAGCACCAGGAATGGCCGACCATTGAGTGGGGGGTGATGTCGTCATCATCGTCGTCTGAACTCCCAGATGAGGATTCAGAATCTTCTTAATTTTCGGAAAACACGTTTTCAATAATTTCGCTGTCATTCTGTTCCTCCATTGTACTAAACCAACGTCGACACTCGGCACAATGCAGTGGACATCTGCAGTAAGCACCAAAAAAAAATGGCTTACACGGAAACTACGCGCGCCAAAAGCTGTAGAGATGCATACCAAAAGCGCGGCAATTGCACAACACAGTCCCCTTACGAGGCTGAGCTCACACTAAAGCAAGGTTGTTAGCATGGGAGGAGGACGAGATTTCTCGCCTTGCGCCACTGGTGCCATTACCGCAGGACGAGAATTTCCGTCCTTCGCGCTCAACGTGTTAAAGAAAGCACGGGCTAATGTAAAAGGCCAGATGACAAAGGCAGACAGACTGTTGGAAGATGAATCCACTATACCTACAGAAGTTTTACAAAACAGAATTGATGTATTGGAAGAAAACTGGAAAAGGTTTGAGACTATTCAACCAAAGATAGAATTGAATTCAAATGAGGAAGGTGTTGATGAAGAAGGTAGATACCTAGTTGACATGGAAGAATATTACAAAGTAAAAGATCAGTTACGAATTAGGAAAACTCAAATAGAATTAGAGAAGGATCTGCAACAAGGTAGTGCGACCAACAAAGGTAATCAGATGTTCCGTTCTCTAACTTCAGCTTTCACCCCTTTTCAAGATGGTGAAACGTTCAAGAACTTCATCAGGCGCTTAGAAATTTTTATACATTTACATGGCCATGCCCAAAGACAATGTTTTCACCCTTCTTCACGCCTTATATCCTTCCCTATATCAGACAGTGTATGATTAGTGTGCGCCTGAGGACCCACTTGACAAGTCCTACTGAGAATTGGTGAAGTTACTCTCAGATTATGTTGCCCCTCAGCCGAGTACATGGGCGCTGCAGCATAGATTTTTATCAAGAACTCAGGAACCGTCAGAAACAGTAAAAATATATTCTTCTTAACTTCAAAAATTGACAGCAGATTGTGATTTTTCAGGTGAGAGTTGTGGGAAAGCCATAGCCAACACACTTTTACGCATGCAGTATATCAGAGGAATAAAATATGCTGATGTTAGAGCAAGGACACTAAAAGAAAAAACAACTACATCATTTCATGACGTTAAATTGGCAACAGTAATGGAACTTGCCAAAGATGAAAGTTCTTCTTTTGGTGGCGGCCTCTTTTTCACCTTGCCTTAGCCCCGCCCACATAGACTATTGATCTGTGCATGGACATTATCAAGCAAAGACAAGGAGTGAGCCGGTACAGTACAAGGGTGAACAGTACTGCTAAAAGTATGCGACTTGCCCGAGTCTCGAACCTGTGGCACTTTGAGGCCACAGTTCCGAAGCCAAGTGCACTACCAACTGTGCCACCGACTCACTAAAAAACAAACAATAACTGTTCCCTGGTCAAAACAAACAATAACTGTAAGTTTGCTTCTGAAACATGTCACAAATGCAAAAAAACAGGGTCACATCGCTATTGTGTGTGCAGGTTTTCTTCGTTACATAGGAAGTTATATCTGCCAGAAGTGGTGATATGAAATTCTCTGCTGTCAGGGTTTTTTAGCACTCCTCTCTTGCTCTTCACATCTTTCCACTCCCCAGTAACTGAGGAATTACCTGTTTTTTTTGTTTGGATTTGAATGGTATTATCAAAGATTATAAAAACAGTATCATTGAGTATTATTCAATTTCAAATAATACTGTCAATGATACATTCAATGATAGGTTATTGCTTATATTATTATTGAAGATCATAGATACCTACTTAATCATAAAACAAACAATAACTGTAAGTTTGCTCCTGAAACATGTCACAAATGCAAAAAAACAGGGTCACATCACTATTGTGTGTGTGCAGGTTTTTTTCGTTACATAGGAAGTTATATCTGCCAGAAGTGGTGATATAAAATTCTCTGCTGTCAGGGTTTTTTAGCACTCCTCTCTTGCTCTTCACATCTTTCCACTCTCCAGTAGCTAAGGAATTACCTGTTTTTTTTGTTTGGATTTGAATGGTATTATCAAAGATTATAAAAACAGTATCATTGAGTATTATTCAATTTCCACCTAATAATTACCTCAATAATTACCTCCTTTTGAGTTTGGAAGATCTATCTATGACTGTTGATATATTTGATTGAAATCATATGATTGTCAATTTTAATTTTAATCATATGGTTATGTTTTTGTGTTATTGTTTATGTTTAATTTTTAGTTGAATTATTTTGATGAATCTTGGATTTGCAGAATGAATGCAATGCTCACTATTAATGTACTTTTTCTATTACATTTAAGTTGTTAAGATGGTGTCAGAAGATTAAATTGGAAAAAATGAAGAACTATATCACCTTGGCAGAAGCATGCAGCTCCAAGTCAAATAATTTGTCAAACAGGAAGGTCAGGCTTGCACTATTCCTCTCAGTTATAGGTGGAAAAGCCCTAAAGCTAATAAATAAACTATGCGATGAACCATCAGACATTGAATATGTAATTTCAAGATTAGAGGAGTATTTCAAAGAAGCGAAAAATGTAACCTATGAGCGTTTTACATTTAACAGCGTTATGCAAGAAAATGAAGAATCATGCAAAGAATTCATCAACAGGTTACATGTCATCGCGAGAAAGTGCGATTTTGATGCTTTGGCAAATCCATCCCAGCAAGAATTAGAAGAGCGGCTTATTTGTGACCGTCTGGTAGCCGGAGTAAAAAAAGGACGTCTGAGGAAACGTTTACTAACCAAAGCAAACTTATCCCTGGAAAAAGCAACTCAATTATGTGTTATTGATGAAGAGTCAGAAAACTTGGCACTAAAAATGAAATCAACCTCCAGTGAAAGTGATAATGATGAAAAACGTGAAACTAACTTTAATATAAACAATAAGAACGCTCGGTCTTGTAAGTTTTGTGGAGGTAATTACGTTTGGAGCCGGGAGAATCGTCCAGCATTTGGAAAAATTTGTAAAAAATGCAAAAAGTAAAACCACTTTTCTAAGGATTGTATGAAGAATGTACGCAAGGCCAGGCAAGTTAATTCATCTCCTGGAATCAACGAGCAGATAAGCTCTGATAATATTGATGATGACGTTTTTTAATGTGAACGAAGATTGCCCGAAGAAACGGTTATATGTCAGCCTTCCACTGTGTGTAAAGGGAGTACAAAAACATCTAAAATGCCAACTAGACAGTGGAGCATCATGCAATGTCATCGGAATCAATACGTTGAAGGAAATGGTTGGGAATCCGATGCTTAGAGAAAGTAATACTCGACTTACATTCTAGGGGGGTGATTCACAATGTTCTCTAGGAAAAGTTCAGTTGCATGCCTGGTGGAAAAATCGAAGACACAAGATAGCCTTTGAGGTAAATCAGACTCCCCAAAATCCATTGCTAGGAGCTCAAGATTGTATAAGGCTTGGACTTATTTCATTTGATGAAATGGTGTATCGGATAAAATGTTCTGATGATCGATGATCCCAACGAAATATTGTCTTCTTATCCAGAAATCGGAAAGGGATTAGGATGTTTTGAAGGACTTTACGATTTCAAGCTAGATAAATCTGTGCGACCAGTGGCAATCCCTCCAAGAAGGTTCCCCGTAGCACTAAAAGAGGAGATAATTCAAGAAATCAAGCGTCTAGAAGATATTGGAGTCATAAAAAGAGTAACCGAGCCCATGGGCGTAATTTCAGCATTTCGATTGGGGGGGCAAGATCTTATGTCATTGCCTCATCCTGATTTGATTGCACACACTATATACCCCCCCCCCCCCCCATTGCACTAGTTCGTAATGAAGAATAGGCCTACGGGTTCATACACTGCCAATGCAGATGCAGATGCTAGATTTAAGATAAAATATTATAATACAAGGCTAATATCATAAAAGCTTATGTTGTAAATAATGTTATCGACTGAAAAAAAATATTGACTACAAACTAACCTGGACGTCAAAACGTAATGTAGCCGCACTCACCGGTGAGAACCGCACTCACAAGTGTGTGCCGCACTGACAATTAACTCACAAATGTGCTACACTAACTAATGACAACAACAATTACAACAAAAGATAACAAATTAACGTATTTAGTTTACGAAATATGGATTATTTATTACAAATCATATTATAACTAGTAACAACGGATTTTTGAGCTAAATCCACTTAGGCTGCAAGTCTGATGCCAGATTTGGCTTATTCTGACCAACTATGACGTATTAATAACGTAATATGGTCAGAATAGCGGTTTTTCATTAATTACAAAAAACATTTCAAGGCTATTAAACAATTGAAAATGATAGTCTAATACGAAGTATTTCCAATAGTTGTATTAACAGGAATATGCTTTTTTACTCGTAATGTGCTTAACAGATTAGGGACTTGGAGTTATTTTAAGCTAAGCGATGACGTATTGATGACGTATTACGTGTCTAAGCGGCCCTAAGGAGAAGATTAAAAATAATAATTCTTACCATGGTTCTTCCTTATGCGAAGAAATATTACACCACAAGGTGAACGTGAACAGCGTCTTATGACAGGCAACTTACACTGGCTCTGAGCAGTACTACAGAGTTTAGAGGTTGGCCATCCAGGAACGTCAGTTCATTTGTGGGCGTGTCGTTTGGCGTGGGAGTGGGTTCTCGTCGACCGGCGCGCCATAGTGGATAGCGTGTATGTCTGTAGACCTATTCGTTTACTAAACGTATTTTTGTAAATTCGCAATCGGACTTCAAACAAAACTAAGCCACCAGCGTACTTTTACGGCATGTTGACAATACTCAGATCAATGAAAAATTTATGTCTAAAATAATTTAATTTTACAACTTGAAAAAGCATGATTCTGGTCAATTTTCGTTATTTATACCTAAAAATTAATTTTAATTTTCAAATTATTGGGGGGGCAACTGCCCCCCCCTTGCCCCCCCCCCCGAATTACGCCTATGACCGAGCCCAATGAATGGGTCAGTGCTATGGTGGTAGTTAAAAAGCCAAACAAACTTCGCATATGTATTGATCCACATCAGTTGAATAAAGCGATAAAAAGATCACACTACCAGGCACCTACTATTGAAGAAGTTGCACCCCAACTAAGAAAAGCCAAGATATTCAGCAATCTTTATTTAAAAGATGGCTTTTGGCATGTGAAATTAAATGAAGATTCAAGTAAATTAACCAAATTTTGGACACCATATGGGAGGTATCGGTGGTTAAGATTACCATTTGGTGTCTGTTCGGCGCCAGAGGAGTTCCAACGACGTGTCAATGACCAGTTTGAAGGACTTTCAGGTGTTATTGTAATAGCAGATGACATAGTTGTTTACGGAAGTGGTGACACGGAGGAAGAAGCTCTCAAAGATCATAACAAGAATTTGAAGTTACTTCTTCAAAGAGCTCATGAGAAAGATATTAAGTTCAATTTGAATAAATGCATGATTGGAATGCGAGAGATTAAATACATGGGTCATATAATCAGTGCCGACGGCCTGAAACCGGATCCAGAAAAAATTACGACTGTGATCAACATGAAGCCTCCTCAGGACAAGAATGAACTACAACGATTTTTAGGTTTTGTAAATTACCTGGGAAAATTTCTACCCAAGCTATCAGAAGTTGCAGCACCACTACGATCGATTTTAAAAGATGATTCAGTTTGGTTATGGGAAAAAATACACGATGATGCGTTCCATAAACTTATTCGCATGGTAACATCAGCCCCAACGTTACAGTATTTTGATATTGACAAACCTGTAACTGTACAATGTGATGCAAGCCAGTTTGGTTTAGGGGCTTCTATTTTACAAGGTGGTAAGCCAGTGGCATATGTGTCCAGAACACTTAGCAAGACAGAATCATTTTATGCACAGATTGAAAAAGAATGTTTGGCGGTTGTTTATGCTCTGGAAAGATTTGAACACTACCTTTTTGGTAAACCTGACATTACAGTTGAAACAGATCACAAGCCATTAGAGACAATGTTTAAGAAACCTTTGACATCAGCACCAAAATGGCTGCAACGAATGCTTCTTCGTCTGCAAAAATTTTCGTTTAATGTAGTTTACAAACCTGGAAAATGTATGCTAATCGCAGATTTTTTGTCATGAGCTCCTGTGGTAGGTAACAAGCAATATGACGATAAAAATGTGCAGATATTTTCGACAGATACCTTGAGAAGTTTTGAAAACACAAGCTCAATTCAGTACTTGAATGTGACTGATAGGAGACTCTCGCAGATCAAAAGTAACACCCTAAAAGACCCAACGATGGTAAAGTTAGTTAATACTATTCAAAGAGGACGGCTTTCAACAAGAAAACAACTTCCAGAAGATCTAAAAGCATATTGGCCATTTCGGGAAGAGCTGACGACAGAAGAGGGAATTATTCTTAAAGGGGAACGAATCATCATTCCTTTTAGTTTAAGACAAGAATTGATTCAAGTTATACATTCAACACATCAAGGCGCAGACTCATGCATAAGAAGAGCCAGAGATGTTTTCTTTTGGCCATGTTTAAATAAAGACATACAAAGTGTAGTTGGTTCCTGCAAGATCTGTAGAAAATATTCACCCAATCAACAAAGAGAGCCCCAAGAGCAATATTAAGGAAAATATAGGGGAAACACGGAAATAGGGGGAAATATTAGGGGAATTATTGGTAATTTCTTTGTGTGGGTCGTCTCCTTCAGGACACGACCCCAGAAAGACCTTGGCAGAAAATTGCCATCAATTTTGCTCAGGAGGGCTCCACACATTATTTGATTGTGACAGATTACTATTCATCTTTCTTTGAAGTAAAGAAAACAACCAAATGTACTAGTGAAACCCTCATCATATTTTGCAAGGAGCTTTTTGCCAGTTATGGAATACCAGAAGTTGTGGTTGCAGATAGTGGTACACCACTCAAAGCTCAAAATTTTAATAATTTCGCACAACACTGGAAATTTAAAATAGTACTATCTCCACCCTACCATCATCAAGCAAATGGAAAAGCAGAGTCAGCAGTCAAGATATTAAAAAATCTAATGAAAAAATCCTGAGAAGATGGGATTGATTTTCAACAAGCGCTCCTGGAGCTTCGAAATACTCCTCTTCAAGGGATAGGCTACAGTCCAGTCCAACTGCTCATGAACCGAAGAACGCAAAGTCGGCTTCCTATTATGCCAAAGCTGCTCCAACCTCAAATACCCAATAACGTAAAGGAATTGTGGGATCAGAGGAAAATGAAATATAAAAAACAGTTCGACTATGGTACTAGAGAACTCCCTCCTTTGAGCGTAGGCCAAAATGTTTGGTTTAAACGACGGCCTCTACTGGAAAATGAACCATGGGTTGAAGGAAAGATTGTTCAGAAGGAAGTATGAGGTAGAATTTCAAGGAAAGAAATATATAAGAAATAGAAGATTTTTGCGAACATAAGAACTTGTTAGAAAAGGGAAGATGTTGATATATTTGATTGAAATCATATGATTGTCAATTTTAATTTTAATCACATGGTTATGTTTTTGTGTTATTGTTTATGTTTAATTTTTAGTTGAATTATTTTGATGAATCTTGGATTTGCAGAATAAATGTAATGCTCACTATTAATGTACTTTTTCTATTACATTTAAGTTGTTAAGAATTATACAGTAAAATAGATATTATTGACTTATATAAAGCGTACTCTTAGTGAATTTCAATGATACTACATCATAATTTTCGCATAGGGTGATACAACGTACCATATATTGTACAAATCTTGTTCAAAATCATGAGTTATTGCTTTTACTTTGCCTTTCAATAAGTGTGAATTGTAAATGGAAAGAATGCAATCGGCAATGCAAATAAGAATGGTGTTATTTTTTGAAGATGGCATTGTGAAGACCATGGGCTATGATCAATATGCACACTTGATCCTTTCAAAAAGTGGACTAAAATAAGGTATATTGCTAACATCAAATTGTATTAGCGAAAACCGTCTTTCTATGAATGCATTACCCATCAGTGCAGTCGTTCCGCCCATCACAAAGGAAATGAATTGGTAGACAAACATGTTGTTTTCTGCGGTGACAACGGAACTCTGTCTTTCGGCAGTAATTGTAGCCATGATATGCAGTGAGTCCACTGCAGTCATGCTCATCATCTCCATCTGAAAAAACCAAAAGCACCAAAAAAAATCTTGGATACAACACGAAAACTCTCTCAGGAGACTCTAGTATACTATTGCATTCAGCGCCACTCACAGAGGGATTGATGGCGCAAGTTGTGCCATTGATAAAGATTTTTGGGATGAATTATCTTTTTTAGGGGGAGTAGAAATTATGGAGGAATAAAAGAAAATAATTACATTATGGGACATAAAATATTTATGAAAAATTGGTAGTCTGGTTCTATTTAATTCTCTGTAACTGTGAGTATGCACTGCGGCGGAACGCACCCACTCGGTCAGCACTGAAAATATACCTATATACATTTAAAAAAATCATTATAAATCCAGGTAAACTTAGATAGTTATGGTAGTCGTTAGAGCAATAGCTGAGCGTCAGGTTCGTCCTAAGCACTGCATCAAAGCAATTTCCTTGTTTTAAACCTGAATTATCAACTGAATCTGTAACACTGTTAGTACTGCAAAAAAATATGAATCATGTGATTATCATTTAAATTATTAGTTAAAACCGAATTTATACTCAACAACTTTAATCTTTCTGCTGAAGCTTGATTACTAATCAACGACCTCTTTGCTTAATTCACCAATCTTTACTATGTCAAAACGCAGTATGAAAAGCGGACAATAGTTTTCTAATATTTTCAGCGGCAGAACGGGGGTTTCCCCACATACTGCCAGACAGTCATTGGAATATACCAGACTTCTAGTCTATTTACAATGGAGCTATGTTGTATTCCTTGCAGTGTTGGGAAGCTATTTTTAGAATGTAAATGTTTAAAGGCTAAATCCTTTTTTACATTTCAATATGTAGGATAAAGCTACTTAAGGCTAAAGACCTACAAATTCTTTTATTATTTGAGTACCTTTTTATAGAATTATAAGTCGGTTAGACACATATTTGTTTGCTATTGAATGTCAATTAAACAAGTAATCCCCTGACAAACACTGTTGCTTCACACTCTAATTTACGAATAATGCTCGAATGGCGAATGCACGTGATTGTCGTCTATTTTTGGAGGCGACACCGCATCGGTGACTTTGGTCGCAATGGTGCTTAACGTTGTTTTGATTATTTTGATTATTGCGTTGTGAGTTCAGCACTATCGTCGAACAAAGGCAGGACGGATCCAGCAAATCCAGCCCAATACGAAACTGTACGCACTGATGCGTTCGCATGACTTGTTTTGTTCTCACAAGGCCTCATAATGTAAATAGTTGGCCGAATGTTCGGGCAAGTCAGTTTAGCCCTTGGACAACAATAGTGAATTCCCTCAATCGAATGTTGGTCTTTGGTCAAAGGCAATTGATTACTGGAATAACAAAATCATTTACAATCACCAATCATCACAAAAAAACAAAGAAGATCACAATTTACTCAGAATCGTCGCATGGTTTGAAATTTTAAAATAAGTTCGTGAAAATATAAATGCTTAGTATTGCGAAAGTAGTGGAAAATAAGTGTCGAATTCCGCTACTCGCTACTCAATATAGTAGCTTGCTACAGCAACAAGCTATGTATTTTAAAAAGTAGCAGTGCTAGGCCTTCACTACTTAAAAAGTAGCTCGCTTCTGTAGCACCATTGCTTGTAGCGCGCTACTCCCTAACACTGATTCTTTCCCGTGTTGGGCCGGGACAGAATGTCCAACAGTATCTCCTGCTTTTCGTAAGAGCCGACTGAAAGGGGAGGGGGGCGCACTGGTCCTTTTTCACGTCTCCTTTTCTCAACTCCATTCTCCGTCACATTTCAATAGCCTGGTTATTTTTCTATATCATTCCGGCCTACTTGCCAGGGTAACCCTGTGTTCTTCAGCCTCCACTGTGTTAGGGGTCCGGGACGAGCAGAGGGTACAGCTTAAAAACTGGGTTCAGCACCTCCCAGGCTGCCGGATAGTACAGGGGCCCAAGTCAGCTTAGCCAGCAATGACCTGGCTGCCCTATCAGACAGCGAAAAACCCCATGGCCTTAGTAGTGCCGGTTGGCGACCGGATAGGGCTATGCTGCGGTCTTGCAGGGCTCTGCCGTGGCCACTGCTCGACTAGGACCGACGGTGTTTTGGGGGCGGTCGAATACAGACATAGTTGCACCATGCACCTGCATAATCCTGTCAGCCAGTTTGACTCATGAGAACTTAAGCACGACCCAGGAAATAACAAAATGTAAACGACAATAAAAAAATCTCAACATTTGAATTTAGTCCTTTTTAAATTAGACAGGATTGTAAAAGAAAAGGAATGCATTGACAAAAAATTGAGGAAATCTAAATTCCCTATCAGTTTCTCAAATACATTTTTTAATAAATCCCCTTCAGCCACTCAAACCCTCCTAAAACTTTTAACGTTGAAAATTACATTCCTAGTGGAACCTTTATATTCTGAATAGGATGTCTGTGCAGAGTTTCAAGAACCTATAAATAAATAAATTCTTTATTTTTCATATTGTACATTACAATATTGCAATACATTGTAGGTTACAATCAAATATACAAGTAGTTTCAGTACTTCACGTGGTCAGTAGTGTAGTATTAGGCAAATATAGTAGATGGCCATACAGTAGAACCTCGCTAATCTGCAGGGCCTGATTAAGAGGTGTGGCGCCCCTAGGCTTGAGCTGATTTGGCGCCCCCCCCCCCCTTCTCTTCACCCCCCTTCCGCCCCTATATATCGCCAGATGAATCGTATATACGATGAAATTACGAATTAAATTCTTCCAGAACTAATGAATAGAATAGAATAGAATCATATTTATTTTCAAAATATTTTTTACATAAATAACAAAACTTTTGTACGGAAAAAAAAGTTCACACATGGGCCTGAAGGTCTGTGCATGAGAACGAGTTCTTAATTAAAAGTGAAAGTGTGTACATTAATGACTGATATGAAAACACAACATAAACCTGAAAAAAACCTAATAAACCTGAATAAACCTAAAAAACTGAAACAGCTACAAACAAAATACTCAAATGGCTTAAAAACTACATATAACCTAGAAAATAACTGAACTATGATCAGTGCAGACAAAAACTATCACAAATATAATAAAAAGGTCTATTCTGATCAGTTTTATGTCCAAGGACAGGTCACAGTTGCCTGTGATACTTATTCAATTGAGAGTCTCGCAACTTACACTCCTACACTGCTCTTCTTTCCTACTTTTAACTTCTGCCACATTTGACTCGGATATCGATTCATCGTAACAGTCTTCATTATACTTTTAAGACTACCTGGTGGACCGAGATTTCTTCGGCTTACTATAATACCAGAACCAGAACCAACTGGAGGATAACAAAGACAGCCACATCCCGGCCTCACATGGGCTAAGGCTGGGGCTGGGAGTATCTTTTTTTTGCGCTGCATTAAGTGTGCAACTAAGAGTTGCTAGTTTTCAGTGTCATAAAATTCATAAACTTTTTTTATTACTCCATGGATCTTTTATATCACAAACTGTATTTTTCCTGGATGGCTGTAGTTTGCAAACAGCTGTCATTTTATTACGTTGTTTCTTTACATTTTCGTTATTTCGTTGTTTTCGTTCATGGCAACTCATGAGTCCCTCATACTCATAATGTAATTTTTTGTCCACTTAAAAAAATTATTTAATCGAGTTATTAGTTTTTTTTTAGCCAAGTAACCTGCATAGAACACGTTTTTCAGTCAGAAATTAGTTATTTCCAGACTTTGAAGGAAATCGTCGGAGCCGTAATCGAGATAATTGTACAATCAAGCATGATTAAGCATGCAATCAAGCAAACATTACTCTTGCTACAGTAAGACTATAGGATATACCTTTAGGTTTAGGTTTGATAAAAACATGCTAAGCAGGCCGCATTTACGCAAAAGGGGGCGCGGGAATTTGTTATATATTTTAGATCGCGCCACAATCATTCTTCACTCATCTGTCATTCATATTTGGCTTAAAATACCTACCTGGGTAGGTCGCCATTTCAGCTAATGTATCTAATGTATCTAATGTAATTAATGTAAAAAAATAAAAACAATATTTCTTCTCCACCCTGTGGCGCCCCTGGATGGCTGGCGCCCTAGGCTGTAGCCTAGTCAGCCTAGTGGTTAATCAGGCCCTGCTAATCTGTCACCTATGGGACCGGGGGCATGGTCGGAACAGTAAAAAGGTCGGATTATTGGATGAACTCATTTTGTTGACATGAAAACGTACAAAAACTGTATTTCGATCAGAAAAGTGCATTAAGAGTGTTTAAGAAGCTACCGTACTGTAAAAAACGTTAGGACCAAAAAATCTAACCGCACCAAATGTTATTGCTCTACTGAACGATATACGCACTCCCAATGAGTAATACGTCATCGACAGGAGCCAACCGGAATGGAGGAATGCACCGGAAATGTAAACAAACATCAATTTCCGATTGCGTGGTCGGACTAACCGATGAGAAAACCCCGCTGAGGGCGAACTAGCGGAGGCCTATTTTCCCTGGCGGCATGGTCGGATTAACCGAGGAGTCGGACTATCGGACGTCGGACGAGCGAGGTTCTACTGTAATAGTTTATTCTTTTAGTAGAATGATTTTTTATCTTTTTTGTCTTTTGAAAATATTCTACAAACCTTCCATCCATGTTTTTCATTATAAGCTTGCAAAACTGAAAATACCGCCATTTTGAATTTTATAATGTACCCATTTTAGTATTCTGATAAAAACCATATTAAAATCCTTCTTAGTAAGTATGTAGAGCTTATGAGGAATGTTTGTGCCAAGTGTAATGGCTCAAAGCCTTAAAGTTTTTAAGGAAATAAACTAAGAAATCTAAAAATGGCCACCATTTTTAATTTTATAATGTACCCTATTTTGGGCCTTTGAAAGAAAATATTTTTTAATCCTTTAATAGTATGCATATAGAGCGTTTAAAGAATAATTGTGTCAAGTTTCATGGCCCAAAGCCTTACAGTTTTTGAGAAATTGTAATCAATGAGTAAGTGTGTCAGTCAGTCAGTCAGTCAGTATATCGTTTTGGCTTTTATACATATAGATTACTCATACAATTTTCAACAAGCACCCTTCATTCGCCCATTACATTTGGTGTCAGTTTGTGGGCTGAAGTGAAACAAATATACATCAAAGAATTATGATTTGTTCTCTGTGAAATAAGCGCTGAGGCTAGCCTTCAGTAAATATCATAGAGATTTTGAGAATACACAGTTTCAGTGTTCTGAGGTACTGAATAACATATAGATTGACAAACACTTCCTCTTGAGCTGAATGGTCTGAGTACTTGTCCACACAACCGAGGAGATTGTAAATCAAGGCAGAGTATTTTAATCTGGGGGCCCTTGGTCTGGCCCGATTTTAATTCAAGGGCCCCCCTCCACCCATTCCTTACAAGCTTTTTCAACCTCGCAACTGGAAATATTTCTCCACATACTACTTAGGAAAATACACATTTTTGAAATAGCCTGTATTGAACTGTCCTCGGTGTCCACTGACCTGGGCAGTCGTGATCCTTGTCACAGACCCAGTTGAGAGGGACACACATGTCGGAGTTGTGGCAAGGGAAGCCTGAGAAGACTTCATCGTCAGCGTAGCATCGCACGTTGTAGTGACTTCCACCAACTGATCGACAGAAAAACTCGACAGTCATTGGCAAATATAATTCTTTGAAGGAGTAGCTGAGACAAGTGGCACATAATCGATCATTTTAGAAGTCTATATTAAGAAATTGTCCTGTAAGTCTATCTTACTCATGTTGGGAACTGGTGTCAAAGTGAACTTGTTACATAAAGTGTTGCTTACAAGTCTTTAGGGGTACAAAGCTGAAAGGCAATCTGATGGTGACGAAAATGTTTAATGAGAAATAATAAACTACCAGCCGATTAACTTCCATCTGTGTTACTAATGGACGGAGCAGCACCTTTAAAGAAGTTAAGGCAAAAATGTAATTTGATTTGTATGGCAAGTTAATTCAAGAGAATTTTTATTTCCTGGATTATATTTTGTAGCTTAATGCACCATCCGTTAACTAGTAACATCCATATGGGGGGGAGAGGGGGTTTTGAGAGTATTATGGGGGAAGGTTAGAGGGGGGGTAGAGTTCTGCCCAGTGTTATATAACTAGTAAACCTAAAAAAGTCTTCGTCATTGAAAAAATTGGTCTTTTTTCCTTCAAAATATATAAATGCTTCAATTTTTTGAAAAAAAAATCCTTTTTAAAGGGAAAAAAGAAAAAAAGAAAGATTTCTTTTTCCTTTTCAAATATATAAATGCTATATAAAATATAAATGTGGATATTTATTACCTTTTATTGCCTTGTAGTCCTTGACGAAGTTTATTTCCCGATGTACATTTCACCACATGTGTGGTATCATCAGGGGAAGTACACTATTCACATGAATATATTAAACACTGAACACACTATATACATTTTGAATTATTTCATGTTCACATACGGGGCGATTCGCGGCCGCGGGCGCGGGTGCGCGGGCGTGTTGTTGTCCTCACGGGAGGTGACGGCGACGCGAGCGCACTGACATCTGTGTTTGCACTAGGGGGTGGTGGCGGCAGGCTTCGAATGTTTGGGGCTATGAATTGAGAGCTTTCACTTATATTGCTGCTGCGTTGCCAATTTTGTCCAGAGTTGTCAGATTGCATGGTTTCCTCAATTTGGTGGATTGTTTTGAAAATGATTGAGTTGTTGTAGTCTTCTTTTTTATTTAATAATCTGTCTGATTTGTTACTTTGGGTATATTTATAAATCTCGTAGCTTTCCTGTACTTTTGCTATTTCTTTTGAATTGGTTCGTCTTAGAATTGTTAGAGAATCGGGGAATTTAATTGAATGGTTTTTATTCTGTTTGAGGTGTTTGGCTACTATGGATTCGGGATTTTTATAGTGACTTGTGTTATGCTCTTTAAATCTTTGAGTGAATGATCTGTTTGTGTAACCAATGTATTCTTGATTACACGGTTGCATGCATGTTATTTTATATACACCTCTTTCGGTTTCTGAAGATTTGGTTTCTTTAATTTTGTAGTTGGGAATGGGGTTGGTTCTTACTTTGAAAGATGGTATATATCCTGCTTTTCTGAAAATTCTGCCTACTTTTTCAGAAGTTTTGTCTATATATGTTATGGGGATGTATTTTGGTTTGGTTTCTAATTGGTTTGGAGTCTGATTTTGATTTTCATTGTGAATGGTTTCTTCAGTGGACGTATGGCATTTGATTTTCTTCAACATTTTGTTAATTAGTGTGTCAATTATTTTTGGATTTTATCCGTTGTTGTTAGCTATGGTTTCTATTATTTCTTTTTCTTTTTTGTACTCATCGTGGCTGAGATTATAGTTGAGGAGTCTATATGATAGGGATCTGAAAGCAGCCATGTTCTGGTTGTATGGATGGTTGGATTTTGCTGGAATAATGAGGTCGGTTTGGGTGGGTTTTCTATATATACCAATTTTTACTGTTCGGTTGTCTGTTTTTGTGATGGTAACGTCCAAGAAATTGATTGAGTTATTGATTTCATTTTCCATTTTAAACTTGATATGGTCGTGAATTTTGTTTAGGTGGTTTAAGAATAATTTTGTTTGTCTCAGATTACAATTTAATACTAAGAAAGCGTCATCAACGTATCTGGCATAGAATTTTATTTTGTCCTGAAATGGGTTGTCGTTGGAAAGAATGTATTTTTCTTTGAAGTCTTGCATGTATAACTCTGCAAGAGTAGCTGACAGAGGGCCCCCCATGGGTAGACCTTGTGGATCCTGATATACTTTGTTGTTGTACGTGAAATAGCTTTGTTCAGCTATTATTGTTGTTATTTTTACAATGTCAGAGACTTCATCTTCCATAAAAGCCTCTGATTTTGTTAGTTTTTCCTTCAATATTTTAATTGCCTCTTTTCTAGGGATATTACCATACATATTTTCTACGTCTATTGTTGTCAAAGTGTGTCTTTCTAGGATAGATTGTTGCTGTATTTTCTGTATAAAGTCCTTTGTGTTTCTACATGAGACTGGTGAGGTGTTAGGAATATTGTTCTCTATTAGCGTATTCACATATTTTGCTATTTTGTAGGAAGGAGATGGAATGGCATTAATTACTGGCCTAATAGGGTTTCCTTCTTTATGTGTTTTTACAAGGGGTTTAAAAATCGGAGGGGCTGGGTTGTTGTTGTATAAATACTTAACTTTTTCTGGATGGATAATACTGTTATTTTCTAGAAAATCTTTTATTTCCTTGTTGTAAGTCTTGGTTTTGTCTTTGATTTCAGCGATTTTGTTTTTGGTTAGATATTCTTCTACTTTTTTGTTTAGGTCATCATCATGTATAATAACAGATGAGTTTGATTTATCAGCAGGGATAATTTGAGCACTATTACTGGTAAGTTTGTGTTTGATATCTTCTTTTGTCTTACAATCTGTGGGATTATTTCTTCTTCTTAGGTGATTTTGTTTAATTTCTTTGTCTATGATTTCAGCAACACCGTATCTTATTTTATCTCTATCCTCTGTTTTTACTTTCTGGAGTGCAACTTCCGTGTTAATTAACGTTTTGATAATATTTTGCTGGTTTCTTGTGTTACTATTTGGGTGGAATTTAGGATTACATTCTAGGAAATTTGCTTCTTTCTCTTCCAAAGGAATTTCAGTCAGATTGATGACTTTTGGGTAGAAAGTGTGGTCAGAGGGTTGTTGGAATTTTTGGTTTTGGTTTGTAGTGAGCAGGTTGAGTTTTTTGTCCTGGATAGATTCCTTTATGGATTTTTCTTTTGATATGCTTTCACTAATGTACGTCCTAGTACTGGAATATTCTTCTGGATTCATTATGTTTCTGAGGTTACTTTTTATATAATTTATAGTTTTATGTAGTTTTGATTTCTTTTTGTAAAGTGATTTTATTTCATTATTAATCCAAAGAAGTTTTGCCTGTTTGAGGGTTCTTTGTGCGGCTTCAGATTTGTTACTTATAATTATTGACACGTAGTTAGGTGTGATGGCTAGTTTTTTGCACTTTTTATTGAAATCAATATTTAGTTCAGTTTTCATTAATTGTGTTTCTTTGTTTTTTGATTTGCTAATTATTTGATTGACTGGGACGGCTTGGCTTGCCATTTTATATATAGTGTGTTCAGTGTTTAATATCTTCATGTGAATAGTGTACTTCCCCTGATGATACCACACATGTGGTGAAATGTACATCGGGAAATAAACTTCGTCAAGGACTACAAGGCAATAAAAGGTAATAAATATGTTATTACAAGTTCTTGAACCTGGGTATAGAAATTAATTTTATAAATGTGGAGTTAAATAGTTATTTTTAATCATACTTCAAGACAGTGAAATGCCCTGAAATCCCTGTTAAATATTTTTAAGAACCTTAAAAATTTCATTAAACTTGAAATTAAAGGCCTTACTACTCAATATTTTAGGGGGGTCGATAGCACAGCATTATGTAATTTTTAAGGGGGTATGTGTCACTGATACAAGTCCGTTACCAGGGGGAGAAAGCCGGTGTTCAATTTTAGTGTTACGTAATTTATGGACGATCATATAACTGTACAATAATAATTATTATTATGATAGAGGATGAAAGTAAAGTATCCCAAGTTTCTTATGTTTTTCAGAGTACAAAGTAGACACAAGCATAAATATTTAAAGATTCCTACAATTTTATGTAGTGAACATAACTTTTTATCAAAGCTTTTTTATTCCTGTCTCCAGCGACGAACCCAAGGAAGAATATGGCGATAAATAACCTCCCCCCCCCAAATTTTATGATTGATAACTTCTTGAAACCATAAAAATTTAACTCTTGAGAATTATACAGGGTGTATATAAAGTCCCGCACGGTCTTAATATTTTCTAAACGACAACAGATAAATCAATAAGATTTGGTACATCAACACCACACCTAAAAATCTACTTTTTTAAGAAACTATCAATTTTCTGTCATATCATGGGGACTTCCCGCAAGGAGTCAGAAGGAAATCTTAAATAGGAGCATAGGTCAATATGCACATCATTTTAAAGGGCTTAGCTAGCAGAGTTCAATGCCGGAAACCGTGCCTCAAAAGGATCACCCGTTACAAAATGGCGGCCGTTTAAAGTGGGTGTACATAAAGACCTGCAAGGGCTTAATATTTTCTAAACGACAACAGATAAATCAATAATATTTTCTACATCAACACCACACCTAAAAATCTACTTTTTAAAGAAACTATCAATTTTCTGTCATATCATGGGGACGTCCCGCAAGGAGTCAGAAGGAAATCTTAATTAGGAGCACAGGTCAATATGCACATCATTTTAAAGGGCTTAGCTAGCAGAGTTTAATGCCGCAAACCGCATTCAAAAAGGTCGATCCAGTACAAAATGGCGGCTGTTCGAAGGTTTTACTTTGTTACATTTTACTAGTACAGTAGCCACAATCCCATTAAAGCAAAACTGCAACTAAATTTAATACTGCAGCTAAATACTACATGATGCGTGTCTATAGAGAAGTTAATTATGACGTTAGTTATCTTAAAGGGTTACAAATTTGGTCCTAATAACATATTGCTAACGGGGGAAAACCTGGTAAACATTTTAACAGCCGCTATTTTGTACTGGATCAACCTTTTTGAATGCGGTTTGCGGCATTAAACTTTGCTAGCTAAGCCCTTGAAAATGATGTGCACATTGACCTATGCTCCTATTTAAGATTTCCTTCTGACTCCTTGCAGGACGTCCCCATGATAAGACAGAAAATTGACAGTTCCTTAAAAAAAGTAGATTTTTAGGTGTGGTGTTGATGTACAAAATCTTATTGATTGATCTGTTGTCGTTTAGAAAATATTAAGCCCGTGCGGGACTTTATATACACCCTGTATAGTGACTTAGTATTAAAAACCAAAATATAGCATATAGATTCTTTCAACATTTTACTGAAAATGGAGCGTGACGAACATGTATTACTGTACAACCCCTTACTGAGCTAACCCCCCCTTAAAAATTAACTCCAGGGTTCACCCCTGGCTCTCTCTAATTCCTATACATTTAATCAATATATTTAAATTCCGTAGACGCTTTACGATTGTGGATAAACTCAAAGTTTATGCATATGCATTGTTGTAGAATATTTCACATTTTGTATTCATTTTGGACTCAAATTATTGTAACTTAAAGCTGCTACATTTCCTTTTCTTTTTTCTTCTTCTTTTCTTTTTTTAATAATTATTTTTTTGAGACAGGTACCGTACCTCATGGAGGACGTTACCCTGAATATGAGTGAAGGATGAGTGTGATGATCGTTTTTATTTTATTATTACTTGCTTCACAAGAGTAAGCAAAATTACCCTCTGCAATCACAAAAATTTAGTTTTTTTTACAGAGAAGATCATTCAAATCAAATAAAAACTTACTTTTATTTGGAAACAGATCAAGAAACAGATCTAATGTTCTGGTTGAGTTTGATGTTGTCACAGGCACACAGCCGCCGGTGAAGACTGTTTGGACACAATGTCTCGAAACATTGGAGGGTGGTTAGGTACAGCTTGCTTCAGAATAATCCTAAGGAAGGTATTGGAGGGAAGGCCAGTCAGGAGGGCGAAGCTTGAATTGGAAGGCACATCCATCCACTGTAGAGGCTTAGAGCTCCAAGTATCCACCACCTCCAACAGGAGATTCTCCTTGTCTGTACCATCAACTTCCAGTTTCAGTGTAAAAGAAACTTCTGACAGTTGAACTGAACCAGGACATTGTATCAGCATGTTTTCCTTCATCATGCTCTTCTTGGCTTCGTCTGACACAGAACACATTAAATTAAAACCTGACAAACCCAACAAAATATAAGTAAGTTACAAAATCAGTTCAGGGTGATAAAATAATACCCCCACAGCAGAACTGCATACTCAGCAAATTTCAAATGAAACAAAAAACATATTTCAATCCAACATAGCGAAATATCACATGTTTTTGCAATCTCCGTAAGAATGATATGGGGAATCATGGGCGGATTTTCGGGGGTGCCAGGGGGTGCCGGGCACCCCCTGATTTTGTGAACTTTTGCATGGAAACAGCTTTTCAGCATAAATTTTCATAATTTGATTACAGTAATATAATTTCGATTTTGATCCAATTTAATTTAGATATTGGATTTGTTTGATTTATTTTTTTCATCTCATCCTTTGTTATAGAATTTTTAATTGTCGAAGTTTGTCTCAAAATAATTTCACTTGATTAAATTCCTCAGGTTCGTTTTCAACTCCATATTTTCCGACAAACATAACTTATCAATTGCCTTTAAGCTCAAATCGGCTTCCGAACAATCTGCTTTGAAAACAAATATGCATTTTTAGAGTCTCAAAATGTTTTTCTTGCGATGACCAATAATATTATTCTAGAAGTTTTCATGATACGAATTACAAGATCACGGTACTTTTCATAATTAAAGTGACCTATGACAAAAAATAAAATGGGGTTGTTGTTAAATAAAAGAAATAGGTTCTTCAAATAGACTCTAAAATGTGTAATTTAGGATATGAGCATAAAGAACTCATACCCCCTAAGCCCGTATGAGCTGGCACCCCCCAAGATTTCAAACTAAATCCACCCATGTGGGGAATGAGTATACAGGTCTGCTGCAAAAGGTATGTTACAACTGGGTGGTTTTTATTCAGTATTTTGTAGATCTGAACTATAAAAAGCCATATACCAAGTTTCATCAAGATATGTTAAGAAATAAGGAAGATATAGATTTTTTTATTTCCTATAATAATAACATGGGGAATGAGTACGCAGGTTTGCTGCCACAAAAATGTAATTATTGGGATTTTAGACTACATAAGATCTCATCATGATTCATAATGAAGCCACAAACCAAGTTTAATTAAGATATGTTGAGAAATAAGCGAGATGTAGAATTTTACTTATTTCTCATAAGGATAACATTGGGACAATATACTGTGATTACCACTTTCAAAACATCTGTAACCAATGGACATAGAGCAATGACTCAAAGCAGTGGTTCCCAAAATGTTTGGCTGGGAACCCACCAATGAACCTAAAGATATTTCGCCATTCGTACAAATTTATGTATACATAAAACCGAAAAAAACGAATAAGTAAAAACAAAAATAGACTCTATAGTAAAACAATGAAATGTAAAATATTTAACCTATAACGTCATGGTCAAACACGAATGTCAAATTTTAAGGCTTTTTGTATTTGTAATGCAAGAAAAGATATCTCTAATTTTGGACGAAAAATGTGCTCTGTGATGTGGAAGCTGAAAGTTTGCTTTGGTTTGATATTTTATATATATAGCAAATACCCCCGTTGCAGCAGACCTGCATACTCAGCGAATTTCAAATGCAAAAGAGCATATTTCAATCCAACATAGCGAGATTTGACATGTTTTTGTAAGCTCCATAAGAATAACATGGGGAATGAATTTGTAGGTTTGCTGCATCAGGTACGTTAAAACTGGGTGGTTTTAATTCAATATTTTTAGATCTGAACTAGAAGAAGCCATATACCAAGTTTTATTGAAATACGTTGAAAAATAAGAGAGATATAGAATTTAACTTACTTCCCATAAGGATAACATTGGGACAAACGTACTGTGTTTACCACTAGCAATATCTCGGTAACTAATGGTCATAGAGCAACGATTCAGTATACTAAATTGTTTGTTTTTTTTAAGCTGAATTAAATGGTGTAAACCAAAATTACATTATTTAATTTTTTCTATGTCAAAGATAAAAAAACCCATTTTTGGAGGGGTTCACCCCCCTTTCCCCCCTTTCCCATAGTCCAACCAGGCTGGTTTTCGAACTCGTCTGAATAATTACTACTTTACATGTTTGTGCCAAATTTCATTTAGATTGGACCATTTTTACATGAGTTATCGTGCTTAAAGACACACACATATAAATATACCAAATTTCATTAAGATCGGACCATTTTTACGGCCGCTATCGTGCTGACAGACACACAACATATATATATATATATATATATATATATATATATATATATATATATATTCTAACTGCTTATGGTGGCCCCAAACGAAAAGTTATCATGGTCTTGGGCTTAAGTCTTACCATGAGACCTACGGTAATAGCTAATAATAATAATATTTCTTTATTTCCATAGAGTACAAATTCACAAAAAGCATTATATACATTATAATTGGAAAAAGTCCCACATAGGAAGACCTGTGTGAGGGACTGAGTTCTTATTTCAAAAAATGTTCAAAAAATCACCCACTTCTCACAACACAGCAGTCACTTCTTATAGTAAAAAAAAAACACAGAATTGGCTGGTATATAAATGCTGAGTTATTAGTGGCAAATAAAAAAAAATAAATAAAAAATACAACTAAGTTTATAATTCTGACAAAGACAAAAAGACAGGAGACAACCTACTTACCCCCCTCCCCCTACAAAGAATGCAAAACCCCCACCCCCCACCCCCACCCCCCCGCTCACCACACACTCTCACTCAGCCAACCACTCACTCAAACACTGCATCCACACTCAGTCACCCCCTCCCCCATACACAATCTCAAGCACACTAGTACACATAAACTGAGGCAATCAAATTTGTATTCCCTCCCTACCTATATTCCTGAGCCATTTATTAACTTTCAACTTAAAAGAATTATAACTACACAGTGTTGGGTTCCTGAGTTCGGGAGGAAGTTTTTGATAAACAATACAAGCAATGTAATAAGAGTTTGATCTATTTATGGATTTCGTTATCTTCGGGTTGCAATACCAATATTGGACGATGTTCTTGTGTTATACGAATGTGAAATTTGAGGGAAAATCTGTGACTTATTTTTAAATACATAAAGAATGATAACTCTTGCGTATAGTTGAAAAATGTCAAAAACCTGGAAATCGTCAAATAACTGTTCAGGAGGATACCTATTATTCTTTTTTAGTGCTGATTTTATGACAGTTTTTTGTGCTACAACTAATGGTTCAATGTTACTTTTAGCCATACCCCCCCATGCTAATATGCCATACTGCAATATGGATTGAACGTACGCAAAATAAATTATCCTGAGCAGATCGACAGACAGAATGGAAGAGAGTTGTTTGAAAACGTAAATAAATTTCCTTAAACTGGCTTTAACATAAAGAATGTGGGGGGACCCATTAGATGAGCATCAAAAACAATACCTAGATATTTGTATTCACTCACTCCCTCAACAAGTTCACATGATGTACACCATCCACACCACCACAGGTGTGAAGGCGAAGCGTAATGTCGACAGGATCAGAATCGGCCCGAAGCGAAATTGGCATGTGTTTTGTTTTATTGACATTTACTGTAAGCCGATTCTGATCAAACCAACCTTTACAGCAGAGAGGCCCCTCTCCGCGACACTGTACACCTCCCCCCAGCTGCCCCCCTCAAACAGGAGCGCAGTGTCATCCGCATATAGAAACATATTTCCTTTATTAATATCTATTTTGCCAAGGTTATTCATATAAATTAAGTACAGGAGGGGACCGAGCATGCTCCTTGAATTACCCCATAATTAATTGGAATAGTATCACTACTATACCCAGAAATCACAACTTTTTGAGACCTATCCCTTAAATAATCCTCAAACCATTTCATTGCGTTGTCCCTAAACCCAATTCAATGTAACTTTTTAAATAAAATTGTTCTATCCACAGTATCAAAAGCTTTGGCTAGGTCAATGAAAACTAAAAGTGATTTTTTATTAGAGATTTGTTTGTGAATTTCATTCGTGAGCAAAAACAGATCGTCATTTATATTTTTATCACATCTAAATCCAAATTGATTGTTATACAGAATTTTATTTATATCCAAATAGTTGACAAGTTGTTTTTTAATACATTTATCCAAAATTTTTGCCAATGAATTCCCTAATGTGATTGGTCTGAAATTTTCAATTTTATCCTTCTCCCCTCCTTTAAAAATTGGAATGACTTTTCCCAATTTAAAAGCATTTGGGTAAATGGCCTGATCGATACTCAGATTTATTATGTGCAAGATGGGAGTTTGAAGTCAAAGCCGTAGCCAGGAAATTTTTTCGGGGGGGGGGGGTTTGGACAGGGCCGGCGGGTGGATTTCCGGCAAGTCAAAAGTGGTGACCTTTTTTTTTTGCTCGCGTGTGTAATTTTCAGCGCCTTTATCGTCATTTTTGGCCCTTTTCAACTGTTTTCGGGCCCCTCTATGTTTGCTCGGGAGTTTTTGGGGGGGGGGGTTTCCACTATTTCGGGGGGGGGGGGGTTTCCACTATTTCGGGGGGGGGGGTTTTACCCCGATTGACTATGTTTTCAATGCTATTTCTACTATTTCGGGGGGGGGGGGGGGTTCTGACCCCTAACCCCCGCCCATTGGCTACAGCCTTGAGTCACAGAGAAGGTAGCCTAACCCTCTACCTTCTCTGTGCTTGAGTATATCAAAATTACTTTTCAGTATCGTAGCAGGAATATTATCAGATCCCGGAGCAGAACCCCCTCGCAACTCACCAACAACACTTGCCAGCACCTCCTGAGTGACAGGGACTAGCCGGAAGGTCGAGCCACATCAAAAGTCTTCATCGTTGACGGCCGGCGCGGCGACAGGGGGAACGGCGTTGGCGAGTGCTTGTTGAAGTTATTTGCCACCGTGACAAAATCTTCCTCATCCACATTATTTTGGTTTCTGATAAAGCTCAATATTAAATTTAGGTTTTGATTTGTGTTTCCCAACAATTTCGTTAATATTTTGCCATAAAATCCATGAATTATTCCCTGCTTTAACTATTTTGTTTCTATAATACAGATCTTTTGCATTTTTTATGGATACATTAAAAATATTCCTATGATTTTTTAAGTGAATTTGTAATTGAGTATTAAAAGGTTGTTTTTTTGCACACTTACTTAATTTATCTCTTTCTCTAATAGATTTTACAATTCCAGTTGTAATCCAAGGTTTTATTTTAGTATTTTTTGCTGAGAGTTTTTTCGTTATATTTGACCTATTTCTAAAAGATTGTAAAGTTTCAATAAACAGATCAGTGCATTTATTAACTTTATTTTCATTACAAACAGAAGACCAATCTTCTTGACTTAATAAACCCCTTAAAGTATTATGATCCAAATTTGAGTCCCCAGAATCTTTGATTACCTGTTGATTTAGTTGTTTGAATTCGGAAAAAGCACAAATAATATAGTGATCGGTCATTTCTAATGTGATAACAGCAGACTTAATAGAACTCAAATCTTTTTTATCGACAAAAATAAGGTCAATACAACTACTCGAGGTAGGTGCGACCTTAGTGGGGACATTAATGCAGCTTACAAAGCCAAATTCAGATAGCGGTGCGCCAGCTCATGTTGTGTGCCCGGTAGAATGCAGCAGTTAATGTAACCCACTATCCAGTGCGTCCTGTCCCTGGGCCGGTTATCACAGTATGACGCAAGGTCATTGATAAAAGCCTCGAGGTCAAGATCTGACGACGGGCTCCTGTACAAGCCAAGAACAGAGTGCCTCTCCCCTCCAACGCTTATATATCCACCCTCACGCCCGTAGCCCCATGCATAGCAACACATTCATACTCCATAGTATTCCTGTCATTCACATACACAACTACCCCTTCATTTTGGTTTCTACTGTTCTCATTACTCACTAATTCATACCCCTCAATTTCCACGACTACACCATTTGAATCCTGCCATGTCTCCGTCAGAACAACAATATCAAACCTGACTTTAAATGTACTTAGAATTACAAGAAATTCATTGATATTTTTATTATAACTCCTTATATTAACATGTAAAATTGAAATATTCCCCAACCCAATTTTGAAATTCCCGTTTAATTGTTCAACTTCCTCATACACACACTCATTCACACACCTCATTCTTTCAACGTCATCTAAAAACTCCACAATGCAATCCAGTGCCAACCTACCAGACACGCCCAACAAATACCGAGAAAAAAAATTCACAGTGACCAGAATTAATAAAAAATGATTTAAATTTATTTAGATAAGACATTTTAATATAGATCCAGTTTTAAATCTGCCATTATTTAACTCAGCATTTGTACATAACTTGAAATAATTTCCAAAATAATAACAGCAATAAATTTAAAAGCTTGCCAAGCAGATGTACATTACATTTATTTCAGTAAAGGAAAAAATAAAAAATAAAAACTCTTCAAAAATCATTGTGTGCAATCATCTCACGCTTACATATTATTTTAATATAAAAGCGTATAGACTATCACACTAAATAACAACTATTATCAAAATACTGAGAGTTATTATTGCCATACTCCATAAAATACGTTAACTCCAAATTCATTAAAATAAAATGAAATAAATAAATCTTCCTTGTCAGAGCAAAACTTTTTAGGAGGATTTCAAAGTGGAATCTCTTAATATTTTATGTGAAATAAATAATAATTTTTCTAAAAACGATTTATAATTTTTCTAAATGACAATTGTTTTTTATTTTGTAAAAAAATATTAATATTTTCTAAAGATAAAAAGAGGGAAAATTGAGTAGTAAATATTAATAATTTGGTATAATAACATTTTATTTCACTGACTTGTCTAACAGTCAATACCAGAATTTAGAAAATAATTATAACCTAATCCTTTCTGGATTAATTTTCACCGTGCTCAAAAAGAAAAAACAAACAAATAATGATCCAATCCCTTCATTTAAATAAAATAAATTATCATTGTTTGAATACAGAATTTAGTCGTTACCTTGTTACATGAAATTATTTCCTTTAGAAATCACAAATTATTTATTTTATCCTAAGATAATCTCATCAAAAGATTGAAACATTTATAATAGAAAATCACTAATAAATGAGAAAAGAAAAAAGCTTCTTCCCTATAGGGGAAATTCGCTAAAAGAGTGTAAGCTATTGCCGTTTTCCATGTGTGATTTTTATTGTACAGTATGGAATTTATTTCATAAAACCTGTAAGTGGATCCTTTAAAAACTAAATAGGCTGCTAGAAAGAATAATAATGTAAAGGGATTTTAGTAGTGCAATAGTGGGGCTTCTGGGCCAAAACGCATTAATCAAAAGTGACAGCTACATCCGGTCTGGTGACGTCAGAGGCTGTGACGTAGCTGTGACGTGTAGGGTGGGCATTTAAAGTTTAAATGCCCGGCTGTGCTGGGTATTTAAACTTTAAATGTCCGGAAATGGGTCAAGGTCAGGTGAGGATGTTTTTAAAAAGATCTTGCATTTTCGGAAGATCCGAAAATGCAAGATATTTTTTTTTATTTTACATTAAGGTTGAAAAGTTTGCTCCCAAATTTGAAAAGTAAGTTGTTGTCGGTGGTGAAATTTCTTGCTTATTTTCATTCTTTTTGTTGTTGTTGTAAGTTGGCAAAATACATTCTTTTCGTTTTGATTGTTTGTTGAATAAAGTTCCAAAGATAAACCGAACCCAGTGGTTATAAGATGTTTTAGTTCTTCACTAAAAATTTCCAAATCCTTGTAGGTTGTAAGATTGATAGTGTTGTAGTGAATCTCGCGAATGTTGAGAGACATGACTAGAGTTGTTTACTCGACGAGAGGTGTAGCAGGAATGACTATTGCAAAGCCGGTGCTGCGGGTACCTCCGATGGTAGTGGGGGTAGTGGTGGGGGTAATGGCAGGTAATCGTTGCCACAGTAGACCGAGCCGATGTTGCAACTCTTCTAGTTTATCCAACCGGTACTTTTGATATGTTTTGCAACTACATTTACAGTAGCAGAAGGAATTACATTTTGTACAAGCTTTTCCGTCAACTTGATCTTCAGGTATTTTAAAACATTTTTCTTTACAACAATAAGTTATAAGTGTTAAATTATTTCTTTTGGATGACATGTTGGTTGTAGCTTGTCTTAAACAGAACTGAGCCTCTCAACGTTAAAGTTTCGTATTTATATAAAGTATTCGAATAAAACAATCGAATAAAATAATCGAATAATACCATCGATTAAAAGTTCAAGGTCATCCGTTTGAGTTTTAAAAAAATACAACATATCAGTATATAAAAACATATACTGATATGCAAAAATCAAGTTGTAAAGTAGCGAATTTCTTTCTTCCTCCGTTGTTGAATTTTTAGTCGAAACCAATTAATGATAACATTATTGCTTGCGCATCAGAACTAACAGTTGATGAAATTTCATTTACTTTTAGACTTGTAGTAGTTTCATTTGTAGTAGGTAATTGTTCGGAAGTTTGTTTAGATGTAGAAGAAACAGTATTATCTTGAAGCTCAGAGTCCATGTGTACTCGGGTGAAGAGCTGAAGCTTTAATGACGTATGGTACCCGCTGTCCTACCCCTTGTCAGCAGATGTTGGTGGTGGGCGGTCGTTAGGTTCATGCACCGAAATGTAGATAGAATCATAATTTTCTGGAGGATGTTTTCTCAGATAATTTTTGAGTTTTTGTGTTATAACTTTTATTTGTTGTACAGGATCTGCATCAATAGTGAAACTTTGCGTTTCAATACAAAGTCCATCTTTGATAAAAGAAACATATAAAACAGAACTCATGTTTATTTAGATGTTTACTCTGCGAGTCCTACCTGCAAACTGATGTGTCGGTTGTAGTGCAGTGACCTTCCTCGAAATGACATGGACAGCACGGAACATCTGCCTTCCCCCACCACCATGAAAGACTCCTCGCAATATTTGGATATGTAGTGTTAGTCGTACTGTTGCTCTTGTTGAGTGAACATGTCGGTATTAAACAATCGTTCTTAACTTTTGGTTTTAAAATATTTGCAATAAAATATCGTTTTAACACTTATTTAACTTTGTACAAGTTACAATATTTTAAAGATGCTACTTTCTTATATCACCTTGATACTTCTAAAAATATTTAGTTGCAGAAATGCAAGATAAACTACAGTTGCGATTAAATATAAACTTGGTTAAAGATATAAAATTGGTTTCTGTGTTATAACTTTTACATTGTTAGTTAATTAACAAATGTTACCAAAGTTTTTTGTTCGTCTCATTATTCTGCATTATTGAAGTACCACACGATAGGGTTTGGAAACATATAAAATAAAATATAAGATGTAGAAACATATTTTTTTTACGTTATAACTTTTATACCGTTGGTTTTATAAAAACATTTACTGGACCTTTATTGTATCTCTTTTAAATCTAAGTATTTTGAGTATCTGCATGATAGGGTTTGAAAAGATATAAAGTAAAATATAATGTAAAGAATGATAATTTTTGAGTTTTTGTGTTATAACTTTTATACCGTTGGTTTTATTGAAAAATGTTACTCGACCTTTTTTGTTCGTCTTTTCATTCTGCGTATTTTGAATACCTACATGATAGGATTTGGAAACATATAAAGAAAAATATGATTTAAAAAGATTTTTTTTCAGTTTTTGAGCTATAACTTTTATACCTTTGGTTTTATCGAAAAATGTTACTGGACCTTTTTTGTTTGCCTTTTTACTCTGCGTAATTTGAGTACCCGCACGATAGATTTAGAGCATTTTTGTTATATCCACTGCCACCGTGTATGTCGACGCAGCTCAAAAGTTGAACGGCGACGATATCAAGTGGGGCCCCCCCATTTCGCAAAATTACTCTAAATCTATCATGCGGGTACTCAAATTACGCAGAATAAAAAGATAAACACAAAAGGTCCAGTAACATTTTTCGATAAATCCAACGGTATAAAAGTTATAACGAAAAAACTAAAAGTTTCAAGGTCATTTAAAACTTTTACAAAACCTATCGTGCGGGTTCTCAAATTACATGGAATTAAAAGACAAACAAAAAGGTCCTGTAACATTTTCCAATAAAACCAACGTTATGGAAGTTATAACGCAAAAATTAAAAAAATATATATTTTACATTATAAGTTTCCAAACCCTATTTTGTGAGTACTTAAATTATACAAAATTATGGGCAGAGTAGAATAGCTTAACATACCTCAACGTTCAACGGTTCAAATAGTAGATGAATCCAGTACATGTTTCGAAGTAATAACTCCATTACAAAAGGGTTTAAAAAAACGTTCATCCGGGTCGGAGTCGTCAGGACACAACAACTAACACGCACAATACATATACACATTTAACACAGTACAAATATACAAACATTGCAGTAGACCAACTGTACCCGAGCCCTGGCAGGAAGCAGACTGGCGAAAATTATTTATCCAAAGCAGGGAATGAGCTGTTGAGTGTGTTAGCAGACGCAACAAGGTCAACCACTCGCATTGCCAACTGGTTACTAACGGAAGCGTGCGAGGTCACCAGGAATAGAAAGATGGCTTAGTGATAATGTAAATTTTTTTTTTCAGTTGTTGCGTACTTCTATACCGTTGGATATATAAAAAAATGTTATTGTATTTTTGTTTGTCTTTTAATTCCACGTAATTTGAGTAACCGCACGATAGGTTTTGTAAAAGTTTGAAAATTACCTTAAAACTTAAGTTTTTGCGTTATAACTCCTATACCGTTGATTTTATCGAAAAATTAAACTGGACCTTTTTTGTTTGTCTTTTCATTCCCCGCAATTTGAGTACCCGCACAATAGGTTTAGAGTAATTTTGCAATTTTGCCCCCCCCCGACAACCCCCCTCCCCCCTTTTACAAAATTGCTCCAAACCTATCATGCATATACTCAAATTATTCGAAATAAAAAGACAAACAAAACATGTCCAGTAACAATTTTTGATAAAACCAACGGTATACAAGTTATAACGCAAAAACTAAAAAAAAGTATTTTCCAACATTTTATATTTTACTTTATAAGTTTCCAACCCTTATTTTGTGAGTACTTAAATTATGAGACCAACAACAAGCTTCGGTAACATTTGTTATAAAATCAACATTATTTTGTAAGAAATTAACAATATTTTGTAGCCTGGACGTTTTTACTAAAACGTCCAGGTTACCTGGACGTTTTGTAACCTGGACGGTTTTAAATCTTAAGTTTTCGCGTTATAACTTCTACACCGTTGCTTTTATAGAAAAATGTTACTGAACATTTTTGTTTGTTTTTTTATTCCACGTAACTTGAGTAACCACATGATAGGTTTTGTAAAAGTTTTAAATGACCTTGAAACTTTAGTTTTTTCGTTATAACTTTTATACCGTTGGATTTATCGAAAAATGTTACTGGACCTTTTGTGTTTGTCTTTTCATTCCGCGTAATTTGAGTACCCGCACAATAGGTTTAGAGTAATTTTGCGAAATGGGGGGCCCCCCACTTGATATCGTCGACGTTCAACTTTTGAGCTGCGTCGCCATACACGGTGGCAGTGGATATAACAAAAATGCTCTAAATCTATCGTGCGGGTACTCAAATTACTCAGAATAAAAAGGCAAACAAAAAAGGTCCAGTAACATTTTTCGATAAAACCAAAGGTATAAAAGTTATAGCTCAAAAACTGAAAAAAAAATCTTTCAAATCATATTTTTCTTTATATGTTTCCAAATCCTATCATGTAGGTATTCAAAATACGCAGAATGAAAAGACAAACAAAAAGGTGTGGTAACATCTTTTAATAAAACCAACGGTTTAAAAGTTATAATGCAAAAACTAAAAAGAAAAAATATTTTTTGTACATCCTATTTAACTTAATATGTTTCCAAACTTTATTATGTGAGTACTTAGAGTACATTACGCTAAATAATTAGACAAACAAAAATTTTCGGTAACATTTGTTATAAAATCAACAATATTTTGTAAAAGTTTGAAATGACTTTGAAAGTTTAGTTTTTGTGTTATAACTTCTGTACCGTTGGTTTTATCAAAAAATGTTAATGGACATTTTTGTTTGTCTTTTCATTCCATGTAATTTAAGTACCCGCATGATGGGTTTAGAGGAATTTTGCCCGTTATAGAAGTTATAACACGAAAACTAAAAAGTATTTTCCAACATTTTATAAGTTTCCAAGCCTTATTTTGTGGGTACTCAAATCATTCAAAATGATGAGACAACCAAAAAGTTTGGTCCAAGGTCACCAGTGTCCAAGGCAACCAGTTGGCAATACAGGTGCTCACACCAGGTGGTCAACCAGCTGCCGCACCAGCCCGGCCCGGTATGCCACCTGCCGTGACCTCGAGCCGAGTTGGGGTCCGGGGTCTGCGCTTGTGCTTTGGCATCAGTTGCTCGCTAGACAGTGAGGTGGTAACATGTTCAGAAGGCGCCCTGAACATTTTATCATTTTTGCTGTTTGGTGAAAATATCTTGGTGTTATTTGTATAATAACATCTTGACGTAGGACTGATTAATTTTAAGGCATGGTAATTTAAGCATGGTAGTTGTTTGTGCTTGTAGATACCCTAGGGTTTGTAGTTTGTTTTTAATTTGCTGGTTTGGTAGTTAGTATTAATTTAAAATCTTTCTTTTACTTACAATATATTTCTGCCTGGAATGTTTAAATTTAAAGTAATATTTTTGTTTTTAAGAATGTTATATGATATGTTTTTAATACCTTTCTATTCCAATTTCCTTATTCCAACAAGCTTGTTGAGGGCATTCCCTCTCTTGTCTTGTACTCCTTTTTAGTTAGGGACACCTTTCAATTCCAATTTCCTTTCCTTTTTTCCTTCCTTCTTTTGCACGGTAAAACCAATTAATGGTAAAACCGGCTACCGCTTTTGTAGTGATTACGCCCACCAAAGCGGGTCACTTACAACCTCTATACGTGCTGGATGGGTAGTTCGCCTACCTCCGGAGTTTCGCTGGACCCCAGTTGTTCTGCGTCGCTAATGGCGAGACACTGGCTCCTTTAGTGTTAGGAAATAAAAAACATATTTGTATAACACTTTTCCTAAATTTAACTAAGCAACTTGCAATTTCAAAATAACATTTTTTTTGTTTGAGCTTAGCGTTGTGCACTTATGGTGAGGTGTGTGAGTTCGCTTACGTGATGATCACACTGTAATCATGATGTGCAGCGCTGGGTTGTCTAGCTATTTTTTTAAACTTAATTTTATTTTTTATTAATTGTTAAACTCTAGGCAGATTGTATTGTAAATTAGCTTTTCTTCTTTTAGGTTTCCGGGGGTGTACGGTTCTGTCAAACCGTACACCCCCATTTTCTTTTTAATTATCGAATGACCTTGACCTAGTTATTTTCAAGGTCAACAAAAGACTTAGCGAAAATTTCTAAGTCTCAAGGTCATTTTTGTAAAAGTTTAAATTACTTTGAAACTTTAGTTTTTGCGTTATAACGTTTATGCCATTATATTTATCGAAAAATGTTACTGGACCTTTTCTGTTTGCCTTTTCATTCCTTGTAATTTGAGTACCCGCACAATAGGTTTTGAGTCATTTTGCAACCCCCCCCCGGCAACCCCCCCCTCCCCCCGGCAACCCCCCCCTCCCCCCCGGGCAACCCCCCCCTCCCCCCCGACAACCCCCCCTTTTACAAAATTGCTCCAAACCTATCATGCATATACTCAAATTATTCGGAATAAAAAGACAAACAAAACATGTCCAGTAACATTTTTTGATAAAACCAACGGTATACAAGTTATAACGCAAAAACTAAAAAAAAGTATTTTCCAACATTTTATATTTTACTTTATAAGTTTCCAACCCTTATTTTGTGAGTACTTAAATTATGAGACCAACAACAAGCTTCGGTAACATTTGTTATAAAATCAACATTATTTTGTAAGAAATTAACAATATTTTGTAGCCTAGACGTTTTTACTAAAACGTCCAGGTTACCTGGACGTTTTGTAACCTGGACGGTTTTAAATCTTAAGTTTTCGCGTTATAACTTCTACACCGTTGGTTTTATAGAAAAAATGTTACGGAACATTTTTTTTATTCCACGTAACTTGAGTAACCACATGATAAGTTTTGTAAAAGTTTTAAATGACCTTGAAACTTTAGTTTTTTCGTTATAACTTTTATACCGTTGGATTTATCGAAAAATGTTACTGGACCTTTTGTGTTTGTCTTTTCATTCCGCGTAATTTGAGTACCCGCACAATAGGTTTAGAGTAAGTTTGCGAAATGGGGGCCCCCCACTTGATATCGTCGCCGTTCAACTTTTGAGCTGCGTCGCCATACACGGTGGCAGTGGATATAACAAAAATGCTCTAAATCTATCGTGCGGGTACTCAAGTTACGCAGAATAAAAAGGCAAACAAAAAAGGTCCAGTAACATTTTTCGATAAAACCAAAGGTATAAAAGTTATAGCTCAAAAACTGAAAAAAATCTTTTAAATCATATTTTTCTTTATATGTTTCCAAATCCTATCATGTAGGTATTTAAAATACGCAGAATGAAAAGACAAACAAAAAGGTTTGGTAACATAATTTAATAAAATGTTTATATTTAATTGCAAGTGTAGTTTATTTTGCATTTATTCAACTAGATATTTTTAAAATAATTTGAATACCCACATGATAGGGTTCGGAAAAATTTACATAAAAATAACCTTGGGACTTAGAAATTTTCGCTAACTCTTTTGGTTGACCTTGAAAATAAGTAGGTCAAGGTCATTCATTAATTAAAAAGAAAATGGGGGTGTATGGTTTTACAGAACCGTACACCCCCGGAAACCTAAAATAAGAAAAGCTAATTTACAATACAACCTGCCTAGAGTTGATCAATTAATAAAAAAAATTAAGTTAAAAGAAATAATAAATAAAAAGTAAAAGATAAGTAAAAAAAAGCTAAACAGCCCAGCGCTGCACATCATGATTACGGTTTGATCATCACGTAAGCGAACTCACACACCTCATCATAAGCGCACAACGCTAAGCTAAAACAAAAAATGTTATTCTGAAATAGCAAGTTGCTTAATTAAATTTTGGAAAAATGTTATACAAATATGTTTTTATTTCCTAACACTAAAGGAGCCAGTGACTCGCCATTAGCGACGCAGTACAGCTGAGGTCTAGCGAAACTCCGGAGGTAGGCGAACTACCCATCCAGCACGTATAGAGGTTGTAAGTGACTCGGTGTAGTGGACCGTAATCACTACAAAAGCGGGAGCTGGTTTTTCCATAAATTGGATTTACCATACTCCAAAAGAAGGAAGGAAAAAAGGAAAGGAAATTGGAATTGAAAGGTGTCCCTAACTAAAAAATAGTACAAGACAAGAGAGGGAATGCCCTCAACAAGCTTGTGGAAAAAGGAAGTTGGAATAGAAAGGTATTAAAAACATATCATATAATATTCTTAAAATATTACTTTAAACTTAAACACTCCACCACTTTATACTTAAACACTCCAGGCAAAATATATTGTAAGCAAAAGAAAGATTAATACTAACTACCAAACCACCAAATAAAAAAACAAACTACAAACCTTAGGGTATCTACAAGCACAAACAACTACCATGCTTAAACTATCATGCCTTAAAATCAATCAGTCCTACTTCAAGATGTTATTATACAAATAACACCAAGATATTTTCACTAAACAGTAAAAATGATAAAATGTTCAGGGCGCCTTCTGAACATGTTACCACCTCACTGTCTAATGAGCAGCTGATGTCGAAGCACTGGCGCAGACCCCGGACCCGAACTCGGTTCGAGGTCATCCCCCCTCCCAAACCACAGGAGCCTTGCAGCGAGTTTGGTTTGCATCATTCTTTCGCCAGTGTTCCAACAGGCGACAACACTTCTTTCTTTATTTTACTTTACATGGGACCTGTAAAATTTTAAGTGTTAAAACTTCCTAATAATTAATCCTTCTGGACTTAGAAAATTTTTTCAAACATTTGCTCCAACATTTATTTTACAATGTCAAGTTTCTTTTTTGCTGCGAGTTTGGTTTCCATCATTCTTTCGCCACTATTCCAACAGGCAACAACACTTCTTTCTTTTTTACTTTACATGGGACTTGCAAAATTTTAAGTGTTAAAACCTCCCAATAATTAATCCTTTTAGACTTAGAAAATTTTTCAAACATTTGCTTCAACATTTATTTTACAATATTAAGTTTCTTTTATGCTGCGAGTTTGGTTTCCATCTTTCTTTCGCCACTGTTCCAACAGGCAACAACACTTCTTTTTATTTTACTTTACATTGGACTTGTAAAAGGTTTAAGTGTTAAAACTTCTCAATAATTAATATTTTAGGACTTAGAAAATTTTTTAAACCCATCATTCTTTTGTTACTGTTCCAACAAGCAACAACATTTCTTTATTTTACTTTACATTGGACTTGTACAAATTTTAATCGTTAAAACTTCCCCTTAATTAATATTTTAGGACTTAGAAAGTTTTTCAAACATTTGCTTCAACATTCACTTTACAACGAGATTTTTTTAAACTTGCATTATTTGACCTTGACACTTAGATTTCTTTTGAAACTTACATTGGATGGTCTTAATACTTAGGGGTTTTGAAATATAAAAACATTTAGCAGTTATTTACACTTTCTATGTTTAATACAGAAAAAAAGATTTTTTCTAAAAAACTTGCATTATTTGACCTTGACACTTGGATTTCTTTTTAAACTTACATCGGGTAATCTTAATACTTAGGGGTTTTTTAAATAAAAGAAATTTAACTGTTATTTACACTTTTTGTGATGGGGGAAAAGTGGTGGGGGTAATGCTATAAATAGGGGTAGTTTTAGAGTGGTTTTCATTATTACGGCAACTTTTGTGGAGAGCACACCTACGTCATGTATTACTGCATTAGTTGCGAAGAATCTTTTGAAGAGGAAATTTTACTACAAATACACAAAGAAGTTTACCATAACAACGAAACAAACCAAGAAACAAACCAAGAAACAAACCAAGAAACAAATAACAATGCAGAAGAAGAATATTTGGAAGATTTAGATCAAATACTGGCTACCGTACAACAACAACTAAATTCAAGATCAAGTGTTATTCAATACGCACCCGGACCATCTTTGGATGTGGAATTATACGCCCGAGCCTTACCAGGTAGTGTAGTAACTCATTTTAAGATCGACAATGCTCAATTGCAACTTGCACAGTTTATTTCAAAAGCAAAAACATTAGTAACAGAAACATTGAACAATGAACTAAGAAGATTAAATTTTATAAAGTTTTGAATATTATTAGATACAGTATTTACAAATGTTCAGAATGAATTATCACTAAGAGGATTTTTAACTAAAAACAAAACCATCATGTTTGCATCAGATATAAGCTCAATTGTGGATGATTGTTTTGCAGAACTTTTAACAAAATTACAAGAACATGAAGGAAGAGGTTCTGGATGGAGTTTGTTAAGTATAACAAGCTTAGATGTAAGAGTTCATAAACATGGATATGGAATGAGAGGTAGTAGTCATATTGAATTGCCAAAGAAAATTCAAGACACCAAATCCTGTATTAATGTTCAAAATAAAGATGCTGAATGTTTCAAGTATGCAATGCTTGCAAAATATGTAAGAAATCATGCGGAACGACCGAGTATAGCATACAATGAGGTTTACCATAAGTATAATTTTCAAGGCATGAGTTATCCTGTTTCAATTCAAGACATATCAAAATTTAAAAAAGAAAAATCCTTTTGCATCTGTAAACATCTTTGGCTTAGATTCATCCAACAATGTTTACCCCTTACGTATAACACCCACCGAACGCAGAGATCATACTGATTTATTATTAATAACAAAAGGTGATATTTCACATTTTGTATATATTAAAGATTTTGAAGCTCTAGTTTGCAAACAGTTATCAAAACGTAAAGAAGGAAAAACCACTTGTAAAAGATGTTTCTGTTTTGTAAACAAACCTTTGAGAAGAGGAGGTTCAGAATGGCTGACGGAACACCAAAGACTATGCAGTGGAAACTATGAAGTAAGAATTAAATTACCACACCCTAGAAGATCGCAAGTAAAATTTGACAAAGTTATCCAACAATACAGAATTCCCGTTGTAGTGTATGCAGATTTTGAATCTTCATTGCTTCCACTTGACCAAGAAGAAGGAGAGGAAAATACCAGCAGAACAAAGTATCAACTTCACAAACCAAACAGTTATTGTTTAATAGTAAAATCCACTTTATCTGAACAACATCTTCAAGAATATGGTTTGACATCTACACCGAAGATATATCATGGAGAAGAAGCAGCTCGATACTTTGTTGATGATTTATATGACATCGCTGGGAAAGTGGAAGCAATGTATAGCAATGTGGTTCCTATGTCACCTATGACACCGGAAGAACTTTATCTTTATGATTCGGCAACAACATGCTATTTGTGTAACAATCAATTTACAGAAACTAAAGTTAAAGTTCGCGACCATGACCATCTGACAGGAGCCTACAGAGGTGCAGCTTGCAACGGATGTAACATCAACTACAAACTACCATCTTTCATTCCAGTGGTTTTTCACAATCTTAGCGGATACGATGGACATTTTATTATTCCCGAATTAGCAAGAGACAACGGTGAAATAGACGTTTTGGCACAAACTATGGAAAAATTTATAAGCTTTTCAAAAAAGGTGGGCAAAATTAAACTTAGATTTGTTGATTCTTTTAGATTTATGCCTTCTAGTCTTATGAAACTTTCTGAAAATTTAAGAAGACAAAATTTAATAGAAACAAGCAAAATTGTACCTGCAGAAAAAATGGACTTGGTTCTTCGGAAAGGAGTTTTTCCGTATGATTACATCGATGGACTACATAAATTTCAAGAAACATCACTTCCTCCACCAGAAGCATTCAAAAGTAAACTTACCGATTCGGACATTTCACCTGAAGACTATCAACACGCATGCAGAGTTTGGGACGAATTAGAAATGAACACTCTGGGAGATTATTCTGACTTTTATGTAAAACTTGATGTGACCCTTCTATGCGATGTGATGGAAGAATTTAGAAACACTTGTTTTGAAGCCTACGGATTAGACCCTCTTCATTCTTATACTTCTCCAGGACTAGCTTGGCAAGCTATGCTAAAAGAAACAAAGTGCAACCTACAATTATTAACAGATATTGACATGGTGTTGATGATCGAATCGGGCGTTAGAGGTGGATTGACCCAAAGTGTTACTAGACATGTTAAAGCTAACAATAAATATCTTCCAGACTACGATGAAGAAAAACCATCAGTGTTCTTGGGATATTTTGATGCCAACAATTTATACGGATGGACCATGTCTAATCCACTTCCTTTTGGAAACTTTTAATGGGTTAATCCAGACTCTATTGGTGATATTATGCAAATTTCAAAAGACGGAGACACTGGATACATATTAGACTGTGAATTTAAATATCCAGAACACTTGCATGATCTTCATTACGATCTTCCGCTCCTTACAAAAACAGAAGTTTCACCAATTGGCAAACATCCAAAAGTAATGATGACTCTTGAAAATAAACAAAGATACGTAGCTCACTTTTGGGTTGTTCAACAAGCACTCCAATTGGGTTTACGTATAACCAAAATTCATAGAGTTTTAAAATTTTCCCAATCGTGCTGGTTAAAACCGTACATTGATTCAAACACCAGAAGAAGAGCAGCTGCAACATCAACATTTCAAAAGGACTTTTTTAAATTAATGAATAATGCGTTATTTGGAAAAACATTGGAAAACAAAAGAAAACACAAAAATGTTAAATTAGTTACAGATCCTATAAAACTAGAAAAACTTGTACAAAAACCAAACTTTGGAACATCCGTTATCATCAATGAAAACCTTGTGGCAGTATCTATGAAGAAGACAAGCGTGATAATGGATCGTCCGTTGTACGTTGGAATGTCAATCTTGGATATTTCCAAAACTCACATGTATGATTTCCACTACAACAAAATGGTTGCCTTCTACGGTAGAGATAACATCGGAATCGCCTACATGGACACGGACGCTTTCATCTACTGGATTCTTACTGAAGATATGTATTTGGATCTTCGAACATTTGTTCACAAAAATGAATTTGATTTTAGTGACTATCCAAAAGATCATTTAAATTATGACAATGATCGGAACAAAAAGAAACTTGGAAAATTTAAAGATGAAGCAAATGGAATTTTACTGGAAGAACTTATTGCACTAATGTCAAAATTGTATTCACTACAATTGCATAAAGAAGAAAACAATGTTATTAAAAAAGCTAAGGGTGTAAAAAGTTTGTATCTTAAAAAGAATGTAAATTTCGAACACTACAAAAAATGCTTATTTGAAGAAACGACAATAACTGCAAAATTCAACACCATCAGAAGTTTCAACCATCAACTGTACAGCGTAAAAGAAGTGAAAAAAGGACTCTGCTCCAATGATGACAAACGACACATTCTTCCAGACAAAATTCACACTCTACCATTCGGCCACTATTCTCTAAATCCTATTGATGAGTAAAAAAAGAAAAAGGAAAAAAGAAAAAAAGAATAAAAGAAAAAAAAGAAAAAAGGGGAAATCACAGCATGCTCGCTGTGATTTCCCCTTTTTTTTAATATGTTGAAATGACCTTGAACTATAAAAGCGGATGCAGAAAAGAAAACACTCAATACTAACTTGACTTTGTTAGTAAAAACATCATGGCAGAGTTAAAGGAAAAGATTGTTAATGAACTTCATAAACCTGCAAGAATAAAGTTTCCACGAAGAAATACTGTTGTAAAAGGAATAAATGATTTATATCAAGCAGATTTAATTGAAATGCAACCGCATAGTAAAATAAATAAAGGATTTAAATACATACTTACGATTATTAATTGTTTTACTAAAGTTGCAGATGCTTTGCCATTAAAAGACAAAACCGGTAATAGCATAACAAAAGCTATGGAAGTAGCTATAAAAAGAGATAAAAATAAAATTAAACATTTACAAACTGATGATGGGAAAGAATTTTTTAATAAATCTTTTGCCTTGTTAATGAAAAAATATAACATAAATCATTATTCCACAAATTCTGAGAAAAAGGCAGCTATAATTGAAAGATTTAATAGAACCTTAAAAGGTGCAATGTATAAAATGTTTTCAAAAAGAGGTTCTTACATATGGGTTGATATTTTACCAAAATTAATAAGCGATTACAACAACAAGTTTCATAGAACTATCGGTATGGCACCTAAAAAAGTGAATAAGAAAAACGCTAAACTAGTTTTACAACGAATTAAAAAGAATACACAACCAAAAACGGAACAAAGAAAACCAAGAAAATTTAATGTAAATGATAAAGTTCGAATTAGTAAATACAAAGGAGTGTTTACTAAAAAGTACCTGCCCAATTGGACAAACGAAGTTTTTACAGTGTATAAAGTACAACCTACTGTACCGGAAACTTATATTTTAAAAGATAACAAAGGAAATTTGTTACAAGGCGGTTTTTACGGACATGAATTGTTAAAGTCAACAGTAGGAGATGTTTATCTTGTTGAAAAGGTGTTGCAAAGGAAAAAAGACCAAGTTAAAGTACGTTGGTTGGGGTTTGACAAAACTGAAGATTCGTGGATACCTATAAAAGATTTGATTTAGTTTTAAATCAACCTATTTACTCTTCTGCCTTTGAATAAGATGGAGATTGTTCACCATAAAGATAAATTTAATATTAATAACATTGATGATTTAACTGTAGATAACGTTAAAATCAACAATGGTAAACACGGCAGTTTATTTCCAAACACTGTACGATGTATAGTAAGCGGTCCTTCAAACTGTGGCAAAACTAACGTTGTGTTTAACTTAATTACAAACACAAAAGGATTGCGATTTAATAACCTATATATTTTTTCAAAGTCCTTACATCAACCAAAGTATCAATTGTTGGAAAAGATCCTAACTGATGTGTCTGATGTTAACTATTACAAATTTAATGCTAGTGACAGTGTTATGCAACCAGACCAGGCTAAGCCGTATTCTGTATTTGTATTTGATGATGTATCTAGTGAAAATCATGATACTATTAGAAACTATTTTGCCATGGGAAGACATAATAATATTGATAGCATATATATCGGACAAACATATAGCAAAATTCCAAAACAACTAATTAGAGACAATGCAAATATTTTAGTTTTATTCAAACAAGACGATACAAACCTAAGACATATATACAACGATCATGTAAATGCTGATATGTCATTTGAAAAATTCAAAAAACTTTGTGGAAAAGCTTGGGCGGAAAAATACGGATTTTTGGTAATTATGAAAGATAAAGCTATAACAGATGGTCGTTACCGCATAGGTTTTGATAAATTTGTTTTAATACATTAATTAACAACATTATCATACAAGTCTCCATGGTGTAAATGGTTAATCAGGAAAAGCTATTAAAAGAAATAAAATCACTTAGTGATTCTATTAGACATAAAAACAGAGCGTTAAGATTAGGAATAAGTGAAAGAGAGAAATTTCTGGAATCAACATTTAAACCTATTACTGAGCCATTAAAACAATTAGGGCAAAATGTTAAACATTCAACATTAAATTTTTCCGGAGATGCTATTTTACCCATTTCAAACTTTGAACAAAAAGAAGAATATGAAGATGATACAAGTTTTACGCAACAAGGAGAAACAACTGAAGAAGAAAGCGAACTAGGTGAAGAAACGGATGTTTTAACAGAAAAAGAAGGTCTTTCTACAAGCGAAGAACAACAAGAAGAAGAAGAGCCTATTAATCCATCCAACTTGAGCAAATTGGGCTCGGATATTGCGTATAAAGGGCCGCTTGCAAGACAATTTGTATTAAAAATGTTACATTCTGCACAACCAACTCGAAAATATCATACTTTTGGTGCTAGAATAGAAGAAAATGGGCTAATGATTGGAGATAGCAAACTTGATGTAGACGAACTTGACGATATTATTATAAATAATAAACAATACAAGGGTGCAAAAGGATTGTTTGAACTTATTTTTAAGCCGAAACCTAATAAATATACTAAAAAGGATTTAAACATTTTTAAACAAATATTGGAGGATACGAATGCGCATAAGAAAAATTATTCTAAAAATTTCAATGTTCATAGAAATGCATCAGAAAAATATAAAACTATTATTGCTAAACTTTTCCCACCAAAAAGAAGGGAACCCATAAAAAGAAAATCATTATCTTCTGCTGAAATAAATATTTTACATAAAAGGAGAAAAACAACAATCAAGTTTATCAGGAAAAGGATTATTGAAAAACTTGTATGATACTAATATAATATACTACAACGATATAAACAAATTGGTTGACAGAATGAAGTTGATATATGAAGCTAAACAAGCCGGACATAGTGGTTTAGAAAATGAATGGGTAGCTTTGGTCGGTGAATCGAGGAGTAATTGCATAAAAAATATGAGTATATATAATACAAGTATAACTGATTAAATATTCAGTATAACCATGAGTGTGGATAAGTTTGGACGGTATTCCGAAACTGGAAGCAAATCAGGATCTTATGGAAAAAGAGGTGGTTTACCACTAACATCCGATGGAGATTATGATATAAGTAACAAACGTTTAAAGTTTGTAAATGATCCAAAGGATGATAATGATGCAGTAAATTTCAAAACTTTAAAAAGTGAAACATTACCTAGCTTAAAGCTTCAAAATGAAGTGTATAACGCTAATTTTTATAGAATTATAAATCTTCCAAAACCAATAGATAAAAATGATTCGGTAAATAAAGAATATTTAATGTGGTACATAAACCAAACCTTAAGATATGATCCTAAAAGTAATAATAAAGTATATGATGCAAAAGATCTTAGAATAGCCAATATAGCAGATCCTGTTAATGATCAAGATTCAGTTACAAAAAAGTATTAACATTCAGTCATCCCTGAAAAACAGATACATTTTCCTTTTACAACTTTGTAATACATGATATTGGAGACCCTAAAGATATGAAAGATGCTGTAAACCTTCAATATATTACCGATCATTGTATTACACATGATATTAACACAATTGATTGCAAAAATAAAGTGTTGACTAACGTTAAGGAAGGAACTGCAAAATCAGATGCAGCTACAATAAGTCAAATAATAAAATCAAAAAATAACAAATGGGATGCCGATGCAAAAATAATCACTAATGTTAAAAAAGGGTGGGATGAAACTGATGTAGCAACAATTGGACAAGTTCCTGTATTACAAGAATATGAAACAGGTCGTCGACAAGTTTTTGATTGCAAAGGGAGACCACTAGTTAATGTTGGAACAGGAATAGCAGATGGTGATGCAGTTACAGTAGAAGAATGGCGTAAAAGAAGCCTAAGAAAAGATCGGCATAAGGAGTATTTTAATTGTGAATATTTGCGATTAAGCGCCTTAGATGACCCTCGCAACTTTAATGATGCTGTTAATGTAAATTACATTGTAAGACTATTAAGCGTAGTATTATATGATGTGTATAACACAATAAACCCTATAAAATCTGATCAAAAACTACATTGGGTTAAACAAAATATTATGGAAAAATATTTTTTAAATAAGGAAACTAATACTTTAAGATCTTCTAACAATAATGATGAAGACGATACAATCATACCGCAAGGTTGGAGAACACTTTATTACCCATAAACAAACATACTTTTACATTTTTATTATAAATAAACAATGTCAAAGGATAAGTGAATCATTCATTATAAAGCATTTATAAAATAAACAAGTATTGACATTTCTTTTTACTATAAAAGACCATGTTGAAAGTTCAACGCATCAGTCATAATCGACACGTTATAAAGAGAGGAAGAGGAATAGCATCACCAGCACTTTCTCTTATTACTAAGCCGGTTGGAGCTATAGTTAATAAAGCTATCGATTTATTACCTGTAGAACTACATTTACCAGGAGGTTATCAATATTGTGGTCCTGGAACAAAATTGAAAAAAGACTTGCTAGAGGAGATTTTGGAATAAATAAACTTGATCAAGCCTGCAAACAACACGATATAGCATATTCAAAGTTTGCAGATACTAAAAATAGATCAATAGCGGATAGAGCACTTGCTGAAAATGCTTGGCAAAGAGTAACATCCAGTGACGCTAGTATCGGTGAAAAAGCAGCAGCTTTAGCGGTATCAGCAGCAATGAAGGGTAAAACGATGTTTGGAGGTGGAAAGAAGAAAGGAGGTGGAAAAAGGAGGAGAAAACCTGCAAAGAAACGTGGAGGAAATATAAGAAGAAAACGACGATCCACCGCAGGTAAAAATAAAAAGAATCAAACAATATGGTCAATGATAAAAAAAGGAGGAGGATTATACCTAAGACCGTATCGTGTGTATTAAACAGAAAAAAAACAATTACTAATTCCAAATAAAGAATTAACAGATAAAGAATTAATTACTTATGTTTCTTGTTTAAAAATTCCATTTTTTAGAGGAGTGTTTATGAAAGATGCATTACCTGTTAAAATTTGGAAACATGAAACCGGAATAGTAAATTTAGATAATAGTAAAGGATCAGGCACTCATTGGGTATGTTATAAGAAACTAGGATCAACTATTTACTACTTTGATAGTTTTAGTAATCTCCCACCACCAAAAGAACTACAATATTACTTTAAAACAGCTAAAAATGTACTATACAATTATAAAAGAGAGCAACCTGATAATACGGTAATCTGTGGACATTTATGTTTAGATTTTTTAACAAAAAGCGTTAGTACACTTTAAGATGTCTTCCTATACAGTATCATTACCTGGAACTTCATCTACTTTGCGAAGTGTTCTTTTCCCTGCGTTACGTTTGGAAAAAGATAAATTATGGGAAGCCGCATTATTAGATATAACAACTTATAATTCTATTCCCAACGTTACTGAAAATGTTAATGACAAAATACATTATTACAAAACAAAAGATAAAAATACAAACAAATATTCAGATATACAAGTATTTAGTTTACCCACTGGAGCATATGAAATTGATGATATAAATGAAGCGATACAAAATCATATGGGAAAAGATAATATAACAATAAAAGGAAATAACAATACTATGAAAGCTGAAATTAAATGTAAATATTATATAGATTTTAGCAAAGAACATTCAATTGGTAGTTTATTAGGATTTCGTAAAACAACAAAAATTTTAGAACCTAATATTAACCATTCAGGTGCTAGAACTGTGACAATAATGAAAGTTAACAGTATAGATGTTACATGTAATATTATACATGGTTCTTATAGAGATGGTCAAAATACTCATATATTGCACACATTCTATCCAACGGTTGCTCCGGGTTTTAAAATTGTGGAAAAGCCACAAAACTTGGTGTACCTAACGTTAAACACCAGTTTTATTTCAGACATTGTGGTGAACATACTAGATCAAGACGGGAATCATATTGATTTTAGAGACGAACCTATAACTATACGAATACATATAAAATCAACCGTATAACAATGGGGTTATCATTTAAAAAGAAAGAGCTGACTGGTAAACAAGTCAGTAGCACTTCAGCTATAGAAGGATTAACAAGTGATATCGTTTTCTAGAAGAAATTGGATTAAAACTTATAAAAATGGAAATATTAGATATAGCGCAGGGTCCGACATTCGACGAAACCTTATGGGAAAAGGAATATCATACGCACAACCCTTACGCTTCATCAAAATTAAATAATAATGATGAAATTAGAATTCCCATACAACAACAAGATATTTATACACTTCCATGTGAAAGTTATTTGTATATCGAAGAAAGAGTAACAAAAAGAGATGGAAGCACTGCAAGTACTGTTCCATTCATAAATAACCCCATGGCATATTTGTTTGATGAAATAAGATATGAAATTTCCGGAGTTACAGTAGATTCAACAAAAAAGGTGGGAATCACAAGTACATTAAAAAGATTAGCATCTTTAACACCGAGTGAAAAAAATATGCTGGCCACCGCAGGATGGGTAGCACCCGATTCCAGTACAATCACTCCAAACAGTTCAGGCAATTTTGACTTTTACATTCCTTTAAGATTACTTTTAGGCTTTGCCGAAGATTACCGAAAAATAATAATAAACGTAAAACAAGAATTAGTTTTGTTAAGATCATCAAACGACAAAGATATTATTATGGCGCCTGATGGAACAACGGACGCTAATTTAGAATGGAAAATACAATTAGACAAGATTGTTTGGAGAGTACCGCATGTACGGTTAAACGATCAAAATAGAATTTCATTATTAAGAACTTTAAAATCAGATCGTAATATCGTAATACCATTTAGAAGTTGGGAGTTTCATGAATATCCGGTTTTACCGGAAACACAACGTCATACATGGAGTGTAAAAACTTCTACTCATTTGGAAAAGGCAAGATATGTAATATTTGGATTACAAACAAAAAGAAGAAATGAAATAACTAAACATGCTGGTGAATTTGATCATTGCAAACTTACAAATTTTAAGGTGTTTCTAAACTCGCAATTCTTTCCATACGACAACTTCAACATAAACTTTACAAAAGACAGGTTTAGCGTTTTGTACGATATGTACGCAAGATTCCAAAATTCATATTATGGAAAAACAAACACACCTTTATTAACGCCAAACCAATTTAAATCTACCTATCCGATTGTTGTAGTTGATTGTTCCAAACAAAATGAATCTGTAAAATCTTCCAGTGTGGATATAAAAATAGAAATGGAATTTGAACAAAATGTACCCAAAGATACATCTGCTTATTGTTTAATTTTACATGATAAAATTGTTACATATACACCTTTAACCGGTATTGTAAAAGCAGTGTTGTAAAATGAAAAGAAAAAAATACCCCCCACCACTCGGCTATAAAAGCAGGAGCGGGAACGCAAATTGTTTAGTTGACTGTCTACAGTTGTATGGGTAACATCATCTACAGCATTATAAACAAAATGAGTTCTTTATCAGTTGTACAAGGCGTTTCCGAAACAACACCTTTATTGGGAAATGATGATGATGATGATGATAAACATTTTGAAGAAAATGTTGTAAAGGAAATTGATGAGTTTTTAAAGTTTGGAAAACAAAATAAAAAGTTGGAAAATAATAAAACAAACGTAAGAAAGAAAAGAAAACTTGAAGAAAATATTCCACCAAACATTTTAACTGAAGTTTTCCTTCGCATCTTTTATCCTATTTCATCTTGCATGAGTAAAAGTGTATCAATAGGATTGGTAAAATCATTAGACTACTCTCCCGCAGTAATACTAAGCCATGGTACAAAGATGGTTTTATTTTCAGAAAATGCTTGGGATTCCTTTTTAAAACATCTACATCTTATTGAATGTTATTTAGCCAACAGTTTCTTTGGAAGAAAAACTAACATTCGACTTTTGGATTGTGATAATGAAATTGACATTATTAAACATCGTGGTCAACAACAAGTAAGAATTAGAGACTCGACACAATTTGAAAATAAAATTCTACTAACACGTGAAGAATTCTACATTTTAAACTATGCAACATCACCTATTACCAGGTATATGAAACAATTAGTATTTTCAAGCTCTGTTATAAAGGAATATCTGGTAGATGCATGCGAAAAACAGCCAGACAGCACTTTACAATACGGACCAATAGATACATCCATCTTTAATAGAATACCTCACGAAGTGGAAATATGGAGGCAGTTAAGAAACTTTGAACCTTTTACTGAAGTTGCAACGGAAGCTACAGAAGAAGAAACCAATAACAACAATACAGAAGAAGAAACCAACAACAACAACAATACAGAAGAAGAAACTTTGCTAGTTTAAAAACTACAATGTAATTTAACAAAAGAATAAACCGTGGGGTAGGCCTACTGGGGACGGTGCCCACATTAAACATACACCAACGCGCCTACAACTGTACGGCCTGGTTTATATATCTAACCTACCGTGGTGTGGAAAACAGTTGATCAGCAGACCCCGTGATGAGCAGACAGGATAAAGAAATGGCAGCAAAACCTTGTGTAATTGAATTTCAAGCATTTCGCGGAAACGATGATAGATTTATTATAAAAGAATTGGTAATTTTAGATTTGCTCACACAAGTGGCGTACCCATTCTTATTTGAAGCACCGTGTTCTATCCATGCACTAAAGTCAAAAGCTAAAATAACAAACAGATGGTTAACAAATAATTTTCATCACATCCATTGGTTTGAAGGTTTTCTACCGTACAACAATGTACACAAAATTATGTTTCATTTTTGCAAACAATTTACGCATATATACACCAGAGGATTGGAAAAAAAGAATTGGATACGACAGTACACGAACAAAGAAGTTTTAAACATAAAAGTGGACACAAATTTTCACTTTGATGTTAGAAATATTTGCGTTTCTACAATAGATCCGAAACACAACCAATCTCAATGTGCATTACAAAACGCATATCACTTGGCTGCTTACTTACAAGAAAAAGAAGAATGTGGTGGGGGTTACGAAGGTTATAAATACGAGGAAGCAACACACCCCGAGTATCACTCTAACTCCATACTCCGAACAGACAACATCTCCAGTGAAGAAGATGACATCACAACAGTTTCTCCAATGTTTAGTTGAACAATTCAACTTGCATTCAAAATCAAATACTCTAATTATCAAGAAATGTTCAGAACTAAAATAACACAAGCATTATATCGTTCATGAAATGAAAAAAGTTGATACAACACATGGAGACGCAGTCGTCGCATCTTTATCCGATGCACCATATACACCAGGTGATGAACCAAAGTTTCAAGTATATCTTCCAAAACGATTCGTCCAGTTGCTGCAAAATGAAGATCTACGGGAAATTCAGCCAGGATCATTATATTTGGTGTCACACGGAATGAGCGGAAACAACTCTACGGAACTTACTCTGCACATCACACAAAAATAACATTGTAAATATTGTAAAAAAATGTTTTAAATAAAAGAAAAAAAATAAAAAACAACATATCAGTATATGTTTTTATATACTGATATGTTGTATTTTTTTAAAACTCAAACGGATGACCTTGAACTTTTAATCGATGGTATTATTCGATTATTTTATTCGAATACTTTATATAAATACGAAACTTTAACGTTGAGAGGCTCAGTTCTGTTTAAGACAAGCTACAACCAACATGTCATCCAAAAGAAATAATCTAACACTTATAACTTATTGTTGTAAAGAAAAATGTTTTAAAATACCTGAAGATCAAGTTGACAGAAAAGCTTGTACAAAATGTAATTCTTTCTGCTACTGTAAATGTAGTTGCAAAACATATCAAAAGAACCGGTTGGATAAACTAGAAGAATTGCAACATCGGCTCGGTCTACTGTGGCAACGATTAAATTCAAAGTGATTAAACAAACACCTGCCATTACCCCCACCACTACCCCCACTACCATCGGAGGTACCCGCAGCACCGGCTTTGCAATAGTCATTCCTGCTACACCTCTCGTCGAGTAAACAACTTAGTGAAGAACTAAAACAACTTATAACCACTGGGTTCGGTTTATCTTTGGAACTTTATGCAACAAACAATCAAAACGAAAAGAATGTATTTTTGCCAACTTACAACAACAACAAAAAGAATGAAAATAAGCAAGAAATTTCACCCCCGACAACAACTTACTTTTCAAATTTGGGAGCAAACTTTTCAACCTTAATGTAAAATAAACAAAATATCTTCCATTTTCGGATCTTCCGAAAATGCAAGATCTTTTTAAAAACATCCTCACCTGACCTTGACCCATTTCCGGACATTTAAAGTTTAAATACCCAGCACAGCCGGGCATTTAAACTTTAAATGCCCACCCTACAAGTCACAGCTACGTCACAGCCTCTGACGTCACCAGACCGGATGTAGCTGTCACTTTTGATTAATGCGTTTTGGCCCAGAAGCCCCACTATTGCACTACTGATTTTATTATTATTTTGTTACGTGTTACTGAAAAGTAATCCTGAGGGAGAAAAATTCCAATATTTTCTACTGCAGACGATTTCTATGTTCAGTTTTGAAATTAATGAAAGGTAAGAAGAATCTTTTACGGATTTGCGCCGTAATGCATCCAAAAGGACATTATGATTTTTTTGACTTTTTCTTACTAGGGACTTTCATAACTTATCCGCAAGATAGTTCTAAAAGCACTTCTTAAAATAAAGCTAAAAAATCAATCACTCCGGTTTACTTAAAATTTACGGTGTTTTCAGTAAAATATTTATCTTTCAAGATCTGGAGGGTTCAGATACAACAACAAAGAATAAGACCAAAACGAAGTTCATAATGTTATTTGAACCGAAGATATAAGAAAACATAACAAAAAAGAGTTTCATATGGTAACGCCCATAAGAAATGTATAGGGGAGAATTTTTATTTGAGTACATCTCCAGAACAAAACAACATTTTCAAAAACGGATTGTGGCATTGTAATCAGTGTGAACAAATTAGACTGTATTGATGTGTCACAACACTACATTCATAATTTAAAAAATAACCTTGTTTCCAACTTGACGGATCCAAGATGGCGGGTGAAAATTAATAACATATGAAAATGGTGTATTTACCACCCAGTAACTGTCGGCCGTGGTTTCAAATCAATAACATTAAAAATATTCGTTTGGATACCGTAAATAAAAATTTTTTGAATATCTGTTTCTGTATTTTTGGCCCTGTGAACTTTGATCTTCTATATTTAAATTTGCCCAAGGATGCCACTCTGGCATCCGCCATATTCTTGTTAAGAACATCAAATAAAACTAGAATCAATCATAAAATTATAAGCTGGACCGTAATTCAAGGCTCATGCCTAAATTTATTATTTGATGACAGGACTATCTCTAACCTTTGCGTATGTTTCAAATCAGTGAATATCCAAAAGAAAGATGCCAAAATTTAGAAAAAAACCAAATCTGTCCCGATCAACAACCTAGGCGACATTTTTCGGAACCGGTAAAACATAAAAATTTCACACTTCCTCAGGATTTTCAAAATACTTGTTTCCCTCGAAAGTTCTGATTAGGCGTTCGGCCCTCATCAAAATTGAATGAGACCACCAAAAAATACCATTAAAGTGTATAAAAATAGTTGTTAAAACACACCAATCTTTAAAACCCAAATAAACAGCATGGATAGGCTGTGAATCACACTTCAGGGCTTGACAGATTCTGGCAAAAGTATGGGATCCAATTGACGGTAAGATGCCTTCCTTACTATTAACTTCCTTACTAGGGGGGCTTTCCTTCCTTCTCTAGTCTTATTCATAAGTTCGACTCAAGGGATGGATTTTCTTTTTCATTAAAAGAATATATATTTTCGACAACTTTTTCAAGTAGCTGAGTTTTAATTCATGGCCCCCACAAGGGTGGGGCTGGTGCAACTCTGGTCACAGGGCCCGGGCCCCTGGGGGACCCGGGTCTAGCACTATTCTATTAATTTCTTTCCTATTTAATGCAGAATATTTTACAGCAGATCAGGATCAAAAATAATGTTTTTAAGTTTAGTAAAATAATATTAATTCTAGATTTGTGGTTTACTATTTTAATTACGTGCCATTTTCTGTAATTTGCATATTAGAATATAGGCTAGTTCGTGCATTATATCTCCGGCTATGGCTACTATGATACTAATTGTATCATATAATATTTTCTACATATGACATTGGTAAACACTATGTTTGAAAAACATTGGGGCCGTAGATCAATGTTTTCAGAAAAAATACCCCCTCTCCTCCCGTATCCTGCAATCAGCTGACTCTACCATAGCCGGAGATATAATGCACAAACTGAACAACAGCGTGCTTGGGCCCCAACTGAATTTTAACACACTGAACCCTAGCCCCGAGTGCAGGCTGGACATGGAGCTGGATAATGGCCAGTAGTCATTGTGTTAATCTTGGTCAGTAAGGGAAATCCATCTCAAAATGGAAATGTATTTTCAGTAATACAAAAGTGAATTAATAATTTATTTAATTTATGTTTAAATCATTTTTCCAGTAAATTTAATTTTTTAGATTGAACTAATAGCCTTTATTATTTATTATTATCAATTATCAGTCCAAATCAAATTTGTAAACGGTTAAAAAATTACCAAGTAATTTTTGAAACTAGCACACGACATGGGAGGCCCGAGTCAGATCCTGGTTACAGGGCCTGCATTCGAATGTGGAGTCCATGTTTTAAATATCTGCTGATCGCCGTTTTAATTTTAAGTTTTCTAAGGCTAAAAATACAAGTTCTTTTTTTCCTATAATTGTTATTGTTGTAACCTCGTCACAACCCACCTAAAGCCCTTCCGCGACTCACCAGTGGGTCGTGACCCACACTTTGGGAACCGCTGACTTAAAGTACTAAATTGATTGCTTTTTCCAGCTGAATTCAATGGTGCCAACAAAACTTTGACTATTTTTATTTTTTATTTGAAAACCCCATAAAAACCATTTTTGGAGGGGGGTTTATCCCCTTATACCCCCCTTTAGGTGGTCCGATGGGATGGTTTACGAACTCGTCCAATTGATTACCACTTTATATATCTGTACCAAATTTCATAAAGATCAGATCATTTTTACGGCCGCTATCGTGCTACCAGGCACATATCTAAAAATTCTAACGAATGGTGTTTTTTGCTTCTGGAGGCCACAAAACAAACAGTTATCATGGTCTTGGGCTTAGGTCTTACCTTGAGACCTTTGGTAACAACATCTTTCCTATAGGATAAATTCGCTAAAATCATAGTTTTTTTATAAAGTTTTACAATTTATGGTTTAATAATGCAATAGAATCAATTAATCACGTGAAACACACTCGAAGGGAATAAAAAAACCAAATATGATGTTTTTCATTGAGTTTTCAATATTCATCAACTGAACTTACAGTAGACTCCCTCTGACCAGGCCACCCTTCAACTGGTCGTCACTTTAACCTGTTTACCCTCTACGGAAGGGACTACTTGTTCTTAAATAGCTGATTTTTATCGGAGTGTTGGTTCAGTCAGTCAAAATTTATTTATTTATTTATTTTATTTCCATCGGCTGACGTTTTAGATTTATTTAAAATTGGCTGGAAGTGGACATTATTGAAATTTCCAGTGAAAGTAATTAAAGATAAATTGTTATGAAAATTTCAATATACTAAAATTTTCATGAAATCAGAATGGGGATTTGCAGTATGTATTAAGGCTTTAGTTTAATGAGTGTTTGACATCTTTGGTTAGACCAGCCACATTGTTATCCAGCTAGATAATATTGTTCCAAGGTGGCTCGATAAGAGGAGTTTAATGTTGTTTTTTTTACTTTTTGTATAGTCTAATTTTAAGTTTTGAACTGTATCTATTATTCTACAACAAAATAAAGTATCCATCACTAACAAATGCCTTAAAACTTACATGAATATATCAAAAGTTTAAAGGATTTTTTGTTAATTCTTAGTCTTGTAGTGAATCACTAATTAAAATTTGGAATTTTAAAAATTAATTAGAATAGTACTAGTTAATTTAATACAATTAAATTGACACTAAAACTATATAGTTCTGGACAGCCTTACTGGCGGGTGGCGAAAATTGTAATCTCCCAAAATATCTGATAAATAAACACATGTTTTGGTAGAACTGTCAAAACTTTGTTTACATTTCACCTCATTTACACTACAAAAGAATGCCCTGTCATATTTCACCGAGAGATTTCTTACGCAATTAAAATTTCTGGAAAATATTTGTGCAGTGCATCAGCTGGTCTTTTTTGTTTTGGCAACCTTTCATCTTAAATGATTTGTTGACATTTAAGAATATGTTTCCACACTTTTGTCGTCGTACTTCATGAATTGTGTTGAGCTTGCAAGCATTTAACATTAGTTGCACTTGCGGTTGCAGCAAAATATTTTCTTGTGTAAAGTACCCTTACATAAACCAATGGCCATGTGATTTATTACCAAAACATTGCAGATATTAAACACTAATTACGACAACAGCGAACTCACTCACCCGCCAGTAAGGCTGTCCAGAGCTATAATTTCAGGTAGGCTATTCATCAGGCGCATTTAGAATTAGAAGAATAACCCCCTAGCACCCCCAGAAATCCCATGCTTCTAGGGCCGACCTAATAGTTATTTTTAGCTTAGCAGTGTGGTAGCTCAGTAGATCATTAGTGATCCAATAAGACGTAGCTTGTTCGATTCAGCCATGTCCGACTCCTGAGCAGTTATGAGCAGTCACTTCCGGCTTGTCAGTGTGGCCACTACGTTACCTCACCTTCTTCAGGTTCTTCAGCAAAGGCTTATTGGCCCAAAGAGTCGAACAGTTGATTTTTTTCAATTACCTGTAAGCATGGTGGGAGTGGTTAAGTGCATCGTGTGAGTCTCGTGGGTATCCAAGAGGATGAGCGTCGTTGAGTAGATGTGGTTGGGTCTGAGAGCTGCCAGGGTGTACCACGGGTGATCCCCCGGCAATGTCCACTGAGCTGCTCCTAGGGCCAGTAGGTAGCCCCTGGCCTCGGCCTTCCATTGGAGTTTCACATCAGCCATCGACAAGCTCATCCATCCCCTCACCTCGGTTCCGTTCCCGAGATCAGCTGATAACGTTTCTTCTTCTAAATTTATCAAGGGAGATCCGATTTTCGTTTTTGAGGAAATATATTTGGCTTCAATGTCCTTCCATGTGAAGAGGAACAGGAGATAGAGAGAAAAAAGCATTGCTGAAAAAGGTATCAATTTCAGGAATTAGGAAAGTCATCAAATGAGTTGAGGTGACTTTGAACGGATTGAGTTGGCAGGCGAGTTAGACGGGCAAGATGCTACTCACCAGTTTGACTCGCCTGATAAAATCATTGTAATCAACTCAGTTTTAAAAAGTGGGGTATTCCAATAACTTACATGTCCACCAACTCGCCCAGTTTGACTCACCCATGTAACTTACCCACCAACTAGACCTTACTTAATCTGCCTAGAGTGTTACCATTGAAGAGCTTGATTCCAAACCCCACTAAGTCCATATTTTACGATGTTGAAATATTGATAGCCAGAAAATTAGTGGTTATCTCACCCCATAGGCCCAATGTATTTTTCAAAAGTCCCCTTAGTTTTATTTTAATTTGATGAAAAAATTATGTTGTTTTCCAAACGAAGCTTAGTCCAAAACTCCCCAACATCAGCTGATTTTTAATGTTGTATTATATTCCAAATACCACTAAGTCCTGAGGACTCAGAGGAGTTTGGAAAAGTTAGTCAAGGCATGTTTCCCAAAACCAACTAAGTCCTTGGACCAAGTGCAGTTTAGAAATAAAGAGGCAAAGAGGCATATTTTGTCCCATGACTTTTTGTAAAAAACAGGAAAACTTATTCATAATACATTTTTAATTGTTATTTAAGATTATTATGGAAATAGAAATTTCAACAAACAGCAAATTATAATAAACAAAAACTGCTGAGCAGCGCGTGTTCACTAATTTTGCTAAGAATTTTACTTCTTTATTGAAGTAGAAATTTCAATGAACAGCGAATATTATAGTAAACAAAAGCTGCTGAGCAGCGTGTGTCCACTAATTTTACTAAAATTCGTGGACAGGGCCGGCTCTACCATTTAAGCGAACTAGGCGACCGCCTAGGGCGCCAGGGCCTGAGGGGCGCCAAAGGGGGCACTGGATGATCACGTTTGTAAAAATAGCATGGCGCAAAAATAAAACAATAAACATTAACGCCAATGATGGACTTAAATTCTAAGTTTAAATTATGAGGTTAAAATTCAGGAATAGCTGTACATGCTCTGGTCGTGTAGTAATCACTTCGAAACTTACCACCTGTGGAGGAACCCCCAACCTGCCCTTTAATCGACTACTTGTATCAATAATTAGCACCCGTCATTATACGTTCTCTTGGCGTCCTCATCGTTATGTAATTTGAGTTTATACTCTTAGCGAAACGCCAAATATACATGAGTCGGGCCAGTTTTTTACACCAAAATTTACAACAGAATACGGATCATCATGGGGGAAATCTCCATGTTAGCACGGCACTTCTTCTCTAAGGAACATGTTTTTTCAAACAACTTTGTTCATAATAATTTTTGCCTAAGTGTTTAATTGTAAAATTATACGAGGTACAGTCAAAAGGTTCCCGGAATGAATTTTTGTAGACATTTAGCGCGATCGCCAGCGGGAAATTCGTCTTGCAGTAATTGGTACGACTCCTGGGGAAGGCATATCGGTAGTGGGGGTATAGGGCCGTAGTGCAGCATTGGAAAGCGCTTTTCGCGTTCCTACAATTCTACATTGTCGATTTTTGAAAAAAGGCATTTCATGAACAGCGCACGAACATAAAGTTCTGTGTTTGACTTAAAAATCATCTAGTGAGACTCTTGAGTTGTTAATTCAAGCCCCTACTACCGGTATGACCTCCCCAGGAGTCGTACCAACTACTGCAAGGCGAATTTCCCGCTGGCGATCGCGCTAAAAGTCTACAAAAATTCATTTTGGGAACTTTTTGACTGTACCTCATACATTAATAAATTATTTTTCTTATTTTCTCAAACTCATGCCTTATTAAACAACGCCTTTAAGTATCTAATCCAGGTATATAACTTACTTGTTTTGACTTTTTTCCAAGAATCAACTCCATATCAAATATATCGAGCCTCATTTTATGAGTATGATTGGCCAAATGGTTTCATGGCCTTTGAATTATTGACATGCAGTTGATCTTCCCTTATTATTATCAATGAAATGAAGTAAAAACATACGGCTGAAAATAAACAGCTATGACAATACGGATTAGTTATTGTAAAATAAAACTTTTTAAAATAGTAGTTGTGGTTCACAAAACAACGAATTAAAAAAATAATTGTACTGTAGTTTTATTTTATTATTATATTTTTTTGTATTGAAAAACACAACTTTTGTCAACGGATTTCCTCTTTCTTTTTATTTTTTTTTTATTTCTTTACGAAACACAAAATTAATAGTTTAGGTGCATGCTTTGGCATTCACTTAAAGTCTTTAAAATTTTAAAAACTGATGAATGCATATTATTTTATTTTAGTTCCTTAACCAAGATGGTTAATACACTGTTGTTTCATAGGCTATAAAACAATTTCTTTTTTTCTTTTTTTGCACTCGGCCAGATAAATGTTTTATTTATTCAAAATTAAATGTATTGTAATTTATTGCTATGCAAATAAGTAGTTAGTAGAGGTTGTGCCTGCATTACAAGAACTTACTTCTTATTCATGGTCTAAACTAAACTAATTTTACTAAAGTAAACAAATTAGATCTTTTTTAATTCAAAATAAAATTTATTGTTGTTTTGCTAGGCAAATAAGTAGTTACTGTAGTTTTGCTTGCATTGCAAGAATTCACTTTTTATCAATGATCTTAACTAATATTACTAAGTAAATAAATCAGATCGTTTTAATATCCCCAGCTACATATTTTTTTGCATTGCTTGGATAATAAACAGAATTTAGGTTTTTACTTCTGATCAGAGTTAGTTTGTAAATATTTCATTCTGATTTGAGTTAGTTTTGTAAATATTTAAGATTAAGTAGGGGCCCGTGCATGACTGATGTCGTTTGATGAAAATAAATCACTTCTTTCTTTATCGCCAATCTAGTAAAGATCAGTTCCCAGGGAACAAAGCAGGGAAGGACATTGTTGGAGTTTCCAGTTTTTCTGTTTTTCTTCACTATATTTCTTTTCTTTTTTTTGCTTACTTATAAATTTTTTGCATGCACGATAACACTGATTTTTTGGACAATTTCAGGAAAATAAGTAATAAAACAATAAACAGTTTTCAAGTGAATAATTATTTTTCGCATGTAACAGACTCCTTTAAATGCATTTACCTCAACATTAGAAGCTTCAATAAAAATTTTGAAAGTTTTTTACTTTATTTGGAAAGTTGGGAAGTTGAATGGGATTTAATTATGTTGGGGGAAACTTGGCTAAACTGTGATAATTGTGGGGTGCAACTTGATGGGTACAAAATGTATAAAACAAACAGATGTGTGAATCGAAACGATGGTGTGTTTGTGTATGTTAGGGAGGGAGTGAATGTGAGTGAATGTAGAGAGCTGGGGCTGGGCGACGTGTATGGCCTGAGTCTTGACTTCACTTATCACGGCAGGCGATCTGACCTGTTGATAGTGTACAGGACACATGACAGTGACCTTGACAATTTTACTGAGGCGCTGCGACAATACTACGACCGGATGACTAGAGACAAAACTTACATATTAATAGGTGACATAAATGCCAACTTACTTGTTACTAATAAAAAAACAGAGCGCTATTTAGATTTACTTTTTGAAAAAGGTTTTATGTGCGTGGTATAAATGAATCCACTAGAGTCACTGCTGACAGTAAAACATGTCTTGATCATATTTTTGTCAATCATATAAATACTGACGATTTGAAGACAGCTATTATCACTACCGACGTTACAGACCATTACTGTGTTGCTCTTGAAATACCTCACAGGCGCATGCGCACTCTGACGGAAGGCACTACGTTAACATATATTGACAAAATACAAATGGGGGAACTAGTTGACAATTGTGATTGGACACAAGTTACAGATATCCTTGATGTAAATGAAAGCTGTAATAAATGTTTCTCGCTTCTTAACGATTTTAGTGAAAATTCGCGCAAATGTCATACTAAAAAAATAATCGTTTGAAAAAATTAAAGCCGTGCATCACCGAGGGATTAGTTAAATCAATCAGAACTCGAGATAAATTAAGTAAGAGATTAAGAGCACAACCCTTCAATCTTGAACTTAGGCGTTTTTATGTAACACACAGAAATAGATTGAACGTTCTTATTAATAACACAAAAACAATTATTACAGATCTAAATTGAATAGCGCTCCTAATAATCCCAAAGTTTTTTGGAATACTATTAATGAAATCTCAGGTAGAACTACAAAAAAAGACATTTTTCCATTGGATCAATTTACTTTTAACAAAAACAAGGAGGAGGCCGACTTAAGACGACAGGTGGCCGACGAGTTTAATGAATATTTTTCCCAAGTTGGCAGCAATTTGGCCTCAAGAATCAACTCGTCTGGTCCGCCTGTCGTCAACGACGCAGACTATACAATAGATGCTAACTTTACTCTTCACACCATTACAGCCGACCAATTACTACATTACGTCTCGGGCCTGCGCGGCGGCTCGGCTCCTGGCTGTGACGGAATATCGGCCGTCAGTCAGCCGTTCAACTAGTAACAATAACGGTACACAACGTTGGAACTAAAAACGCGTTTCTTACAAAACCGCTCAACCGATTTTTTTTAAATAAACGTTAAAATTATTCAAAAAATTTTCCCCTCCAAATGACTACCTGTTTTAGTCATATTTTAATTTATTGTAAAAGTTATCAATTGTAAAAATTTATTTAGTAATTTTTTCGAAATTTTTTTAGTAAAAAAAATTTATTTAGTATTTTTTTTTTTGGGAAGCATAGCGCCTTTAACAACTTTATACTGATTACAAAACAGTTTTATTTTTTCAAATCGGATGAAAAATAAATGAGTAATCAGTTGGAGTAATTTGGCCCCGACAGTGCTGCTATTTATTGAGCTGAAAACACAACTTTTTTTGTACAACTTTTTTGTAGCCTTAAAACAGCACTTCCAGTCGTTTTTTTTTACGTAGGGGGAAATGCTTTATGCACGAACCCGCAGGAACAGTGTGGGACTCATCACTAGGTCTCGGTGGACGTTACCCACTAAAACCCCCTACGATCTCCCGTAATCCCAGACGGAACTGCTTATAAAAGCATTACTTCGCCTGGGCGGGCTGGCTGGTCACATCACTTGATCAAGGGTCGAGACAACCCTCTCTGTTCTTGACGCGTAGCAGCCTCTCAGCGTAAGCCGAGACTGCTCGCCATTTTTCATTAGACTCCAGCATGACATCCACAATAGTTTCCGGGCTCACATACCCGATTGCGGTTGCCAGCGTCAGCCTTTCAGCCTCGAACCGAGTGCACCTGAAGAACGTGTGACAGACGTCATCACACTCTTCTGGGCAGTACCGACAGGTTGGCGTCTCGACCTTTTTCATCCGGTGTAAGTAGCTCCGAAAATACCCGTGGCCCGTCAGGAGCTGACACAGGAAGAACGAAACTTCTCCATGCTTTCGCTGGACCCATGGCTCGAGGTTTGGAATGAGCCTGAAGGTCCAGCGACCGACGTTTGACTCGGTCCAGCGCTGCTGCCACGCCCGCATGGTGTTGTTGCGCTCTTCCAGTCGTTATGTAGACCTTTACTTCATATTATTAATAACAGCATCGCGTCCGGCGTGTTCCCCGACGCCCTCAAGGTTGCTAAAGTTATTCCACTGTACAAATCCAACGACATTACAATTAAATACAATTTTCGTCCAATAAGTTTGCTTAGTGTTTTTTCAAAGGTTTTAGAAAAAGTTGTTAAAGATCAATTGGCTGTTTATCTGGAAATAAATGAAATCATAACAGAACACCAGTTTGGGTTCAGGAAATCCAAAAATATCTCTGACGCGCTTTTCAAAATAACTAAAGATATAAATTCTTCTCTTGACAAAAATAAGCGTTGCCAAATATTATTTTTGGATTTAGCCAAGGCATTTGATAGGCACAATAGATAGGCAGAAACTGCTTGAAAAATTAAATTTGATAGGGATTAAGGGTTTGGCATTCAGTTGGTTTAGGAGTTACTTGGAATCTAGGAAGCAAGTAACGTCAATTAATGGGGTCGATAGTGGCACTAGAATCATTGATTTTGGAGTTATTCAGGGCAGTATATTGGGTCCTTTACTGTTTTTAATCTATATAAACAATCTGGCCAAAGTAGAAATCACAGGTAAACTATATCTTTTTGCTGACGATACAGCTATTCTTCATGAAGGGGACACTTGGGATTCTGTTTTTCATTCGGCAATGAGGGATTTATCTAAGATTAAGTCTTGGTTTGACCAGAATTTATTAACACTTAACATATCCAAAACCAAATAAATGTATGCCTATCGCCTTGAGAGATCGATCCGACACGGGAATTACTAGCCTCAAACTACATGTTTGTGGAAACCTAGAGTCAGTAAACTGTGGATGCAAATCTATTGAAAGGGCGAATTCGTATAAATATTTAGGTGAATTGATGGATAATAGAATGTCTTGGAATGAACATGTCAAATTTATTAATAACAAACTTCGGAAATTAATTTACGCTTTCTTCCAACTTAGCCATGTTTTAAACCCAAAAGAAATTAAAATAATATACTGTGCCTATGTTCAATCTATCTTAGAGGGAGGGATATTGGCTTGGGGTGGGGCGTATAAATCAACAATTCAACCACTGATAATAACTCAAAAAGCAATCCTCAAAGCAGCAATGAGAAGGTGTCGGCGGTATCCGTCGGACGCGTTGTTTGAAGAAATTCAAGTTTTAGACGTGAGACTTATTTTTATAAGAGCAGTTATTTGCAATTTGTTTAAAAATTCTAGAAGTATTTTCCAAATTCCAACTAATACTTATCTAACCAGAAACATAGTAAATTCAGGAATTCAAATCCCTAAACTGAATAAGACTTTTTCAACCACTAAGTCTTTTTATATTTCGCATGTTTTATATAGAAATATTCGTGATTCCTTAAAAAAATTTTGACACATGTTTTTCAGTCTACAAAGTAAGAATAAACAATTGGCTGCATTCGATTGGAAGGAAAAATGCAGATGACTTAATATCATCGATATATAGGCAGTAGTGGGCCGATGAGTCGTGAATGTGTGCAAAGAATGTGTGGAGAGAGAGAGAGAGAGAGAGAGAGAGAGAGAGAGAGAGAGAGAGAGAGATGAACTGTTTTTCATTACTCTACACACAAAAGTACACTTTCTAAAAGTACACTCGGCTGCGCCTCGCGCGTAAATGCAATCTCGCCCCGCAATAGGTCACTTTCGAGACTAGTAATGAAAACTACTATTTAAACGCACTGTTGAAAATAAATTACATATTGTCTGCATTTTCCAAGCAAATCTAAATAAGCATATTTCCTTTCCTGATTATATATATATATTTTCTAAATTTAATTTTTTTTCTCAATATTCAGCTCAAAAATTATTATTAAACTAAGAGATAACGGCTACTCTCACGCACGGGCGGAATAAGCCTATGTGAGAGGTAATTATTTCAATATTATTATAGTCATTTTAGTTATATTGAAGTTTATTATTTAAGATTATTATTTTATAAATGACTTTTGTATAATATGTACATACATCTTATCCGAAATAAATCTGATTTGATTTGATTTTTTGAATATTTTTGTTTGATCTCGTTTTTATTTGGAGCGGGGCGCCGGGCAATACTCTCGCCTAGGGCACCAAAAATTGTTGAGCCGGCCCTGCCATTGTTAGCAACGTTTTGTTTCTTGCCTACGGCAATTATGGCAAGTTGGCCGACCGAGCCTCAGTTAGGTGTGATCCATCTATTGGTTACATGTAACCCAAGGTACGGTAACATTTTGATTAATAAACGAATGTTCAGTGAAATGATCGGAATCGCTCTATTTCATAACTCTATGGTTGTTTATTTTCTTTTCTAGATTTTTATGATCAAAATTATATTTGAGCAAGGTGCTGAAGACTTACCCTCGTCTGCCGGTGATCTCGACTGTCTGAAGAAGCTCCGTAGGTGTATCTAATCTGCTGATGGGCTTTTTGTATCCCCTCTACCTAAACTTACACCGTGAACAATTGCAGTTAACGACATTGCATTCATCTAACATAATTACAATGACAGGAATTATACAAATCTTCTGCGGGTCAGCTTACCTCCTTGGGATCGGTTGAAAAAATGAATATCGAAGTTATCCCGGTTTAAAAATAAGCCACGGTCGTATTAATCTAAACTATTAAATAAATTGGAATTTTGATTCGAATCTACATCAGACCTTCCACAAATTTAGCCGAAGAGCTTTACCTCTATAATGGTTCCTTGTCATCGAAACAGAGAGCTCTGAAACCAGTGAAATTGTACTTCCCAAAGCATGTGTATATCTAGCTAGTGGAGAACATAATGATGCTTGGCATTTTACAAAGAAAAACAGTTTGTACTGTTTCGGGGTCGGGGTTAAAGGGAGAAAAAATTATATTCATTCGTTAATTTAATCATAATTTGTTGAATTATGTCATTCATTGGCCTTCCAAACAAAAAAATCCGGTTCATGGTTCAAAACGCTTTTGTTTTAATACACCCAAGCTTCACCACGTTCTTTACGAGGTCTACTGCTTGAATTAAAATGTAAACTGAATATACTATGGAACATGTGCTGGAACAATTATTTGATGTAGATAATACACTAGCTTTATTTGTTGTGGATAGTATATTAGATTTATGTCAAAGACAAAGTTAACCGACTAAACATTTTCGTACAGTGAGTAGTTCTGTAGTTGTTCATCACTTGGTACTTAGTGGTAGGGAAAAACCACAATTAAGCAGTTGGTCAATGACTGATCTCGTCGAATTTCTGAACGAAAACTAGAAGATGTCAAACCTGAAGACAATGCTGGCAGATCAGGTACTATTGCCGGCATACCAGGTTCATTTTGTTGCTTTAGGAATGACCCCACAGACATCTGTATGAAACGACTGAAGATGGACCGAGAACATTGCCTATGTATAATTATAAACAAGATTAATTTTAGTTACATCATGATCAGATAACGCAGATTACTCATTGGGTCAATCGCTGGGTCAATCCTAATGAAGAATCATTAAATTTACTTATTTTTCTTTTTAGTAGAGCCTTTCCATGTTCATTTAACGAATTTCCCCTATAGGGAAGAAGCTATTACCGTAGGCCTCATGATAAGACCTAAGCCCGAGACCATGTTAACTTTTCGTTTTGGGGCCCCCAGAAGCAAAGAACACCATTCGTTTGAATTTTTAGACCTTATATATATGTGTCTGTTAGCACGATAGCGGCCGTAAAAATGGTCCGATCTTTATGAAATTTGGTACAGACATGTAAAGTGGTACTCGATTGGACGAGTTCGTAAACCAGCCCAATCGACCCACCGGAAGGAGGGGTAAAGGGGGATAACCGTCCCAAAAATGGGTTTTTTTTTGGGTTTTCGTTTGCAAAATAAATCCAATTTTGGTTAGCATCATTGAACTGAGCTCGAAAAAACAAACAATTTAGCATTTTGAATCATTGTTCCATGTCCATTGGTTACCGAGATACTGAAAGTGATACACGAAGTACGTTGTCCCAATGTTAACCTTATGGGAAATAAGTCAAATTCTATATTTCGCTTATGCTCAACATACCATAATAAGACTTGGTTTGTGGCTTCATGTACATAAGATATCATGTATTTTAGTCTAAAATCCCCGAAATTTACATTTTTGTGGCAGCAAACCTGCATACTCATTCCCCTTGTTATTCTTATGGAGATTACAAAAACATGTCACATCTCGCTATGTTGGATTGAAATATATTATTTGCATTTGAAATTCGCTGAGTATGCAGGTCTGCTGCAACGGGGGTATTTTACTATTTTTATATGAATTGTATAGTAAAAAAATTATTATAAATTGTATTGTATGGTATTATAAATTATATCGTATTGTTTTTATTATTTCAAATTGTATATTGTATTATGAATGTATTACCGGTTGAATTCGTCTTAATACACGTAATGAATACTGATATATCCAAAGTTGTATACGCAGTGGTGTATTGGCAAATTTTCCAGTGAGCAGGGAACACTATGTATACCGTATATTGGCTATTTTCCCTGGATCCTCCCTGAACAGGGCGCGGAGATTTTCCGGGTTTTTGAAAACCAGTGTGGGAACGCTGCCATTCTCACCCCACTACCACCCCACTACACCACTAGCTGTAAGTTTATAAGATCAAGATCGTTCATTTGTTCACTCGCAAGTACTGATATTTTTAGTTTGAATACGAATTAAAATGTTTTTTTGTCCAATACCTCAATCTTTCAATAGTTTCCCAACCCCTTGTTTGTTTGTAATCGAGTTCTCATATTACGATAAATTTCTCTAGTGAGACATTGGTATAGAAGTAGTATAATTTTTGGCTAATATTAGGCCTCCTCAAATAATAAGAATAACCTCATTGAAAAATATACTGAATGTGATTGATTTATTTCGGTCAAGTTGCTTTATGCCTACGTCCAGTCTGTTCTCCAGTGCGAAATTCCGGAATTCTGGCTTGGGGTGGCGCGTCTGCATCAGTGTTAGAACTCCTGAATATAACATTTTAAAAATAATTTTTAAAAAGGATGTGAGATATCCAACTGTCTTGTTGTACCAAAATTGTCCAGTTCTCAATATCAGACAGCTTTATCTGAAAACTATGCTAATCTACAATAAAGAGACAAAAATTTATTTTTTTCTGCCATGTCACATGATTATAACACTAGAAATAGACATAACTTTGGGATTTCCGCGCCAAATTTGAATCTTAGATCAGATCTGTTTAACTCATTCTATTTAGCTCATCAACTTTACCGCAACCTCCCTAATGAAATCATAGCAGCCGAGGGTGGCAGTGTCGCCGTTTACATACGACGGGTTGGCTGCTCCGCATCGGCGCTGAAGCTGCGGCAATCTTAACAAGGTCGTCATACGCCTAAATTACTTTTTTAATGTTTTAAATTTTAATCGCACAACAGATTTTTAGTTTTGACAGTCAATTCTGACATTCTACACCTAGTCTTGCTTCTATAGTTATATAAAATATGAGAGAAATCGTTATTCTATCAAGCCCTAGATCATATTGTTATTTTATTACCATCATTGTTATTGCTATCATTAGTAGCAGTAGTAATGATGGTATTACTATTTGACATTTAACAAAAGATATTCTGCACAAAATTGTATAGTAAATGATCAGATTGTTTGATTGATTTATGTTAATAGTTTTGGTTGATTTATTATGGTTCTAATTACTTTTTTTATTGCTCATTTCTCATCGCCAATAGTTGTTTTTTAAGTTTAAACTGTATAATTTATGTAGTTTAAGTTTTTTCCGTGGTAGCAACAAAAAGTGACTCACACAGACGTGTAGTCTTGTGGGGAATAATTTCCATCTGTATATTTTAAGTTTCGTTGTAAATTATGTATTTTCTGGAAATAAACTTCTTGATTCTTGATTCTTGAATTGACTTTGTATACAAAGTCAATTGTATTATATAATGACTGCAAAGTTCCAGCAAAAGTTCAGAATTTTTTTCTAGTGCGAACTACAAGCTTATGCATGAGCAGTAGCCGAAAATCCCACGTGGTTAACGCGGATTTTCAAGAGCTTCCAGAACTTCAATCATAAAAATTCCTCTAGATAAGCTTATTTTATTTGAAAATACTACTAATGAATTTTTTTATTTAACCATTCCGATTTATCATGTAATATTTTATCAAATCAAATAACTATTTTTAATCAAAAATCAAAACCAAACCTAATACTAAAAAATGAAAATACATAGATTATTTTAGGCATTAAAACTTACATTAAAATAAGGAATAAATTATTTACAAAAAAGGAAAATTTATTGTTAGCAAAAATGTATGAATAAAAAATGAGTCATTATTGTTATATTTTAAGAGAAAATTATTACAAAGAACAAATTTTCAGTTCAAAGGAGTGTAAAACAATGGAAATTACTAGCTGACTTTTTAAAAACATAAATAAAACAGTGTAATTACTCAGGTAATATTAATGAAATGAATGAATCTTTTGAAACTATTGGTTCAGAATCAGAAATTCAAATTCCCTAAAGTGAAATGAAATATAATTAGTTATAAATCAAATATAAACTCAATGTATTTATCTGGAATAACTGAAAAAGATATTAAAAGTAAAATTAAGTTATTTCTTAACTTAATTTAGTTGATTAGTTAGTTGATAAGGCCAAGGGGCTTATGGATTGAAAAATGAGTTGTACTTGATAAATGTAAAAGCTCCAATTTATAAAAATGAATCTGTAATTTTACTTACGTCTTCAATCCTTAGTAGTTTTGTTAGACGCGTTTCGGCGCTAGGCCATCCTCAGTACTTATCTAACACTTGCAAGTTCACACAGTTCCCTATTTTCTTCGCTTCTTTGTCATTTTCAAGCTGCGTCAATTTATTTAAAAACTTCGATTTTCTACACATACACACACAAAACATCTAATACAAAACATTAAAAACCGTACGTGCGCACGCGTTTGGGAGCAGGTTCGGAACTGAGGTTGTTATCGCCGCGGACTTCCTTGTGGGGTTATACTTTGATCTCTGACGTCATTCCAGTGTGCCACCCTAATCATTCTACTTTTTCTTTTAATAATCTCGTCATAAATTGGATTGGCGTCAGTTTGGATCTTTTCATTCATTTTAAATAAATTGACGCAGCTTGAAAATGACAAAGAAGCCAAGAAAATAGGGAACTGTGTGAACTTGCAAGTGTTAGATAAGTACTGAGGATGGCCTAGCGCCGAAACGCGTCTAACAAAACTACTAAGGATTGAAGACGTAAGTAAAATTACAGATTCATATCACATCAATCCGTAGCTACAAATCATTCACAATATAAAAATGAAGATAGCTTAGACAATCCCTCTAATTTTAGACCAATTAGCCTGTTACTTGTAATAGCTATAAGATAATTGAGAAATGTAGCTATAAAACATTACATAGTTTTGTTTAGAAAAGAATGATATTTTATCTAGTATGAACAGTTTAATTTTAGAATATATAAAAGTACTGAAAATATTACGTTATTAGGCCGTGAAGTACTGTTTTGCCGGACGAGCATGATAGTTGTAACGTAAGATATTTTTCATCATACTACGCAGAAAAAAACATACTTTCAATTATAATGTAGTAGTGCTTACATAAACATACGTTTCTCAAACCTTCAAACCTAACCTATAACAAACAGAACAAACATTTGTTACGGATGCAGTGCTGCCCCTACATTCCTTTGAAAATAAACCAATAAACGAGCATTAAATGTTGGTTTACTGCAAATCAGCTGATTGTTTACTTCCGTTTTATCAGTTTATCCGGTCTAGGCACGCAGTGGGTAACTTTCGAGCCAACAAAAAGGAACTGAAAACAGATGTTTCTGTGTTGGTATGATGAAATAGCATACTTCGTTACTCGGCCGGGAAGTACTGTTTTGCTGGACGAGCATTATAGTACATTTTAGATAAAAAATAATACAAAATTTGAGAAAGCTTCACTGTAGGAAAAACTTCGTAGAGCAATGAATTTCGAAGAAAATTCACTGTAGATTGTAGTAAAAATAGTGTAAAAAGTCCAGAAGAAGGTATTGTGCATTGTGAAGTTTTTTTAATGAAACGGTTTTTATATCAGTGAAAACACTCACTCTCTTGAAGAAAGAAGTCTTGTAAAGAATAAAATTGTTCAGAGGAATATCAATTTAATTAAGTGTAGAAAGTCTTGTAGAAGCAGCAGAAACTCAATTTAGTAAGGTGTTGCAATAGTTCTTCTTCTAATAATATTTCACCATTTCCTCACAAATCCACTGTTACACAACGTGTCACACTGTTTACTAATGCACCACTTTTACTAAGATAAGATGTTAAATTTGGATTAAATCGCTGGTTTTAGAAAAGTTTAAATTTTGACAAAGTTTCAACATATTCACAGCAAAAGATCAGGGGGGTGTTTCTAAACGGTTTTTACAGTTCACTAGCTACAAGCTATCTCAGTAAAGATACAACGGAGATTACTTGTAGCTAGTAAATTGTGAAACCCGTTTAGAAACACCCCCCTGAGGTCAAATGCTGCTGTTCATTCAGTCAGTGCTGCCAAGAAACTAACTTGATATATTTCTCTCACTCTGTTATGTATCAATGTTTATGGAAACTGTCATGTGAAAAATAAAGTTATTTGATTTGAATAAAAACTATAGTTAACTATTTTCGATATCAACAACTATAAAAGCTCTGAAAAACGTCAGAAATGTCTACAAAACATCCATACATAAAAATATTAATTAGTATAGCGGTAAGGAATTTAACACTTCATTGAATTTAACAACCAAAATTGTTCAAAACCATTTGATCAACAGTCTTTGGCATAGTATTCTCTTTACAATTCTACTTTTAATCAGGCCCAGAGGCAAATAAATAATGTTAAATTCCCGACAGAGGACAATGAATTTACTGAACCATTGATTTTAACGACCCAACATTTGAATTGCAATCACCGTAAATTTGACATCTTGATGTAGTTTTTTCAAATAATGTCGTCAAAGGTCCTAATTTCCCAAAGGGTTAGTTGACAGAAATTTTCGACTGGCGTTCTACGGTTCCATGTACTCAGTATTATTCATTCTATGATGGGCTATATTCGTTGAATTACTCTTTATCTATTCCAATTTCTTTTTCTGTACTTAGTTAATTCCACAGTTCTGAGAGACCAAACGAATCAGACATTGATCCATAAGTCATGACATGATGCCAGGTCTGTGATGGATGAGAACATGATAGAGACTCCAGCAACAGGAACTTTCCGGACAGAGGGTAGAGGAAGAGAAGCAAAGAGGGAGAGAAGCAAGGTCATACGCCGCTTCGGCCCGCTGACTTCTAACAGACCATGAAAGTCAAACCTCCAGTGCTTTTCTGACGGTAACCAAAAGCAGGTAACCTTGCTATGAGGAGTCTGATGCACTCAAATAAAAGCTTTTATACTTATACTGCTGTTTTCCTGAAAACCACATTCGAGGCATGACAATAGTCGTATGGTTTTCTTTATCCTGATTGAAGTTCAGTAAAAACCAAGTCTGAAAAGGAAGGATAGATAGGCCGAAGTCAGGTAACGTTGGTAAGTTTATAGACGCAACTATGGATTCGCCCTTGATTTGAATTTTCTTGGGACAAGAGATTTTTTAAGGTCAGAAGAGGGTTCGCGACAAATCCCAAATTTTCGGGACTATCACCGGCTTTTACCTAAATGTCCCGGTGTCCCCAAAAATGCTCTTGGGATACGTAATTGTCCCCCACGGAAAATCAGGACTTAGTTTGTTTATATGGTTATGACGTCATTGGCTATGACGTCATTACTGTCAGTTGTAAGTCCTGTCGATTAGAGTCTGGCTCTCGTAATTGCAGAGACTTTTCTCAGAATATCCTGCGATTAATTTTGCTTCCACCAAAGTTCATCACTGAATATACATTCCTAGTCTCGTAAAATACAACCGATTTCTATGCACTGACTTGCCTAATCTCTGCATTTACCCGTATTTTTGACTTAAAATCAGTTAAAAAATGTCTGGGTCCTTCTAGCGGTCACCCATCTAACCAAGCCCAATGTTTCTTGATTTTTATGTTCAGGCGAAGACTGCTATATCCATTGCGTTATGGCTGCCTGTTGACGAGTATAGTTATTGAAAAGCATCTGAAGACGTGGTAAGTGCAGTTTTACGTTACTTCAGGGGTGCTGAAAAGTCCCGGAACGGCTAAATATTTTTTGAACCGAATTGGTTTGAGAAATCAAACTTTTTACATTCACTCCTATGTAAAAAAACTACTTTCTGAGGTGTTTACTGACTCTTGGCCCCCAGTAGGGGACGGCCCACAAGGAGTCGGTAAAAAATCTTAAATGTAAGCATAGAGAGTGACATTTAAGATTACAAAATTATTGTTTTTGGCAGCTAGTAAATGAAGCTGCTGGCCGCCCGTCAAAAAACCTTCCTTCCCCGTTCAAGAATTCCTGGACACCAGTGGCTCTGTCACTCCCAGTCAAACCAAATCAATATGCGATTCATTTAATAATTATTTTGCGCCCGTTGGGGCAAACCTTGCCGCAGCGATACGGCCGGGCGGTCCTCTTCCTGTTGTGGAGGGGGTCGACCACATCCAGGACTCGGTTTTTCAGTTTCAGTCAGTCAGTAGAGATGATATTCTAAGGGTAGTTCAGAGTAGGGGTGGATCTGCACCAGGCATTGACAATATTCCTGCTAAATTTGTTAAAGATTGTATTGACTGTCTGGTTGAACCATTGCAGTACATTATTAATCGTAGCTTTAGATCTGGCGAATTTCCGAATCCTTTTAAAGTAGCCAAAGTCATCACTTTATTCAAATCTGGCCAAAGAGGGGACATGTCTATTTTTAGACCCATATCGCTTTTAACAGTCTTCTCTAAGATTTTGGAGAAATGTGCTAAAATTCAACTTTCAAATTATTTGAAACGATTTAATTTAATATGTAAAAATCAGTATGGCTTTCAAAGTAATAAAAATACTTCAGATGCTTTTTTTGACTTTACCAAATATATCTTCGAATCCTTCAGTAATAATAAAAAACTCTTAATAACATTTTTAGATCTTTCCAAAGCTTTTGATTCTATTAATAGAAAAACATTAATGGGTAAGCTAGAATGTATAGGAGTTCAAGGCCTATCTCTTTCATGGTTCAAAAATTATTTTGATTCAAGGAAGCAAGTAGTAACTGTAAATGGAATTTCTAGCGAGATTGTTAATGTTGACTATGGTGTTGTGCAGGGTAGTACTCTTGGACCGGTATTATTCTCAATTTATATAAATAGTATTGCACAAGTGAGATTAAACAGTAAATTGATTTTATTTGCTGACGACACAGCTGTGTTAACAACCGGCTGCACGTGGGACGAAGTCTATCAATCAGCATCAAATGACCTAATTAAAATAAAAACTTGGTTTGATTTTAATACCCTCTCTGTAAATGTTAGTAAAACTAAATGTCTTCCAATTTCTTTGAGGACTAACTCTGGTCCTGAAGGAAAAGTTTTAAAAAGGCACTGCTGTGGCGATGCGGCAGCGAGTGACTGCACATGCGAAGTTATTGAACGAGTGGATCACTATAAGTACCTTGGAGTTTTAATAGATTGTAAATTAAATTGGGCCCCACACGTTCAATTCGTGAAAAATAAATTGCGACAGTTAACGTATGCATTTACCCAACTCCGCGAGGTGCTGTCACAGCAGCAGTTGAGAACAGTGTACTTTGCCTACGTGCAGTCGGTGTCGCAGTACGGCATTCTGGCATGGGGCGGCGCCCTCCCCACGATCCTGGAGCCCCTGTCTGTTTCCCAGCGGTCGATTATTAAAACAATTTTGAGGAAGGGAATCAGATTTTCTACGTCTGAACTTTTTTATGAATTTCAGGTTTTAAATATCTGACAGCTTTTTATTAAGACTCTTCTCCGATTTATAAAAATGAATAAAAGCAACATTTTTACAAATTTTCAACACCATTATCCAACTCGTGGTAATATAAACCTTGGCATTTTTCTTCCAAGGTTAACTCATACAAGTATGAGAAGTGTTTCCTTTTATATTTGTCATATATTATTTAGGAATTTACCTGCTGAACTATGCATGGCTGAGAGTGACAGAGTCAGTGTGTACAAAAGGAAGATGAAACAGTGACTTCTAAATACCGAGCCGGAAGTAGCAGAAGCTCTCATTCGTTCCCCTTACTCTTAAAAAAAGAGAGAATCAACAATTAACCTAAAAATCTTTTAGTCTGCTATATTTATTTCTATTAATCTATGATCTAATTATAAATTCATCATCATGGATAGTTGTTTTTTTAAGAAAATATTACAAAATTAAATGCAACTGAAATTATTTTTAGTCGCAGTCTCATTTTATTCATGGGTGTTTTGGTGTGAAATGTTTGTTTTCCTTATCAACTTTTTTTTACTTACTGTAGTTACTACCAGTTTTTTTACAGTAGTTAACCACTATAATATGTTGTTATCGGCGTAACCTTTTGTTCTAATTATATATAATACGTTCAAGAGTTCTTGATGTTTTCGTTTTCATATTCATATATTGTTACTTAATTTCTGATGTTTGTGTTTAATTGTAATTTGATTATGTATTTAAAATAATGTGATAGCGACTCATTCCCATGCACAGACGAAGAGTCTTTTTGGGAATTATTTAAATCCTGTTTCATTTCTTGTAAACAACACTGTAAATTTTCAGGAATAAAGCTTTTTTGATTTTGATTTTTTTGATAGGTCGATATGCACATCATTTTAAAGGGATTAGCAAGTAGAGTTCAATGCCGCAAACCGCACTTCAAAAGGTTCATTCATTACAAAATGGCGGCTGATCAAAAATCCTAAGGAAATACACAGTGTTCGCTTAAAGATTGTTTAAAAATTGTTTACAGACTATGTCTGAAGGATCTAAATTCCGGAAATGTATGTCAGACCTAAAAACCTATCTTTTAGGGTGCCGTAGAGGGTATTACCTCCAAGGGGGGATGACTCACAAGGAGTCGTTTCAAAATCTTTAATGTAAGAATAGGTTGATATGCACATCATTTTAAAGAGCTAATCAAGTAGAGTTCAATGTCGCAAACCGCACTTCAAAAGGTTCATGTTTTACAAAATGGCGGATAGTTAAAGTTTTCAACAAAAATTCATAGGCTTAGGTTTGTTGGGAGCGGGGGTAGAATAAAAGTTTGAATAGATCAAATCGCATGTCAAACCTAAGTCTATGTATTTTTGTTGAAAACTTAAATCACCCGCCATCTTGTAACCAATAATCCTTTTGAAGTGCAGTTTGCGGCATTGAATTTTATTTGTATAGACCTTTAAAATGATGTGCATATCGACCTATGCTTACATTAAAGATTTTGCACCGACTCCTTGTGGGCCATCCCCCCTTGGAGGTAATATCGTCTACGGCACCCTGAAAGATAGGCTTTTGGGTCTGACATACAATTCCGGAGTCTAGATCCTCCAGACAAAGAGTGTATAAACAATTTTTAAACAATCTTTAAGCGAACACTGTGTATTTCCTTTAGATTTTTGATCAGCCACCATTTTGTAATGAATGAACCTTTTGAAGTGCGGTTTGCGGCATTGAACTCTACTTGCTAATCCCTTTAAAATGATGTGCATATCGACCTATCAAAAAAAATCAAAATCAAAAAAGCTTTATTCCTGAAAATTTACAGTGTTGTTTACAAGAAATGAAACAGGATTTAAATAATTCCCAAAAAGACTCTTCGTCTGTGCATGGGAATGAGTCGCTATCACATTATTTTAAATACATAATCAAATTACAATTAAACACAAACATCAGAAATTAAGTAACAATATATGAATATGCTGCTTTTGAAGTGCGGTTTGCGGCATTGAACTCTAATTGATTAGCCCTTTAAAATTATGTACATCTCGACCTATGCTTACTTTTAAGATTTTGTAGCGCCTCCTTGTGGTCCGTCCCCCACTGGGGGCCAAGAGTCAGTAAACACCTCAGAAAGTAATTTTTTTACATAGGAGTGAATGTGCAAAGTTTGATTTCTCAAACTAATTCGGTTCAAAAAATATTTAGCCGTTCCGGGACTTTTCAGCACCCCTGTATAATACTGTTACGGAACGACTGGAAGCCCACGGCTGCGGAACTCTCTGGGACTTCCCAGAGGCTCGAGAGCGCGGGGGGAGGAGTGGCGGCGCGTGCCGCGCGGCGGCCTCTTTGACCTGCCGACAAAGGGGCGCTTCCCGAACATTCCGGTAGAGACCTGAGCCTAGCGGTTTCGACGCGGGGACATATATAAAGGAGGCCGCACTGCCGAGTCAGTCAGTTTTGGGTCCGATGATACTGCATGCGAGTGATCAGTGACAGTGACCAGTGACAGTGACAGTGACAGTGCTCAGTGACAGTGACAGTGCATAGTGACAGTACCGAATAAGATTCTTAGAATAACTAGCTGTAACTAGCAATTAAGTTCATTGTATTCGAGATAGGTTAGATAGGCTTAGCTAGGTTTAGATAGGAAATTAACTCCTTGTAACTGCAAGATTAGTTAATAAATAGTAGTTAGTTTATGAAATCGCCAGTGTTTTTATTTTAGAACCCGTAGGCCCGTAACAATTGGTGTCAGAAGTGTAGATATTTGGCGATTTCATTGAAAAATAATTGTAGAGATACATTTTAAATTAATTTTTGCTGCTTTAGTTAATTTACTATATTGTGTTGTAGTGTTATTGAAGCAATTTTGTATTTTATTAGTTATTTTTTACGAGAGATTAAAAAATAAAGGTAGACTTAGTACATTTTAAATCAATTATATTAGGTTCTGAGATTATTTTGTCAATTGTCTATATTGTATTGAATAATATGGCTTGTAGAAAACTAAAACTTTTTGAGTTAAAAGTAGCTGATCTAAAAAAAGAATTATAAGAACGGGATCTTGATATTTCCGGAACAAAAACTATACTTCAGCAACGTCTTAGACAGGCATTGTTAGATGTAGGCGAAGATCCCGACAGCTTTTTGTTTGAAACTACCGATTTGAATAAGACGATGTTAAATTTAGAAACTACTCTAGAAACTAAAATGTTAACATTGGAAACTAAGATCGATGAGTCAAATAAAACTCTAGAAACTAATTTAAAGGTTGAAATTAAAAGCACTGAAAACAGACTAGAAGATTATTCTAATAAAGTCGTTAGTTTGGAAAATGATCTTTCAGTGTTACACGAGAAAATGAGCGAAATAGACAATAGGTTGGGAGGGAAAATTAATGAAATTGATAATTAAGTAGATTCTATTAAGAAAAACTTGGAGGATAAGTTAGTTAGTAAGCTTAGGTTAAATATGGACACGTCGGGAAGCCTCGTGTCTACGTCATCGTCCAGCCCTATCCATACTGCTGAATTTCGGCAGGCAGGCACCGGCGAAGACTTCAAGACGCCGTCAACTGTTGCAACCTTGAACCCACACAACGTCGTTCCTGTCTTTCATGGTAAAGCTCCCTGGGAGGACTACATGGCCCTCTTCGAGACGGCAGCTATGTTTCATCAGTGGTCCGAGGCGACTAAGGCTTCTGTTCTATGCTTGTCTCTTCGGGGTGATGCGTTAGCAGTCCTGCAGGCCATGTCATTGTCGGAGCGGCACAGTTATAAAGAGCTTGTAAGCAAACTGGAAATGCGGTTCGGGCATCGGCATATGGACCAGCTCTACCGGTCACAGCTAAGGAACAGGAGTCAGAGGCCCACTGATTCGCTTCAATAATTTGAGGCTGATATTGCCCGCCTGGTAAGAAACGCTTATCCATCGGTTCCGGACGATGTCTACGAGAGCTTATCTGTGGATAAATTCCTTGACGGACTGCGAGATCCTGAGACTCAGCAGGCAGTGAAGCTCGCCAGGCCGAAAACTCTAAGTGATGCGCTCACTCAAGCATTAGAGTTTGAGGCCGTCAGACAGTCAGTGCGAGGGCAGGCACGGGTCCGAGCGGTGGAGACTGAGCCTACGACCCCTCTTGACCTTGATGAGTTAGTGAAAAAGGTCATAGAGGTTTTGAAGACCAGACGAAAGCAGATCCGCTGCTGGAACTGCGGACAGCTGGGCCATTCCAGGAGTATGTGTACAGCCAATTCCTCCGAGTCAAAGGAAGAAAGGAGCGCATTAGTGAACCGTGTAACTGTCGTCAACCACGCATGGGAAAACGAAGAGCTATCAAAGGATCAGCGGGAAGACCCTGACCTGACACACCTAATGAAATGGAAGCTGGCAGAAGGAGGAAGACCATCATGGCAGGACGTTGCTCCGTTGTCGAAGAATGTGAAGACGTATTGGGCACAGTGGGACTCGATTTTGGTCGACAACGGCGTGTTAAAGCGCACGATTGAGTCGGAGGAAGGGGGTCGCCGAAGGCTTCAGATAATAGTCCCAAAGAAAAGGGTGCCTGAGGTGCTGAAAGAACTCCATGACGGATCTTCCGGAGGACACCTAGGAGTACATCGAACGCTAGAGAAGGTCCGCGAACGCTTCTACTGGGCCAATCAGGAGGCTGACGTGTTGGACTAGTGCAGACAGTGTGTGACGTGCGCAGCATCAAATGGCCCAATGAAGAGACCGGAGGCACCGATGAGGAAATACAATGTGGGGGCTCCGTTTGAGCGAATAGCCATCGATGTAGCCGGACCATTTCCTGTCTCAGATGCAGGAAACAAATTTATCTTGGTTGCGATGGACTATTTCAGCAAATGGGTAGAAGCCTATGCACTCCCCAACCAAGAAGCTACCACAGTAGCGGACGTATTAGTTAAGGAGCTAATCTGCAGATTTGGCGTTCCTTTAGAGCTTCATTCTGACCATGGCAGGAACTTTGAGTCAGCTGTGTTTTCCAGGATGTGTGAAGTACTAGGTATCCGGAAGACTAGAATGACGCCACTTCATCCGCAGTCCGATGGCATGGTGGAGCGCATGAATAGAACGATAGGAAGGTATCTGTCGAAAGTAGTCTCAGAAGATCAAAGAGACTGGGATCAGTACCTGCATCTGTTCCTGCTTGCGTATTGAAGCTTTTTAAATGAGACCACCGGACAGACACCCGCCAATGTGATATTTGGCCATGAATTTCGTCTACCATGTGATCTACAGTTTGGCTTTACACCTGATGAACAAGTGGTAGGTGAAGACTACATATCGAGCTTAAGAAAGCGGATGGATAAAATACATGAGAAGGTCCGCATCAACATCCTTGGTGCAAGTGACAGGATGAAGGAGAGGTATGACATTAAGGCTGAAAAAGGTGGATTCAAACCAGGAGACCTAGTTTGGCTGCTTAATCCTCGAAGGCGTCGTGGATACTCACCGAAGCTCCAGAGTTCGTGGGAGGGACCGTACGAGATTCTAAGTCGAATAAACGATATGGTCTACCGGATCAAAAAGCTCCCAAGAGGTAAACCTAAAATAGTCCACTTCAACCGCTTAACACCATACAAAAGAGACCACGGAAAGCAAGAAGAGCAATGAGTTAGGAACCTCTCTACGGAACCGACGGGATTTGAGGATGGAATGTCTGGAGATGGGAAGGAGGAACGCTATGGAGCGATAGGAATGACTTATAAGGACATCTTCTCGTTGCCAACGAAGTATGCCCTAGCTCACTGTGTGGCCAAAGATTTGAGAATGTCCCGAGGTATAGCTACTGTTTTCAGGAAAAGGTTTGGAAGGATCGAGGAGCTCGAGCGTCAAAGACCCATCATTGGCAAGGCACTCCATCTTGAGAATAATGGCCAACACCTATTCTATCTTGTGACAAAGAATACCTCCAACACAAAACCCTCTTACAACTCGTTGAGAAACAGTCTTGTTGACTTGCGGGACAAGCTCGTTCATTTCGGAGTTGACAAACTGGCTATCCCCATGATAGGATGCGGCTACGATGGCTTGGACTGGAGAATAGTTAGACGCATGGTGGAAGAAATCTTAACTGGGACCGGCATCCTCATATTGGTCAACCCTTGGATAGACAGTAACATTATCTTCGGAGACTCCAGGATACAGGAAGGATCTGTTCTGGGGCAGAACAGTCTTAAGGAGGGGGTGGTGTTACGGAACGACTGGAAGCCCACGGCTGCGGAACTCTCTGGAACTTCCCAGAGGCTCGAGAGCGCGGGGGGAGGAGTGGCGGCGCGTGCCGCGCGGCGGCCTCTTTGACCTGCCGACAAAGGGGCGCTTCCCGAACCTTCCGGTAGAGACCTGAGCCTAGCGCTTTCAACGCGGGGACATATATAAAGGAGGCCGCACTGCCGAGTCAGTCAGTTTTGGGTCCGATGATACTGCGTGCGAGTGATCAGTGACAGTGACCAGTGACAGTGACCAGTGACAGTGACAGTGATAGTGCTCAGTGACAGTGACAGTGCATAGTGACAGTACCGAATAAGATTCTTAGAATAACTAGATGTAAGTAGCAATTAAGTTCATTGTATTCGAGATAGGTTAGATAGGCTTAGCTAGGTTTAGATAGGAAATTAACTCCTTGTAACTGCAAGATTAGTTAATAAATAGTAGTTAGTTTATGAAATCGCCAGTGTTTTTATTTTAGAACCCGTAGGCCCGTAACAATATTACTTTATATACCAGTTAGATCGTGTTTATTTTTTGTGAGTAAAACAAATGAGCAAATATATTTCCACCACATCTAAAACCACACTGAGGCTCAGATTATCGAAAATATGTTTTCCCATTGAATTTTCACACATTTTCCTGAGAGATTCGCAAGCACACTGGCTAAAGTAATCAATCTGAACTTAACTAATTAGTTCTCAACAACTCCCTTATTTATATTTATTTCACAGAAATGCATCATGTTTTGGCTTCGACAATCACTGGTTAACATCGAGGACCAATGATAATACAACAGAGAATCTTACTTAATATAATAATATATAGATAAGGAACTTGTGCTAGACAAACAAACTATTATAATTTAATAGTATGGCATAAGGCGGGCAACTATTCAATAAAAAATTTTAAAAATGGTAAAAACTCATGAAGCATTAACTTACATCTAACGTGCTAATTGATACATACGAGTACTTTTATGATTTATAACGTACTTATTATTTCCCTGGTTTGGCAGCCCTGCGCTACCATACTCCAATTCAATGAAAAAGACAAACAACAAGATTAAGTTGTTTTGGTTTTAAGGAACATGTAATTTTGATGATTTCAGGTAGTTTCATGGAAAACTATGGTTATTAATGCAAAGGAATAATTTTACCCGAAGGATTAATAATTGGAACTGTAATTCATTAAAAACAGAAGCAACTCACAAAGAAGGGATTCTTAATAAATTAAATCACTCCTTGGCTTTTGTGTTATGGGTCTGGTAACGCTAACCTTGTTTTATGCACGGTCAACTAAAAAATACTAACCTACTAATTAAGAACTAACATTAAAGGTGTTTGAATACTTGTTAAAATCAATTCCAGTAAGTAAGCCATATTTAACAGCTAACATACTACAAGCCAAAGTTACCTACATTTTGTCCTAAGGAACTCCTAACTCAATGCCTACCCAAACCTACCTATCTTTCAAGGAGTGAGAACCCACAGGCCTAGATAGCTGTAGGCTGAATGTCAAGAAAAAAATCAGAATAATTTGAAAAAGAAGGTAGCAGTAACATTAGGCCTAGCATTAAATTTAAAAGTAACGAGGGCTTTATTATATAACAATAACAAAACATTTACACAAAGAATAACAAATTGAAACGTTATAACATGAATAAACTAAACAACAGGGATAGCATAAAATAATATATATTGTTACGGAACGACTGGAAGCCTGCAGCCCCGTCCGTTCTGGAAGCTCCCAGAGGTGCGAGAATGCGGGGTGGAGGGCCGCGGCACGTGCCGTCGGCGGCCCCTTTGACCTGCCGACAAAGGGGCTTCCCGAATCGTCCAGTACTCGAACCACCCTAGCCTCTTCGACGCGGGAACTTATAAAAGGAAGCCGCGCCGCCGATGAGTCAGTCAGTTTTGGGTTCGATGATACTGCGTGCGAGTGACCAGTGACAGTGACAGTGACAGTGCTCAGTGACAGTGACAGTGCATAGTGACAGTGTTTAGTGACAGTATCGAATAAAATTATTAGAATAACTAGCTGTAAGTAGCTTATTGTATTCGAGATAGGTTAGATAGGCTTAGCTAGGCTTAGATAGGAAATTAACTCCTTGTAACTGCAAGATTAGTTAATAAATAGTAGTTAGTTTATGAAATCGTCAGTGTTATTATTTTAGAACCCGTGGGCCCGTAACAATTGGTGTCAGAAGTGTAGATATTTGGCGATTTCATTGAAAAATAATTGTAGAGATAGATTTTAAATTAATTTTTGCTGCATTAGTTAATTTAATATATTGTGTTGTGGTGTTATTGAAGCAATTTTGTATTTTATTAGCTTATTTTTTCGAGGGATTAATAAATAAAGGTAGACTTAGTACATTTTAAATCAATTATATTAGGTTCTAAAAGTATTTTGTTAATTGTTTATATTGTATTGAATAATATGGCTTGTAGAAAACTAAAACTTTGTGAGTTAAAAGTATCTGATCTAAAAAAAGAATTGGAAGAACGGGATCTTGATATTTCCGGAACAAAAACTGTACTTCAGCAACGTCTTAGACAGGCTTTGTTAGATGCATGCGAGGATCCCGACAATTTTTTTTGTTTGAAACTACCGATTTAAATAAGATGATGTTAACATTGGAAAGTAAGATCGATGAGTCAAATAAAACTCTAGAAACTAATTTAAAGATTGAAATTAAAAGCATTGAAAACAGACTAGAAGATTATTCTAATAAAGTCACTAGTTTGGAAAATGATCTATCAGTGTTACAAGAGAAAATGAGAGAAATAGACAGTAGGTTGGTTGGGAAAATTAGTGAAATTGATAATAAAGTAGATTCTATTGAGAAAAACTTAGAGGATAAGTTAGTTAGTAAGCTTAGGTTAAATATGGACACATCGGGAAGCCTCGTGTCTACGTCATCGACCAGCCCCATCCATACTGCTGAATCTCGGCAGGCAGGCACCGGTGAAGACTTCAAGACGCCGTCAACTGTTGCAACCTTGAACCCACACAACGTCGTTCCTGTCTTTGATGGTAAAAACCCCTGGGAGGACTACATGACCCTCTTCGAGACGGCAGCTATGTTTCATCAGTGGTCCGAGGCGACTAAGGCTTCTGTTCTATGCTTGTCTCTTCGGGGTGATGCGTTAGCAGTCCTGCAGGCCATGTCATTGTCGGAGCGGCACAGTTATAAAGAGCTTGTAAGCAAACTGGAAATGCGGTTCGGGAATCGGCATATGGACCAGCTCTACCGGTCACAGCTAAGGAACAGGAGTCAGAGGCCCACTGAGTCGCTTCAATAATTTGAGGCTGATATTGCCCGCCTGGTAAGAAACGCTTATCCATCGGTTCCGGACGATGTCTGCGAGAGCTTAGCAGTGGATAAATTCCTTGACGGACTGCGAGATCCTGAGACTCAGCAGGCAGTGAAGCTCGCCAGGCCGAAAACTCTAAGTGATGCGCTCACTCAAGCATTAGAGTTTGAGGCCGTCAGACAGTCAGTGCGAGGGCAGGCACGGGTCCGAGCGGTGGAGTCTGAGCCTACGACCCCTCTTGACCTTGATGAATTAGTCAAAAAGGTCGTAGAGGCTTTGAAGACCAGACGAAAGCAGATCCGCTGCTGGAACTGCGGACAGCTGGGCCATTCCAGGAGTATGTGTACAGCCAATTCCTCGGAGTCAAAGGAGGAAAACTAAAAAGGGTCGATGGAAAGGGGCGACTGTCAACCCGCAACCATAAGGCCCCACAAGAAAGTGTCAAAGTTGCTTCACTTGGAAGTCGGATGAACGGATTTTACATCGACGGATTTGTTAACGGCCAACTCCGGAGCTGCCTACTGGATACGGGTGCGACCATGACCATCCTCAGCCCTAGTATTGTCTCTGAGAAGGATATCACATCAACCTCCTGGTCCCTTCGAACAGCTACTGGGCAACTAGCACACGTATATGGTGAGACAGTCGCCTCTTTTCACATCGGTGGATGTAGTTTTAGACACTGCGCTCTGGTTGCCAACATCGATGAGAATGTAATTCTAGGAACGGATGTAATGACGGAGTATGGATTGAAGTTGGATCTTACAAAAGGTATAGTAACTCTTGGGGAAGAAGATGTCATACTCCGCCGTGGAAAAGATATCTCGGCACGAGTTCTTTTATTGGAGGATATGACATTACCGGCGCGGAGTCAAGCTATAGCACTGGCAACGATCGAAGGAGAATGGCCTTACGGTCAAACGTTATTGCTGGAACCTGCAATTAATGATGACAACCAACTTGGTCGTGGTGTTTTTGTCGTAACGTCACTATTCAGCACAGGGCATAGTAATGCGATTAATCAACAAGTGCGATTAATGAACTTGAACAGCTTTCCTGTAACCGTGAAGAAAGGAGCTTTGGTTGGGAGTTGTGTAGCTTTCAATTCAATCGTTCGCCAGCTACAATCCTGTCCGCCACGCCCTCAAGAACTTCCCGAAGAGTTAGTAGAGTTTGCAGACAATGCCTGCCAAGAGCTGAAACCTGAACAAAGAATGGAAGTCAGGAACTTCATAGCAAGATGGCATGATGTTTTTGAGTATGGCAGAGGCTCTAGAGGAAGGACAAATATCGTCCAGCATCGGATTGATACTGGGGACGCCAAACCTATCCGCCAGGCCCCTAGAAGATTACCATAAGCCAAGCATGAGGAAGCCCACAGAATCATCAAGGAAATGGAAGCTGATGGTATCATCGAACCTTCTAGCAGCCCTTGGGCCTCACCTGTCGTGTTAGTGAAGAAAAAGGACGGTTCTACAAGGTTCTGTGTGGATTATCGCCTCCTGAACAATGTCACCAAGAAAGACAGTTATCCTCTTCCAAGAATTGACGACACATAGGACACTTCAGGGGGTTGCCAACTGATTTCGACCTTAGACCTCAGAAGCGGCTACAGTAGAGTCCCACAAACCCAGACTAATGTGGACCGAACGGTGTCCGGGTTTGTGAAAATTCCGAGTTATCGGGAAATGAGTAAAAATAAGAAAAAATAACAATAGTTTCTGTTATTTATATAAGAAATCGTTTATTTATTGCGTAGTAAAAAATATAAATACTAGTTACAAAAAACTTAAAGAAAAACTAAAACTGTTTTAAATGTGTCACACCGTGCTCTGGCCTTGAATCTCAATGCACTTTATTGCTCTGGCAGGCTTTCCGAGTTATCCAGAATTCCGGGTTATCGAAGTCCGGGTTTGCGGGACTCTACTGTACTGGCAAGTGGGGTTGGCCCCAGAAGACAAGGAGAAGACCGCATTCTCGATTGGGAACGGACTGTGGCAAGTCAGAGTGTTACCTTTCGGACTTTGTAATGCTCCTGCAACCTTTGAGAGACTAATGGAAAACGTCTTAAGAGGTCTTTCGTGGGGATGTGAGGTCCCTCATTAAACAGTGTTCCCCGATTTCCGCTGACGAGACCCACCAAGAGTACAGCGGGCGTTCACCAATACAGCGGACGCTCACCAATACAGCGGACGCCCACCAGTGCAGCGGACGATCCCCAGTGCAACGGAGACAGGTGAGATCCTGCCTTTCTCCCAGCGGAGGCTATATATACCGGGGCTAGAGCAGCCCCCAGTCAGTCGCTCAGTCGCCGTCGACCGAAACAGTCGCTCCTTCGCCGTCGAACGGGCCGAACCGTCTCCGAGTGCTCTCGTAAGTATTCTACAGTCTTGCTAGAGCAATCCAAGCAATCCGCTCCTGCTAGAAAAATCCAAGCAGCCCGCTCCTGCTAGAGAAATCCAAGCAATCCGCTCACCTGCTAGAGAAATCCAAGCAGTCCGCTCCTTTGCTAGAGAAATCCAAGCAATCCGCTCCTCTGCTAGGGAAACCCAAGCAGCCCGCTCCTGCTAGAGAAATCCAAGCAATCCGCTCACCTGCTAGAGAAATCCAAGCAGTCCGCTCACCTGCTAGAGAAATCCAAGCAGTCCGCTCCTGCTAGAGAAATCCAAGCAGTCCGTTCCTTTCCTAGAGAAATCCAAGCAGTCCGCTCCTTTGCTAGAGAAATCCAAGCAATCCGCTCCTCTGCTAGAGAAACCCAAGCAGCCCGCTCCTGCTAGAGAAATCCAAGCAATCCGCTCCTCTGCTAGGGAAACCCAAGCAGCCCGCTCCTGCTAGAGAAATCCAAGCAGTCCGCTCACCTGCTAGAGAAATCCAAGCAGTCCGCTCCTGCTAGAGAAATCCAAGCAGTCCGCTTCTCTGCTAGAGAAATCCAAGCCGCCCGCTCCTGCTAGAGAAATCCAAGCAGTCTGTTCCTTTGGTAGAGAACTCCAAGAAACCCGCTCCTTTGCTAGAGAAATCCAAGCAAACCGCTCACCTGCTAGAGAAATCCAAGCCATCCGCTCACCTGCCAGAGAAATCCAAGCAGTCCGTTCCTCTGCTAGAGAAATCCAAGCAATCCGCTCACCTGCTAGAGAAATCCAAGCAGTCCGCAAGTGCTAGAGAAATCCAAGCAGTCCGTTCCTTTGCTAGAGATATCCAAGCAGTCCGCTCCTCTGCTAGAGAAATCCAAGCCGCCCGCTCCTGCTAGAGAAATCCAAGCAGTCCGTTCCTTTCGTAGAGAACTCCAAGCAACCCGCTCCTTTGCTAGAGAAATCCAAGCAACCCGCTCTGCTAGAGAAATCAAAGCAGTCCGTTCCTTTCCTAGAGAAATCCAAGCAACCCGCTCCTGCTAGAGAATCCAAGCAGTCCGTTTCTTTGGTAGAGAACTCCAAGCAACCCGCTCCTTTGCTAGAGAAATCCAAGCAACCCGCTCCTGCTAGAGAAATCCAAGCAGTCCGTTCCTTTGCTAGAGAAATCCAAGCAAACCGCTCACTTGCTAAAGAACTCCAAGCAGTCCGTTCCTTTGGTAGAGAACTCCAAGCAACCCGCTCCTTTGCTAGAGCAATCCAAGCAATCCGGTCCTGCTAGAGAAGTCCAAGCAGCCCGCTCCTGCTAGAGAAATCCAAGCAGTCCGTTCCTTTGCTAGAGAAATCCAAGCAATCCGCTCCTCTGCTAGAGAAATCCACGAAGCCCGCTCCTTTGCTAAAGAAATCCAAGCAACCCCCCACCTCTAGACAAATCCAGGCAGTCCGCTCCTCTGCTAGATAAATCCAAGCAGCCCGCTCACCCGCAAGAGAAATCCAAGCAGTCCGCCCCTGCTAGAGAAATCCAAGCAGTCCGTTCCTTTGGTAGAGAACTCCAAGCAACCCGCTCCTTTGCTAGAGAATACAAGCAACCCACTCCTGCTAGAGAAATCCAAGCTGTCCGTTCCTTTGCTAGAGAAATCCAAGCAGTCCCCTCCTGCTAGAGAAATCCAAGCAGTCCGCTCCTCTGCTAGAGAAATCCAAGCCGCCCGCTCCTGCTAGAAAAATCCAAGCAGCCCGCTCACCTGCTAGAGAAATCCAAGCAGTCCGCTCCTCTGCTAGAGGAATCCAAGCAGCCTGCTCCTGCTAGAGAAATCCAAGCAGTCCGTTCCTTTGGTAGAGAACTCCAAGCAACCCGCTCCTTTGCTAGAGAATACAAGCAACCCACTCCTGCTAGAGAAATCCAAGCTGTCCGTTCCTTTGCTAGAGAAATCCAAGCAGTCCGCTCCTGCTAGAGAAATCCAAGCAGTCCGCTCCTCTGCTAGAGAAATCCAATCCGCCCGCTCCTGCTGGAGAAATCCAAGCAGCCCGCTCACCTGCTAGAGAAATCCAAGCAGTCCGCTCCTTTGTTAGAGAAATCCAAGCAGTCCGTTCCTTTGCTAGAGAAATCTGAGCAATCCGCTCACCTGCTAGAGAAATACAAGCAGTCCGCTCCTGCTAGAGGAATCCAGGCAGTCCGCTCCTCTGCTAGAGAAATCCAAGCAGCCCGTTCCTGCTAGAGAAATCCAAGCAGTCCGCTCCTGCTAGGGAAATCCAGGCAGTCCGCTCCTCTGCTAGAGAATTCCAAGCAGCCCGCTCCTTTGCTAGAGAAATCCAAGCAGTCCGCTCCTGCTAGAGAAATCAAAGCAGTCCCGTCCCCGCTCCTTTGCTAGAGAAATCCAAGCAACCCGCTCCTACCAGAGAAATTCAAGGAGTCCGTTCCTGTGCTATAGAAATCCAAGCAATCCGCTCCTTTGCTAGGGAAATCCAAGCAGTCCGTTCCTTTGCTAGAGAAATCCAAGCAGCCCGTTCCTTGCGAGAGCAATCCCAACAATCACCCATCCCGCTAGAGAAATCCTTAGCATACAATCTAATCCTGCTAGTGCAAACCAAGCAGTCCCTAGGTGGCAATGATGGATTGATCTTCATCTGGCAAGCCTCGCAACCCCTTAACAGTGAAAATCTAATTTACAAACAAAACTGCTGTTTTAAATGAAGTTGTGCATTTGTCCGTTATACAGTTTTTTTTCTGCCAATCAGCTGTTTCCACTTAATCAGCTGTTTAGTGCTAATCAGCTGTTTTCATAGTTTTAATTTTTATGATAAATCCAGTGCATTATATCCTATTATCATTTATACCAAATATTTTCCCTGATTAAAAGCACATTTGATGAGGAAAATTTTACATGCGTGGTGTTTTTGTAGTCAGGAGAAAAATATCTTTCCAACAAAAAATAAAATTTTACATGTTGGCATTTAAAATTCTAGACTTGAACACTATTCTGAGAAACCCATAAATGGTATCACATTTTTGACTGAATATTGTGATTCTAAGCAAAATTTCGTGTATATTTGACCCCACTTACAGTCTCGTACCTTAAGAAATAAGGGAGAGTAGTAGAGAAGGGCCGATTCTAAAACGATGAGAAGTATGACAACTATGAGGAAGTATGAGAAAATATGAGGTCAAAGGTCACAAGGAAGTTTGAGAAGTATGAGGTCAAAGGCCAAACTCACCTTTTCGTCATGAAAAACGTCTTTTTTCCGCCTTTTAAGAGATTTTCTTTTCATTTTTCCAATTTCTCAAACACCGCCATCAAGCCATGAGACGTACGAGGAAGTATGAGGTCAAAGGTCACAAGGAAGTATGAGGTCAAAGGTCACAAAGAAGTATGAGAAGTATGAGAAGTATGAGGGCAAAGGTCAAACCCATCTGCGCGTCAAGAAAACCCTCTTTTTCCCACCTTTTAACAGATTTTCTTTTCGTTTTTCAAATTTTTTAATTTCAATTTCAATAAAAAACACGTAAGAATTTCCGCCGTGACCGGGTCTCGAACGCGGGCCCCCGGTGAATGGGTCGAGCGCTCTACCCACTGAGCTACCGTGACTGATAACGGCGGGCCGTCACTAGTCTCATTTAAGGTTGTAAAAAAAATAAATTACACAATTTCTTTTTCACGAGTAGTACGATCTCCCTCAGGCGTCCAATCATCTGTTAGATCAACTTTCAGTTCTAACTGACCAATGTTCATCAAAGCATCAAACACAAACTCGTCACTCCCCAAAATTCTAACTGACTTTGGATCGTTAGCGTCAAATTTAGTCCCATCGGCAATAATCACTTTACCGATTGACTTTAAAATAGCTACCTCGTGAATGTCATGTAATTCTTTTAAATACACTCCATCAACACAGTTCCTTTTTCCAATCTCTTTAGGTCGATTTCTTTTTAACTTACGTTGAAAACAGGTTTCTGGATTCGTGCGCAAATACAGTGTAATATCTTCAATACCCTCGGCAACTGCCACCTTACGTGGATCAATATATGAATTACTTAGATATGTTAAAATTCGTATCTCAGCAGATGTCATAAACTTTTTCATTTGTTCGTTAAAAATATGCCTCACATTAAATGCTGAACGCTCTTTAATCACGATATAACCTTTCTTAACATATTCAACGGCTCGCTTATCGCATTCCGTCATATAGATTAATGCGTTTGTTTGAAACGTGAACGCCCATCTCTCGATATCTTTGTACAGGAGACCTAATAAATTAGTGCTATAATTATCAACCCACTGGATGTGAATTGTTTTCAACCCTAGGTTTTTAAACTGTTCAAACAAACCTTTGGCAAAGGTAGTTTTACCCGCACCGATATTTCCTTCCAAAGTAATAATCATTGCATCCATCTACATAGTACACTACATAAATTCTGACCGAGTGTTTTATTAAACAGATTTCTAGAAATATATTTCAAACGAAAAAATTAAAAAATAAAAAATAAAAAAAATCATCATATATAATAATCATTGCACACCGAAATCGGAGGAAAAAATTAATAAAACAACAAACAATCAATTAAACAACAATAAATATTCACCCTCGTGTAAACTTAATACCATACTTGAACTTATCATTCAACAATGGGATTTTTCCATAGTACACTACATAATATAACGATTTGTCCGAATTCAATAGTGAATTTATATTTTTCGAAGTCATTCTGTCATTCCAACTTTTGGGCAGTTGACACTTCACGTCATCGCACGTAACCAAAACTCGAAGACCGTACGCATAACGGATTCTTTCGATACTGTTAACCAAATACTTTTTATCAATTTCCAAATCACTTATTTTCGTGAAAGAATTACCGTTCACTTCGTCGAGTATATCTCTGTAACTATCCATTTCCACTTTTACTTCGCCTATATATAAAAAATATGTTTTACACTTCCGATAAAAAAGTAAACACAAAATTGCTTACTGTTAAAAAATATAAATTTATATACAACTATTGCGGATTTAATTCATATTCGTTGACGAGTTTTAAATAAATAATGTAATCGTGCAGAGCGTTTTTCAGGGGAACAAGATTTTCATCCGTTAAAATAATGTTGATTTCTCTTATGGTCAGCGTGTTCGATTTGAGCGGTATGTAATTCAAAATAGACGGTTTCTCGTATATCTTATCTCTGTGTTCTTGCGGACTCAAGTGATACAATAACGACGAATTATCGTGTTTGTGCCACTGTTCCGTGTGATTGATAAACGAATGTTCGACTAAATCGCAATGAGCTTCAATCATGTTAAACGGCCTGATCTGCAATTTGCCTTCTTCTTCGTAAATGGATGAAATATTGTCTGCAACAAACACCAATTCGAACGCGACTTCGTCTTTTTTCAATTCTTTAAACTCGAGAAACCGACGCAGCTCGTTGCTTATATGGAACTTGATCGGAGATCTGATATAAATCTTGGAGTAGGAATCGCGAAAAATCTTGAACTTTTCAACTTCTTCGGGTGGAGCAATTTTATTAGTCCTCATAAATTCCCTGACCTCTTTCTGCATGGTTTTCAAATCCCAAAATTCGACATCAAAAGTCAGTGTGGGACGATCGTTCTCCCCTAAATAAAAAGTAATCGAAGCCGGCTCGTTCAAGTTGTAAAAATAATTATGACAACAAAACCCCGTGAGTGCCAAGTAATAACGCACTTCCTCTTCCAAATGTATGGGGTTTTCGAGCTTCAGCTTCAAATGCGGACTCTTACCGGTCAATCTGAAATACACCAATTCTCTATATATACTTTTAACGACACGCAGTGTTAAATATTTATTGGAACCGAGAAGAAAATAAATGGTAAATTTCAACCCCACCATTCCGGCCAGATTAAAAATCAACAATTTTATTAATGAGAAGAAAAAAAGATCTTAAAAATGTATATTTATCGTTTTGTAAAGCGTGTTCTATCTTATAAAAATCTTGTCTTCTCGAAAAGCGTCGTAGTACTTCCAAACACAAATGACCGCATATAGGCGGATCTTCATAGTCTTGATATCTCGCTTGGTTATAAAAAATTCCCTCCGGCATGTTGAGATATTTTTTCAACTCCAAGGGCGGAGGAGCCTCGCCGAACGAATCGAAATATATGACACAGTTACCTTTCTTCATATAACAAGTCCAATAAGTGCCGCCCGACTCCAAATCGCCCAAATGTATAATTGCGCACTCGTTTATGCGTGGTTTGTCGGGTAAACGCTCTCTCATAAAAACACCACGAAAATCGTCAATTTTCAACTTATCGACCCACGTCTCCAGTTCGGACATGGTCAGCGGAACTAGTTTTTTTACCTCTCTAATCTCGTTAAGATACTTATTCAATCTGCTGTTTACATGTTTCAGCAGACCGGTGCCGCTTTCGTCTTTTTTCATCAGTTCGTCCAAATCGTTGCTTATAATTCTCTGAAACCACGGTAAGAATTGATTCTTCAACATCGGAGCCACTTTTGTCTTTATCAGGGGTGAGGCAAAATAAGGGATATTGTCTTTCTTAAAATAAGGGATATTGTTTTCGGCGAGTTCTAAAATCTCCTTCAAAAGTCCGCCGTCGATAATCTTCTTCAACTGGGAATAATCGAAAATCAATCGCAGCCCTTTATTGTTTTTCAACGCTTTTTCAACCTGTTTGTTTTGATCGCTGTCGAGTGATACTTCGACATTAATTGATCTTTGGTCAACGTGAGCACGGCGCGTTTAAGCTTTTTATGAGCTATCATCAGCTTATTCAGTTGACCCTTGGTCAAATTAATCTTTCGCATAAGTTTCCCCATTGTCTCTACATATATTAATGTACATTTTCGATTCGTATAAAAAATTAAAACTCGCCGAGAGTTTGTAATTTTCTCCTTCGAATGAAACTTGAAATTCGGTAATATAAGAGATGAATTCTTACTGTCGCACGTGTAAAACACAGACCGCGTCGGAGGATATGAAGATTGTGAAAACGAAAAATAAAAGGTGGTTGGCGAGTTCTCGTTGCGCCGACTGCGATAGCGTGAAAAACTCGTTTATCAAAGACCCGCCCGAAGTAGTAGAGGCGAAGGAGGTACACAGACCCGTGGTTGAAAAGTATATAAAACGCAGGATCATCATGAAAGGCCTAGACAATTTATGGGCGGCCGATTTGCTCATCATGAAAGAGTTCGCCCGGGAAAACAAGTGGTACAAATATATTTTATACGTTATAGATTGTTTTAGCAAATTCGTTTGGTCCGAACCGTTGAAGAAAAAAGACGGCGCTGACGTGACGGTCGCTTTCGAGAAGATAATAAAAAGAGCGAAAAAAGACGGTCACACTACACCCGAACTGTTACACACGGACAAGGGGACGGAGTTTTAAAATAAGCCATTTAACAACATGCTTAAGAAATACGGTATCAAACTGTACCACACGGAGAGTGAGGAAAAGTTGGCGATCATCGAGAGATACCACAGGATTTTGAACGAGAAACTCAAAAGTCAAATTTCACGTAAGAAACTCGCAAAAGTGGTACGACATTTTGCAAGAAGTCACGGACGAGTATAATAAACACGATTTTCACCACACGATAAAAATTCGCCCTCCGGACGCAAATAAGAACAACGAGTCCGAGTTGTTGGAAATGTACCGAGAGCTCGAAAGTAAAGTTCCCGTTAAAAAACCGAAATTTCAAATCGGAAACAGAGTCCGTATAACGGCTAAAAAAGACGTGTTTAGAAACAAGTATAAACAGAACTGGACCTCGGAGATATGGGTCGTAAGGGAGATTTTAAACACCAGACCGGTCACCTACACAATCGAAGATTTACAAGGCGAAGAAGTGATCGGTGGTTTTTATGAGAGGGAACTGCAAAAGACAGAATTTTGATTTTATTTTTTTATCATGAAAATCAAACCCTCTACAAACCCATATGGAAAAATTATATATTTAAATATATTTAAAATATATTTAAAAAGACCAAAATATATATAAAATATATTATCAAATATATATTATTTTAGTTTATATTGAAAATATATTTGAAATATATACCAGGATATATTTCAAATATATTTAATGAATTATATTTTAGGAATATATTTTGAAATATATAATATATATATTTCAATTCAAGTAAGAGTATATATTATGAAGTACTGTTAGTGAAATATATTTGAAATATATTCTTGTAGATATTTCAAATATATTTAATGAAATATATTATTGAAATATATTTTGCAATACATTACAAATATATTAAAACTGAAGTAAGACAAATATATTACAAAATACTGTTAGTGAAATATATTTGAAATATATTCCTGTATATATTTCAAATATATATAATGTAATATATTTTTGAAATGTATTTTGCAATACATTACAAATATATTAAAACTTAAGTAAGACAAATGTATTACGAAATACTGTTAGTGAAATATATTTGAAATATATTCTTGTATGTATTTCAAATACTTTTAATATAATATATTTTTGAAATATATTTTGCAATACATTACAAACATATTAAAACTGAAGTAAGACAGATATATTACGAAATACTGTTAGTGATATATATTTTAAATATATTAACACTATATATATTTTATAACATATAATTATGAATATATTTCAAATATAACTTTAATTTTATATTTGGAAATATATTATTAACAATATATTGCAAATATAAAAACAAATATATTTATAATATATTAAACAAATTGACAAGCATAAAATCAAAATATGCGGAACATCTTATACAGGGTATCTATAAAAGAACTCCGAAATTTTAAAAATTAATATCTTAATAACTGTAGAAGGTAGCGAAATGCAGTTAATTTCTTTGAAACGAGTAGCTCATAAGGTTTAACTCATAACAATTGGGAATGTTTTTGTCAAGAGGTGGCAGCGCTGCGGAACATTGGCCTTGAAACAACTTAGCGCGGCTGTCAAGTTCCTGACACACACAGGAAGTGCTGTCTGAATTCCTGCGCTAAAGGCAGCGCCGCAACAAAAGGCTCAATGCGTTATTTGGCTAGTATAAACTAAATCTGTCATTACGGTACACAGAATCCTTCGAAAATTCGTGATGTTGACCACCTCAGGCAACGAATAATTAATTCTGTGGCAACCGCCCCCCCCAGAAATGTCAGCCAGGACATATAAGGAGGTGGAATATCGTTACAATGTGTTCTGTGCCGCCAAGGGAGCCCATTTTGAACTTTATGAAATTGCTAAAGAAAAATTCAAAATGCAACCTTTTAATCATGTATAAAACAGTTACATGAGCTTATTGCTTCATAACAATATTTTGCCTCAAAACCCTGAAGTTCTTTTATAGATACCCTAACATAATTATACCAAACACATAATACATTAAGTAAACATAATTACATAATATGAAGTAAACATAATTACACCAATATAGATGAAAACCTAAAAGTACTGACCAGAATGTACTCATATAAAAATGACAAAGAAAAATTACATGTAAAATAATTGATATTTCTTAGTCAATTTTTATGCAATCCTATACTATATAGGATGTTTTATATTTAAGGAAACACTATTGAAATACATCTCAATATACTGTCACTCAACACATAATGTAATGCCCAATGCTAAATCAGATTATGTACGATTAACAAAGCATCTACTGTATGAGACTTTTAAAAATCCGGAAGTAAAAATAGCCTATGGAACTAAAAAATAATAATAATTCATTTGATTTATAAGCGATCACAAGCAACGGCAGAAAAGAAAAAAGATGACTTGACGAAAGCAGGGGAGTGTATAAACTTAAATGTTGGAACTGCGATACGGTAACATCTATTTTGGACAAACTTTAGAATAAATTTTCAAATAAGATACAAAGAACATTTACAGTCTTCACCAACTCCTATGATAAACTTTAAGTACGCAACGTGTGTTATATACAACAGCAACTATTTAATTACTGAATGCTGTCCATTAAAAATAGACTAGTGCTACAACGCAAAAGCATTGAAACTCCAACTCCAAAAGGAAACAGCGTTCCCGATCAGCTTTACATCCTAAGTTATGCCGTGTCACCCATGAGTCGAATTGGCCGAGTGGGTTAAGGCGTAGGTTAAGTTAGGATAGGATGTAGGCTTAGTTAGGGTAGGTAGAGCGAAGGTCCAAGGTTCGAATCCCAGCGTGGTCACCCATTTTTTGTTCATGAAAATCAAATGTAAGGCTAATATTATATATTTATATATCAACTTATTAATTTTTTGTAGAGTTTTGACACTTAAATTGAAAAAAATCATATTTTGAAAAATATTTTGAAATATAAATTAAATATATTTATAATATATTTTTATTCCAAACAACAATATATTTACCTAAATATATTACAAATATAAAATAATATATTATTAACAACAAACAATAATATAATTTAAATATATTTTAGAAATAAATTGTATATATAATTATATATTTAGTAAATATATAATTATATCTTTCTGGGTCCCATAATTTGTATATTTAAATATATTTCAATATATATTTCAAATATATGACGTTTTATTCTAAAATATATTATTATATATTTTTAAAAATATATTTTAAATATAAATTTTTCCATATGGGAAACGCGTCCTATATCAGGACTTAACATGTCCCAATTTAGGACTGTTAGTTGTAATAATATCAGACCCTAATTTGAGACTTAACATGTCCTAATTTGGGACTGTAACTTGTAATAATTAACACATCCCAAATAGAGACTTAACATGTCCTAATTTAGGACTGTTACTTGTAATAATTAACACATCCTAAATTGAGATTTAACACATCCCATTTTAGGACTGTTATAAATAATTCATCAACACATCCTACTTTGGGACTGATGAATAATTGAATTAAAACATTCGAGATAAACTTTAAATATATTTCTAAAATCGATCGTAGAAAAAAACATGATTCGCCGAGATACGTTTCTTTATATTAGTGCGGTAATATGGATAACACGGTCGATATTGAAAATAAGAAGTTTATGATAAAAATGCATATATTTACATTATATTCGACGGTGATAAAAAACCTTGGTTTCACGCGAACACCGTAGCGAAAATATTAGGTTATGCCAGACCGGGAAAAGCTGTTATTGACCATGTCGATGAAAGTTATAAAACCGCATATTCGGAGATAAAAAAATTCGATACGAATATATCTCCTACAAATCTGAATCCTAATACTATTTATATCGACGACCCCGGTGTTTGTTGTTTGTTGGGCGCGAGTAGAAACACCCGGGTGAAGGAATTTAAATATTGGATGTTGAATGAACTTTTACCTGTTCTCAGCAAACATAAATACGGTGTCACTAGTTTGCAAACGGAAAATAAGTGTTCACGACTTTGATAAATAACACGCAAATTCAACAAATGTTTTGTGTACTAAAGAGAAAAGATAAGAATAATGAATATAAATTCGTAGACACGCAAAAACGTTATTTTGAGAAAGCTGTTAATGATTCCATTGATGGGTACGATTTATATTTTGAAGCTGAATACATAACTATCAATGATGAGATTATGACAAAAAAGGTTTTGAGAGAATTAAATAAAAAGGATATAAAACGTGATTATAACCCTAAAAGCAAATGTATAACGATTTACGATGACGATTTCGACCTGAAAAAGCTCGTTAAAAAAACTACGCAAAAAGTAATGTTGTGGTGAAATAAACATAAACCCGATCATGCAAACTAGATAATTTATTTATTTTTTATTTTTCGTTATAATAAAAAATAACAGTTCGACACGTTGTTTTTCTATAGTAGGTGTGTAAAAACAAAGAAATGAATAACGAAAATAATATGGATTTTATGAGTGATGAAACGTCTAACACGGATTTTTCATCCTCTTCATCTTCTTGTTCCAGTGATGATGTGTCCAACACAAATGACAACATTATGAGTAAATTCATTTTTCAAAATTAAAATGTTACAGTGATTTTTGATGACAATGATAACCCATGGTTTTTGGGAAAAGATGTAACCAAAATATTAGGCTACACTAACTCTAATAAAGCAATTGGTGATCATGTGAAGTCAAAGTATCGTAAAACTAGGTTGGAAATAGGGGGTAACGATTCGTTACCCCCTTTAAATTCACAGAATCACACAATATTCCTCAGTGAACCCGGCTTATATTCATTGATTATTAAATCAAAAATGCCGGTTGCTGAAAAATTTCAAGACTGGGTCTTTGAAGATGTCTTACCTTCCATCCGAAAACATGGCGAATACAAACTTAGAAACAAAAAAACGAGCTTATGGCATCAATCAGTCGTATGGAAAATGAAAACCGGCGTTTACATAATTCTATTCAAAACATGAAACCTAAAGTAGCTTGTATGCCGAAAAACTTAAATCTCAGACATGTATTTGCTGTCTTCAAAAAATATAATAAATATTATTGTGTAAGAACCAAAGATCATTATTTCAATAAAGTTTGGAAAAATAAATACAACGAAGGTTATGTGCTTTTGTTTTGTGAGGAAGAAGTGCCGAATTCTATAAATGTTTTGAACTGTTTAAAAGACATCATGAAAGCCCGCTATATACCATATCATTCACGTAATAATGTTGTAATAACCCCGTACAAGTTTATAGAATTAGTAGATGAATTTTTTGAAGATTTGAAAAGAACACAATGAATATATTTTTATCGTAATAAATAGTATTTTAAAAACACTTTTTTTTCTTACTCGACGCAAACGATTTAACTTATAATGAGTGTCATGGATATCGTCCCGTATTATAAGGAAAATATCGAAGATAAACTGTTACCCCAACCACTGCGTTGTTTAATTGTCGGCTCATCGGGTTGCGGTAAAACCAACCTGTTGTTAAATTTGATTTATAATCCGAACGGCCTCGTGTTTAGAAATTTTTACGTATTCAGTAAGTCTATAGAACAGCAGGCTTATATCGATTTGTATAAAAACTACATCAATACCGACAACAAATTGAATAAGAGGACGGCTTACCTTTTTAGAAATTGTGAAGATTTACCTCCACTGGACGAGTGTAAGAATAACTCTCTAGTGGTGTTCGATGATTGTTTGATGGAAAAACAATAAACAATTAAAGACTATTTCATCCGAGGTAGACACAAGAGACTGTCGTGTGTCTACCTCAGTCAGAGCTACGGTAAAGTGGACATGCAAGTGATACGAAACTACGTGAACCTGCTGTGCGTCTTCAAACAGAACAGGTACTATACTATACGAAACGTATTTATGAAGATTTCGTAGGTTCGGACATGACGATTGATGAATTCGAAAAGATGTGTAAAAAGTGTTGGAGCGAGCCGTTCGGTTTCTTGTCGATAAATACAAATATAAGAATAAATATAAGAATATATTTATTTTTTCAAAACATTACATGCCATTACATAGACAACAATTTGCTAAACTTAACTACTAACATTACATTTCCAAAACAAAATCTATTTTTAAACTTATAAAATAAATAAAAGATCCTCTTTAAAACCAAGCAATCTTTTACGAAACAGGCAAACAGTAAACTAAAGTTAAATAAACAAATCAATATTTTGAAAAAATTAGGACCGCTGAGGCAAATCGCCTGTTTAGAGGTTCCGTTCACGCTTTTCAGATAAGTTATCAGCTCTCAGGACAGCTAGGCTACTTACATATTGATAATATTCCCTTACTATCTCTGCGGAGTGTTCAAATGAAAAATAAAAAGACTTTTCTTCCATTGTACTTTTGTACTTTAAGACATTTAGTTACTAATAAAAAATATATAAGGTGCTATAAAAAAATTTGAGGTACCAACATTTTTAAAATATATTAAGCTTAAATTTTAAGCAAGAAATCAATGTTTTAAAAACTTAACATCCAGGTTCGCAGCTTTCGATTAAAAATTAGAGAAGTGCGTGAATTTTTTATTTCTAAAGGTAATTTATTGTAAATTCTCGGTGCTAAAAATTGGAAGTTCATGGTGAAAAAAGTATTATTAGGACGCGGAATAGGATGGTGCTCAGCATTTCCTAATCGGTTTCTGTAATAATTTCTGTTTTGAAAATAATTTCCACTTCTTTTGTAAAAAAGTTTAAGTACCTTGTACACAAACATATACTTCAAAGGAAGAACATTTAAACGAATAAATAATGGAAAAGATGCTTCTGCTCTGGACTTCTTTGAAATTAATTTGATGAATCGTTTTTGTAAAATAAAGATAGGTCTAGTATTTACATTGTAAGCACTGCCCCAGAAAGTTAACCCATAATCAATTCTGCTATGGACTATTGAGAAATGTATCAGTCGTAGAATAGATTCAGGAATACATAAATCATTTAAAAAATAAAAGACTCTCAATATGCCATTTAATTTTTGCTTCAAAGAAAGGATGTGTTGCTTCCAATTTAATTCACGGTCTAAAGTTAGACCTAATTATTTCAAATTATTTACTTTACTGACGACTGCACATTTTTCCGCACAAAAAGAATTCTTCCCGATACAATCTATACATTTGTAAACTATAGAATTTTGAAAACTGATGTCATGTCTCAAGCTAAAATTTATATATTTGGTCTTTTCAGGACTAAGGAGCATATTATTTGTAGTGAACCACCACTGGAGAGCCAACAGATCATAATTCATCTCTCTCTTAATTTGATCCCACGAATCCCCACACTAACTCAATGCCGTGTCATCGGCAAAGGAGGTTACACTACCAAACAGCTCTGCATTACATAATCGTTAATGTAAATTAAAAATAACTCTGCTCCTAAAACCGAGCCTTGAGGCACGCCGTATTTGATCTCCTTAGCTTCGCTACAGATTTTATTAATTTTGACACTTTGTTTTCTCCCCTTTAAATAATTTGTAAACCATTTCAACGACAGACCCGTTACTCCACAATCATTTAATTTGGATAAAAGAATATCATGATTCACTGTGTCAAAAGCTTTTTTAATGTCTAGAAATATACCACTTACTTTTTTCCCCGAATTTAGCCCATTACTTATTTTGCCCAAAAAACTATGAAGTGCGTCCTCAGTGCTTTTTCCCTCTCGAAACCCAAACTGATTCTGGCTGAAAAAATGTGTCTTGTCAAGAAACCTAATCAATCTATTTTTTATTAATTTCTCAATTACCTTAGCGAACACAGGAAGTAGCGATATACGCCTATAGTTCATTATCAAGTTCTTTTTACCGGTCTTATATATAGGAATTACCACAGCTTCCTTGAGCTTGTCTGGGAAGACCCCAGTTTGAAAACTTAAATTAACTATATACAGAAAAACATCCAAAATTTTTAAATGCACTTTTTAAATCAGTAATGAACTAAAACCATCAATGCCTGGTGCAGATTTATTTTTTAAAGAATTAATAACCCTGATTAATTCATCGGCTACCACAGGACTCAAATACATAGAATTATTTGCTGGCAGTGTTTTAAAATGATTCTTAAAGTGCAATTCAGAGATGCTTTCATTGTTTTCCTTGATCTCCAATTTGCTTACTACATTTAAAAAGTAATTGTTAAACTCAGTACATACACTTTGCTGATCTGTTATATTTACACCTTCAATCTCAAGACTTATATCATCATTCTTTTTTACATTTTGACCTGTAACATTCTTAACTTCATTCCAAAGTGCTTTCGTATTATCCTTAACATTAACAAAAAGTTTAGAGTAATAGGACTGTTTAGCTGACTTAATCATATTATTTAATTTATTTCTGTACAACTTATAATAACTGACAAGTTTCTTATTATCTGGATGATTTTTTACGTTTTTAAATAATCTATTTTTTATCTTAACTCGCATTAATAAAAAATCATTCATCCACGGTTTAATTTTTTCATGTTGTTTGTTTCTTTCTTAATATCTACTTTTGCATTAATCACTAGCTGATTAAAACTATGAAAAAATACATCAAAAGCAAGAGAAGCATTGGTTTGCTGATACACTTCCCCCCAGTCAGCTGTGTCCAAGTTTGCTTTTAGTTTATCATAGTCGATACGGGTAGCGCCGCGATCTGGTGAGCCGCTGCCGCTCGCCTTATCACTCTCGTTCCCTCTCACTCCCACACAGACTCTTGACATCGCATGGTCAGTAATATTCGCGTGGACTACTTCGACAAAGATTTCAATCTGGTTTTTGCTGGAAACTTTAGCAAACACATGGTCTAGACATGACTCAGAATTAACTGTTATTCTTGTTGCATCTCTGCTTAAACATTCTAAACCACTTAACGCCAATAAATTACAATTATCATCAACGACAGCTTTATTTTCTAAAATATTAATATTTAAATCGCCCATAAAAATTACATTCTTAACTTTTTTTAAAATTATTTTCATTATTCAAATATTCACTTAAATCGCTCACAAATAATTCCTTGGAGAATAAATGCAATCTATAAAATGCAAGGACAGAGAAAGCATGCATGTCAAATTCAAACTCTAATTTCAGAGCATCCGCAGTATTAATTTTTTAAATACAACAATCACGAACTTTAATATTCTGACTTACATAAATTGCTATACCACCTGCTCTATACCCATCATTACAGTTAGCATACATTTTATATTGGGGTATCTCATATAAACTAACTTCATTTGACATAATCCAAATTTCACTTAAAATTATTATTTCGGGTTTCAGACTATTTGCTGTTATTTCTAATAAAAAAACATCAAAATTTTTGCGTAAACTGCGGATGTTTTGGTGAATCACTAAAAACTTATTCGAAATTTCAGAGATATCTATCATGCTGGCAAATAAAAGGTAAGGCGATAAGAAATACAACAGCCAAAGCTTACATTCGACTCTATTTTAACAAAATTATAACTTTGTGAGATTCGTGTCATAGTTCACTTGAATTACTTTGTCCCCATCGTTTTTGCGCAAAAAAATCTTACCATTTCTCACCCACAAATATTTATATTGTTTATCGCGTCTTACATTCCTGACCGCGTTAAAATAAGAAAGCACACAGCGGCAAATACATGTTCAAGTTAAAAGACGTGCTGATGACAAACGATTAATAATCAACGTGTAGGCATCGTTTCGTAAACGTTATTTTTCCTAAGTCAATGTGTATGCATCGTTTTATTTTTAAAATCAACGTGTATGCATCGTTTTTAATAAACGATTCGTAAACGTTATGTTTTCAAAAAGAACGTGTATGCATCGTTTTTAATAAACCATTCGTAAACGTTATGTTTTTTTAAAAAGAACGTGTATGCATCTTTTTTAGATTTCTAATTTAAAATCATTTTTATTTTTATTTTTTTCGAGTAAAAGCCAAAAGTAAAAATCTTATATATAGATATGAAGAGGAAAAATCAAGATAAAGAAATCAACACGTTGGTGAAAAATCATAGTTGGCCGAAAAGATGTGGCCGGACGAGCCTAGTGTTGAAACCGCTAGGAAACTTGAAAAACTGCAAGGAAAATGGTTTAGGGATAGTAAGGAAAATAAAAAACGCGAAGCGGAGGAGTATAGGCGGCTTTTCAGTGTACACCCCACGTTAGTAAACGCTAAACCCAAAGAACGATTGTTAGTGCCGCCTCCGCGTGAAAACAAAGAGATTACCGTAGCTGAGGCTAAGAAGATGGATAAATTGCAAGATCGATTAAAGAACGAATTCGACACGTCCAGAAGAGTTGAAAGCGAAAAAGTGCGCGAACAAGAGAAGAAACAGGAACCCATAGTGAAAGCGATAAAAGAGCAGACGGAAACTTTAAAGGTGGAGAAAAAACCGGGCAATCCCTGAGTCATTATTAGAAGACCGACCGGCGCTGTCGAACAGTTCAGACCCAGAGTTTCGAGCACGCCGGGTAGGAGTAAAACGTTACCTGAAAGCGCGGGCACGGACGTATTCGACGCGCCTACGCTTTTACCGCCGACACCGGTGCATTCTAAGGATACTCAAGAAGAATTGCAAAATCGTTCTATCCGAGAGTTCACAGAAAACGAGGATATAGGTGATATCGCGAAACAATACCTCGCGAACTGTAACGATATGAGTTTCGGTATTTATTACGATTTCGCTAATAGCAAACTCGCGATCGGATCCCAGACCATATCTATCGAAAACAACGATATCATATTAGACAAAACTATGGACAGATATATCGGCACGGAGGGTCTGTGGTCACTCTTGACTAAAGCGGAGATTCACGGTATACAGTCCGCCGCCGCGGTCGGTGTGACACCTAAGATGAGACTCATAAGTGTAGGCGCGTTCATTCTCAAGACTTTGAAAAATATAAAGACATTTTAATAAAAATAAACGCTTTAAATCATAACAACGATCCCACCTCACGCAGACCCAAGTCGAGCGGCGGTTGGAAATGGAAGAATTTAATAAGTGACATATGGTTTGAACTCAAACAAAAACCCTCCTCGTCCGGCAAAGGTCTACTCGTGGATACGAACAACCCCGTGGAATATAAATACGTAGACGATTATGACGAGTTGTTGAAAAGAATAAAATTAATACAAGCCGAGGAGGAAGCGGGGAATAATAATTTTAATAACGAAAAAATCGCGATTGTCAAGTTTTTAAATAACGAGATTGAAAAACTAATCACCCAACCGGAAGGTGTTAAGCACATAAGTTGATGTTTGTCGGCGTTAAAGAATGAGGGTGTTAAAGGCGGTGAATTGGATTATTCGATTAAAGACGACGTTAAAGTTCGTATGAAGAAATTGGGGTTGGCGTCCGAAAGAAAGAAATATATACAAATGTTCAATAGAAGATGAATTTTTTATTTCTCAGTTATTTTTGATGATTAAATTATTCGATTATTCGAAATGAAAAACTTGAAAATATATATATATAGAGGGATGGAGAAGTATTACGACGAAGCGTCTGACAAGATTGAGTGGTGTGAATACAACACCGTCCTTCCCGTGTCGGATTTAAATTTCAATTCGCCCAACAAGTTTATCACATTCAAATTGGATCATGGAGATTCGTTTTATAATCCGGGGATGTTATTCCACATACAGGGGGAAGTGTTGAAAAAAGCGGATGATACAAAGTACGACGCGCAGGATCCGATTAAGTTAGTCGATAATTTCCCAGCGTTTTTGTTTAAGAGAATCGAATTGAAAAAGCACAATCAATTGATAGACGTCGTCGATGAAGTCGGTATAACCAGTACGATCAAAGGTCTTACAACGTATACTAAATCGTGGGAGAACACTTACTTTACGAATGGGTTCAAATCGAAATTCGATAAGGGAGTCGGTAAATTCGAAGCTATGGGCACGTTGTCGCATCTCGGCTTCGGGTTTTTCGACAGTCTGAAATATCCGATATTCAAAGGGGGTTTTGAAATAATTTTTACACGAGCCGAAGATAACGACGCGATATACCGCTGGAAGGAGGGTACCGCCCCGTCAGAGAAAACGGCGGCGGAAGCTAAGATCAAAATCACAAGTTTTGTTTTAAGAGTGCCCCTCGTAGATTATGAGGGAATGAAAAAATTACCCCTCATACAAGGACTCAAACGGTTGAGTGATAAGGGCGATTTGACATACAGTTATTACCAATGGCAATGAATAGAGAAGTTCGGGGTTTCTAGGTCTTCTTATACTTTTGACATATCCAACACATTCAGAAATATATCCAACCCCATGTTTATAAACATAGGTTTACAGACAAAACGTAAAAATAATCAGGAGAAGGACCCGAGCCGATTCGACGATATAAACATTAAAAACTACCATGTCAAAATCAACGGACAGCGGTATCCGCAGGAGAATCGGAATTTGCAAATCAAAGAAAAACAGTACGGTATTTTGTACGACAGTTATTCCTCGGTCAGACGTGTTATTCAAAGACAAAGACGTTTATTTGAGCGATATTGATTTCATAGAAAAGTATCCGTTGTTGGTCGTGGACACGCATCACCACCCGTTCTCGACCGAAAGTAAAAGAAACGATATTCAAATAGAATTGGACTTTACGAACCCCGTAGCCAGTCCGGTGGCGGATCAAGGGACCACAGCGTACGTGGTAGTTATATCGGAGACAGGTTTTGTTTATGATTTGGAAAAGAATTATATTTGAATTTTTTAAGATGTAATTGAATTTTTCAACGAGATAGTGTTATTAATGAAAAAAATAAACCCCGCCGTTTTGGCAGGGTTGAAAATATTGAATTTTTTCCGAGTTCCGGTGGGTACTAGTTAAATTCTCTGCCACTACGTCAAAGTTCCCACCTTTGACAGAGAACTTCTTTTACTGGAAAGAAGTCCCCCTCAGAAAAAGGGACTAATCGTACTGAGGAGACGAAGAACCACGTTGAAACATGTGAAATATGGCATTGATAAATCGGTGCATACAACCCGCTATCATTGATGAAAACTGACGTTTTTTCATTACCTTTCAAACCTGTAAATTTTACGGGGTTTAGTTTTTCATAAATAGCCCTACCCGAAATAGGGGGCAACGGTTCGTTGCCCCCTTTAAATAGGACACATAGGGTCCTGAAATGGGGTGGGACACAATTTGGGTCCCACCCCATTTGGGTCCTAACTAAAAATGTGTTGGATATGGGCCTTCTAAGAAAAAAAAACAAACATATATGCTAGTTCAAGTCCAGTATTGCATTTAATATCCATTTTCTTTTTACTCATTATAAAATTTAAAATTCACTGTCAATTCACTTATTATAAAATTTATAATTCACTGGAAACAAACTCGTACCTTCTAATCAATGCCCAATACCGCATTTATTTCATTCATTATTATATCTTCCATCGGTATGCTATAATGTCCCCAGGGAAGTGTCTCTACGCCGTCTTCGCAAATATATCTCTTGTCGTCGTAGGGGGATAGGGCTTTCTTATATTGGGCGATTGATTAGAAATCATGACGTTTACTTCTGACGGTATTCATTGTCTTGAAATTTCCTTTTTATTAAACAAGCAAGCCTTGTAGTCTTCAATAGTCAGTTCTTTATTGACTACGCCCTTTTTTATACCCTTGGCTTTTTACCACTCTTTTCCCCTCCGAGTCGTAGGCGTACATTTTAGAACGTAACCCGACAAACTCGTTCATAACATCACCGGCCAATTCGTCTTTCCATTTGCCAATCACTTTTTTATTCACACGCGGCATGTTAAAGGGATTATTCGCTTTGTAATCGTTGGTGTCAAAGTGATCAATCATACTTTCTATATCTTCATATACGTCTTTGGTTTTCACGTTATAAGTCAGGCTGTCGGTGTCGGTGTATTGGACTCTGGCTTTATCACCGTATTTAGGTCTCATTACGTTGTAATGAAAATCATAAACGGCCGTCTTTGATACATCCAATATGGACATGCCTACATAAATCGGTTTGTTAAAATATAGTCTAGTTTTACCCATATGCACGGCCGCCAGTATCTCGGTGAAAATGGTGACCGATTTGAAGTTCGGTCTGGCTACTACCTTATCAGTCTGCTTCTCATGCGTGGTCAGACGTATGTCTACGTGCTTGCGTATGTTCTCCATAGTTTTACCGAACACTGAGTTATTCATCAATTTATAAAAATCCTTTTCAAAATCGTTGGTCGCTTTCGTCCTCATATCCGTGTTCATGTCGATATATTCTTTTAACCACGCCAATTGTCTGAATTTAATACCTCTATGAATCTTTGTCAGTTCCATTCCTAACGATAGATAGAGCTGCAGGTTTTGATAGTGCAGCACGTATTTATCTTTATCGTATAGAGTGGTCAAAAGCTTTCTCTGATTCGAACCGGGAGGGCATCTGTTTTCGGGTGCTAGGGGGAGGTCTTTGTGTGAGTGGGATATTTCAAGTCGACTTCTAATATGAAACCGTACGTAGATTCGTTGCTGATCCAATTACGATTTTTCAGTTCTTCTTCTATACGCTTCATCTCATCTTCGTTCAACCACTGAAAGCTATCTTGAGGCAGAAATTTAGACATCGCCCAACCGTATAAATTATTGACGTCGAGATAAATGAGATATTCTTCGGGCTTTTCGGGGTCGTAGTCTGATAAATATTTGTTGTTGGCTTTGGCGTATCTGTGAGAGCACTGAGAAATCCCACAGCGAATACTTTTTGTGATCATGAGTTCCATGTCGGGATCGGTCAATAATTCTAGAGCCACACCGGTCTTTTTTAACATGGCGTCCCAAGCCAGACCGGGGCTCGTGAAGTACCAAGCGGGATCGAGCTTATAAGTTTCCATACAGACTTCACGGAAATTTTCGACTATGTCGGCCAATAGCAAAGTGTCGGTTTTATTGTATAGAAGCGTATATCATCAACAGACGTCTTGTTCAATTTATTATAAAAATCTTCTTTAGCGGGGAGAGATGGGTGATTGAATTTTTCCATACTGTCTATAAAATCGTAGGGGAAGATACCTTTTCTCAAGACCAAATCTAATTTATCGTCTTCAAAATACCTGGTCGTATGCTTAAATTTGTCTCTAGTCAGGTTCTTCGCAAGACTGTCTAAGCTGGATGCCATGAATTTAAATGAGTCTAAAAATCTCAAGTTGACTCCACCGTCGACCTTCAATTCGAAAGATATATAACGTTCTTCGGTGTTGGCTAAGACCGCTATTTTATTCTGCTCGAATCCCAGTATTCAGCTTGACGAGCAGATGAGCGTCGTAGTTGCTCAAGTTATGAACGAAAATCGGTAGAAAATGCGGTTTTCTGAAGTTTAGGTTGCACGAGTTGTGGGCAACACCCCTAAATTTCCCCGTCAGGTGGCAATGGTCAAAAACGCGCTTATCAGTTTTTTTAGCGTCTCTTTTGTTTACTTTAAAAGTCTTCTCACATATATGACAAACATTAACACCTCTGATCTTCGTCTTACGATCTTCCGCTGTTATTGTCATAGGTTTAGCGGCTTCCCTACTGTACAAATTTCCCAAGTCCCTCGAAATCTTCGTTACGGTTTCTACAAACTTCTTTGCGGTATCAGGACCGAAGCCTTCATGATAAAGATCGAAGTGGATGTCGTAATCGTCGGCGGTGGTTATATATAACGAAAAACTAGCGGCCTCGTGCGATTGATATTTTCTCGTGTAAGACTTGTTTGTATCGATTGGAGGGGGTATGTCATCTGAGACCGGTTTTAATATGCATTCAAAGTCGACATAACCGACAAAAGGAACTTTCATTTTTCTGTATTGATTTTTAAAATTAATAAAAGGAGGCGACCCATTCTTATCTTTTTCGGGCATCACGATTTTAATGGGATCTTGCCCGATGCCATATTCCTTATGCTTATCCAGTTTAGACTCTTCTTTAAATTCCGTCAGACAGCGATTACAAATATGTGATTGAACTGCAATCGGCTCTCTACAGATAGCTTTATGATTATCTAACAATCTCTTTTTACCGAAGGATAATAAGCAGCGATTACAAATGTATTTTTTATGTTGTTTTTTCGACAACTGTTTACTAACTAATCTACTTATATCCTTAATCCAACAATAATGTGTGTTTTTGTTCTCATCTTTCAAATATAAAAGATTAACATGCCGGTCGGGGATTTCATTTTTAGTTACATATAAAGGATAAATATCATAACTTTCATCATCACCTCTTATCTTAGGTTCAACGGGGAAATCTTCAAAGTCGTATCCGTCTCTAATGGTTTTCATAATCTCACACGTATAAATATTTACAGATATAAAAGATCGTTTTTCAAATATCGATATAATACTCGCTTTAATCGGGACGGGGAACGGGATGTCTTTTAAAGCGTCGTCGAATTCGTGTTCAAATTGTCTGTAATGGTGGATTCTTGAAGGCATATTTCTCCAATCGACAGGATGTAGCGCGGCAAGAATAGACCAAAGAAAATATTTTTGGTCCTCGTTCTTAACATTTATAATGGCATGTTTTGCCTCAATTTATATGGGAAGAGGTATGTAACTCGACCCTCCGCGGAGTGGGTTCTATCGATTGACGTGGAGTTCTAATTCATCTATGCTATGTAAAGACCACCCGCTTCCTCTATTTTGAAAATCTTCCATTTCGCTGATTAATTTTTCTTTAGCGTCTTCAAAATATCCTGATAAATCTGTACTTGAAGGTATAATTGCATTTTTAGTTTTAAAATTGAATTCTGCAATCTCTTCTCCTTTTGAATAATCCATAAAAAGTACCATTCGTGTTTTAAGATCCGCCTCGTTACGATGTTCATTAATTTTACTAACAACAATATTTTTAACCTATTCAAAAAGAGTATCGGATCTTTCATGTTAAATTTGTTATTAATAGTATACACGTTCAACCTTCCGTTAAAAGCGGTTCTAGACAGTTCAATTTCAGAGTCACTAGGCGGAGGAATAGACGCGCCTGTAAGTGGTCCTTTTACAAGATTAACAATTGTGTTCATAGCTAGAAATGCGGCACCATGTAAAACATTAAATACCCCCGTTGCAGCAGACCTGCATACTCAGCGAATTTCAAGTGCAAAACAACATATTTCGATCCAACATAGCGAGATTTGACATGTTTTTGTAAGCTCCATAAGAATAACATGGGGAATGAGTATGGAGGTTTGCTGCTACAGGTATATTAAAACTGGGTGGTTTTAATTCAATATTTAGTAGATCTGAACTAGAAGAAGCCATTTACCAAGTTTTATAAAGATATGTTGAGAAATAAGCGAGATATAGAATTTTACTTATTTCCCATAAGGTTAACATTGGGACAACGTACTGTGTTTACCACTTTCAATATCTCGGCAACCAATGGACATAGAGCCATGATTCAAAATACTAAATTGTTTGTTTTTTTGGGCTGAATTCAATGGTGCCAATAAAAATTTGAAAAATTTTATTTTTCTATGTAAAAATCTCAAAAAACCCATTTTTGGGGGGATTTACCCCCCTTTACCCCCCCTTCCGGTGGTCCGATCGGGCTGGTTTACAAACTCGTCCGAATAATTACTACTTTACACGTCTATGCCAAATTTCATTCCGATTGAACCATTTTTGCGCAAGTTATCGTGCTTAAAGACACATATATATATAGATATATAGATATATAGATATATAGATATATATATATATATTTATGAAAGTGAACGAATGGTGTTTTTGGCATCTGAGGACCTCAAAAAGAAAAGTTATGATGGTTTTAGGCTTAGGTCTTACCATGAGACCTACGGTAACAGCTTCTTCCCTATAGGGGAAATTCGCTAAAACAGTTTTCTTTTCATTAGTAGTAGGTTGTATATCAACTCGCGGTCGTTTAGCGGGACTGGACCCTTCATTATCATCAACAACACCACCGCGGTTTGAGAGTACTTTAGGCTGTTCGATTTCTTCTTGGGTTTTCATATGATAACTCATATTAGATTTTCTTATCAATTTATCACATTTATCACATTTTACTTTATATTCATGACTTGCTTTTCTTCAACAGTTACAGCCTGGGGTGGAGCATACTGAATTACGAAAGGTCTACTTTGGTTATCTTGACGATTGACTTTAATAACTGTCTGGTAGGAATTAAATCCGGTACAGGCCGTTTTAATTTATTATTCCCGCTTGTACTCGGTTCATCTATAGCTTGGTTAGTTTTTACTGGGGCAGTTACTTTACATATTTTCTAATGGCGATTAAAGTTTATACCTACAACTTGTTTGCCGCATTTATCACAATTCTTCGTTTTATACCTTGTACCATCTTTATTTGGATTTTCTTTGCATATTTTCACGTGGTAACTGATATTTGATTTTGAAATCAGCTTAGCGCAGAATCCACACTCAACTTTCGAAGTCATTGTTCACCTATAATAGAAAATAGAAAAATAATTATAAATAAAAATTAGGCTGTGTTGCGTTTTAATAAATTAATATGTTATCATGCACATATATTTGAAAACAAATAATTAATAAGTAGATTAGGTTATTAATAAAAAATAGTCAGTGTAGTAGAACCGCCAATTTTACACTACTCCCAAACGTTTAAAATTTTAAGTCTCAGCATGTATGTCACATGTACCCATACACAAAGTTTGGTTAATATCCATTTATTATTCCCCAAGATATAGAGTTTTAAATTTTTAGCCCCTTCAATTGTGTGGTGCAACCCGCAGCGCTCACTTTAATATGTACGTTAGGCTACTATATACCCGTATACCGAATTTGGTTTATATCTGACAATTACCTCCTGAGATATAAAATTTTAAAATATGGCCCCTTCATTTTCTCGGATGCTTACCCGCATAACACATGTCAGGTACCTTTATTTTTTTGCCTTTGCTTATGTGTGTACATATACCAAATTTCACTTCGATAGATCAAACCGTCCGGGAGATATGATTTTTTGAATTTTTACACACTGGTTGCCCCTTCATTTTTCAAGATGCAACCCGCAACATCCTAGTTAATACCTGTCATGTGTGTCAGTATCACCTGGGGGGGGCACCTACACTACGTAGTAGATGATTTTTGGCCTCACAAATGGCGTAGGACTTACCGTTTTCGAGATATCAGCATTTTTAGGTATTTTTAAAAGTTTTTAAGAAATCTAACACACTTTATATAGTATTATATGAACCATGAGTACGGGAGGTATTATGAAAGTACAGGGGGGTCAGCGTGACATAATTCACAATACATACAATACATATAACGATGAATTCATACATATATACATCTAATCTAATCTAAATAACTATACAGCCGCATGTGTAACTGACTGACTGACTGACTGACTGACTGACTGAGGTATACAAATTCTATTCAACTTCCCATTCAGCTAGAAACTTGAAATTTGGCACGAATATTCCTTCTGTGGTCAAAACCCAGGGAAAAGTCTCAAAATAAAACATTTCCATCCCCAACCCCCCCAAAGGGGGGAAAAACGAGGGAAAATTTTAATAACGAAAAAAGTACTTTTCGTTTTTTGGCTCTAGCGGCTAAACTAGAGGTCCTATTGAAAAACGGACTGCACCACGTGCTACGGATTTTTCACGATCTACAACTTTGGCCCTATGACTTTTTGCCCTATCTCGTCTCCTTCACCCTTAGATTGCTCTAGATTTTTCATTTTTCGTAGATCTTCCCTAGGTTTTCCAGCACCAGACTACTTGATATACTACTTAGGCCCCTGTAAATTTGCAGGAATATGTATTAGGTGGACACTCTAAATATAAAATTCTCAAAACAAACTATTTCAACCCCCCTCACCGCCCAAGAGGCGGTGAAACGGGGGAAAACTTGAATTTAGATGAAAGTACTTTTTGTTTTTTGCCGCTAGCGGCTAAACTAAAGGTCCTGTTCAGAAACAAAGGTTATTTCCTCAGTTGAAATTAAATTTCCTACATTTTTGGTCATTATGTATTTTGCTTTATCTCATCTGCTTCACCCCCAAAATGACCATTATATTTAAAATTCTTTTATAATTTAAGTTTATTTCGGGTTTTGATGATCTTTTAATATTTATTTTTAGCTTATAGACCTCTATTTTCACACTGAGATAGTTGGTTTGATCTTTTATTGTTATCAGGGGTCATTCGCAAAATTCACCCCGTTTCAACCCCTAAAATAGTCCTCGAAAGTTAAACTTTCGCTGAATTTTAAATTTTCCTCGTGGTTTTATTTTTTGTCAAATTAATTTTTGGCTAGGGATGCCGAATCATTGACGGTGCACCGAAACTGGGCTCCAAAATGTAATCCGTAAAAGGGTCCACTAAACCCTACACCGAAACTGGGCTTTTAGCCTTGCGCAGGTACTTGATCGTGCGTGCGACGTAATGACACTGGAATGTTACCTGAATTTCAGGGGGGCACAGTCCCGGCCACCCCTGCCAATCCCCGCCCCCGCAGTCACTTGTTGAACTTGAGAGCAGCAGTTACATCGCAATAACAAGCAGTAAGAAGTGGACTCCCATTTTGTATAGTTTTTAAGTAAATGCTGCATCATTGCTTTGGTATGGCGAAGCCCAGAAGACGTGGGGGAGGTGTTCTGCGACCTCATCGCTGTCGAGCCAGCAAACCAGAAGCTGACCAGCTTTGCGGATATTTAACAGAGACCTACATCGACCAAGGTTCCCTCTTCCCTTCACAAATTTGGGCTGCAGACTTGGCAGAGTTGTTGCGTACAACAAACGCATGCGAGAGCTTCCATTCGCGGTTAATGAACTTTGCCCGTCGCCACACCCTAACATTTATATATTTTTGAAAACCTTAAAATCAGTGCAAATTTACGCCTATGTAAGACTAAACAGTGCGTTCCATTCTGAAGTGCCGAAAAGTCTGAAGAAAACATGTTTGCGGCAGGATTTTATCAAGAATAAAATTATTCAGCTGAAGAATGGCCACCTAATGGACCTTATGTCATTCACCCGGATCTAAATCGTCACCAAATTTTTGATATAAATAAATGCATGCTGTTTCAATTGTGTTAATGTTTTCTCTCTCCTTTGGCGATCCACCCGCGGGAGTTCTAGGAAGTGCCGGAGCCCAGTTTCGGTGCAGCTCTGAGGGGCCTGGGAGGCTTGGAGCCCAGATTCGGCGTCTACCTGGTTTTAGGAGCCCATTTTCGGTGCGCCCATCATTGACACGGAGATAGTCAGTTTGACTTTTCCGGTTTATTAGGGGTAACTTGCATTTTTTACCCCATTTATACCCCTAAAAAGTCGTCTGAAGTTGAACTTTAATTACATTTACTATTTGTCTCGTGGTATTTTTGCTAATTTATTCATTATTGAAAGACTCAATTTTTGACAAGGGACTCGTCAGTGTAAACCTCCATGGTCATCCAGTCACTCGTAATTTTTAAAATTTATCAACCCCTAAGTGTGACTACAAAAAGAATCAAATGGGCTATGCATTCTTCAAATTAAGGCAATGTTGTTTCTAAACTAATTCTTTTGCCTCACCCCCTCACCCCCAGACTCCACCAATCGTTTTTCACAACGAAAAACTAACCTCACCCTCTCCGCTAAAACCCCCCTAAAGTAACCCTCTAACTACACCCCCATTAACTGCCCTCCCAAACACTACAATGATATATTTTGCTGAGGATTTGTAATGAGTTTATTCGAAATTTTGTGAATTTTTCAAAACACACCCCCTGTTTTGGGGTAAAGACAAACAAGGGGCCCTGAGGCAAAGAAAACCTATTTGCATTTCCAGAAATTTAATGAATCATTTCAGTAATAATTACCCCCCCCCCCCTACCATTAACCCCATTGAAACTATTAATCTCCAAAAACTAGTAATAATTATTTTTGCTGAGCATTTGTAAACTGTTAATTCATTTTGTTTATTTCAATATAAACTCTCCGCTTTGGGGCTTAACCCTTTAAGGGGGCCAGGGGAGGATTGGGGGAATAGATGGTGGAGGGATTTATAATGGAGGGCCTCCCTTGTTGGTCTTTGCCCCAAAGCAGGGGGTGTGTATTAAAAAGTCACAAAATTCCGATTGGGACTCGTCAGTGTAAACCTCCATGGTCATCCAGTCATTCGTAATTTTTAAAATCTATCAACCCCTAAGTGTGACTACAAAAAGAATCAAATGGGCTATGCATTCTTCAAATTAAGACAATGTTGTTTCTAAACTAATTCTTTTGCCTCACCCCCTCACCCCCAGACTCCACCAATCGTTTTTCACAACGAAAAACTAACCTCACCCTCTCCGCTAAAACCCCCCTAAAGTAACCCTCTAACTACCCCCCCCCCATTAACTGCCCTCCCAAACACTACAATGATATATTTTGCTGAGGATTTGTAATGCGTTTATTCGAAATTTTGTGAATTTTTCAAAACACACCCCCTGTTTTGGGGTAAAGACAAACAAGGGGCCCTGAGGCAAAGAAAACCTATTTGCATTTCCAGAAATTTAATGAATCATTTCAGTAATAATTACCCCCCCCCCCCCCTACCATTAACCCCATTGAAACTATTAATCTCCAAAAACTAGTAATAATTAATTTTGCTGAGCATTTGTAAACTGTTAATTCATTTTGTTTATTTCAATATAAACTCTCCGCTTTGGGGCTTAACCCTTTAAGGGGGCCAGGGGAGGATTGGGGGAATAGATAGTGGAGGGATTTATAATGGAGGGCCTCCCTTGTTGGTCTTTGCCCCAAAGCAGGGGGTGTGTATTAAAAAGTCACAAAATTCCGATTAAACTCATTGCAAATCCTCAGCAAAATATATCATTGTAATATTTGGGAGGGTAGTTAGTGGGGGGTAGTTAGAGGGTTACTTTAGGGGAGGTTTTAGTGGAAGGGGTGGGGTTAATTTTTCGTTGTGATCAGGTTTGGTGGAGTGAGGGGGTGAGGCAAAAGAATTCATTAAAACAACATTGCCTTAATTTGAAGAATTCATAGTTTGATTCTTTTTTTGGTCACATTTAGGGGTTTGATAGATTTTGAAAATTACAAATTACTTCGGATGAACATGGAGGCTGACACTGACGAATCCCTCGTCAAAAGTTGAGTTTGTCAGTAATTAATAAATTGGAAAAAACCCAAGAGTCAAATCGTAAATTTAATTAAAGTTCAACTTGAGACGACTTTTTTAGGGGTAGAATAGGGTAAACATTGCAAATTACCTGTAATAAACCGGAAAAATCAAACTCACGATCTCCGTGTCAGGGATTTGGGATCCCTGGCTAAAAATAAATTCGACAAAAAATAAAAACCACGGGTATGGTGACTTTGTACGTAAACAAATAAATTAATTTCGTTGTATGACTTTTCAATATCAAAATCCCTCTCCAAGGGACTCAAAGTAGGGGGCCTGGGGGCGGAGCCCCCAGCGAGCCGAAGGCGAGTCTTATAATATATTATTAATAAATGGTAAACATAAGAGAAGACGACTTACCTGTCAAGTTGCTTCGGTTGAACTGAGCTCTGCAACTGTGTTCACGGTATATATAGCCACACGGAAGTTTCTAGAACAGCACGGTAGTTTCTAGAACCGCACGGGAGTTTCTAGAAAAACCTTCTAGAAAACTGTATTACTGGCGAAAAAAAGAAATGAGACTAGTGACGGCCCGCCGTTATCAGTAACGGTAGCTCAGTGGCTAGAGCGCTCGGCCCATATGCCGGGTCCCGCGTTCGAGACCCGGCCGCGACGGAAATTTTTACGTGTTTTTTATTGAAATTGAAATTAAAAAATTTGAAAAACGAAAAGAAAATCTGTTAAACGGTGGGAAAAAAGAGGGTTTTCTTGACGCGCAGGTAGGTTTGACCTTTGCCCTCATACTTCTCATACTTCCTTGTGACCTTTGACCTCATACTTCCTTGTGACCTTTGACCTCATACTTCCTCGTACGTCTCATGGCTTGATGGCGGTGTTTGAGAAATTGGAAAAATGAAAAAAATCGCTTAAAAGGTGGGAAAAAGAGGTTTTTCATGACGAGCAGGTGGGTTTGACCTTTGACCTCATACTTCTCATACTTCCTTGTGACCTTTGACCTCATACTTCCTCATACTTCCTTATACTTCTCATACGTCTCATCGTTTTAGAATCGGCCCTTTTTCCTTTGACCTCATACTTCTCATACGTCTCATCGTTTTAGAATCGGCCCTTCTCTACTACTAGGGAGTTATGGGCAATTTTAGCTTTTGGGCTAAAGTGGTTTTTTGAGCGCAGCGAACGAGTTCGGTCAAATATTTTTAATTGCTCACCACCATTTTACTTGTTTTATTATTATCCATTACTTTGCTAATTTAACCTTTCTTGTATCTCTTATAGTTTACGAGATCCCAATGGTGTGCGCAAAAAAATGAACACACTGTATATATTAGTAGATAATAATATGCCAGTTCTGGACCACTTTGTATAGTAACAGATAATTAGTGCGAAAAGTCTGTCATGAAATAGGAAGTTTTAATTTTGATTATAATCAGTAAACATTGGATAATTTCTCCATAATTTTGCCCTTTTTTAGCAAAAAATTGTCTATACATTTTCAAAATAAAATCAGTCAAAATTAAATTTAAACCAGTAAAATATTTTTAAAAACCAGTGACATTTAGATTTTATGTAATAATTTATTCAAATATAACTAAAAACGTTCCTTTATCACCATATCTTTTATTTCAGTAATAACCTAATTTAAATCTTTTTTATTTCATTCTCCGATTGTTTAATCTTAAATAACATTTATAAGTCTTTTTGGAAAATGTAGTTTACAATTTTCTAGCTCAGCAATAATTGTATGTACATATTTATATTTTGTTCTTCCAAAATTTTCAATCTTACATTTTTCTTTTACATTTAATTTTTTAATGGTTTATATTCTTTAAATCTTAATTCACCACTCTTGTCAATTTTTTCTAACATCTCCATTCATTATAAAATTTTTAATAAAAAATTAAAAAAAGAAAATACATCCCTCAAAAAGATCTTTTAGAGGGATACATCTAAACATGAATTTATGAATTTAACAACAATTATCATTATATTTCGGTTTTACATAAAAATCCAAATTTAAAAATGTAAAAATCATTGTTAATAATTTTTAATATGATATGTCAGTTTGTTTATAATTTATATATTTATTAAAAGTAATTGTGATTTTATCTTTATCATTATTACTTCATTCAAAATGATTATTAGGCCTATATATTTTATTTAAAAAGTGATAGTAAAATATCCTATGTGTAATGTTTTTCTCTTTAAAGTTTTTTATACTTACTTTTATGTGCTATTTCAAAATTATTACCTAATAGGCATAATGTATAAATTTCATTGTCAGTTGATGTGTACGATATTGTTGAAAATGATTAAATTATCTGGGAATATTTTTTAAATGTTAATTTAATTTATTTTCCTTGGCACTTTTTTATCAAAAATAGTTATTTTACAAATACATTACATTTAACATATTTTTTTCAATGATTGTAAAATCGGCATTATTATGACATCTATGTCATTAATTAATTTCTTACGAAAGAAAATTATATAAATAAATGGAGGAATTGATTCACTGTCATAAATGTAAGAGAAAAAATAAAAATATCAATCAAGAAATTTTTCAGATGTAAAATGGATTATTTAAGATTTCTATAAATGTAAAATTTGTAAAACTAATAAAAGCAAAATAATTAAAAAAGAAATGAAACCAATCATTTAAAAAGAATTAAATAAAAAAGAACAAATTATTGAAGCAAATGAAATTCATGCTCCAATTAGAAAAAAATGCCAAAAAGTAAAATTATTAATTTGGTAATTGATGATTTATGCGCAGCAGATTTCATAATTATGAAAGATTAAGAAAAAGAAAATTATTGCTATAGATATATAATAATTTTTATTGATTCCTTTTCAAAATATGTTTGGTCAAAACCATTAAAGAAAAAAATGGTGAAATGTGTCAAAAGCATTTGAAAAAATAAAAAATGCAAAAAAATGGTCATAAAGCTCCCAATTTATTACATACAGAAAAATGTTTAGAATATGTCAATACTAAGTTTGAAAATGTGTAGAAAAATATAAAATTAAATTATATCATACATAAAATTAAGAAAATTTAAGAAAAATCGAAAGATATAATAGAACACATTTGGGATCTTATTTCAAGATATATAATGAAATAATATAATATACTATATATTATTATTATTATATTAAATATAATTTGTAATATTTTGGGACCTCATGTCAACAAGATTTGTTCTAAACTCTCGAAAGTTGTTTTCATGTTGCGTCGTCTTGGAGTTAGCTTACCTGGTCATTACCTAAGATTTTGTTATTTTGCTTTTTTTCATAGTGTTTTGGTTTATGGTATATTATACTGGGACAACACCTGAAAAATAGATGAAGTTTCAGTGATCCAGAAAAAGGCTGTGAGGATTTTATCTAACGTAGGTCCATTTGAACATTTTGGGCCTTTGTTTCAACAAGCCAAGATTTTAACTGTGGTTAGTTTGTATGTTTTGTCTGTTTATGTTTTGTTAAGAATAATTTAGATAACCTGACTCTGTCAAACCAAATCCACAAACATTTCACAAGATCTGTCACAAAGTATATAGGCAACATCGTAGGCTAGGTGAAACCCTCGAGTCTTTCAATATTTTTAGTATTACGTTGTTTAACAAACTGCCTCTTAGCGCCAAAGTAGTTAGTAATAGAAAATTTTAGAAAGTTTTGTCAGATTGGTAAGTGGAAACCCTACGTATAATGTCAGTGAGTTCATGGAAATGACTATTAAAGACTCAGTGTTACCATTCTCTGTTTAGATTAAAGCCTGTTAATTTTAATTAGGCATGGGAATTTTGAATGTGACCTTGCCCATTACATGTATATGTTCAACGGTAATAACTGATTCTGATTCTGATTTAGCATCCCATAACTTGGTAACCGTTATAGCTTTGATCGTACTTACTCGTTTTAATAGCAGTTATAGCAAATCTTATACCCTCGACCAACGCTTCTCAAGATCGCTACAAAAAACCAAAAGAAGTGCCCTGTTCCGCTAATTGCCACTAGAGCTCGCCTCATATTTACGGAGACCTTTGATATATTCATCCTTAGGTTCTTCTAAATTAGTGAACAAAGTTTCAAATTTGACAGAATTTTTCCCAGGTTAAACCTTGTTTCGACTGAGCTATTATTTGGGTGTGTGATTCATATTTCGGCCTACTTTGAATTGGTTAAATCCAAGAAAAATTGTTATTCGTAGTTTAATTTAGATTATGTATTTTGTCAAAAAATATTTTACCAGTAAGTATTTATTCGTATTTTTCATAGTATGTCTGTAATTGATACGTGTACACAAAATAAAGAGGTACCTTGCTTCCATTCCTCCGTTTCAATTACAGTGTTTATGTTCCGTATTACACGAAGATTGTAATGTTATACTAAATTGTTTTTTTAATGAGTAAAATATTTTTAAATTTGAATTTTATTTTAATTTGCATTTTTAGCTAGTTATATTTTAGGCTCTGCAGTTGTACACGAGCTGAGAAAATCGACATTACACTTCTCCTCAGATTGTTTCCAAGGACGAGGTAAACAAAACAACCATGAATGATGAGCTGAACGCGTATCGCCGCGAGAGAAGAGAGGCATCGATCCCCGTGTTACAGGAGGTCGAGTCGAACGACGAGACTGAAGCTGTACGTACGCAGCCCTAGGCGGACAGGACCACGTGATTTGATTCGACCCATACACTCAAATCGTTTACTAATAAGGGTTAATTGTCAGAGTCCATTCATCAAAGTGCCATCTAACTTTCCATTTTGTATGATATTTTTGTACTTTTACTAACCATGACGATTTTCTTAAAATTCGCCTTTAACGGTATCATGAAATAACTTAAGGTAGAGATTTGGCACTTTCCCAACTTTGAAGTTTCTACCATGAAATAAATAAATTGTAAAAGTACTAGTTAAAAACACATTCGGACAGAAAGGTGAAAAACTAGGCAGCAGCGACCCATGGATGTATTTCAAAATAAATTTATTTTGATACATAGGACAATTAAAAAAAAGTCTCTGGAGGGTTTGGAGAACCCCTGTGCATCCTCTTCTAGCTTGTATAGTAGAGGAAGACACAAAGTAAAGTGTCTCCGGGCGTGCGATGACGAAGAGATGAAATGTTGTAAAGTTGATGCCACTCGATCACTGTTCGTAAAGTTGGTTTCACTCAGTCACTCAAAACAAAGGCAATCACCAGTAAAATAAATATCCCACCGCTGCCACCATTGTAAATAGCGTGTACCGGCGTCAGTAAAGTGTCAGTAAAGAACCCTGAGATTAAGGAAGGTATTATACCTAAGGCTAAAGTACAGGAAGGCGTATATTTAGCGGAATCTTTGGTCAAAGTAAACTCTGATAAGCTAGCCATAACGACTGTGATGAGAACATAACAGAAAACACAGTTCGTATTCCAATGTTATCAGTGACCTTCGAACCCTTTGAATCAAGATCTTTAGAAGCAAACATATCTCAATTTACTCAAGTGACAAAAGCAAGTATTGATCAGAGGATTGATAAGCTTATGAACGAATTACGTGTAGATCACATGAATGAAGAAGAGAAAGAATCTCTTATAGAGATCTGTAAGCAATACAACGACATTTTTCATCTTGAAGGTGATATATTACCTGAAACTAATGTGATTGAACATGCCATTAGAACAACCACAGATGTACCCAGAGCGGTTAAGACATATCGTTACCCTCAAGTCTACAAAGAAGAAGTGCATAAACAAATAGATAATATGCTGGAACAAGGCATCATAGCACCTTCTGTCTCTCCATGGTCGGCACCTTTATGGGTCGTTCCCAAGAAGATGGATGCCTCCGGTATTCCCAAGTACAGATGTGTAATAGATTATAGAGCTTTGAATGAAGTTACAATCACTGACCCATATTCACTCCCTAACATCAATGAAATTCTTGATCAACTTGGAAATTCAAAGTATTTTTCATGTTTAGATTGCTTCAGTGGCTTCCATAGTGTAAAGATAAAACCAGAAGACACGTGTAAAACCGCCTTTTCAACAGATTCAGGCCATTTTGAATTTTTAAGAATGGCATTTGGATTAAAAAATGCCCCAAGTACTTATCAACGGTTAATGAATACAGTGCTTTCAGGATTGCGAGGAACATATTGTTATTGCTATATGGATGACATTGTCGTTTATGGTAAAAATCTCAAGGATCACAACTTAAAGCTACAAGATGTTTTTGAACGTTTACGACAAGCTAAGCTTAGGTTACAGACCCATAAATGTGAGTTTTTAAAGAAAGACGTTGTTTTCCTAGGTCACACTCTTACTCAAGATGGTATTAAGCCTAATGAAGAAAAGGTTAAAGCCATAAGAGAATTTCCAATTCCAAAAGACGTCAAAAGACTCCAATCATTTCTTGGCCTTTCAAATTATTACAGGAAATTTATTAAAGACTTTGCTTCCATAGCAAAACCCCTAACAGATCTTACCAAGAAAGGGAATCCATTTCAGTGGACTGAAGCTCAACAAGTCGCTTTTGAAACTCTAAAAGAAGCTTTAACTACTTTTCCTGTTCTCATATACCCCGATTTTGAAAAACCTTTCAACCTTACCACAGACGCTTCCGGTTATGCTATTTCTGGAATATTATCTCAAGGAGATGTTCCAAATGACCGTCCAGTTCATTTCGCTTCAAGAGTGTTGAATTCAGGAGAAAGGAACTACTCAACAATAGAAAAGGAACTTTTAGCTATTACATGGTCAGTTAGATATTTCCGTCCTTATTTGTATGGCAGACATTTTACTGTATATACCGATCATAAACCCCTTCAATATATATTTAATGTTAAAAGCGTTTCACAGGAACCTAGCTCCAGAATTTTCAAATTTAAACTCAAGCTTCAAGAGTACGATTTTACTGTTAAATACAAACCAGGAAAATACAACACTAACGCCGATACTCTTTCAAGGTCATTACCTGATCCTCTTGAAAATGAACCTAATATTATTGCCATATCAAGTCAAAAAAACATTAACCTATGACGACTTTTTAGAAGAACTTTCCACAAAAGTCATACTTAGCAACAACGTAAAGGAAAACGAAGGCTCACTCTTATCTTGCAATGATAATATTGCTCTAACACTTGCAGAAGATCTAACATTTAAAAAAGATGATAAGGTACTGAAAAAGTTTAAGGAAAACACAAACCACTTCCAAGAGCTAGAAACAATGAAACCTGTCTTTAGAACTATTGTCCCTCTTCAAAATAAAAATCGCCTAGCTGTTTATCTTATCACCAAACCCAGTGTTACAGATCAATCACAATACACTGATCTCTTTGATGTACTTGTCGTACTAAAGGACTACCTCACGCAAAATAGAATAACTTCAATAACTCTACCAAGATTAGGACAAGAAGATGGATTAAAATGGACAAAGGTCAGATCAATGATAAGATATATATTTCGCAAAACAAATATAGAAGTAACATTATTAGAAGAAAAAACTATAACTCCTAATCCAGAAGACATTAGTGAAATACTAAAAGAAAACCACTCATTCCCTTATGCTGGCCATTTCTCTTACGATAAAACATTCGAAAAAATCTCTAGATACTATACCTACTATGAAAAACGACATAAGAAACTACATCAGAACCTGTCCATCCTGTCAAGAAAACAAACTAAACAGGAAAAGAAGGAAGGAACCAATGGTAATAACAGATACACCAGAAAAATCTTTTGAAAAAATCGCACTTGATATTGTAGGTCCCTTGGTACTTACAGAAGATGGAAACAAGTTTATTCTATCAATTCAGGATACACTAACTAAATTCTGTCAAGCATACCCGATACCAAATCAAGAAGCTCAAACAGTGGCTAAAACATTTGTTAATGAGTATATTTGTAAGTTTGCCATCCCACAAACAATTCTTACAGATCAAGGTACAAATTTCACATCGTCCCTCTTCAAAGAAATAGCTAAACTATTCAAGATAAAACACATTCAATGTACTGCATATCACCCAGAATCAAATGGAGCTCTCGAAAGAACTCACCATACCTTAAAGGAATACCTACGACACTATGTAAACGACAAACAAACAGATTGGGATAAATGGCTACCCATGGCAACCTTTGCATACAACACAACTGAACATTCGTCTACTAAATTCACACCCTACGAGTTAGTATTTGGACAACCTCCTAGACTTCCAACTGCAATAAAACAACAACCCCAATTTAGATATACATATGATGATTATGTAGATAACCTACAATTGCGACTCAACAAATCTTTTGAAATAGCTAGGGAAAACCTTACTCTATCTAAAGAAATAAATAAACGACAATATGATTCTAAAACACACCATCATACATACAAGGTTCATGATCTCGTTTATTTACAAAACGAAACACCAAGTCCTTCAACCTCAAGAAAGTTAAACCCATTATTTAAAGGACCGTACGAAATAATTGAAATAAACTCTCCAGTGAACGTAACATTAAATGTAAACAGAAAAAAAATTAAAGTACACGTGAACCGCATAAAACCTGCGTTTGTTCCAGAATCCAATTAGAAGAACCAACACAAACAGGAGACCTTTTCGCTGCAACAAGATTAGAGAAATCTTCAGGATTATTCTTCGAGGAAACCGGATCAATAAAATTTTATTCTTCAACATGGAAGTTAATCACTTATCTAAACATTTCTTCTATGGAACATAAGTTAAGCATGTACAACGAAATACTCCACAAGACAAATGAATTCTGCAGTAATCAAATACTAAGAACCCATACAGCATGTACTACAACGCTCCATGTTCTTCAACGACTCTATCCGAGCATAGAAGAACAAGATGTCTACTTCAAGGACCTCGTTGGACACGCAAGACCCAAGAGATCACTCTTTGATGCAGGAGGAAAACTTTTCAAATTCCTCATCGGTACGTTGAATGAAGATGACGCCACTTACTATAATACTGCAATCAACGACCTTACCATCGGAGAAAAGGATATGATAAACTTATTTCAATCACAGTCACATGTAATCCAGAGCACAATCACTAACTTCAATAACACTATAACAGACATACATTACATGGAAAAAACTCTTAATCAAAATATCAATGATATACAACAACATTTACAAACCTCAAAGTTAATATTAGTCGGTCAACAACTCGAGCAAAATGTCACAACTCACATATCACTTTTACTCGTAATATTTACAGAGTTAAACAAAGAATACTCCAATCTTATCAACTCTATTTTATTTGCAAAACAAAATATCCTACACCCATCCGTACTATCCCCTAATGAAGTTGTTATTGAATTGGAAAAAACTAAAGGATATTTGCCTGCAAACACAAACTATCCAATAAGTTTAAAAAGAAGTAACGCCCATGCTATTCTTAGTTTGATAACATTAGTAGTGTATTACGTAGACTCAAAGTTGATATTTGTTATAAACGTTCCGTTAACTGATAAGACAATGTTTGTATTATATCATCTTGTACCACTTCCAATGTCAACAGGAAAGGATAATTTTATTTTTATCAAGCCAAACTATGATTATCTAGCAGTAACAAATGATAAGCGTATGTATGTGTCATTGACCTCTTTGAATAACTGTAGACTCCTATCAGAAAGAACGTATGTTTGTTCCAAAGATACGCCAATGTATAATTCATATGTCCAAACAATTTGTGAAAGTGAAATATTACTACAACCTAGTGTAATTCCTAAAATATCTGAAACAAGGATTAGTACTCTAAAGAATGAAATATGGTATCAACTAACAAAACATAATGAATGGCTATATGTAGTACCAGAGTTAACGCACGTAACGTTGGATTGTAATAAAAAAGGAATTTTTAATATGCAGCTTTTTGGCACAGGATTTCTAACACTTAAACCTCCATGTACAGGCTATACTAAAGCAGTTACACTTGTACCAACTTCTGAATTTAGATCTGAAGTTTCAATTGTTATACCTGATTTTGATATACAACTTGACGTAACAAACTATGATCATTTAAAAACTATATCCTCCTTTAATCTTACACAACTTAAAGTTCCAACTCTAAATTTAGATGATTTAAAGACAGCCAGTTATTAGTTGGATCAGCTCTCCCAAGTTGGTTAGCAGATCAAGTGGCACACAGATCTCACACCATTACAAAGCTACAGTTTCACGATACTCTTATCTTTTGCTTTTGTATACTTTGCTTAGCATCAATATGTTATCTCCTATACAAATATTGTTGTAAGAAATCAATAAGGCGCATTTGTTGCCCTATTCTTATGTTAGGTCACAATTCTTCTACTCAAAACAACGCAAATGAATTGTATGAAACTAACTATCAGTCCTTACCCAATATCCATATTAATTTACCTGCACAATCTACTTCTACAACATTCCCTAATGAAAACAGACCCTTACCTTCAGCACCTCCTTCTCTGCCTACATCTCCTGTAAGGCGTAGTGCCCGCCTAAAGGATAAGTTATACACAAATTGAGGACAATTTGCACTCTTAAAGGGGGGAGGAATGTAAATAAGTTACTATTCCTTATATGTATATATATATATATATATATATATATATCCTTTATTTTGATTAATCTTAATTCATAAATGTATTGTATACTGTCTTTCTTTCATGTTACAGTACTCATCATTAATTAGCATTTATAGCCAAAATATTACTTAGTTGTCCGCACCACACTTATATAACTTGTTATTGTTTTCATCACGTACTCATATTTTAAATATGTATCCAGAATGAACCGCCTAGACCAAATATGTTTGTTACGCATATTTCCTATGAAATAAGTTGTAAACAGCCTTCATATAAAAACCACTGTCACTCGCTCCCCTCGGGTATTCTCTCCAGGGCATTATCGCTAGCATTTTGATCATTACTTCTAGTCAGTGTCAGTTACTCGTTTTATAATGTTTTAGGCTCGCTCGTCACATTAGAGTTCTGCCTATTACATTTTCTTATATTTCTACGTTTATCCAAATTCTAACTTCATTAATTCGAGTGACAACTTTTATCTGAAGACTGGCAGTAACTTATGTAAATTGAACTTTAAATTAATACACGGACTCAGTAATTAATCGTGTTTTATTTTGGGCTTCCTCGGACACTCGGGACAAGTGACCGCGCCGGTACACGCTATTTACAAGATTAACTGTACTTAAAACACACTGCAAGTACGTGCACACTGTACGACTCAACCAGTCACAGGTTATCTACGAACTGAGGTGACTTCGTTATCAGAACGACCACTCTCGGGCGTTGCGCTGCAGTCTGTGCCCGGGAAACCGTGTGTCCGTGTATAATAGCTCGCGGGACACTCCCATAAGATTCAATGTTAATTTTGACTAGAGGCGCTGGCGGCCCAGCTGCCGGGACGCAGATCTGCTACCCGGGTCGCAGATCTGCGTCCCGCGTGTGTCCGGGCTGCGACTCGCCCTCGGACACAGCCGGGACACACTTCGGACGCATATCTGCGACCGAGCCAACTGTGTCCGTGTATAATAGCTCGCGGGACACTCCCATTTGATCAATGTTAAACAAGTGTCCGGGTCGCTCGGCGACCCAGCCACTGGGTCGCTGAGTGTCCGTGTATAATACGGGCCTAAGCCTCGGTGGCGCACTGAATCGATTCTTAAATAAATAATAATAAATTATCTTCAAATATATTGTATGATATTATTATTTTGACTTGTGGACATTATGAAAATAAATACTATCTTTTAAATTCAAAGAGCTTAGTGATACAGTAATTAAAATTTCCTCATTAAAAAAATACATGAGGACGAATCACCGATTTCTTTCCTTAATTTTTATTAGTACGTTTTCAAAACATACTACAATATGAAGCCCAATTTATGCTTAGTCCCTAAACATGGAAAAAACGAACTACGTAAAAAATTATTACAAATATGGTATCAAAGGTACTAATCTCAGAATTACTACAGTACCAAATATAAATGGTTTACAGCAATCTACACATCGTAAACACTGATAACGTAGAAGCTTTTCCTTACATTTTTTGAGAGAAGCTGCTACCACGCAATGCTCTTAGTAACGTTCGTATGATGGGTAAACTGCCTCTAAACCAACTGGTACCACAGTGATTGTGAGATTCAGACCTTTCGCCGCACGGATATACTCTCTCACAAAAACTAAGTTATCAACCAAACTACGGCAGAAAATATTTTCAAAAAATATGATTACAAAAATTTATCTCTTTAGCAACAATTTACACAGTTTGTTATTTTACCTGACCAACAAATAAAAAAAGTAGCAGCCGACTAATTTTTTCATATCAAGTTTTAAAGTCTAATAAAAACTTATTACTTTTGTCACGTTTTAAAATAGAAAAATAAATTATTTTTGGCACATGATTGATACTATTATCGTTTATAACTAAAGGACTCTTCACATGCAAAATTTAAACCTTAAGCCTCAATGGTAAATGGTATCAAATACGAGTTCTTTGAAACGTGAGCACTGTAGTCTCACGAAGAAAAGAATCTCCCTTTTCTTTAATGCTTCTTTGCTGTAATGCTAGTAAGATTGGCATAATCCGTCTGATATGTACTATGTGGACGCTGTAATCATCATGGAATAATAATAATTATTAATTATATTATGGCCGAAGTCCACTCGGCCATTTGGCTGTTAGAGTCTAGCAGATGTGAATCGATGCGAACGGTAGAGGCTATACATGCACGTCGCGTCGCGTCCCAATTCGGCCGTGTATGCTCTTCAGAGCATTGGAGTCGGGCCCCGACGTGACGTGACGTGACGTGGCGTGACGTGACATGCATGTATAGCCGGTTCCATTTGATTACACAGGTTTCATTCACATCGAAAATGGACGTTACGTGACGTGACGTGACGTGTATGTATAGCAGCACCTTTAAGCGATAGAGAACGCATGGGCGCTTACGGAGCACCACACACTGCAAGAGGCGAGGCAAAAAGGCGCCTTTAGTCGAAAAGCGAAGCAGTAAAAAATTTCGTCGCATGGACAGTCGGAGCGTTCTGCGCATGCGCGGGAGTCGATCCACCCGCTCTGAGCTTAGGCTACTTTCAAATATTCACGCGGTGTTATTTGAGTTGCGCATTGTTTCTCTTTATCAGTGCCGGATCTGACCGCAACTCTCTAACTCTATCTCTTAAATCCACTTATATCCCTTTTCTGATTCATAGGATATAGGATGTACCCACATTTTGATCTAGCAGCTGTATGAAATCTCACAACATGAGAACAGTCTATTCCTCCACATCCATAGTGCCTCGATAGCGCACAGTAGCGCACACTTGTAACCTATGTCAATCACCTGCGAAAGCACATTCGCGACTGGACTCTATGAACCGCCCCAGAACTTTGGATACCTCGACTTCTGCAATGTGCGTCCGCTTTGCGACAAGGCAAGAGGCAAGTCGAACGACTTGTCAAACGTCGTCTTGCCTCGCCTTGACTGAAACAGTGTGTGGCAGGCCTTACTGATGTGTCAGCAGCATCGTGCGAGTAAGGCTATGTACACATGAAAGCGTTGCAACGCGCGACACAACGCGCGACAGATAACCCGTACCGTACACATGCACAGCGATGACGCCGCGTTGATCCCCAGTTCAGCTATGGAGTGATGAATATCAAAAATATATTGATCTAGTTGCATCATGACTATTTAATGATCATAAAATAAAAACTGTCGTGTTTAATCATTTAAGAAATAATTTTCAATATTAAAAGTGTTTAATTATTTAAGGTTTTCTTCAATATTAAAAATGAATAATCGTTTAAGAAATTATTTTCAATGTTAAAAGTGTTTAATCATTTATCTGTGTGTCTTACCAAAATGTTTTAATTCCTCCTTTGAACTACCCTTTAGAGAAAACATGTCAACAAATTGCTACCAAGCTGTTCTTTTCATAACTCTATTTTTGTATTCTACACTTTGCATATGTCCCATATAGCCGGGCGATTTTTCACTTCCTCTATGAAGAGCTCAGTGTCAAACTATGCGATATTTTCTTCCATGATTGAAGGTTGTCACTGTTCTAAATCGCGCGGTTGACTGAACCATGTGTACGGTCTAATCTAGACCATGGGAACTCGAGCCGCCCACAAGTCGCGCGTTTCACGAAGAAACCTCGAGACGCGCGGTACGTCGCGCGACACGCTATAAGCGAGCGCCGCATGTGTACACAAACTTGTCCAGCATCTGTTCTATAGTAATTCAAAAACGCGCTTTGCAACGCGCGACACAACGCGCGATGGAAAACGCTCTCATGTGTACAGGGCCTGAGAAGTAACTGACCAGTGGCTACTAACGGTCTACTGAACACAGTGTAAATGTATAACGTCAGTTGTACAGTGATTCACATCAATATTATTCGGACGAGTTCGAAAACTAGCCTGATCGGACTACTGGAGGGGGGGGGAGGTAAGGCGAGTAAACCTCTCCAAAAATGGGTTTTTTGGACGTTTACATAGAAAAATTAAAATAATGTAATTTTGGTTTACACTATTGAATTCAGCTTAGAAAACAAATAATTTAGTATTTTAAATTGATGCTCTACGACCATTGGTTACCGGGATATCGCTAGTGGTAAACACAGTACGTTGTCCCAATGTTATCCTTATGGGAAATAAGTAAAATTCTATATTTCGCTTATTTCTCAACATATTTCAATAAAATTTAGTAGATGGCTTCTTCTGGTTTAGATCTACTAAATATTCAATTAAAACCCTCCAACTTAAATGTATCTGTTGCAGCAAACAAAACAAACAACTTGTCTGATATTTTCTGTAAATATCAGACAAGTTTATTTTTAAGTTATATTTTTATGTAAATATTTGTTATTCAGTAGCTCATCCTTCTGTTTATTATTTTGTATATATTTAATTAATCCATGTTAAGTGTAAGAAAGGGCCATGTGGCCCTAACTTTGCATGGTGAAATAAAGAATTTTCATTTCATTTCATTTTCATTTCAAACCTACATACTCATTCCCAATGTTATTCTTATGGAGCTTACAAAAACATGTAAAATCTCGCTATGCTGGATTGAAATATGCTCTTTTGCATTTGAAATTCGCTGAGTATGCAGGTATGCTGCATAGGGGGTGTTTTTCAATCATAACAGTTCTAGTATTTGATCCGCCTAGTATAAACACACATACCAGAGGCTAATTACATGAATCACAACTGCAAGACAAGTGTTGAGCGCAGTTTAAAACATCACTGGTCGCTCTCCCTGTAATTCAATGTTACTCAATCTTCTTAGGGAAGGGGTAACCTAAGATATGTCCTAAAAGGGACACAGTACGTTGGCCCTTTATTAACCTTATGGGAGATAAGTGAAATTCTATATCTCGCTTATTTCTCAACATGTTATCTTAAAACTTGGTTTATAGCTTCATTACGATAAGATTTAATGTTTATTAGTCTAAAACCCCCAATAATTAGTCGCAGCAAACCTGCATACTCATCCCCCATGTTATTCATTTGGGAAATAAAAAAAATTCTACATATTCCTTATTTCGTAGCATATATTGATAAAACTTGGGTTTGGCTTCTTCTAATTAAGGAACTACCAAATATTGAATTAAAACCACCCAGTTTTAACTTACCTGTTGCAGCAAACCTGCACACTCATTCCCCAAATTTTTTTGGTGATTGCAAAACATGTCATATCTCCCTATGTTGGATTGAAATGTGTTTTTTTTAATTTGAAATAGGTAGGTTTGTCACTTGATGTGAAGCTACTATAAAAAAGATATTGTGAAAAATATTATGAAAAATACATTATGAAGTATACAGTAATATAATTATTTAATTCATTTCAACATAAAAGATTTTATTTTTCAAATTTGTTTGTAGAAATAAATCTGAACTATCAATTTATTTCAGTTTAAAGAAAAAACTACAAAAATCTATTTACGAAAAAGCCAAACAAAACTTTAAGAGTTTTTGAAATTAAAAAAGTAAATTTTTGTAAAAAATTCGCCAAAACGGGAAGAATGGTCGGCCCGAGAGATTTCTTCGGGTCATCGGGACACTTCGCTAAAAAAAAGAAACGGGTCTGACCCGTTCAAAAAGTGAAGTGCGACCAACTTACTATCCACTAAATAGGTTACAGTGGTTGACAGAAAAGCTCTCTGAAGCTACCTAGGTCAAGACCAGATGGTGTTTGTATACACATGACATCTGGCTTGGAGATAAGATAAGAACTTCTCCAGACTGTAAAACAGGGGTACGTTCAAACTCGCCAACATTTTTGGGACTGTTTCTAATATACAAACTCGCCAACTTTTAATTAGGTGCAAAACTAGGGTCAGGAATCCGGCCGGCCACATTCAAACTCGCCAACTTTTGACCGCGGGCAGGTACCTCTTCCCCTCCCCCGGCTCGGTGTCAGTTGTTTGCCGGGACCCCTGCGTACAGACCTCCACTACTGCACCAGCATTCATCTACTGTAATTTTTCATCACCCTGTATACGAAAATTGCCCGTTACCGGTACCGTGCAGCTGAGATCTACGAAAACTCTCGATTTCCTTACGTCAAAACAAGTAATGATCAGCTGCTTTTTCGGTACCCAAACATATTGGTTGAACTGTCAAAATATAGGAACTTCGTTTGTTTGGGTATGGCAAAGTTTTGTTTGGGTACGGGAATGTTTTTTTTTAGGTACGGAAATGCAATGTCTGGGTACCGAAAAATCAGATGATCATTATTTGTATTTATGTAAGGAAATCGAGGGTTTTCGTAGATCTCAGCTGTTCGGTAACGGGCAATTTTCGTATACAGAGTGATGGAAAGTGTTTTATTTGAATTGCTTGAACTACAGGTAATTTCAATGCCATAAAATACAGTCGTTCTTGAGTAGCAATGTTAAGTTGAAAATTAAGTGAATTTTTAAGGAATGTAGACTGGAATGCAGGTGCAGTAGCGGAGGTCTGTACGCAGGGGTCCCGGCAAACAATTGACACCGAGCCGGGGGAGGGGAAGAGGTACCTGCCCGCGGTCAAAAGTTGGCGAGTTTGAATGTGGCCGGCCGGATTCCTGACCCTAGTTTTTGCACCTAATTAAAAGTTGGCGAGTTTGTATATTAGAGACAGTCCCAAAAATGTTGGCGAGTTTGTATGCAGCCGTAAAACAGAGATTCTGCGATGTTCACGCAACCTCACGGCGCAGGTGGGAACTAATCCAAAACCGTAACAGCATGTCCATTACGTCCATTACCGTACATCTTGTTCTCTGTATGATTCTTTCTCTGTCAGGAATGAATTTCTTTAAATTCGACAGAAAATGAAAAATAACGAAAAATATACAATAAATGTTAAGATTTGATCGATATTAACGGAAATACGCCATTTCCGTACTGTTCCTAAGTGTATAACGTTGTTTTTCGCGTTTAAAAATAATAAAACGTTATTGAGAACGACCGAGTCTACAGATAGACTTATTATTAACGATTTTGTTAATTGAACGTTCCATGGTTTTCGGAATGATCTTTTATGACCTCTTATACTTATACAAGTTTGCTAAAAGAAAGGCAAGAAAAGATGCCTTTTATTAATTGGATGAAAATCAAAATAAATTATAATTAAAACAAGCAGTCTCCTTTAATTCCCATTAAATATCACAATAGGACTGATTTTGTAATCAGTAATATTGTGTTTGTACTATATTACAAAATATTGTAATAGTAGTGAATTTTGCAACAAGGGCCGAAAATGAGGGCCGTAAAATACTTTATTTGTTGTTTTTTCGTCACAAGTAAACAAGGCAGCCCATTTTGCCTGTTATTATAATTATGAACATCTGTCCCGGCCATTACTGTCGTTGATTTAAACTTACAGTATGGTTAAAATTTCAACAATATAAATTGAAGGTAGCGTGAGAATTTATAATGATTTAAAAATATTCCGGCAAGGTGATCTCTTGCACACTCCTGAAATGATGCGGATAGCTCTTTTCTGCAATCTAAAAACACGTAAAAAATGTGACTATGACGTAGACACCCAGAGAATAATATCGTACCTTAATCTTGATTCTATCAATGAAAAATAGATTAACTTCATAAGAAAAAGGTTTTGACGTTTAGAAAATCTGTGAAGCAAAAATAATTGAGAAGATAATTTTTGAACACAACGCATTAATGTGTTCAGACCAAGAAAATAGAACAAATTGTTACTACGAGACCCTTAGTTATAGTTAAAAAACAACAATTATTAAGGGCCTAAATTTCATATTTACTATCAACGTTGTTTACCCTTAACTTCAATACGAAATGTGTTAAACCATAGCCATCTCTAGTAATAAGGCCGCGGCCTTCTACCTGACAACGTCGCTTCTCAAGGGTTTTTTGCATAGTAAAACCATTGACTTTCCCCTACAGAGCCAGCTGGTTTCAAGTAAACAAAAATTAGTGCCATAAGAGAGTATGGATAACCAAATCAGCTGAACCCTTAGGCGCGATGTTGCCATTTACTAGCGCCGCGGCCTTGTCACTATATGCGTGAGGGGTCGCCGGTATTGTACCCCCCGGATTTGTACCCCCACAAAAAACGCCTACGTCACTTTGACGTCACAGGACGGGGGGTACAAATCCGGCCGCGAACTTTTAGGACGGATTAATTATTATGTATTTTGATCAACTGACATCTCACGGTTGGCTGAACAGTTGCATAATTGAAATAAATCCAATTAAACATGGCTTCTTAAGTCCAACCCCGGATTTGTACCCCCCGGATTTGTACCCCCCGGATTTGTACCCCCCGTGGCCGTATCCGTAAGTCCTACCCCGGATTTGTACCCCCCGGATTTGTACCCCCTGTGCTCAAATCCATTTTGACGTCCATGGAAATATACCGGGTCAATATTCATTGATGATGTTGACTTTTTTAATTAGTTCTCGTAAGTCAACGGCTGTTCGTTAAATTATTACCTAATATTATTCTACGAATATGTCTTATTCTACGAAAATCGTACGTTGCATGGGTGACGTTTATTCAAGTATTTTTGCAATTAATTAAACATTTAACGAAAGCCAAGTAAAAAACGTCGCTTTTTGGTTTCGTTTTTAGAGTATTGTAATTAAAACTAAAGTTTTTAACAGATGAATTGAAAAAGAAGTTCAACCTCAGGTGTTTAACGATCAATCTGGAATGTAATTGAACTCTACGTAGAAGGGCAGAAATACGTTACAGTTTTCTTGCCGTATGAGGGTTTCCCGGGAGGCAGGAGGTCAACAAACATTTTCAAATGCCCTCGGCATGCCTCGGCATTCCTAAGTGGACCTGATGGAATGTACCGTTCCTCCCTCTGTAAGTACAATTGATGGGTTTTGGACGTTAACATATTTATTTTTGGGTATTCTGTACTTGGAGTATTTGATAAAAACTGATCATAGATCAATGCAGTGTTGTCCGTTAGAACATATTCTAAAATAATATATATACCGGAGGTTGGCGTCTTGACTACTGATTTAAATGATTAACGAATGCATTCAATATGAATATCATAAAATCAAAATCAGCTTTATTTCTGTAATCTACAGTATATTTGTCAAATACCACTGACCTATCATCACACAGCCCAAACTACTCGACCTAGAACCTTGAAACCTTGCATGAACGTTCCTCTCAGGGCATAAGCACCCACTAAGACGGATGTTTAAAAATTCCCTCAGGGCTACGCCCTATGATACATCAAAGTTTAAATGTTAACGTATAGGGAAGCTCATGTAGTTGTCATGGCAACCTTAAAATTAAATCTAAAATCCAAGGAAGTTTTTCTGTTTTTCAACGGGTAACACCGTGTTGATCAGCTAGTTATTCATATAGAAGTATCAGTCACAGCACATATTATTTACAAATAAATTAAATATTTACAAAATAAATTCACTAATGCCCTTATTTAATTAGTACCTGGTGAACTAAGCCTTGCTCGGTATTATTTTATGTTTACAATTTAATCCAATTACTATAAATAAAAACAATTCGAAAATATTCATGAATAATAAAATGCAATTGTTATTACTCCAAGTAATTTTCATCTCTCACGCTGATTTTTTTCTAGATGACTGTAATTTGCAAATAGCTGTTATGATGACTTTATTTGTTTAAACTTTCCTTGTTTAGTTCGTTGCCATCATGGCAACTCATAAGGCCAATGTTAAACTTTACAACTTCAAAATTTTATTACGTTTTACTACATTTTATTACGTTATTAGATTTTCTCAGCTAAGTAATCTGGGGTCGCCGGAATTGTACCCCCCGGATTTGTACCCCCCACAAAAAACGCCTACGTCATTTTGACGTCACAGGACGGGGGGTACAAATCCGGCCGCGAACTTTTAGGACGGATAAATTATTATGTATTTTGATCAACTGACATCTCACGGTTGGCTGAACAGTTGCATAATTTATATAAATCCAATTAAACATGGCTTCTTAAGTCCAACCCCGGATTTGTACCCCCCGGATTTGTACCCCCCGGATTTGTACCCCCCGTAGCCAAATCTTAAAGTCCAACCCCGGATTTGTACCCCCCGGATTTATACCCCCCATGGTCAGATTCTTAAGTCTGACCCCGGATTTGTACCCCCCGGATTTGTACCCCCCGTGGTCAGATTCTTAAGTCTGACCCCGGATTTGTACCCCCCGGATTTGTACCCCCCGTGCTCAAATCCATTTTGACGTCCATGGAAATATACCGGGTCAATATTCATTGATGTTGTTGACTTTTTTAATTAGTTCTCGTAAGTCAACGGCTGTCCGTTAAATTATTACCTAATATTATTCTACGAAAATGTCTTATTCTACGAAAATCTTACGTTGCATGGGTGACGTATGACTTTTATTCAAGTATTTTTGCAATTAATTAAACATTTAACGCAAGCCAAGTAAAAAACGTCGCTTTTTGGTTTCGTTTTTAGAGTATTGTAAATAAAACTAAAGTTTTTAACAGATGAATTGAAAAAGAAGTTCAACCTCAGGTGTTTAACGATCAATCTGGAATGTAATTGAACTCTACGTAGAAGGGCGGATATACATTACAGTTTTCTTGCCGTATGAGGGTTTCCCGGGAGGCAGGAGGTCAAAGAACATTTTCAAATGCCCTCGGCATGCCTCGGCATTCCTAAGTGGACCTGATGGAATGTACCGTTCCTCCCTCTGTAAGTACAATTGATGGGTTTTGGACGTTAACATATTTATTTTTGGGTATTCTGTACTTGGAGTATTTGATCAAAACTGATCAGAGATCAATGCAGTGTTGTCCGTTAGAACATATTCTAAAATAATATGTATACCGGAGGTTGGCGTCTTGACTACTGATTTAAATGATTAACGAATGCATTCAATATGAATATCATAAAATCAAAATCAGCTTTATTTCTGTAATCTACAGTATATTTGTCAAATACCACTGACCTATCATCACACAGCCCAAACTACTCGACCTAAAACCTTGAAACCTTGCATGAACATTCCTCTCAGGGCATAAGCACCCACTAAGAACGGATTTTTAAAAATTCCCTCAGGGCTACGCCCTATGATACATCAAAGTTTAAATGTTAACGTATAGGGAAGCTCATGTTTTTTGTCATGGCAACCTTAAAATTAAATCTAAAATCCAAGGAAGTTTTTCTGTTTTTCAACGGGTAACACCGTGTTGATCAGCTAGTTATTTATATAGAAGTATCAGTCACAGCACATATTATTTACAAATAAATTAAATATTTACAAAATAAATCCACTAATGCCCCTATTTAATTAATACCTGGTGAACTAAGCCTTGCTCGGTATTATTTTATGTTTACAATTTAATCCAATTACTATAAATAAAAACAATTCGAAAATATTCATGAATAATAAATGCAATTGTTATTACTCCAAGTAATTTTCATCTCTCACGCTGAATTTTTCCTAGATGACTGTAATTTGCAAATAGCTGTTATGATGAATTTATTTGTTTAAATTCTCCTTGTTTAGTTCGTTGCCATCATGGCAACTCGTAAGGCCAATGTTAAACTTTACAACTTCAAAATTTTATTACGTTTTACTACATTTTATTACGTTATTAGATTTTCTCTGCTAAGTACTCTGTAGATAACACGTTTTTGAGTCACATGTACATTTTATCTATTAATTGAACAGATTTCAAAATTTTGTCTTCGCAGTTCTCTATTAAATATTAATAAGAAAACCATAACCAAGAGTAATAATCATACAATTTCAGGTAAAAGAGTAATTTCAGTTCAAAGCCAAGCATAGTTCAAGAGAAATAACATTTTTCTTAAGGGACTTAAACCTAATATGGCGGGTAGTACAGCAGGCTCTTAACGGCTTATTAAGTAAAGAATGAAAGCAATATCCTTAAATTTTATTATTGATTCAGAAACATAACTATCAATATATTTCCCGACTTATTTCTTCCTGAAAATTATCTCATAAGTCTCATGAGAACTTTGCGTCTAAATTTGAACTATTATAGATCACTTAAAAGCATGAAACACTTTTCCGCAAGCAAAAGATTTCCAACTCCATTGTACCCAGGAACAAATTGTGGTTAAGTTATTTACTAATCCGAAGAACACGTGTCAATCAAATAAAGCAGACTCTTTCCATTGAAAACGTCCAAAACCCATTACTTGCACATACAGAGGGAGGAACGGTACATTCCATCAGGTCCACTTAGGAATTCTGAGGGCATTTGAAAATATTTGTTGAACACCTGCCTCCCGGGAAACCCCTACACGGCGCGAAAACTGTTATGTGCGTTGAAAGTCATTAACTATTACGAAGAACATGTGTCAATCAAAGGAAGTAAACTGTTTCCAGTAAAAACGTCCAAAACCCATAAATTGCACTTACAGAGGGAGGAGCGGTACATTCCATCAGGTCCACTTAGGAATGCCGAGGCATGCCGAGGGCATTTGAAAATGTTTGTTGACCTCCTGCCTCCCGGGAAACCCTCATACGGCAAGAAAACTGTAATGTACTTCCACCCTTCTACGTAGAGTTCAATTACATTCCAGATTGATCGTTAAACACCTGAGGTTGAACTTCTTTTCCAATTCATCTGTTAAAAATGTTAATTGTATTTACAATATTCTAAAAACGAAACCAAAAAGCGACGTTTTTTACTTGGCTTTCGGTAAATGTTTAATTCATTGCAAAAATACTTGAATAAAAACCATACGTCACCCATGCAACGTACGATTTTCGTAGAATAAGACATATTCGTAGAATAATATTAGGTAATAATTTTACGAACAGCAGTTGATTTACGACAGCTAATTAAAAAAGTCAACAACATCAATGAATATTGACCCGGTATATTTCCATGGTTGGTAAAAAAAATGGATTTGAGCACGGGGTACAAATCCGGAGTAGGTCTTGAGGATTTGGCCATGGGGGGTACAAATCCGGGGGGTACAAATCCGGGGTTAGACTTAAGAATCTGACCACGGGGGGTACAAATCCGGGGGGTACAAATCCGGGGTAGGACTTTAAGATTTGGCCACGGGGGGTACAAATCCGGGGGGTACAAATCCGGGGGGTACAATTCCGGGGTCAGTCTTAAGGAAAATAATTTAATTTCAAACCAATTACGTGTTGATGATTTAATAATGTAATGGGGGGTACATTTCCAGTCGCGGGCTGTTTCTCGAGCGATTTAGGCCCCGCCTCCTGTGACGTCAAAATGACGTAGCATTTTTTGTGGGGGGTACAAATCCGGGGGGTACAAATCCGCTACCCCGTAATCTGTAGATAACACGTTTTTGAGTCACATGTACATTTGATCTATTAATTGAACATACAGAGGGAGGAACGGTACATTCCATCAGGTCCACTTAGGAATTCTGAGGGCATTTGAAAATATTTGTTGAACACCTGCCTCCCGGGAAACCCCTACACGGCGCGAAAACTGTTATGTGCGTTGAAAGTCATTAACTATTACGAAGAACATGTGTCAATCAAAGGAAGTAAACTGTTTCCAGTAAAAACGTCCAAAACCCATAAATTGCACTTACAGAGGGAGTAGCGGTACATTCCATCAGGTCCACTTAGGAATGCCGAGGCATGCCGAGGGCATTTGAAAATGTTTGTTGACCTCCTGACTCCCGGGAAACCCTCATACGGCAAGAAAACTGTTATGAACTTCCGCCCTTCTACGTAGAGTTCAATTACATTCCAGATTGATCGTTAAACACCTGAGGTTGAACTTGTTTTCCAATTCATCTGTTAAAAATGTTAATTGCATTTACAATATTCTAAAAACGAAACCAAAAAGCGACGTTTTTTACTTGGCTTTCGTTAAATGTCTAATTCATTGCAAAAATACTTGAATAAAAATCATACGTCACCCATGCAACGTAAGATTTTCGTAGAGTAAGACATATTCGTAGAATAATATTAGGTAATAATTTTACGAACAGCAGTTGATTTACGACAGCTAATTAAAAAAGTCAACAACATCAATGAATATTGACCCGGTATATTTCCATGGTCGGTCAAAATGGATTTGAGCACGGGGGTACAAATCCGGGGGGTACAAATCCGGGGGGTACAATTCCGGGGTCAGACTTAAGAATTTGACCACGGGAGGTACAAATCCGGGGTCAGACTTAAGAATCTGATCACGGGGGGTACAAATCCGGGGGGTACAAATCCGGGGTAGGACTTTAAGATTTGGCCACGGGGGGTACAAATCCGGGGGGTACAATTCCGGGGTCAGTCTTAAGGAAAATAATTTAATTTAAAACCAATTACGTGTTGATGATTTAATAATGTAATGGGGGGTACATTTCCAGTCGCGGGCTGTTTCTCGAGCGATTTAGGCCCCGCCTCCTGTGACGTCAAAATGACGTATCATTTTTTGTGGGGGGTACAAATCCGGGGGGTACAAATCCGCTACCCCTGCGTGAGGACGCAATACAGACAATAACTGTAAACCATATTATGTCCAAACGAGCGATAGATTTGCATAACTGTATATATCTTAACAGCCCGGAAGAGTGGTTAAAGCCCATAAGTGGTCTATGTTACCGGGAACTTGCTTAAATTTTACTGTGATTAATTTTAGTTCTTGTCGATGAGCCTTGAATTAAATGGGGTAGCGGATTTGTACCCCCCGGATTTGTACCCCCCACAAAAAATGCTACGTCATTTTGACGTCACAGGAGGCGGGGCCTAAATCGCTCGAGAAACAGCCCGCGACTGGAAATGTACCCCCCATTACATTATTAAATCATCAACACGTAATTGGTTTGAAATTAAATTATTTTCCTTAAGACTGACCCCGGAATTGTACCCCCCGGATTTGTACCCCCCGGATTTGTACCCTCCGTGGTCAGATTCTTAAGTCTGACCCCAGATTTGTACCCCCCGGATTTGTATCCCCCGTGGTCAAATTCTTATGTCTGACCCCGGATTTGTACCCCCCGGATTTGTACCCCCCGTGGCCAAATCCTCAAGACCTACCCCGGATTTGTACCCCCCAGATTTGTACCCCCGTGCTCAAATCCATTTTGACCGACCATGGAAATATACCGGGTAAATATTCATTGATGTTGTTGACTTTTTTAATTAGCTGTCGTAAATCAACTGCTGTTCGTAAAATTATTATCTAATATTATTCTACGAATATGTCTTATTCTACGAAAATCGTACGTTGCATGGGTGACGTATGATTTTTATTCAAGTATTTTTGCAATGAATTAAACATTTAACGAAAGCTAAGTAAAAAACGTCGCTTTTTGGTTTCGTTTTTAGAGTATTGTAAATACAATTTACATTTTTAACAGATGAATTGGAAAAGAAGTTCAACCTCAGGTGTTTAACGATCAATCTGGAATGTAATTGAACTCTACGTAGAAGGGCGGAAGTACATAACAGTTTTCTTGTCGTATGAGGGTTTCCCGGAAGGCAGGAGGTCAACAAACATTTTCAAATGCCCTCGGCATTCCTAAGTGGACCTGATGGAATGTACCGCTCCTCCCTCTGTAAGTGCAATTTATGGGTTTTGGACGTTATTACTGGAAACAGTTTACTTCCTTTGATTGACACATGTTCTTCGTAATAGTTAATGACTTTCAACGCACATAACAGTTTTCGCGCCTTGTAGGGGTTTCCCGGGAGGCAGGTGTTCAACAAATATTTTCAAATGCCCTCAGAATTCCTAAGTGGACCTGATGGAATGTACCGTTCCTCCCACTGTATGTGCAAGTTTGGACGTTTGGGTTTTGGACGTTTTCAATGGAAAGAGTTTGCTTTATTTGATTGACACGTGTTCCAACTTAACCACAATTTGTTCCTAGGTACAATGGAGTTGGAAATTCTTTGCTCGCGGAAAAGTATTTCATGCTTTTAAGTGATCTATAATAGTTCAAATTTAGACGCAAAGTTCTCATGAGACTTATGAGCTAATTTTCAGGAAGAAATAAGTCAGGAAATATATTGATAGTTATGTTCCTGAATCAATAATAAAATTTAAGGGTATTGCTTTCATTCTTTACTTAATAAGCTGTTAAGAGCCTGCTGTACTACCCGCTTTAAGTCCCTTAAGAAAAATGTTATTTCTCTTGAACTATGCTTGGCTTTGAACTGAAATTACTCTCTTACCTGAAATTGTATGATTATTACTCTTGGTTATGGTTTTCTTATTAATATTTGATAGAGAACTGCGAAGACAAAATTTTGAAATCAGTTCAATTAATAGATAATATGTACATGTGACTCAAAAACGTGTTATCTACAGATTACTTAGCAGAGAAAATCTAATAACATAATAAAATGTAGTAAAACGTAATAAAATTTTCAAGTTGTAAAGTTTAACATTGGCCTTACGAGTTGCCATGATGGCAACAAACTAAACAAGGAAAGTTTAAACAAATAAAGTCATCATAACAGCTATTTGCAAATTACAGTCATCTAGGAAAAATTCAGCGTGAGAGATGAAAATTACTTGGAGTAATAACAATAAAATTTATTATTCATGAATATTTTCGAATTTTTTTTATTTATAGTAATTGGATTAAATAGTAAACATAAAATAATACCGAGCAAGGCTTAGTTCATCAGGTACTAATTAAATAAGGGCATTAGTGAACTTATTTTGTAAATATTTAATTTATTAGTAAATAATATGTGCTGTGACTGATACTTCTATATAAATAACTAGCTGATCAACACGGTGTTACCCGTTGAAAAACAGAAAAACTTCCTTGGATTTCAGATTTAATTTTAAGGTTGCCATGACAACTACATGAGCTTCCCTATACGTTAACATTTAAACTTTGATGTATCATAGGGCGTAGCCCTGAGGGAATTTTTAAAAATCCGTTCTTAGTGGGTGCTTATGCCCTGAGAGGAACGTTCATGCAAGGTTTCAAGGTTCTAGGTCGAGTAGTTTGGGCTGTGTGATGATAGGTCAGTGGTATTTGACAAATATACTGTAGATTACAGAAATAAAGCTGATTTTGATTTTATGATATTCATATTGAAGCATTCGTTAATCATTTAAATCAAATCTGTAGTCAAGACGCCAACCTCCGGTATATATATTATTCTAGAATAAGTTCTAACGGACAACACTGGATTGATCTCTGATCAGTTTTTATCAAATACTCCAAGTAGTGCGGGGTGATATGTAAGCATTAGACCCTTCCGTTCGATTTGCATGTAAAAATTTATTTGTTGATTTTAAATTTTTAACAATATATTTAGTAGTAAAAAACGCCCTGTTGACATTTTTTATCTCATTTTCTTACCTCCGAAATCTAATAGAGGGCATAACCTTATGTGGAACCTAAAAATAAAAAGGGTATAGTAAAGAAAAGATACCATTTTACACTAGAAAAATTTCTATAAGAGTGACTTGTGCGTTTTTCTGTCACATTATTCATGCTAATAAAAGTACTAAATGTTTACCTAAATATCACCACCGGAAGTGCAACATTTTCTAGATGGTGTCCAAGATGGTGTCAAAAGCGCTGAAGACATAGAAAATAAATCAATTAGGCAGTGTATAAGCGAATTTTGTGTCATAATGCCGCTGCCAATAATGAAGGGAGGTAGGAACTTCACTTTAACTGGGTAAAAATATTTTCCGCCATCTTGGATCCGCCATATTGGATGTGATTTTTTTTTCAAAAGTAAACATTGTGTTGTGACCCATCATTACAAACTAGATTTTCACGGTGATTGCAATGCTGAAATCAGTTTTTGAAAATCTTCATTAGTTTTTAAGTTATACCCAAACAAGATACTTCTCTGTACAAACCTTATGGACATTTCAAGCTTTACATTTTTTTAGGATTATAATTCTTATACCTCCGGTTCTAACCAAAGTATGACGGTCGTTTGAGTCTTAAAACATTCAGTGACATAACGGTATTAATGAAATAAACTGTCAGTTTGAATCAGAGTGGAAAGAGACTGAATTATCAATCATAATTTAACATAAAATTTGATTTTTCTAAAATTTATTTTGGTTAAAAATTAAATATCTCAGGTTTTACATTAGATAGATTGTCAGTTCTGGTCTGATATTATTCGGCAAATAATTGGCTTTCTAACGATATATTGTAAAATGGAATCAGACGAATGTCAGGTGAGTTATGATCCTTCATTCGATGTAAAATTTATTTTTTTGCACAATTTTAGTTTAGTTAAGGGCATGTACCCCCCATTCTAACAGAGGCTTGAAATTTGCTAAGGCCTTAAGTTACTCACATTGATTTTGGCTTTAATTTAAACTATTAATAATTCAAATCGTTTGAAGTACAGGCGAATTATAAGCCTTAAACTTAACAGGAATTCTGTAAGTAAATAAATTTTAAATTTAAGGAAGGATCATAACTCACCTGAAATTCATCTGATTCCAATTTACTATAGCTCATATGAAAGCCAATTATTTGCCGAGTAATTTAAGTCCAGAACGAACAATTTATCTCACGTAAACCCTGAGTTATTTAATTTTAACAAAAGTAAATTCCAGAAAAAACTATTTTTATTTTTAATTATGTAATATAACTCAGTCTCTTTCCGGTTTGATTCAAATTAACAGTTTCTCTAATTGAAGAATTTATAATACTGAGTATTTTAAGACCCAAATGATCTATATACGTTGATTAGAACCGGAGATATAAGAAAATATAATCCTTAAAAATATTCAATGCTTATAACTCCCATAAGGATTAAATGAGAAAAATCTTTGATTAGGTATATCTTAAAAACAAATAAAGATTTTCAAAAACGGATTTCGGCATTGCAATCAGCGTGAAAATCTAGTTTGAAACAATGGGTCAATGGGTCACAACACAATGTTTACATTTGAAAAAATATACTACAATATGGCGGATCCAAGATGGCGGCTAGAAATGATTTTCCAGTCAAATTGAAGGTCCTACCTCCCTACAATTATTGGCAGTGGTCTTATGACACAAAATTCACTTATTCACTGTGCAAGAGATTAATTTACTGAATCATTAAAGAAGATTACCTCGTTTTTTTCTCTATTTTGGTAGCCATCTTGGATTGGGGTGTATATAAGAATGAAAAAATGTCAACAAGTCATTTTTCATCCAAAGGTACTCATTATCAATTTTCAAAAGTTATTTAAATTTTTACAAGCCAGTCGAACGGAATATACATACCATCCCGGACTAAAGTACAAAATACCCAAAAATAAATATGTTAACGTCCAAAACCCATCAATTGTACTGACAGAGGGAGGAACGGTACATTCCATCAGGTCCACTTAGGAATGCCGAAGCATGCCGAGGGCATTTGAAAATGTTTGTTGACCTCCTGCCTCCCGGGAAACCCTCATACGGCAAGAAAACTGTAATGTATTTCCGCCCTTCTACGTAGAGTTCAATTACATTCCAGATTGATCGTTAAACACCTGAGGTTGAACTTCTTTTTCAATTCATCTGTTAAAAACTTTAGTTTTATTTACAATACTCTAAAAACGAAACCAAAAAGCGACGTTTTTTACTTGGCTTGCGTTAAATGTTTAATTAATTGCAAAAATACTTTAATAAAAGTCATACGTCACCCATGCAACGTACGATTTTCGTAGAATAAGACATATTCGTAGAATAATATTAGGTAATAATTTAACGAACAGCCGTTGACTTACGAGAACTAATTAAAAAAGTCAACAACATTAATGAATATTGACCCGGTATATTTCCATGGACGTCAAAATGGATTTGAACACAGGGGGTACAAATCCGGGGGGTACAAATCCGGGGTAGGACTTACGGATACGGCCACGGGGGGTACAAATCCGGGGGGTACAAATCCGGGGTCAGACTTAAGAATCTGACCACGGGGGGTACAAATCCGGGGGGTACAAATCCGGGGTAGGACTTTAAGATTTGGCCACGGGGGGTACAAATCCGGGGGGTACAAATCCGGGGTTGGACTTAAGAAGCCATGTTGAATTGGATTTATATCAATTATGCAACTGTTCAGCCAACCGTGAGATGTCAGTTGATCAAAATACATAATAATTTATCCGTCCTAAAAGTTCGCGGCCGGATTTGTACCCCCCGTCCTGTGACGTCAAAATGACGTAGGCGTTTTTTGTGGGGGGTACAAATCCGGGGGGTACAATTCCGGCGACCCCTTAAATCTATAAGTCCCCTCTTAACCGATGGACTAGGAGAAATAATTCAAAATGCCAAATTATTTGTTTTCCAAGCTGAATTCAACGTAAACCTTAATTTTTTACCACATAAAATTTACGGTTTTGAGTTATAAGCAAAAATAGGTAAAAAAAAGCAGATTTTATGCCTTATTTTGCATTTTGACAATTTTTTGGGTCACGAAATTTTGTTAACAAACGTCAGATTTGGATTCGGCGCCACAAAAAACATAAGGAACAACAAAAAATCAAACTTAACCCAAAAATCTTCCGCTAAAACTACATTTTGAATGGACTAAACATATTTCAAGCCACCCAAACTTTATCGTTGATAGATATATGACAATACGATAAATGTTAATAAGTTAAATCATCTTATGGTCTACGTATTTAAAAATACCGTTAAACAAATATCGTATCGTTTTACCGTGAATGGCAAAAACTAATCACTACTTAACACGACTGTGCCAAATTTCATTCCGATCGGACCATTTCTGTGAGCGCTATCGTGCTGCCAGACACACCCACACAACCACACACACAGCAATTTGAAAGAATGATGTTTTTGGTATCTGAGATCCCAAAACGAAAAGTTATGATGGTCCGGGGCTTAGGTCTTACGGTAGTAAAGTAACCTATTGTTCCAGCAGTAAATATATATTTAATTTGCGCCGTAAACGCTACGCTCACTATAACACTATTGTTAGGCAGTACCGTCAAACTACTTTATCGTAAAATCACTTTTCTTCATATTTCGTACAAGCTGCATTGTACTAAGTCTTGAACGACCTGTCAACGAACAACTTCATGAAAATAATTAACGTAGTTTAGTAATTTATCACTCATGATTATATATCATTGTATTAATTTTTTTAATATACCGTTATGATTTTTACGATGATAGGTACAGTTCAGAGAACCCCTCTATAGTGACCTTGAAGCAGTGTCCCCCCTCCCACTCCCCCCTTCTCAACCCCCTCGTGCTTAAATACGCGGCGTGTACGTCGCCAGACGCCATTCCTCCCTCAGCAGCGGACCGGCCAACATCAGCGATCCCCGAGACCCCGCTCCGCCGAGCACCATGCAGTTCCAACTGGTCATTTGTGACGAGGTCGATGTAGGAATTCTACATGAGACACTTCTACATTTGATAGCGGACCATCCACCGATACAACTGAAGGTCACCGTGGAGTTCGACAGCAATCTCTGCGGTTGGGTAGATTCTTCGTCGTCGTCTTGTTCCCAACACGCCCCCGAATGGTCTCCGGATCCCACAGCGTCACCTACGATTGAAGTGTCAACAACCGAAAACGCTCGACCGGAAAAATCAACAGGCACGACGACGGGACTTCGGATCCCGTTCACTCGCAAAATACCGAACAAGACCAACCGGATGAATCCCAAGTCTAAACATCACAATTTATTCAACTTACAACTCCCTAGGTTTATCATTGTTTTCCCAAATTCGTAAATTACAAACGTAGGTATTCGGAATTGTAGTTTTGAAAAAGTAACTAGTAAAAAAACAGCCCTTGATGTCCTTGACCCATATTTTAAAACAGTACTGTAAAACTGTTCCGTTTATTTTACAAGACCAAGTTTTCCGACCGGTAATTTCGACGTCGACGATACGCCAAAAAACTATTTCATTTCTGTGTCATCGGAAAGCAACACTTGTGTTTTGGCGACATTATGTAAAATTTGCTCCGACGACGGCGATACGAATAGCGTCAAAACTCACCGTAACACTAAGTTCGACAGTATGGTAAAACTACTTGAACGGAAAATCCCTTTCCTTTATATTTCGACTATGTCTCATACTTTACGATAAAACATCGATTTATTTTCCAAGTCTCAGTTTTCCGACCGGTAATTTCGACGCCGACGATACGCCAAAAAACTATTTCATTTCTGTGTCATCGGAAAGCAACACTTGTGTTTTGGCGACATTATGTAAAATTTGCTCCGACGACGGCGATACGCTTAGCGTCAAAACTCACCGTAACACTAAGTTCGACAGTACGGTAAAACTACTTGAACGGAAAATCCCTTTCCTTTATATTTCGACTATGTCTCATACTTTACGATAAAACCTCGATTTATTTTCCAAGTCTCAGTTCTCCGATCGGTAATTTTGACACCGCCCGGCACCGCACTGCAACTCCGACTGTCCCCCGTCGCACCGGCCTCTCGGCGGCGCCGTCGACCCCGGCATCGCCTCTGTGACGTCATCACTACGTCACACATCCGTCATCAAATACCTCACCAATACGTCAAAAATACGTCACCCATACGCCTCAAGTAAGACACTATTTTATCATTTTACCCTAATACGTCATAAAACACGTCACCCATACGTCACAATTACGACACTATTTTACCATTTTGCCTATGTCAGCTGATCTTTACCAATCCAACCACATCTACTGATTTCCAAAGAGAAGTATCCCATTTTGCTCAGTCATATCTTCCCGATGATACCAGTAGGGCAGTACATTCTCAGGAATTTGAGATTTATCAGGCCAACCATCATTACAAAACCGAGATACACATTTAAGAGTTTCATCCTGTAACGGTATTTTATTTTGAGTGTACCAAATGTTCAGTTTATTTTATTGTTAGCGGCGCAGAGCGCTTGAAGCAAACCGGTTTAGTTGGATTTCCCAGTTACGCTACGCACACTCGCCCGCTCTCTCTCTCTCTAGCCGACACTACTACCCACGCGCGGCGGAGTGGGGACGGTAGGGGTCGGAGGGGAACTGGCGCATGCGCTGTAGCGACTGCCTCGACGAGTCCCCAGACGGCTGGGCCCTCACTCACTCTCCCAGACGGCTGGGCCCTCACTCACTCTTCTCTAGACCTCCGATACGAACACTCGAACACTACTCGAGCTCCCGAGCCCTGCGAATTACACGGTAGGCCATATTCGGACTTGTGATTTTTGGTTAGACTTAGACTTAGTCAGTTTATCGTGAAGGCCTAACCGATTTGTATGATCTTTAATCCGATCTAAGTTTATATACCCAGTATTTCAGGTTGCTGGTGAAGCAACCTGAGTTAATAATAATTATTCCGTCCGACCGTTAAACTTATTTGCATACCTAGTATTTTGCAGTTGCTGATAAAGCAACCTGGGTCAATAATAATTATTCCGTGCGACCGATAATTCGGTGTAAATGCCCAGTACTTTTGTTCCTGTTAAAGCAACCTGGGCCTAGTAGTCTCGCCCGAAGTTAGCTAACGGTACCCGTGTTCACCCAGTATTTTCTAGTTGCTGGTGAAGCAACCTGGGTCGTTAGTTATTCCATGCGGCCGGATCTTTTGGTTAATTTTCCCAGTATCGCAGTTGCTGTTAAAGCAACCTGGGTAATTAACGTTTCGTACTAGCCGAGTCACATAATCGAATATTCATAGGCGAGCGACCTTTTTTTTCCGAAGACAGCTAACGGTACCCGCGTTCACCCAGTATTTTCTAGTTGCTGGTGAAGCAACCTGGGTCGTTAGTTAATCCGTGCGGCCGGGTCTTTTGATTAATTTTCCCAGTATCGCAGTTGCTGTTGAAGCAACCTGGGTAAATAACATTTCGTACTAGCCGGAACGCATAATCGAATATTCCGCGGCGAGCGACCTTTTTCCCGGAAATAACGAACGGTTCTCGCCTCGATAACCCAGCTTTTACAGTTGCCGAGCAGGCAACCTGGGTCGGTTAGTTTGCGCTGTTATCCCAGTAACGCTCTGTTGCTGATAAAGCAGGCTGGGACCTGCCCCGTAAGTATTGGGGAAATAGCCTAGGTTCACCGGAGAGATAGGTTAGCTTAACGCCCGCCGAGTTGCTGATAAAGCAACCGGTAATCCGAGTGCCGTATTTTCGACCCGACAGTCCCTATTTGAACTGTCCGACCTTTTTATATTTTTCTCTAGGGATTTCTCTATCGCTCCCAGTAACGGTGTGTTGCTGTATAAAGCAACCTGGGAGTACCGGTTGGCTTTCTAACGGAGTTTGGCGATGATGAAACACAAATGCTAGAGAGGCAACCCGACAACTGAGCCAAACTCTAAAATCAAGTGAAATTGACCCGACTCGAACCTTGGCTCCCTTTGAACTCATCCGAACCAAACAAATTTAATATGCTGACGTATTAATATTTCACACCTCCGAAAAATACGTCACAATCCTTTGTAGTTTCTTCGCTTATTCCTCTCAACTTTTCATCTGAAACTGATGGTAGAGTAGAATCAATGTTTTGTACATATGCCAGGATTTCTTCTGTTAGTTCCCATGGCTCTTCAGAATTTGAAGTATTTCTAGATAACGCATCAGCCAAAATCAACTGTTTTCCAGGAGTGTGGCTGATATCATACGTATTCCCAGTCTTATTCTTTAAAGTCTAGGAGTAATACTATCCAAGTCTTTCTTCTTGAATATGGAGAGTAAGTGCTTGTGATCTGTCTCAATGTGCACATGTAAACCCAAAATGAAGTGTTCAAAGCGTTCACAGCCCCAAGCAATAGCCAGAGCTTCTTTTTCTATTTGAGCCCAATTGCGTTCAGCAGATGATAAATTTCTCGAAGCGTAGGCCACAGGTCGTTTAGTTCCATCTTCTTGAAGCTGAAGTAGTGCGACTCCAATACCGTATGACGAGGAATCCGCTGAGAGGAAAGTTTCTTTAGAAGTGCTGTACATAGAAAGACATGCATGGTTCAGATGTTAATAATGATTTAATATTGTCTAAAGCTTTATCTTGATCATGCCCCCATACGAATTCGGCATTTTCTTGTAGTAAAATATTTAGAGAATGGACTATTGTTGACAAATTAGGAATGAATTTAGCTGTGTAATTAACAATACCTAGTATTCTTCTTAGTTCTTTCACATTAGTTGGAGGTTTTAGATTTTTGAGAGCCTCAACACGAGAAGGATCTGGCTTTATTCCATTTTTGGTTACAAGGTGACCCAACAAACTGATAGTGTCACGCCGAAACACACATTTTGTTTTGTTAAGGGTCCAGCCCTTCTCCTGGAGCTTAGATAAAACCCTACGTAAATTGTTATTATGTTCTTCCAAATCGTTCCCAAATATAGTAATGTCATCGAAATGACAAACCACACCTTCAAGCCCTTCGAGTGTTTCATACATTGACGCTGGAAAACCTCCGATCCAGTAGAAATCCCGAAAGGAAGACGTAAAAACCTAAATCTTCCAAAAGGTGTGATAAATGTAGTAAAATATGAAGCTTCTTCCGTTATGGGAATTTGCCAATAACCTGAGTTGGCATCTAATTTTGAGAAGACCTTAGCTCCATCCAATTGTCCTAGAGTATAGTCTACGGATGATACGGGATACAGCTCTCGTTCAACACTCTCGTTAAGCTTAGTAAAATCTACGCAAAGTCTAATAGAATTGCCCTTTATAGAAACAATGACAAGAGGAGAACACCATTCAGTCGGAGTGTCTACCTTCACAATAACGCCTTCACCTAACATTGCATCCAATTCTTTTTTTACTGCATCTCTATAGGGTAAGGGGACACGCCTTGGAACTTTGAGGGGAAATGGTTCAGCATTTGATTTTAATTTTATATGATAAAGTGCTTGTGTACTACCAAGACCACTAAAAAGTCCTGGGTATGACGTTAAGGGGTCAAATGAGCCATTTGAAGCAACTTGAAACATCATTCTAATAACGAGACCTAATTTTTCACTTACCTGATTGCTCAAAAGTATTATATCAGCACCAGAGATAATATAAAACTGGGAGTTACAAGATTGATTTTTATACTGAACTGTACCCTCAAATACTCCTACGATGTTAAGGACAGAGCCATTGGGTCCAATTAATACTTTGTCACTTGAATTTAGTGGGTGCATAAACAATTTAAACCTGTAAACTAAGTGGGGCAAAACGCAAACGTCTGCTCCAGTGTCTATCTTTGCTTGAAGAGACACACCATTCAATGTAACGTTTGCAGACCATTTTTCTTTCGTATACTTTTGAGGATTAATAGCCCCAATAAAACTGTTAGCCCTGTTAACATCATCTCGAAAAGAATCGCTGTTTACTTCCCAAACATTCTTTAACTGACAACATTTAGCGTGGGTTCGAATCCCACCACTGCCCCCATGTGGCGTTACCGTGAAGTTATAAAAATATAATTTAACAAGGAAAATACTTTATTTAGTGAACTTGAACATAACAACTTGTTTACCAACAAACAAAACTAAATCAAGATAAAAATATCACATATTCTTAAAATCATATGATTACAACACAAGATTAAATCAAATTCAATACTCTGGGTCATTTAGTTTTGACTTTATTGTAGTCTTACTAGAAGCTTACAAAAATCCAATATGGCAGAGGTTTGTTTCAAGATGGCGGAAAACCCGTCACGGGATTTTTTGGGACTTTTGTTTTCAAAGCAAGGAAGATGTCCTGCACCTATTCCAGGCAAATTTACTCTGTGTTTTTGAATGTTGCCTAAGGCCTGTTTTTGAGCTGATTGCACTGTACTATAAGTGGAAAAGTAACATTCTCTATTTTTTTAAATGAGTTCTTGACATTAATTCTCGTCCAGTCCCAATGCATCCACATTTTGAAGATTTTAGTCAAAAAAACTCGTTGTATCCTTTTTAAATTTAATCTTGAAAATCACGTTTTGGCGCCAAAGTGACACTCACCACTGAGGGCTCCGCGGTTGAACTCACATTCCCCTCCTAAGCCAATGGTGGCGCTAGTGTTATCCACGGGACCATGTATGAGCCTCAGCTTAAGCCTCAGCGAGCACTAGGTTATTTTGGGGTTTTAAAGTGGAGAAGGGTTATTACTATGGCGTGGCAAAACTAACGATCTCCAAACTATTTAGGTCCAGTCACAACAGAAGTGTACGTGAGCCAAGTCCTTATTTACGTACGGCGAGTACGTATTCTGTACTTGGGGGCAAAATCTCTGCTTTCCCGCAATGCGATTTTTCTCAGTTTATTGCCTATCAGTGGAAACGGTGCAGAAACCTTTGATAGCTCACTACTACTACTACACAAAAACGTGTTATGAGTTCTACGAGTACGTTAAAACTTAACCTGAAATTTTGAAAGCTGTTACTTCCTCAGAAAAATATCAGCGTTATGCAGGAAAGTAATCTTTGCAAGCAAAAGTGGACAATTTTCCAGTGAAACTAATAATATTTAAACTGATTTTAAATCGGTTTCAATATTATATTACATAATTGAAACATTTAAACTATGTTAAAGAATTTTAATTATGTAACAGAATTTTATATAATTCGGTAACATTTAAAAAAGCTTAAAAGCACTAGGCTTAAAAAAAATTCCATCGCGTGTTTCGTAAATTCAGGGGGGGAGACTGTTAAATGGGGATTTCGATTTTATTTCAAATAATCGTTATTGCAGAATAATAATACAAATGCATTGCAAACGTCTAGTGAGTCCATTTTATTTTAATGACGTTCTTTACATTTGAAAGTAAATTTTTAATAGCTTATTGTATTTCTTAAAAATAATTTTTTGACCTAATATAATCGTGTGACCACAATACATCTGCCCAAAAAACCCTTGTTCTATTGAATTTAGAGGTTTTTCATGCTTCCTGTAAATTTTGCTCAGAGGAGATTGTGACTTTGCAAGTTATGCCCTTCATTTCACAACTGCCGGCAGTATTTTGTGTAGTTTGCCTTCGTGCTGGCAGTTGATTTCATTTTAATATCTTATCTAAATTAATAATGCCTAATAAATGTAAGAGAAAGGGGGCTGAATTATTTAGTAAGCGAGGCATTACAGCTTACATGCCGGTCTCATTTCTCATACAAGTAATTGTTATTCTAAGTTTTCAATCTCGCTTAATGGACAAAGGATTTAGTACTACTACATTGTGCTGAGTTTATGCAAGCGTACTTCAAACCTTTTCGGTGCTCAAATGAGGGTTAAGAACGTATGAAATTGGCTAAAATGTGTAACTTACCATTTATTTTCAAGCTTTTGATACTTACTTTTTGCTAGAATAGAAGTTTTTTTTATTGGTAAATTTTATTATAAATACTACTCAAAACCCTAAATTGAACTCAACATTATGAGGGCTGATAAGACGTCTGCTAGAAATTGAAATTTGACTATAAATGAAACTAACAATTTTGTTTAAAGATTTACAGATAATATCTCTGACCACTCCTCGTGTTGGAGGGTATTCCATACCCCACCAAACCACCTTCCTACTCACTTAAAGAATGATCTCTTTTTTGGATGGCCCCCTTTAAAAAATAATCCTCGTAGAGAGAAGATATCTTGAGGTTTGGAAAAAATAAATTTTCGAATGTATCAGAAAACAAAGTTATTGCTCTGTGATGTAGTGGATGATACAAAGAAATAAAATAGTCGTTAGCTTCGAATTCGTTAGCCTTTTCGTTAGCTTCGAATTCATTAGACATTTTTCGAAGTCGTCAGCTTCGAAAAATGTTCGTTGGTTTAGCTTAAAAAATAATTCCGGATTTTGTACCAAAAATTCAATTGAAAAGTCGGTACTGTATTCCCACTCTGGTTTTTGGCAGTCTATATTCAATACACCTCGAGAAAAATAATTCAAAATTGGAGAGGAAGTTATGAAATGATATGTTTTTGCTGGTAGTGAACTATGTAAATAATACTTTTACCCAGGCACCAACATTCAACATAAGAACATTCCAACATTCTATTTAAGAATAGTCCATTGCTCAGTAATCGAGAGAACAACTTTACTTTAGAGTTACTTGAGTAATTTCGTCAATGTAAACAATACACCTGTTACCTAGAGGTCATCTTGTCCATCCCACTTCTGGGGCATGAGATCAGCGAACTTGAGCTATTTGTTTAGATAGCGATGATGCCGTTGTCAAGATTCAAAGATATAGGACGTCATCTGGGAAGGTGTCTGCAATAGAACACAATGAAAGAAAGTCTTCCGATACATTATTGTTAACTAAAACAGATATTTTTCTTGTGAAACTTTGGAAAAGAGTTTTAAGTTGAGCTACCATACTCCGGTTTAGTTTTTAGTAACGTGAGACAATATTGAACAAAGGGGTTCATGTCTATTTCTGGTTTTACGAGCGTGGTTGAGGTTGAACAAGATTAGCATGAGGTCATGCCATTATACCATGCGGAAACTTTAAAATGTATTGCTGTATTATACCAAAAAATCACTTCCCTAACATTAAGAGATGGGTACGAGATTTATGTAGCGCTGATGCTTAAGGAACGATTATTTTATGTCGGCTTATTGCCACTTTATTAACTAAATTTTGTAAGTTTTCTACCAAGTGGCAACAATGAAATTTTTTTAATTCCATATGCTACATGTCAAATTGTTCTTATTAGGTCTTGTCAACCTAAAAAACGCAATTGAAGATAAACAAACCCAGATACGGAACATTAAATAATAATCTCTTGTCTACAACTTGCCTAATGCCACAAAACGTTGGTTTGACTACAAATGAATGTTCACAGATTTAATATACATTCAGTCAAACAGTCTAAATTCATACGCAGAATATAGAAATAGTAAAGCGGGGACATAATTGTAATGTAATCCGACCTTCACAGAACAGTAGAACCTTGACAAGACGACTCTGAAGGGGATTTGGGGAAAAACCTCCTTAGCGAAGGTGTCTTCTACTGAGGGTCGTAATATCAAGGTTGTTTTGGCCAACTTTCGTGTTATCAAGGTTGCTGGAATATCTTAAAACCCTTAATAATAAGTGTTTTTTTAGAGTAACCCTCGCTAATACGTTGGTTACAGTTTAGTTAGTTTATAGTGTACTTATAAATAGTTTAGCATTTGGTTGATGAATAAAAAGCACATCTAAACTAAAACACGATTTATTTTAATACAACAGTATTATAATTCAATACAAAATCACAGTACATTATCCAATCATCCAATTAATTAAAAACATAATCATCATAAAAAGCAGGCTTATAGTAGTTATTTTAATTGCTGTGCCATTATGCGCACGTTGCGGCGCATTGTTGTCGGCACTGTGCGCATTCATTGTTATGCGGCTGAGTGCATAATTGACACTCGGCGCATGGTGCCTCGCGCACTTGCAGCAGCATTGACCACTGTCCAGTTTGCTCGCTGATTTAAATTGGGATGAAATGTATAATGAACAAAATGCATCCAAAGCTTGTGATATGTTTTTATCAAATTTGTTTGCTGTGCTGCATTAGATAAAAGTAAATATGAGTATAAAAATAGGCAAATAAAAAAATTGAAGGCATACATTAATAATGAAACTAGCCAAAGAATAAAACAAAAAAAATACTCAAAAGTCTAAAAAAGCAACCAAACAATGAAGTGTTAAAGGCATATTTTAAGGATATTTGAAATAAAATGCAATCTGGTATTCGTATATTAAAAAATAATTATTACAAAGAGCTTTTTGATAAACACAAAGTGAATTTAAAAAAAACTTGAGAAGTAATTAAGGATATTGTTGGGGAACAGGAACACACTCTCAGTTAAATCCCTTGAAGTAGACACAGTAGAGCGCCGGTTATCCGAACGACGGTTATCCGAACCGTCGGTTAACCGAACCCCGTAATAATTCACACTTTGAACATGATTCTCAAGCAATTCAAATTCGCGCGCAAAAAAAAGTGTCAGGGCTAAAGCAAAACAAATTTTGGACTTTTTTCTCTAAATAAAAAGTATACAGTGTACTGTATCTATGATAAATTGTTCTTTAAAAATTTATACCCATGTATAAACAAAAACGTGAATAGTTTTTGTTTGATCATTTTTTAGCCTCTTTACTAGTAAGAATTATGTTACACATATAATTTTTAAATTTTGTCTTTTAATGTCCGATTATCCGAATATTCAGTTATCCGAACACCCCTTGTCCCCAATTAGTTCGGATAATCGGCGCTCTACTGTAATAACATAGTCAATTATTCAATCACTGTAGCTGAAGGATTCAATAAATATTTTTTGTCTATTGCTGAAGATCTTAGTAATAGCCACAATAAACCAACACTTTTTTGCTCTGCGCCTTGGAAAAATTGGTTTAGACAGACGCACACACTTAATACAATTATTTTATGCCGTTTTACATTAGAAGAATTAACAATTAAAATTAATTCATTAAAAAACAGGACATCTCCAAAAATTGATCAGGTAAATTCAACAACCTTAAAATTTATTTCTAAACACAGATTGGTTAACTTTCTTGAAAGTATAAATTTTTTTAGCAGGAATCAATTTAGATTCCGAAATAATTTTAGCACTGCTCTTTCAAAATTTATGAATGAAGTAGTTAATGGGTTAGATAGTGGGATGAAGGTTAGTGGGCTGTTTTTGGATAATACTAAGGCTTTCGATACAGTTGATCATGAAATTTTGCTGAGGAAGTTCTAAAACTGTGGTTTAAGAGCTTGAAACCAATGACTTGAAAGCTATTTGGTTAAAAGAAAAAAATGTGACAAAATTGGGGATGTCAAAAGTTAATTTGGGGATATCAAATTCGGGGGGCCTCAAGGGTCTGTTTTTAGCAGGAGCACTGCTGTTTATTTTAATATAAATGACCTATGTAATGTCAAATTTAAGGGAATAGTTGTATCTTTTGTAGACGATAGTGCAGTTATTTACTCCGGAGTAACATCGAACGGATTTGAGAATAATATGAACTACGATTACAAGCACTAAGGTGGTGGTTTATAAAGAATAATATGATGACTTTTGAGTTCTAGTAAAACCAAGTACATAAATTTTAATTTAAGGGGAGAGTATCAACATATTAATCAAATTAAATATAAATGCATTCAGTGTATTTTGGGTACTTAAAATTGCTCGTCAAAGTGTGATGTAGGGGGTTTTGAAGATAAAATTAAATATTTAGATGTTATAGTAGATAAGAACCTAAATTGGGAATCTTAGATGTCATACATTAAGCAAAAAAGCATAAACTTAATAAGATTATTTTATCACATTCGTTCTTGTTGCAACGGTGAACTCGTAAGGACCTTGGACTATTCATTGGTTCACAGTAGGATTGATTATGGCATAGTGTGCTGGGGGAGTGCATATTTGACGAGTCTTAAACCATTAATTGTATGTAATCTAAAAACAATTTGTCCGATTAATCTTAGGGAAAAATCGAGATGAACCTTCGTGGCCACTATATAAAGATTTAAAAATTTTAGCCTAAGTGTATGTTTATAAAGTCTTAAAACTATTTTACTTAAGATCAAAGAATTGCAGACATGATAAGTAATACAAAGACAAATTGAGGATCAGGGATTTATATATTGTACCAAGACCCAGTTTTACTTTTTAATGACTGATAGTTTTTTAGTAAAGCTCTTCAACAAATTACCTCCTTGTATTATAGTCCAGGCAACGAAAAGGTATAGAGGGAACGTTTTTGAACACAATTTTTGATTTTGTATCTTTGTTTGGACTAGTTAGGAGGTGACCATATCAAAGGTCCCCGTCCGTAACCCTTGAGCGGGTGGAGGGAGGGGGGTCTGAAGGTACCATTTTTTGTTTTTCCTAAATATCTTGAAAACTATCAACTTTTTGTAATCCCTAATATAATGGAAAATTATAGAAAATTAAAGTTCCTGTAAGAAAAGTATATAATATGTCTAGTTTGGTCCAATCATTTACAAGGTAAGCACTAATTTTATTAATTTTTAAACAAATATCCCTTACATAAGAAATACATGTAAATTTTGAACATTCATGCCCAGTGGGGCAACGCTTTTTCACCAAAAGGAAAATGAACATTCATGAAATAGGGACAAAATTCCCAGTAATTTGATACCTCAAACTTAAAAATTGGTCTAATGTAAAGGTCTTGGTGAGTTATTAGTTATCCCACTAATAACTTAATATATATACAAATTCGAACGAATGGTCTTTTTTGTTTATGGAATTGCCTTTAAGTTTAAAATAATAATTACATAATCAAAAATCTAAACTAAGGACAGCAAAACTAAAAAAAAAATACATAACATGCACAAACGTATTGAGATAGAGTATTAAAATAAAAGTACAATTCATTTTATACAAATTAAAATCTCTTAAAGTACTGGTACCCAATATGAAACAATTAGAAAAAGAAAATAATCAGTTTAATTTAGACAAAACAATGAATTAAAATTTTTACTCACTGAGCAAACACAAATATTAAGGTGGTAATAATATCACAATATCAAAATAATGAAGATTTTCTAAAGATAACATTATATCTCTGCTATATAACACTGCCAAACACCATGGTAACCATAATTATGAAACTTATCTGAATGATTACTCATTGTTTTTGAGGATAATTCATAAAAAAATTGTTTTACTATCCTTATAGGCAGTTCAAAATTAGGTAGAAATCTCTTCGTTTACCATATTTTCAGCAGAAATTATATATTCCAATTTTATAATCCAGGAAAGAACTTATTAAAAAATTTTCAAATTTTAGAAAATTTCAAACTTTTAAAAGCATATATTTTTGTATGTATTATAAATATATGATGAAGAATATGTACTAAGGTTGGATATGTACTGAGGGTGTTCTACCTAAACTATAGATAATGGATTTCTAATCGCTAAAATAGTTTGTATTTTTGTTTAAATTCAACTACAGTTCAGGTGCTTGTCACCGATATTATGATATTAAATTAAACCTTTTCTTTAACGTGGTTCAGCACTAGGAGCCTTATTGTTTTGTAACCTAAGCTAAGCCATTTTCACAACACGATAAAAAAGAAACATATTACTGTATATTGCAATGGGGAACATCATGTCATATAATTTGTCATTAATCTTATACATGAAATAACAACTTTAAAGGTACATGAAAATTGAACGAAAAAAGCGCATACTCATTTTTCAAAGAGGTAACTATAGGAACTAACAACAAAATTAAATTAGTTGTAGAAAATATATGCAAAAAACAAATTGTTTTAAAAGAATATAAATGATAAAGAAACCCAAAACTTATAATACTTTGTCAAATCTGTATAAACATATAACATTGAGTTGTATTACAGTTCTAACATAAAACCTTTTTCTACTCGAAGAAAGTTAAGGGAACATTTAATGATTTTTATTCAAAGAACTTTTAAGGCCAATAATAAAAAAATCTTTCTTTTTTATTGGTGCATTTGACTAAGGGAACATCTGGTAGCATTCATTTGTGTAATGCGGGTTGACTTACCAAATTATGCAGGTGCAAATTTCAATTTCTCGGTTTAACAACGTAGGGGATACTTTCAGAGATTAAACTATCATTTTTACATTAACAGGCACAACAACAATTTTATGGTATTGACAAGACTCAAAATTAACATAGTTTTTGAAGCAATATAACATTTCAAATGGAGCAGAAAAATTATAATTCCCAAAAAAATAAACTAACACTACTTTTTCATTTCTCATTTTTTATGGTTAGTACTTTCTCATTTCTCATTTTTTATTATTATGTTTGACCAAACACGCATAAGGACGCTCAGCGGCGCTGGCGCAGAAGCGAAGAACGTCGATCTGTCCTTCCGTGAGATTTGGCACCGAGAGACCCACGACTTTTACTGTCTGTGAATTCTTCCAGTGCCAAGAGTCACGGAAGGCTTAAATCTACTCGGGCTCCAACCCACACCTGCAAGAAACAAGAAAAATCTATTAAAACTAAAAAAGACAGAACTACATTATACCTCGCGAGGAATAATTTGATGCTTATAGAGTGTTATAGTAAACAAAAACAGAATAAACCATAAATTTTGTTGTTTTTGCCTAAGATCAAGATTTTGAACTATATATAAGAAAGGTTAAATTACTTTGATCCCGTTTTGTAGTCAAAAAGTAACATTTGGCTACCACGTACCACGTAGTTTCGGTTTTCCAGGGCACTATTTTCAGGCAGGTACTGAGAACGTTCTCACTCTTGTTCGTTCAGGTCGGCACATATGAAAATTAAGATTGAAATGTTAAAATAAAAAACGCACAATACACATTCACGTATGACAAATGTCAAATGGTATTTTGCAAAACAACAGAGCCGCGCGGAGGAGATTACAATTCGATTTTCTCAACAGAGTTTTGACGACCTTAGCAAGAGTGAATACGTTCCTTAGTACTTGCCTGAAGATGGTGCCCTGAGCACCGAAACCACGTTGTAGCCAAGTATTACCTTTTGATCACAAAACAGACACAAAATAAGAAAATGAGAACGGAATCGAGGCAATGTAACCTTTCTTATATTGTAGGAATAAACCAGCTACCTTTGAAATATAGGACCGCTTCTCATTGAAAAAAATGAAGCTTTCGTGGTTGCTGCCTTGTTACCATTTCCTGGAAAAAACGAACAACCGGAAAACCAACTAGATTATCGGATAATTAACTCAATGCCCGCGATTTCTTATAACAAATCGAACTTCATAACAACGGCTTAAGATTCAAATCAGTTTTTTTTTGCAAAGACTTATAGAATCGATCAAGTTGAAGACGATTCATTTATAGTTTTTGAATTCATTCTTGAAATGCCGTGGGGCCGAAAATATTTATACGAACTTCAAAGAGTTAAAACGAAAAGGCCTACATAACATCCAATGTTTTCCGCCATCTCATGTATAATTCAAATTCAAATTCAAATTATCTTCATTCATAGAATACATAATATGTACATTGAATGCCTCAATAAAACTAACCTAATAACATGTTATACATTAAAAATTCAAAACAAAAATAAAAATTTGCAGTTATCAGTAATATGTACATTAGGAGGTGGAAAAGAACTCCTCCAACGAATATAGGGATCTACTTATCAGGTATTCTTTTAGTTTGTTTTTAAATTTAATAGGATTGTTTTCATTTTTGATGCTGTTAGGTAGATGCCTGAAGAACTTTAGCCCAATATAGGTTGTTTTTTTTTCATAGTCTTTTAATTTGTGATTCGTCGTTATGATATACTTTTTATTCCTAGTGTTATATGGATGACAGTTTGAATTGATATTGTTTAGATTATTTTTTGCAATGATAATTGTCTCAAGAATGTATTGCCCATAGACTGTTAAAATTTTTAGTTCTCTAAATTTTTCTTTTATTGACTCATTTTAACCAAGTTTCATAATTATTCTAATTGCTCTTTTTTGCTTTTTAATATTTTATCCATATTTTCCTTGGTTGTCGAACCATAAAGACATATTCCATATGATAAATGGGAGTGAATGTTTGCAAAATAAATGTTTTTTAAAGTTTTTTGATTACAAAAAAAGACATTCTAGAAAGTGAATAGAGCCCAGAGCTTAATTTTGATAAAACTTTATCTACGTGTTTATCCCAGCATAAATTTTCATCTACTACCAGACCTAAAAACTGTGTATTACTTTTATTTTCAATTTCTTGTGATTTATTTTAAGAAATTTTGATTTTTTTTGCGTTTAGCTTTAAATTGTGTTGCTCCAATGAATGCACAATATTTTCTAGCTCTATAAAACTTGATATTTCAACTTCTTGAATGGAATTGGCTGATACTTTAAGATTGATATCATCAGCTAAAAACAAAGATTATTTTCTGGTACGCATGTGAGAGAATTACCTATATCATTTATGTAGCAAAGAAACAAGAGGGGGCCTAAAATAGATCCTTGAGGCACGCCATATTTTACAATTTCATTTTTTGAAAAGAATTTTAAAACTCTGTGTTCATGGGTTGTATAAGTTATTTCAACGAATTGAGTCCGATTATAAAGATATGATTCAAACCATTTTATTGATTTCTTTGTTACACCTAACATTACTAATTTGTTCAATAACTTAGAATGATTGACACTATCGAAAGCCTTTGATAGGTCCATAAAGATTCCTGATGTATAGGGTAGAGTGGGGGAATTGGGACCCGGGGGTACTTGGGAGCTATTTTTTTTAAATTTTTAAATTTTGTATTATTTATTTTTTAAACAAAATTGTAAATACGTTAAAGTTTAGGCATTCTAAAGGGGTTTCATCAGAAATTATTGTATAATTGTAATCTTGTGTTTAATGTATAAAAAAAAATTAAGCCGTGTTTTTTCCGAATGTTAAACATGTGGCAAAACTTCAGCGTGGTAGTATTTCGAGTTATTTTTTATATATTATATGAACTAATAATCATAGCAAAATGTATTTTTTGACACATTAAAGGTTTAAGCAATAGTTTGTTAGGGCTTTAAAATTTTTAAAAAAATTAAAAATTAATTTTATTAATAAAAAATAAAATGGGTCCCAATTACCCCGGGTTGGGGAAATGGGACCCATATTTTTTTGTGTGTTTTATTTGATTTTCAGTATTTATCTTCATTAAAATCAATAATTATATGTGGCTGCAGTGGTATAAAGGAGAAAACAAGTTCATGTGGCCTATCAAAGATGATGAACTTTCAGTTCCAGAAGAAGACATATTGTGTGTTTTGGACAATCCCCCGATTCCAGTCTCATCGCGTGGTTACATCGGGTTGGAATCACAGATGTACAGAAAAGTAAAAAATTTATTTTACAACCACTTGATAAGAAACTAGGGCCTAAAAGAGTGAGCTAAGCCCAAAATTGGCCTATTTTAACTTATATTTGGACTAATAACTACCATTTATTAGAAATTCTTTCGGCTGAAAAAGCGAAATTCCGGAAAGTTTGCATATGACCAGAAAAAAAGTTAAACATCAAATACACTTGTAGTTTTTTTTTATTTAATTATACATGTCTTTAACAGTTTAAATCTATATTTGCTGGCTGTTATCTGCTCTGGTTAATTTTTCCTATTTTATTTAGAAAAAAGTGTAATGTTTTGGAAAAAATAGTTTGAACTGTTGAAATGTCCTAAAAAAATTTTTTTTTCAATAAAAGTATGTTGCATTTTGTTTATTAGGCTTTCATTTTTAGAATCCTATTACCCCCACAAATTAATATTAGGTGCTTATGGGTTTATAAGCATAGGTCCTAATTACCCCATGTGGGGTAATTGGGTTCCAAATTATTTTTTTTTTCATAGTAAAATTTATTTAAAAAAATGAAAAACAATGTGATAAGAAGAGAAATTACAGTTGGAAACCTTGTGCATGCTCATATTTTGATTTTTTCTGACAATAAACATATAATTGAAAAAAATAAAAACATGGGTCCCAATTCCCCCACTCTACCCTACTCTCCTTTGTCTACGGATTCAATCAAGGACTCAATATATGTCACTGCTGCTGTAATTACAGTTTTCCCATGCCTGAAGCCGTGCTGAAAATCATTTAATAGCTGAAATTCTTCTAATTATTTTAATGACTGATTGGAGACAATTTTTTCATAAATTTTTGTTACTACAGGAAGAAGAGAAATTGGGCGATAATTTGACACTGTTTCTAGATCATTTTTTTATGGATCGGTATAACTTTAGATATTTTGAGTTGACTGGGGAAAATTCCTGAAATAAATGATGAATTGATTAAATGACTTAAAATCTGACTGAGATATTCTTTAGCATATTTTATGACTTTAACAGGGATGTCATCATAACCAGTCGAGTTTTTGTTTTTCATTGAGTTGATTATCTTTTCCACCTCACCTGAGTCACAAACATAAAACCAAAACCAGCTTTAATACGATCATCTTTTTTATGATTGTTTTCAATTACATTGTGTTTATCATTTTTATCCTCAAACTCGTAATCACCATTATCATCAACTACATTAACAAAGTAGCTATTGAACATATTTCATATAATACTAGGGTCAACTACTTTATAATTTCCTTGCTGTAAACAGATATTTTTGTTTTTATTTCCTTTCCTTTCTCCTACTTCAAAATTTATAATTCCCAAACTGTTTTTTGTATGTTTGTGGACTTTTCAATTTTATTTTCATGATTTGTTTTGGCTTGAGCTAGTTTAATTTTATAGTCCCGCTTTTTTTGCTTCAGTTCTTGACTCCCAGAACTGTTTTTGCTCTCCCGATTTTTTAGAGTCAGATGCAATAGTTCTTGTTTTAAAACTTTTAGTTCTTCTGAAATCCATTTATTTTTACAAGGTTTTTTAGTCACTGTTACTTTGGGGAATGTAATGTCAAAATAAAATTTGAACGTATTAAAAAATTCATTATATTTGTTATTTACAGGGGCCATGTAAACATTTTCCCAGATTTCATTCTCTAAAAGCCTTTTGAACATTTTTAAGTTTTCGTCTGTAAATTTATGAACTGTATATGTTAATGGTTTTCGCTTTTTATGTTTTAACATTTCATTTTTAATGTAAAGCAACTGACCATCATGATCTGAAAGACAGATTACAAAACCTTCAACCACCATTGAAGTATTATTCCACTTTTTTTGCAATAAAATTGTCGATTGCTGTTTTAGAGTTAACTGTGACCTAGTCGGGAAGTCTACAAGATATTTCATGTTATGACATTTTAAAGTTCTTTTTAATAGTTTATGCTTATTATCATTTTTTAGCACATCAATGTTTAGATCCCCCCCCTGGAACAATATGTTTAAATGTTTTAGAGAAATGGTCAATTAATGTACTTAGCCTGTCTAAAAATATCTCACAATCTGAGGAAGGTGATCTGTACAATCCTATTACTAATATTTTAAAATTATTATCAATGATGTAGCTACATGCATAAAACTCGAATTGCTTATCTTTAAGTAATCTATCAGACAGAGAATTTGGTATACCCACCCGCTTCCACTCTAAATCTTTTTGGCAAAGTATAGCTACTCCTTCCTTAGTTGCTGTGTCTCTACAATGAAAACTATTTATTTCATAGTCTTGTAGATTGAGTCTATTAATTTCATTTTCCTTCATATCATGTTCGGATAATATGATAATTTTGGGTTTTAATTCGTCTACAGTTATTAGTAATGGTTCAATTCTTGATGCAAGATGCTGAATATTTTGGTGAAAAATGTTTAACGTTTGAATTCTTTTTACTGTTTTTTTTTTAACTGATCCCTGCCATTGGATTGAGGGGGGAAGCGGGAGTTATTATGTGGATTATGTTTGTCTGATTTAGCATATTTAGGTGTATTCTCAGTAAATGTGTGATCGGTGGAGTGGTGAGTAAGGTTTGCTGTGAAAGTGTGATTATTTATAGTTGTTTCTTGTTCATGTGTTACATTTAAATAAATTGGACAGTTGCTTAAAACTACACTGGAATAACTTGGGATGGAACTTCCATTAAAAAATGAGGATGGGACTCTGTTTCATTAGGAATGGACACTTCCACTACACTGTAACCATCTTCTTCCCCAGATCTTGAAGATCCTCTCCTCCAGCTGTTGTTTGGAGTCAACGGTGCTAGGCTCGATCTCAAGGGTGGGAAGTCATTGATATTCAGGTAGCTAGGTGACTGCAGAGGACTTGGTGTTGTTTGCTTCTGACACTCTTCGGAGATTGTGTCATGAAGCTTTTCAGTAAAAACTTTATATGATAGTCCTGTTCTTTGCTGGTCATAATAGTTCTTGGAGGCAAAAACACTTGGTGAGATTTTTTCTCTGCAGCAACCCATGGGTGAACAAAACAGTTTTTTCAGGTTTATTATAAAAATTTGGTTTGGTAACTAATCCATTTACTGTGACTCCATTAGGTAGTTTTTGGCTTGTTAGGTACTTTGTTTGAAGGACTTTAGGCTTCCCAAAATATTTTTTGAAAACTGTTGCCACTCAACTCATATTGTTATAATGTTGTAAGTCTGCTGAAATGCTGTGTGCGAATGCAGCTTGATCGTCATCTTTAAACTTGTGAAAATGTGTTCTAAACTAGCTTCAACACATTTTATTTTACCACTTAGGAATTCTTGAAATTGAAAATTGCTGCTTGCATTATTTTTAAGTTCAGAGATACCACAGATATTTTCGGGCGTACATCATTTCCGCGGTTTGCGGAGAGCCAGGTAGAAGGGTTGCATCTTTTGCGCGGTGAGCTCCAGGGGGCTCTCAGGTACATGCATCATCTGCGCGGTGAGGGGTGGCGGAAGCGGCATTCTGCGGGACACAATATCGTGGCAGCCTTGCCATACCTTTTACATTAATTCATTTTTACCACTAAATGTGGTAATGGATTACTGTGTTACTCAGTTTTATTGTTATACCATGTAAAACATCTCCTTTGGACATATGCGTTAAAAATAGGAAGTTTTTATTTTTTCTCGATACTCATTATTCCATGTTTACTTTTTTAGTCGAGACCATCAGGTGTTACTTGCATTAGCCTAATAGCTGGTTAAATCATTAGTTAGTTAATTGTTCTTACAGTTCAGTTAGAATGAATAATTTTGTAATAAAAAATAGGTTAAAGTAAGAATTTCTTTCTATATTACTTAACTGCTTGTTGTATCTATTAAATAAAATAGTCTGCTATACTCGTTCCAATGTTCCAATCCACCAATCGGCGTTTAAAAACATAATATTCATTTGTGTGTTAATGGTTGGAGCTACTCTTATGCAGGCACTAATTGCAGAACGAAACAAAATGAATATTGTTTGTCGATTACTAAGTTAATGAAATCAATTTGTACGGATCGGGTATTTATTATTGCTGGTAGGGGGAAAATGTTGTGAGTATTTCGGGAGAAAAATACAACATTGTCTCCCTTGTCAAAATTGTTACCCTCGGCAAGCCTTGGTCGCCAAATTTTTCACTCGTGAGACAATGTTGTACCATTCTCTCAACACGCAATTAACTATTGTTATGTTACGAATAATAGTTTTTTTAAGAACAAGTGTAGTATGGGCATACCACATTTTTCTTGACAAATTTCAGCATGTATAAAAAATCACACTTTGTGAAAATTAAGGTATTCTATACCTTAATGACGATTGAAGTTATTTCGAATACTAGTATCATAGTGGGTGATCCACAACGTCACAAAAAATGTTAAATAAAAATGTATATAACATTTACAACTGCGGACATTGCATTTTGCTTTTCAAGTGATATCAGTTTAATGTGTATATTTGTTGTCATTTGTGATTAAATATGTGATTGCTTCAATGAATGACAAGAGTGACACTTTTTTTACTTTGATTAGGCCTATTTTGTGAAAATGAGTTAATCATATGTAGCGTTTAACCACACCCTGAAAGTGGCAATTGGTTGTTCTACCCCATGATGAAATTAAAAATAATAATGTTTCCTCAAAAGAGTTTTCACTGTTTTCATGGTGAGCTAACAATATGTGTTGGCTACCATTTACTGCCCCGATGTTTTTGCTATTGTCAAAGTATGGCGAATTCCTCAGTAAAAGATTTGACTAAAAATAATAACACTAGGTTTTATCGGGGTTTAAAAAAATATTAGTATTGCATCCCTCAAGGAATTTATTCTCCAGTAAATGAGACTTACGGGGTACTTTGGTATTATACGGAGGCCACCCTCATACAGCGCGCTGCGGCGGTTTTGTTAAGTTATCATAAATATGTTGGGCGTACATCATTTGCGCGGTATGCGGAGAGCCAGGTAGAAGGGTTGCATCTTTTGCGCGGTGAGCTCCAGGGGGCTCTCAGGTACATGCATCATCTGCGCGGTGAGGGGTGGCGGAAGCGGCATTCTGCGGGACACAATATCGTGGCAGCCTTGCCATACCTTTTACATTAATTCATTTTTACCACTAAATGTTATGAATGGTTTTATTATTGTGAGGTGTTAGTATCGGCCAGGCTACTATAGTAACGATAAAGGCAAATGTTCCAATGGAAACTAACAATATTCATGCAAAAAATTGCAACCTGAGCAATTAATGTAATCCTCACTATACAAAATTCTTACTATAGATATACAAACGTAAATAAAATTATGCATGATAAGAGAATTTTGATTATTAATGGTAAAAAGTTTATTACGGCTAAATAATTTAAAGAACAGTATAACCAAACGTGGGTTTGAAAAACTTCGACCACAAATATGTTATAGTTGTTTATTTGTCAACAAAATGATAATAAATTTTACGAAATTATTGGTTTATTTATTGCTGATTCAGTTATTATACTAAACATAAAATTACGCAAAACTATTACTGTACTTGTTTTAAAAACATTCACAATTATATTAAATAGACCTATTTTAAAATTACTCATGAGAATTATTGTTATTTTTTAACATAATAATATTTGTATAATATTAAATATTCGTAATACACATACACAATATGCAGAATGTCATATTATTATCTCATGCCCGGCGACCGCCTTGAATTAGCTAGAAATTTTATTACACGAGATACCTCTCATATTAGTTTTTAATCATACTAGGAAAATTAACCACATTTATTTTGTCAACGCAAGCGATGAAAGAAACAGAAAATCGAGTCATGAATGTTGCCGATGAAAGTTCGGCCATCCCTAGTCGGCAGGCAGAGGCAACCTGGACGGGACACCGCGCAAATGATGCAAGGGGATTAAGCGACCCTTCAGAATATTTAACAGCAGGCTTACATACCGCGCAAATGATGAACGACCGCATATTTTCCTCCATTTGTGGATTTTTTCAATATACCTTAATGCTTCAATTATCATGTAGGACAGTTTTTTTTTATAACTGGCGCCAATTCTTGGGTCTTATGGACGGCGTGGGCCCCAAGAATTGGCGCCAGTTATAACCTTATAGACCTACATGACATCCAATGTTTTCCGTCATTTTTTGTAATCTTTTAAGGGTAGACGTTACAAATTCGAAAGGAAACAAATAATAATTTAAGGGAAGAACTAAACAATGTTTACCGCATCGCCAGTTGCTCATTTTTTGGAGACCGCCAACGCCCACGTAAAGTCCCTCAAAAGCCCTATCCTCTATGTGCATTAATTCAGCGGTATTTATTTTTACATTTTGGTAGATTATTTGTTATAACAGCAGTTCATTAGAATATATTTGAAATTACGGTTCAGAATTAATAAATAGCAAACATTCATAAAGTTTAAAGACAGTTTTTAAGGCAGATGTTTCTTTATAATACAATTAAAAAATTAAAATAAAAAAATAAATCACAGAAATAAGGTGCATACACGTCACGTCACGTCCTCACACGGCCAGAATGGCGATTCCGAAGGGGGTGTTAAACATATTCGCTTTCGCACCGTACGCAACGACCTCATTCGCATCCGCACATCAGGATAAGACATCTAAAGTCGCGGAGAAAAGCGTATTAAATAAGTACCCCTAGCGTATTAATTGTGTATATAGATTAAAATTATTTTGATGAATAAAATTTTTTATGATTACATGTCTAATATAAAATACAACATCCAACCAACCCTAGAAAGGCCAAATGGTGGGTTTCTGTGGGGCCAGGCAGTGCCTCCTGTGAAGCATTTTATGTTAACTGTTATAATATACCTGTTTTTTACCTAAACATATAACATTATATACCATTGGATTTGGGACATTCTATAGAATCTAAATATACTAACAAACCCTGAATCTTTGTTCCAACAAAAATGGTACATGCCAAAAACTAAAAAACAAACACTTGCTAAGAACTAAATTTCAAAAGTAAGGCCTTCCAAAAAATAGAACCAATTTTTTCGAAAATCCAAGATATACAAGATGTTTGAAATTTATTTCCTTGCACAAAAATACAAGAATATTTGAAACCACTATAAACGTTTTTAAGTTACGGCGTAAAATGTGAAACTCAACATTTAAAAAAAATTTGCATGCTTATATACTTTTTAGGCCTACGCATAGTAAAAGACCAAAAACATAATAAAAACACATATATTCTGATAGAGCAGTAAACATAGATCAAGAAAATATAAATATCCGTATTTATACTTTTTCCGTAAATATAGTATTTCAGTTTAAAAATAAGTTTTGTTTTTACTTACGGGATTTTACACAAAAAACTAACAACTTCAAACACACGTAAAAAATAATTATTAGGTGTATAAAAAATCCAAGATATACGAAATGTTTGGAATTTTGTGCCAAATCATAAAATATATAGTTTATGCGATATAAAACAACTTATAAGGTCTTTAAGTGGTAAAATATGAAAAAGAGAACATTTTTTTACTCGGCGCTCTGTCATGCTCTGATATCAGAGCAAGATTTTCTTCAAAACACTCTTACTTTCTTGATTTTATGGGTTATATTAGCCGTTTAACATACCAAATGAGTCAATAAGAAAAATGTAGAAAAATAATAATATTTTTTCAGTAGGTAAACCATGGAAACAACGATAATTTTTGTTTATAAACAATTTTATTTGGCCTATCTTTCTCACAACTCACGAAAAACCTGGAGTCAAAGTTTTCTTCCATTATTCATCACTGATTTACACATAAATACCTACGAATAACACTATAATAACGATTTTTATTCACTAAAGCAGTCACAACTAACAAAAAAAAACTTATAATCGACAGCTGTGCACCACAACAAAGAATCATCTGGCTGCAATGCGACACGTCTACAATACAACAGGTGCTCTGACGGATTGAGACATTCCATAACTTTGACCAACTGCAAAAACCAAAATATCGCTCCAGGAAACTTTCAAGTATACTTAGAGCGGTAGAGGATTTCTTCCTCTTCATTTCCGTATTTTTGAGCCGAACCCAGATACAAACAATTTTGGGGTAGAGAATGTCTTGCTACTGAGTGAACAGAGTTGTACTGTAGTGTAGTAGGTAAAATTTTAACTCTCCTTATGTAAGCGCAGTATAAGAAGTTTCCATTGGTTCCGTCGACGACGAGCCACGCCATGGGAACTCCCACAACGTCACAATGAGAGAAAGAGCCACGGGTACGCTGTAGATACTGTTACGGGCCTACGGGTTCTAAAATAAAAACACTGGCGATTTCATAAACTAACTACTATTTATTACCTAATCTTGCAGTTATAAGGAGTTAATTTCCTATCTAAACCTAGCTAACCCTATCTAATCTATCTCGAATACAATAAACTTAAATTGCTACTTACAGCTAGTTATTCTAATTATCTTATTCGATACTGTCACTAAAAACTGTCACTATGTACTGTCACTGTCACTGAGCACTGTCACTGTCACTGTCACTGTCACTGGTCACTGGTCACTCGCACGCAGTATCATCGGACCCAAGACTGACTGACTGACTCATCGGCGGCGCGGGCTCCTTTTTATATGGTCCCGCGTCGAAGAGGCTAGGCTGGTTCGAGTACTGGAAGGTTCCGGAAACCCCTTTGTCGGCAGGTCAAAGGGGCCGTCGACGGCACCTGCCGCCGCCCCTACACCCCGCACTCTCGCATCCCTGGGAGGTTCCAGAGAGTTCCGTAGTCGCGGCCTTCCAGTCGTTCCGTAACACCACCCCCTCCTTAAGACTGTTCTGCCCCAGAACAGATCCTTCCTGTTGCCTGGAGTCTCCGAAGGTGATGTTACTGTCTCTCCAAGGGTTGACCACTACGAGGATGCCGGTCCCAGTGAAGATTTCTTCTACCATGCGTCTAACTATTCTCCAGTCCAAGCCATCGTAGCCGCATCCTAACTTGGGGATAGCCAATTTGTCAACTCCGTAATGAAGGAGCTTGTCCCGCAAGTCTACAAGACTCTTCCTCAATAAGTTGTAAGAGGGTTTTGTGTTGGAGATATTCTTGGTCACACGATAAAATAGGTGTTGGCCATTATTCTCAAGATGGAGTGCCTTGCCAATGATGGGTATCTGACGCTCGAGCTCCTCGATCTTTCCAAACTTTTTCCTGAAAACAGTAGCTATACCTCGGGACATTCTCAAATCTTTGGCCACACAGTGAGCTAGCGCATACTTCGTTGGCAACGAGTAGATGTCCTTATAAGCCATTCTTATTGCTCCATAGCGTTCCTCCTTCCCATCTCCAGACATTCCATCCTCAAATCCCGTCGGTTCCGTAGAGAGGTTCCTAACTCGTTGCTCTTCTTGCTTCCCGTGGTCTCCTTTGTATGGTGTTAGGCGGTTGAAATGGACTTTAGGTTTACCTCTTGGGAGCTTTTAATCCGGTAGACCACATCGTTTATTCGACTTAGAATCTCGTACGGTCCCTCCCACGAACTCTGGAGCTTCGGTGAGTATCCACAACGCCTTCGAGGATTATACAGCCAGACTATGGTCTCCTGGTTTGAATCCACCTTTTTCAGCCTTAATGTCATACCTTTCCTTCATCCTGTCACTTGCACCAAGGATGTTGATGCGGACCTTCTCATGTATATCATCCATCCACTTTCTTAAGCTCGATATGTAGTCTTCACCTACCACTTGTTCATCAGGGGTAAACCCAAACTGTAGATCACATGGCAGACGAAGTTCATGGCCAAATATCACATTGGCGGGTGTCTGTCCGGTGGTCTCATTTAAAGAGCTTCGATACGCAAGCAGGAACAGATGCAGGTACTGATCCCAGTCTCTTTGATGTTCTGAGACAACTTTCGACAGATACCTTCCTATCGTTCTATTCATGCACTCCACCATGCCATCGGACTGCGGATGAAGTGGCGTCGTTCTAGTCTTCCGGATACCTAATACTTCACACATCCTGAAAAACACAGCTGACTCAAAATTCCTGCATTGGTCAGAGTGAAGCTCCAAAGGAACGCAAAATCTGCAGATTAGTTCCTTAACCAATACGTCCGCTACTGTGGTGGCTTCTTGGTTGGGAAGTGCATAGGCTTCTACCCATTTGCTGAAATAGTCCATCGCAACCAAGATAAATTTGTTTCCTGCATCTGAGACAGGAAATGGTCCGGCTACATCGATGGCTATTCGCTCAAACGGAGCCCCCACATTGTATTTCCTCATCGGCGCCTTCGGTCTCTTCATTGGGCCATTTGATGCTGCGCACGTCACACACTGTCTGCACCAGTCCAACACGTCAGCCTTCTGATTGGCCTAGTAGAAGCGTTCGCGGACCTTCTCTAGCGTTCGATGTACTCCTTGGTGTCCTCCGGAAGATCCGTCATGGAGTTCTTTCAGCACCTCAGGCACCCTTTTCTTTGGGACTATTATCTGAAGCCTTCGGCGACCCCCTTCCTCCGACTCAATCGTGCGCTTTAACACGCCGTTGTCGACCAAAATCGAGTCCCACTGTGCCCAATACGTCTTCACATTCTTTGACAACGGAGCAACGTCCTGCCATGAAGGTCTTCCTTCTTCTGCCAGCTTCCATTTCGTTAGGTGTGTCAGGTCAGGGTCTTCACGCTGATCTTTTGATAGCTCTTCGTTTTCCCATGCGTGGTTGACGACAGTCACACGGTTCACTAATGCGCTCCTTTCTTCCTTTGACTCCGAGGAATTGGTTGTACACCTACTCCTGGAATGGCCCAGTTGTCCGCAGTTCCAGTAGCGGATCTGCTTTCGTCTGGTCTTCAAAACCTCTATGACCTTTTTCACTAACTCATCAAGGTCGAGAGGGGTCGTAGGCTCAGACTCCACCGCTCGGACCCGTGCCTGCCCTCGCACTGACTGTCTGACGGCCTCAAACTCTAATGCTTGAGTGAGCGCATCACTTTGAGTTTTCGGCCTGGCGAGCTTCACTGCCTGCTGAGTCTCAGGATCTCGCAGTCCGTCAAGGAATTTATCCACTGCTAAGCTCTCGCAGACATCGTCCGGAACCGATGGATAAGCGTTTCTTACCAGGCGGGCAATATCAGCCTCAAATTCTTGAAGCGACTCACTGGGCCTCTGACTCCTGTTCCTTAGCTGTGACCGGTAGAGCTGGTCCATATGCCGATGTCCGAACCGCATCTCCAGTTTGCTTACAAGCTCTTTATAACTGTGCCGCTCCGACAATGGCATGGCCTGCAGGACTGCTAACGCATCACCCCGTAGAACCAAGCATAGAACAGAAGCCTTAATCGCCTCGGACCACTGATGAAACATAGCTGCCGTCTCGAAGAGGGTCATGTAGTCCTCCCAGGGGGTTTTACCATCAAAGACATGAACGACGTTGTGTGGGTTCAAGGTTGCAACAGTCGACGGCGTCTTGAAGTCTTCACCGGTGCCTGCCTGCCGAGATTCAGCAGTATGGATGGGGCTGGTCGATGATGTAGACACGAGGCTTCCCGATATGTCCATATTTAACCTAAGCTTACTAACTAACTTATCCTCTAAGTTTTTCTCAATAGAATCTACTTTATTATCAATTTCACTAATTTTCCCAACCAACCTACTGCCTATTTCGCTCATTTTCTCTTGTAACACTGATAGATCATTTTACAAACTAGTGACTTTATTAGAATAATCTTCTAATCTATTTTCAATGCTTTTAATTTCAACCTTTAAATTAGTTTCTAGAGTTTTATTTGACTCATCGATCTTAGTTTCCAATGTTAACATTTTAGTGTCTAGAGTTTTATTTGAACCATCGATCTTATTTTCCAATATTAACATCATCTTATTTAATTCGGTAGTTTCAAACAAAATGCTGTCGGGATCTTCGCATGCATCTAACAAAGCCTGTCTAAGACGTTGCTGAAGTACAGTTTTTGTTCCGGAAATATCCCGTTCTTCCAATTCTTTTTTTAGATCAGCTACTTTTAACTCACAAAGTTTTTGTTTTCTACAAGCCATATTATTCAATACAATTTAAACAATTAACAAAATAATTTCAGAACCTAATATAATTGATTTAAAATGTACTAATTCTACCTTTATTTATTAATCTCTCGTAAAAAATGAGCTAATAAAATACAAAATTGCTTCAATAACACTACAACACAATATGGTAAATTAACTAATGCAACAAAAATTAATTTAAAATCTATCTCTACAATTATTTTTCAATGAAATCGCCAAATATCTACACTTCTGACACCAATTGTTACGGGCCTACGGGTTCTAAAATAAAAACACTGGCGATTTCATAAACTAACTACTATTTATTAACTAATCTTGCAGTTATAAGGAGTTAATTTCCTATCTAAACCTAGCTAAGCATATCTAACCTATCTCGAATACAATAAACTTAAATTGCTACTTACAGCTAGTTATTCTAATTATCTTCTTCGATACTGTCACTAAACACTGTCACTATGCACTGCAACTGTCACTGAGCACTGTCACTGTCACTGTCACTGTCACTGGTCACTGGTCACTCGCACGCAGTATCATCGGACCCAAGACTGACTGACTCATCGGCGGCACGGGCTCCTTTTTATATGGTCCCGCGTCGAAGAGGCTAGGCTGGTTCGAGTACTGGAAGGTTCCGGAAACCCCTTTGTCGGCAGGTCAAAGGGGCCGCCGACGGCACGTGCCGCCGCCCCTACACCCCGCACTCTCGCATCCCTGGGAGGTTCCAGAGAGTTCCGCAGCCGCGGCCTTCCAGTCGTTCCGTAACAATACGATCCGCGCAGCGAGCACCTTGCACGAGCTCCTCGAACGAGAGGCCTAACACAAGCTTATAAACGAGTGCTTTAGGCACATGAGCCTTAGACAACTGCCCTAGATGAGTACCTTAGGCGTAAGCGAGCACTACACAAACACCTTTTAGAAGCACACGCATGATCAATTCACGGAAGCGCATTGAACGAGTGACATAAGCGTCTTATCTGCCTTTAATATTCAGTTATTTCGAATATAACTCGATTGATATTTTGAAATAATATCAAACCATCAGAGTATAATATGGAAATAATGACATTACAGTTTCTTAGTTCTGTTGGGGCTGGTGTTTAGGCGTTTGTCTCTTTTGCTCCACGGTTAAGAGTCATTTTGGAAACATCGCTTTTGCTCCACGGGTCAGTAGGTAGATTTCAGAGCCGCCCAAAACATCGTCTTTGCTCCACGAGAGAGGGGCCGGCGCTTCTTCTCCCCCAAATTCTCTCTTTCGCTCTCCTGCAAGCTCCAAGTTATTTCTTGAATACTCCCATCTAATCGTAATATGCAATTTTGCTTTTTTGCCCAGACGAAAATATTTATAATGGAAAAAATGTTACACTACTTCAATTATAACAGTAACGACAAGTAAACAAAAATACAAAATAAAATAGTATTACTATGTCTTACCCATCTTTTATTTATTTTATACAATAAATCACGATTAGAAACAGGGGAGCCTTATTACACAGGATCAAGCTTTTAGGCATGTGCATGAGATTCAAGGTCACTAGATTTATTCAAACGTATAATTTTTGCAGATTGCTTCTTTTTTTTAAACAAACTAAGTAGCTTTAAAGTAATGTGACCTTCAATTGATTTAAATTTTACTTTTTATAGGAAACAATATTGGTCCCAAAACAGCTTTATTAATATAAAACAGATTATCAGCAGATCGAGATGGAAGACAACTCAACTGAGCTTTAATCAAGTTTTATTAGGTTGTCTAAATAGTGTTTGACGCCCGGCGAAAATATACTGCTCAAACGTGGTTTTATGTTCCATACTCATGCCTAAAATCTTTATCTTTTGTCAAAAGGCTTCTGTGTCTATAATAATAAATTATTGTAAAAAATAAATTAAATATGGTTAAGTATTAAATAGTAACAACATTTTTTATGTAAGTTATTTCTTTTACACAATATTGTTTACTTGCGCTTACTCTTACAATTGAAGAAGTTTAACATTCTTTCAAAACTCAATATTTTCCATTAGGCAAAAAAAGTAAAGTTGCAGTATTACGTTAAAAATGACATTTTTCAAGTAAGAACCTGGATGTGAGCGAAAGAGAGATTGTGAGGGAGAGGGAGCGCAGGCCCCTCTTTCGTGGAGCAAAAGCGATGTTTCGGGCGATTCTGAAATCTACCTGCTGACCCGTGGAGCAAAAGCGATGTTTCCAAAATAACTCTCAACCGTGGAGCAAAAGCGATGCAGCCGTGTTTAGTAGGGCTCAGTTTTTAGCCCTTTCCTTTTCATCTTAGCAATCGACTATATTGTTGATACCCTTTTCAAATAATCAACTCCTCAAAATGTTCATACTGTGGTTTATAAAGTAATACTTAAAACCATTAGGAGTACAAAAAAAGATTTAAGGAAAAAACAGTGCCCTACAAGGTAGTTTATAGGGTTGGATACCCGAATAATACATTAAAATTAATAACGTAATACAGGCATATTTTGTTCGAATTATAAATAACTTTTCATAAATTTCTATGCAGTTAGATATGTTTGCAGGTTTTACAGGAGGAAGACGAAGGAAATGAAGGATGCCAGGCGGGTGCCGTTGTTGCCGCTGCAGTTTTTGTCCGGATAGCGGGAACATCTTATAGGCCACTGACCGAAACGCTTCGCCATTCGCCCAACTTCCTGGACAACGAGCGTCCCCGGGAGACAAGAAGGCCTCCAGTCGCAATATTTTAACCAGAGACTACAGCTTGTACTGAATTTTAAAACTGCAAACTTTATCTGATGATAAATCGATATTTTGTGGGGTATTTTTGGTAGGAATGAGTTTTTTTCTTGGAAAGCGGTCACACCTATCGATAATGGAACATAATCAGTGATTTTTTTGAGCCGAAGACCAAATAAGACATAAACAGCCGGGATACCAAAGCACTTGATATCCGACTGATTTGTATTGTTCTTTCATGGTTGCAAAGAATTTCGGAACCAAAGAACATAGGCCTTTGGAGGCTCGGGTTTGAATGATATGAAGAGACATTTTCAAAACCCTAAACATTCACAATGCCTGCATACCATCACATCAACGTGACGCAAGGGCCGAATAAAACGCTTTTTTCACAACAGTATTTGTTCGTGATTTTGAGCCAAGGCTGGAGTTGATATTATTACTTAATTACAATATAATAAGTGAAGTTTGTTGTAGTTCTGTGCAGGATATAAGCCGGATGTTTTTTTTGTTTGTTTTTTTCTGGAGACTTGTTTACTCCAGTGGTGTTTGTGGTTTAATGAACCTTGGCTGCTTGCACATGTGGAATCGCTAAATTAAGCACTTCAAAAACCAAAAGGGAATCTTAACTTCGCGTTTCCTGTATAAGCATCTATGACTGAAAGTGACTTCAAAGTTTACATTAAAAACTCTTGGCGGTGAGTTGGGTGGAGTCACTAGTTAATTCCCCAGCCTGCCAGTTTGTTTTCAGTGTAACTGTCCTATAGCTGGCTATAGATAGCATGTTTAGTTATTTCTATGTGTGTTAGTGGTGTTTTGTTTTGTTTTGTTTTGTTTTGTCTTTTGTTTGTTTTGTTTTGTAGTTTACGTACTTAGTTAGTACTAACCCTTGTCTTTAGAATTAGAATTGCTAGGAGTACTTTTCAGTTTTATAAAAAGTTATTGATTTTATGAGCATATAAGCACTATTTAAATCCCTTCTATATTCAGCATTCGTGATATCCGCAATGCTTTGTTCTTTGTTTTCCTTCGAAAGGCTTAAATAAGATAATGCTTTAATCTTTAAGAGTACGCCCAGCAAAGCGGTTCTTGCTTGTAGTGATTACGGTAAAAGAGCCGGATTGCTTCACTTCTCTATATGATTCTATCTAGACCTTGGTGAGAGGGTTTTAGGCTTGATCAATGGCTCCTCCTATGACATTCCATACCTCAGCTGTCGTGTGTAGACGCCTGCTGACCTCTCCTATTAGCACCATAAGAAATCCGGCTATCCTTGTATTCTATTTTCCTCCTTTTTTGTTGTAAAGAAGTTCATATATGTCTAAACCAAAACTTTGTTTTAAAAGTAAATATACGTTCAAACTCTTTGCAAACTTTACAGTAAAATTAGCTATTCTTGTAGATTTCCGGTGTGTAATATGTGACTCCACCATTTTTCAATCCTGGATGACCTTGACACAATTACAGCACATTGAATATTTTTTTACGGTTACTATAACTTTTGGGAAATGAAATTTTTCTTATGTGAGAGATTTTTGGAAATATTTCCAAAAGTGCAAGTCCCGTTATTAGGTAACCCAATATTATGTGGAAAGCAGAGAGAGCAAGATTTTTATTAAATTGTAAGCATAGCAGGGGATTATTCCAGGAGAGGGGGAGTTAGCTGTAGTGGGGGTAAGCCAATAAGTACCACTTAATGGGCTAGTTGTTCTTTATTACAATGATGGGAGCACTAAGCGGAGAATGTATATCAACCCGCTACGGCTCTAGTATTTTGTACTGTATAATGAGTAACGGTATATATTCCTAAGATGAAGAGGTGCATGACAGAATCTTTCGGAATCTAGTTTTATCTATGGTACCACCATAGATTTTGGTACATGCAATGATTACAGTTGGTCTTTCCATCGTAACAAGCATAGATAGATAGGTATACTTTTGACCATTATTTGCTTGAGGCATGTAATGTAAGGGTACGTCCATGACGCACGCTGGTAAAAGCAGGAAGTCGAATTCAGATTTCCGGTGCCGAATAAATGACTCCGAGGGGTGGCAATAACGCACGCTGGTTACAAGTGCTGACAGAGCTTGGGTCAAACCAGATCAACGTAGCTGCGTGGCGTGTAACCTAAGAGATATAATGAAACCTTTATTTCAGCTTGGTAACAATCTTGCAATAAACCTAAAACTAGCTAGAAGTTCAATACATCATAAAAAGCCATAGTATTCACCAAGAGTACAGTTACTAGTAAATTAAGATAAACAATGTAGTTTATTTCCATAATACATAAAAAACCCTAACCCATATGTTTGGAACCAGCCTAATCTTACCGTCGGAGGGGGGGGGGGTGGGTTAGGGGCAACTTCTTCATCTAAAAAAGGTATTTTTCTAAAAATGTCGGGAATATTTATAATAAAAAATTAAAGTCGTAAAAAATCGTAAAAATCGTTGATCTCAATAATATTTATTACGGACATGTGAGCGTAATCGTGCGATCAATTAGTTCAAAAGCCAGCCCTATGGGACCATCTAAAGGGGAGGGACAAAGATAAATTTCCTCTTCAAAATAGTTTTTTTTTTAATTTTTACGTGAAAAATTAGAATAGTATGTTTTTGGTTTCCACCATTGAGTTCATTCGGCTCTAAAAAACAAACAATTCCGTATTTTCAATCGTTGCTCTATGTCTGTTGCTACCGAGATAAACACAGTACGTTGTCCTACAGGCAGGTTGTGTGAAACCAGAATATACAATTCGCTCCGGTATAAATCTGATTTAGACTACCTCCTCGTAGAAAACCGGCGCGCGCAGGTCACTCCCCTTTACTAACATGGGACGTTATGCACGCCGATTCTGACTCAATCGGCGCCGTCTGTCAGACTTGGAAAACCAGCGTGCGTCTTGGACCTGCCCTAAATGAAGAAATCATGTTTGGAGTCGTCCCTCCGGAATATTGCATTCCTACGGAAGTAAATCAGTGCATTGATAAGAAACTGAGAAGTGGAGAACACCTTATACTTTTAAATATTGGTAAAAATGGTCCGACCTAAATTAAATTTGGCACAGACATGTCAAGTACAGTAATAGTTCGGACGAGTTCGAAAACCAGCCCGATCGGACCATCGGAAATGGGGGGGGTGGGTAAGGGAGGATAACCCCCCCAAAATGGGTTTTTGGGATTTTTCACATTTATATAAAAGAAAATTATGAAAGTCTGGATTATACATTAAATTCAGATCAAAAAAACAAATAATTTGGTATTTTGAATTATTGCTTTATGTCCATTAGTTCCGAGATATAAACACAGTATGTAAACACAGTACGATGTCTCAATGTTAACCTTATGGGAAATAACTACAATTCTATATCTCGCTTATTTCTCAACTCATCTGAATGAAACTTGGTATATGGCTTCATCTAGTTGAGATCTACTGGATTATTGCACAAAATCTCTCTATTTCATATTTTCATATGCAAACCTGCATAATCATTTCTCATGTTATCCTTATGGAGAAAATAGTTGTGTTGTCATTTTAGGATTTAAATTGATTTTACTTAATTTGATTCTCTTTCTAAATTATTTATCTAAGCATTTGAAATTCGCTGTTATGCAGGTGAACGGGGGCATTTAACCTTACAATTAATCGGTATGTTATATAACAAAAATTGTTAAAAAAATAATAACTATTAATTTAACAGTATTTTTTATGTAGTTTAGTTACGTCTTATTTTAATTTACCACATAATTTCCTCTTAATAACAAACTTAATGTTATTGCCACAAGAACTTTTCATTTAAATTTCTTTAATTAAATAGTCTTTCATAATACTCTAAAGCTAGATACATGCTAAATGATGTTGGTTGTTGACTCTCGTGGGACAATTAATAGCTAATTATTAATACCTGAGGTTACATTACTTTGTTTATTGATAGTAGCCATCTTCACATTAAATACATTATTTTTAACATCAGAGCTCTGTCTGTTATTTTATTAATAACTTTGTTTTTTGTAGCTATGGTTTTTCTGCTTGTATTGAATAGTACACTTAACCAGACTCCGAAGAGCGCTGTATGGTTGATTTTTCATTGTTTTTGTTATTGTACTATTCTATTTTTCTTTCTGGTTCTTTTGCAGCCATGGTTGTTCTTGTTGTATTGAAGAGTAATCTTGCTTAACATATCTCCACAAAGTGCTGTATGTCGTTTTTACTTGTTGTTTATGTTTATATCTTAGTTGTTCTGTCAGTTAAAGAGTAACCTTAATTGAATAGCTCTTAAGAGCGCTTTATGAAACATTATAGTCCTTTGGTCTCTATTTATAAAGATAATGGGTTTTGATAATTAACTCCACAATTTTTGATTTCTTGAATTGTTAATCTTTTGACTTGTGCAGTTAGTCTACTTGCATTAACATACATAGTTGTTCTTTTGCTTTGTGTAGTCACCGATTACTATATGGTACTGCCTCATATAACTGTTACCACCATGTACGTTCTTCATTCTCCTTTGGACTGCTGTTCAGTGTAGGCGTTCTTTGCTCTGCTCTTGATATTGATATAACATACGCACAAAATAAACAAGCTAAGACCCACATACTAATACAACCAAAGCTAAATGTTTAATTCATTTTCTGAGCTGAGAATTGTAACATAGAATAACTGTATAGTTATTATTTTGCTTTTTATTGTACCGATTTAAAAACAATTTAATATATATCCTGTAATATATTACTATGTGTTTCATGCAATTGAGAGAATGAGAAGACCCCTTCAGTTAAATTAATTAAAAAGGTAGATATGTTTTCCCTACCTTGAACAAAATATTAAATTTTTTCTAATATATTCATGCTTTAGAGGTATATTACATGTAACTAAAGTATAGGTAAGACATAGGAAACAGAATAATACTAACGAAAAGCCATACATCCTCATTTACCAGATGAATGTTAACACAAATAAATTGTAATAGTAACTTTGTGAATCAACCATGTGCAGTTTTAAGAGTATTGAATTTAGCCTACACTATTAAAGTTACCTAAACATTAATACTAAAATAAACACTTCAAAGTACATCTATGAAGTTCAAACATAAAACACCCAAGAAAGGAATTTGAATTAACCATTAACTTATATTATTTTTTATTTAATTTAAATAAACAAAAGACTATGATTACTTTCCTTTCGTCTGCATTGGATTTGGAGTTCATATTTCAATAATTGTTTGAGTTGATGAAACCACAACATATAGCTAAGCACACACCAATGCTAATTTTTCCATTAATATTGAAACTAATGTCTCAATACCTCAATATGTGATAGAACTGTAAAGACTATGGTATTAGAGGTTAAGATGTACCCATGTACCAATTATTTTAATTAAAATCCAGTTCCTGAAATATAGCATTTTATATAATACCCCTTCGATTTCTGTGATGCAACACGTATCACCCAGTTTAAGCCTTAGCTAAGGCTAACATGATCCCATATATCAAGTATCCAACACTAAGATCCTCAGATATCAATTTCACATTAATAAGTTCACATTCTCTAGTGAACTTGTTTAAAAATCAATCGAGTAGTGCCTGTGGCCGGCCACGCGAGGTTAATTAAATGTTTCTTTTTCGAAAATTGTCCGTGTTAGTGTTTACAAAATTTTATTTTATGACGAAGATATGTGTTGAGTAAATTAATATTTGACGAAGGATTTGATAATGGGATAGAATCCCGAAACTAGTCATCCCCTGATCTATTTTGAGGATTGAAGACGGAAAGGTTAGTCACTTACTTATTTTTTTAAGTCATAACTTTAATTACATCGATTGCAATATTATTATTTGTAATAGAGATGAACGTATGTTAAATTAAGGAAGGTATTTATAGTATGATGGTAAAGTAATAATTTCCTCTCGTCTCCTAAGAAACCTGAGGTTCGATCATAAAACCGACTATGACTCAGTGGTTTTATAGCGATGCAGTGGATTGTTTTACCGTTGTCTCTGGTTTTTGTTCAAGTCTGATGCATTCACATTAACCTATTTCTATTTTAACGTTATCCATGGCTGCAAACCGTTTGGAGAAAGGCGTTTGATCGACCCTACGGTTGGTGTTTCAAACTCTGGTGTTCAAGCCAACTCGGTCGAGCACTTAGTACTTGGTGGACCAAGCCCTGCTCGGTAGTTCATTTTTAAACATTCCTTTTTAAACGGTTCCTTTTTAATATTATACAACTTGGTAGTTTATTTTAAAACAGTTCCTTTTAGCGAATTTCCCCTATAGGGAAGAAGCTATTACTGTAGGTCTCATGGTAAGACCTAAACCCAAGACCATGATAACTTTTCGTTTTGAGGCCCCCAGAAGCAAAAAAAACAACATTCGTTCAAATTTCTAGATATGTGTGTGTGTGTGTGTGTGTGTGTGTGTGTGTGTGTGTGTGTGTGTGTGTGTGTGTGTCATACAGACACACACACACACACACACACACATATATATATATATATACAGTGTGTAAAAAAAGTCCGTCCCCCCCACCTTAATTTTTTTGTTTGTTAAGACAAACGATTAACCTTTGGGGAATGATACTAACTCAACCCTAATTATTTTTTGACGTTACCAAAATTTTTGAGTGTCCCCCAAAAATGGGGGATTTTGGGGGCAAATCAAAATTTTCAAATGCAAACACCTTTTGAGTGACCCCTCATTTTAAAGAGCTTTCAAAAATTAGATGAATGGTGAAGATTGGAGGTCTCTAACGTGTTTCTATCCAAATTGACAGCTTGTCAAAGTTTTGAATACATCACATCCTTGAAACTGGCGTCTAGGACGTGTGGAGTTTTAATTCACCTTTGGTGATGTAAAAATGAAACGAGCCTGGGAAAAATGTTAGTAGATGAAAAAGTAGTCTCTTTTGGTGGTATTTAAAACTTTGAGTGTCCCCCAAAAATGGGGGATTTTGGGGGCAACTCAAAATTTTCAAATGCAAACCCCTTTCGAGTGACCCCTCATTTTAAAGAGATTTAAAAAAATTGGCGATTGGTGGAGGTTGGAGGTCTCTAACGTGTTTCTATCAAAATTGGCAGCTTGTCAAAGTTTGGATACGACTCCAAAAAACTTTGACAATCTGTCAATTTGGATAGAAACACGTTAGAGACCTCCAATTTCCACCATTCATCTACTTTTTGAAAGCTCTTTAAAATGAGGGGTCACTCGAAAGGGGTTTGCATTTGAAAATTTTGAGTTGCCTCCAAAATCCCCCATTTTTGGGGGACACTCAAAATTTTGAATACCACCAAAAGAGACTACTTTTTCTTTTAGTAAAACTTTTCCTAGGCTCGTTTCATTTTGACGTCACCACAGGTGAATTAAAACTCCAAATGCCCTAGACGCCATGTTTCAAGGATGTGTGGTATTCAAAACTTTGACAAGCTGTCAATTTGGATAGAAACACGTTAGAGACCTCCAATTTTCACCATTCATCTACTTTTTGAAAGCTCTTTAAAATGAGGGGTCACTCAAAAGGTGTTTGCATTTGAAAATTTTGAGTTGCCCCCAAAATCCCCCATTTTTGGGGGACACTCAAAATTTTTGGTAACGTCAAAAAATAATTAGGGTTAAGTTAGTATCATTCCCAAAGGTTAATTGTTTGTTGTAACAAACAAAAAAATTAAGGAGGGGGGGACGGACTTTTTTTACACACTGTATGTGTGTGTCTGTGAGCACGATAGCGGCCGTAAAAATGGTCCGATCTTAATGAAATTTGGTACAGACATGTAAAGTGGTAATCCCTTGGACAAGTTCGCAAACCAGCCCGATCGGCCCACTGTAAGGGGGTGTAATGGGGGATAAACCTCCTCAAAAATGGGTTTTTTGAGTTTTTAACATAGAAAAACAAAGATAATCCATTTTTTGTGGTTACCATTGAATTCAGCTCAAAAAAACAAACAATTGAGTATCTTAAATCACTGCTCTATGTCCATTGGTTACCGAGATATTGAAAGTGGTAAACACAGTACGTTGTCCCAATGTTAACCTTATGGGGAATAAGTAAAATTCTATATCTCCCTTATTTCTCAACATATCTTGATAAAACGTGGTAAATGGCTTCTTCTAGTTCAGATCTACTATATATTGAATTAAAACCACCCAGTTTTAATATACCTGTAGCAGCAAACCTGCATACTCATTCCCCATGTTTTTCTTATGGAGCTTACCAAAACATGTCAAATCTCGCTATGTTGGATAAAATAGATTGTTTTTCATTTGGAATTCGCTGAGTATGCAGGTCTGCTACGACGGGGGTATTTTACGTTCTTAGATTTTTACTGGCGATATAACCTCCTAAGGACACTTTTTTGAGTTATATTTAGTTATTTATTTTCAGCCTTTGAACGAAATTTTCGGAGCCGTATTTGAGATAATTGTATACAAAAGAGCTAAGAAGCAAGCAAGAAAACATTCTCGGTATGTGGGTATATGATAATAATATGTTATTCCTTCTTATTATTGAGTTCAAAACTTCGTCGACATAGGCGTAACTTAATTTAATTTTTAGGCCTAAGTTCAATGACCATTAAACACAATTCCATGTGTATGCTATACAATGTTACTGTTGAGATCCGGTCATTGCATCGAAAGTCATAAGATCGAAAGGCACTGGACCGACACAAAATAAAGTCATTAGATCGAAAGGCACTGCACCGACAGTCACTGGATCGAAAGGCACTGGACCGACAGGCATTAGATCGAAAGGCACTGCACCGACCGGGAGATCCGGTCATTGCATCGAAAGTCATAAGATCGAAAGGCACTGGACCGACACAAAATAAAGTCATTAGATCGAAAGGCACTGCACCGACAGTCACTGGATCGAAAGGCACTGTACCGACAGGCATTAGATCGAAAGGCACTGCACCGACCGGCATAGCTCCGACACTGTCGGAACAGTGCATTTCGATCTAATGCCTGTCGGTCCAGTGCCTTTCGATCTAATGCCTGTCGGTCCAGTGCCTTTCGATCTAATGCCTCTAGATCCAGTGTCGTTTGAATACGTACGTCAAAACAATGCCATTCGTGATATTATATTTTTATTCGAAGTAAACTAATTCAGTGTGATCAAAATGTCACCAATATTTTAATACTTAAAATACCCCCGTTGCAGCAGACCTGCATACTCAGCGAATTTCAAGTGCAAAACAACATATTTCAATCCAACATACCGAGATTGAACATGTTTTTGTAAGCTCCATAAGAATAACATGGGGAATGAGTATGCAGGTTTGCTGCTACAGGTATATTAAAACTGGGTGGTTTTAATTCAATATTTAGTTGATCTGAACTAGAAGAAGCCATTTACCAAGTTTTATCCAGATATGTTGAGAAATAAGCGAGATATAGAATTTTACTTATTCCCCATAAGGTTAACATTGGGACAACGTACTGTGTTTACCACTTTCAATATCTCGGAAACCAATGGACATAGAACAGTGATTCAAAATACTAAATTGTTTGTTTTTTTGAGCTGAATTCAATAATGCTAGCAAAAATTGGATAATTTTTAATTTTCTATGCAAAGACTCAAAAAACCCATTTTTGGGGGGGTTTACCCCCCTTTACCCCCCCTTCCGGTGGTCCGATCGGGCTGTTTCACGAACTCGTCCGAGTGATTACTACTTTACACGTCTGCACCAAATTTCATAAAGATCGGACCATATTTACGGCCGCTATCGTGTTAACAGACATATGTATATATAGATATATAGATATATATAGATATATAGATATATATATATAGATATATAGATATATATATATAAATTCAAACGAATAGTGTTTTTTGCTTCTGGGGGCCCCAAAATAAAAAGTTAACATGGTCTCGGGCTTAGGTCTTACCATGAGACCTACGGTAATAGCTTATTCCTTTAAGGGAAATTCGCTAAAAACCAGTCTAATAATACCCCCGTTATTTTTCCTCGCAGTAAAAAAGCTAGTTTTAGCGAATTTCCCCTATAGGGAAGAAGCTGTTACCGTAGTACAATGGGTGCCAGATTTAAAAAGAGAGTGTCCGACCGGTCCAGGTAGGCCCGGACAGCCCTATAATCCGCTGTTGTCACAACACCTATTGTTGTGAAGCCGACCGGCGACGGGGGTGGGCAGCCCCCACGCCTGAGTCATTGACTGCGGGCCGCTTCGAAATTCCTTATACCAGGAATAACTTAAGAAATAACTCGCCGGCCGGCTTCACAACAATAGGTGTTGTGACAACAGTGGATTAAGGCTGTCGGGCCTACCTGGACCGGTCGGACACTCTCTTTTTAAATCTGGCACCCACTTTACTCATGGTAAGACCTAAGCCCGAGACAATGCGGTTCCTTCAATTAATGTGATTCCAAATGCGTACAGTAATGTATTGCATTTGCATTTCATTTTAGCAGGTGCATTTCACCCGTAAACTCGCTAAAATCATGTTTTTGCCGTGATATTTATCGTTTCATTTCTCGGATGGACCGGTCCGGATCATCCGGGATCTGGATAATGTGGGGTCCGGATAATCCGAGGTGTACTGTATAACTGTCGGAGCAGTGCCTTTCGATCTAGTGACTGTCGATCCAGTGCCGTTCGATCTACTGCCTTTCGGAGCAGTGCCTTTCGATCTAGTGACTGTCGATGCAGTGCCTTTCGATCTACTGCCTGTCGGTGCAGTGCCGTTCGATCCAATGCCTGTCGGTCCAGTGCCGTTCGACGATAAAACTTTCAAAAGACGAAAATTTGATTACAATAATTTTAAAATAATCACGACTTCCCAAACTTAATACGGATGTATCTTCGAAAGGCACTGCATCGAAAGGCACTGCTCCGACAGGCAGTAGATCGAACGGCACTGGACCGACAAAAGTGTCGATCCAGTGCCATTCGATCTTATGACTTTCGATCTAATGCCGGCGCCCGACCGACCGGCATAGCTCCGACACTGTCGGAACAGTGCATTTCGATCTAATGCCTGTCGGTCCAGTGCCTTTCGATCTAATGCCTGTCGGTCCAGTGCCTTTCGATCTTATGCCTGTCGATCCAGTGTCGTTCGATCCAGTGACTGTCGATGCAGTGCCTTTCGATCTAATGCCTGTAGGTCCAGTGTCGTTTGAATACGTACGTCAATAAAACAATGCCATTCGTGATATTATTTTTTTATTCGGAGTAAACTAATTCAGTGTGATCAGAATGTCACCAATATTTTAATACTTAAAAAAATCAGTCTAATAATACCCCCGTTATTTTTCCTCGCAGTAAAAAAGCTAGTTTTAGCGAATTTCCCCTATAGGGAAGAAGCTGTTACCGTAGTACTCACGGTAAGACCTAAGCCCGAGACAATGCGGTTCCTTCAATTAATCTGATTCCAAATGCGTACAGTAATGTATTGCATTTGCATTTCATTTTAGCAGGTGCATTTCACCCGTAAACTCGCTAAAATCATGTTTTTGCCGTGATATTTATTTTTTCATTCCTCGGATGGACCGGTCCGGATCATCCGGGATCCGGATAATGTGGGGTCCGGATAATCCGAGGTGTACTGTATAACTGTCGGAGCAGTGCCTTTCGATCTAGTGACTGTCGATCCAGTGCCGTTCGATCTACTGCCTGTCTGAGCAGTGCCTTTCGATCTAGTGACTGTCGATGCAGTGCCTTTCGATCTACTGCCTGTCGGTGCAGTGCCGTTCGATCCAATGCCTGTCGGTCCAGTGCCGTTCGACGATAAAACTTTCAAAAGACGAAAATTTGATTACAATAATTTTAAAATAATCACGACTTCCCAAACTTAATACGGATGTATCTTCGAAAGGCACTGCATCGAAAGGCACTGCTCCGACAGGCAGTAGATCGAACGGCACTGGACCGACAAAAGTGTCGATCCAGTGCCATTCGATCTTATGACTTTCGATCTAATGCCGGCGCCCGACCGACCGGCATAGCTCCGACACTGTCGGAACAGTGCATTTCGATCTAATGCCTGTCGGTCCAGTGCCTTTCGATCTAATGCCTGTCGGTCCAGTGCCTTTCGATCTTATGCCTGTCGATCCAGTGTCGTTCGATCCAGTGACTGTCGATGCAGTGCCTTTCGATCTAATGCCTGTAGGTCCAGTGTCGTTTGAATACGTACGTCAATAAAACAATGCCATTCGTGATATTATTTTTTTATTCGGAGTAAACTAATTCAGTGTGATCAGAATGTCACCAATATTTTAATACTTAAAAAAATCAGTCTAATAATACCCCCGTTATTTTTCCTCGCAGTAAAAAAGCTAGTTTTAGCGAATTTCCCCTATAGGGAAGAAGCTGTTACCGTAGTACTCACGGTAAGACCTAAGCCCGAGACAATGCGGTTCCTTCAATTAATCTGATTCCAAATGCGTACAGTAATGTATTGCATTTGCATTTCATTTTAGCAGGTGCATTTCACCCGTAAACTCGCTAAAATCATGTTTTTGCCGTGATATTTATTTTTTCATTCCTCGGATGGACCGGTCCGGATCATCCGGGATCCGGATAATGTGGGGTCCGGATAATCCGAGGTGTACTGTATAACTGTCGGAGCAGTGCCTTTCGATCTAGTGACTGTCGATCCAGTGCCGTTCGATCTACTGCCTGTCTGAGCAGTGCCTTTCGATCTAGTGACTGTCGATGCAGTGCCTTTCGATCTACTGCCTGTCGGTGCAGTGCCGTTCGATCCAATGCCTGTCGGTCCAGTGCCGTTCGACGATAAAACTTTCAAAAGACGAAAATTTGATTACAATAATTTTAAAATAATCACGACTTCCCAAACTTAATACGGATGTATCTTCGAAAGGCACTGCATCGACAGTCACTAGATCGAAAGGCACTGCTCCGACAGGCAGTAGATCGAACGGCACTGGACCGACAAAAGTGTCGATCCAGTGCCATTCGATCTTATGACTTTCGATCTAATGCCGGCGACGAGATCCGGTCATTGCATCGAAAGTCATTAGATCGAAAGGCCCTGGACCGACACAAAATAAAGTCATTAGATCGAAAGGCACTGCACCGACAGTCACTGGATCGAAAGGCACTGGACCGACAGCATTAGATCGAAAGGCACTGCACCGACAGGCATAGCTCTGACACTGTCGGAACAGTGCATTTCGATCTAATGCCTGTCGGTCCAGTGCCTTTCGATCTAATGCCTGTCGATCCAGTGCCGTTCGATCTAGTGACTGTCGGTGCATAGCCTTTCGATCTAATGCCTGTCGATCCAGTGCCGTTCGATCCAGTGACTGTCGATGCAGTGCCGTTTGAATATGTACGTCAAAACAATGCCATTCGTGAGATTACCTTTTTATTCAGAATAAACTAATTCAATCTCATCAAAATGTTACCAATATTTAAATACTTAAAAAACTAGTCTAATAATACCCCCGTTGTTATTTTTCCTCGCAGTAAAAAAGCTAGTTTTTATTTCTATTAATTTATAATTATGGTAATGCCGTCTATGCCTGGGTAGGATAAGCGAGTGCTTTATTAAGTAAATAATATATAAAGGAATATAAATTCACTTTTTTTAATCTCTCTCAAAACATGTTGATGTTACGTTTGCTCTAGAAAACAATTTGAATTCCTCAAAGGTAATAAACTATTATTTAACTAACTACTGTTATAGATTTTCCCAATTTTTTTTAATCATGAGTATTTTAAATTTAACGATTCAATTTGATGTTTTCTCCGTTGCGAAACTTGTGAGGACAGTATTGCCGGAATACTGAATGTAGAAGTATAAATGTCGAAGCAGTGCCTTTCGATCTAGTGACTGTCGATCCAGTGCCGTTCGATCTAGTGACTGTCGATGCAGTGCCTTTCGATCTAGCGACTGTCGATGCAGTGCCTTTCGATCTACTGCCTGTCGATGCAGTGCCTTTCGATCCAATGCCTGTCGGTCCAGTGCCGTTCGACATTAAAACTTTCAAAAGACGAAAATTTGCTGTCAGTAATTTTTAAATAATCACGATTTCCCATTTTAATACAGATATATCTTCGAAAGGCACTGTATCGACAGTCACTAGATCGAAAGGCACTGCTCCGACAGGCATTAGATCGACAGGGCACTGGACCGACAAAAGTGTCGATCCAGTGCCATTCGATCTAATGACTTTTGATCTAATGCCGGCGCCCGTCGGCAAATCATGATGTGTTCAGGTTCGCTCATCAGGTTATTTTAAAAGTTTCCTAGCCGGCCCTAGTTGTATTATATAATTAACTGATGTTTCTGAAAACAAAATCTAATAAAAAATATAACAGAAAACTTGTATTAGTCGGATGGTTATTCTTCTTAGTTTACGGTGCGAACGGATCTGTAGCTTGTTTAAGGGTATAGTACCTGGTGGACCGAGCCTTGCTCGGTGTTATTTCATATTTACCTGTTCATCCAGTTACTATAAAATATTTCAATATCATAAGATTATAAATATAGAAACCTTTTTTATTGCTCCATAAACTCTTCATCCCACTCACTGTATCTTTCCTTGATGGCTGTAGATTGCAAACAGCTGTTATGATTGTTTCATTTGTTTACAATTTCCTTGTTTATTTTCGTTGCTATCATGGCAACTCATAAGGCCAATGTTAAAATTTTACAACTTGAAAATTCTATTTATTACGTTATTAGATTTTCTCTGGCCAAGTAATATGCATAAAAGACTTTTTTGAGTCATAAATTACTTATTTCCAGACTTTGAAGGAAATCATCGCAGCCGCTTTTGAGATCGTTGTGCAAACAAGCAAGCAAGCAAGCACGCACGCACGCACGCAAGATAACATTGCTCATTTATAGTATAGGATAGTACAATAATATGGAACTTGAAGCTTTGTGAAGTAGTTTGTAGGTTTTGCTGCGGCCGGGGTATATGTAGACGTGGCGCATCGTAGTTTAGGGAGAGCGACATTCTACCGTACAAAAAGTAACTGTGAATCATTGTCTACGACAAGATAACAGAAGAATAAAGCTGAGACACTGTCCCAGGAGCCATGATCGACTAGGAAACAAGTGATTTTGAATTAAAAATAACTTCTTCGCGGATTAGTAAGTGTGACAGATTTGAGCAATAATTGAGGTGGCAGCCATAGCAGGGAGCGTTGACCTGTCACTGGAAAGCGTTGAAAATTGTGTCTTCGGCCTTGTGGGAACTGAAGCATTCCTGCAGCATGATAGACGCTCGGTGCCGATCGTTCGAGGGAAACGGAGCGCTGTGGCACCTGACCGTAGAAACCAGCTGTGGTAACACCGACAACAGGAGCGCTGTGGTGCTACAGACTACAGACAGTGGACGTCATCTGTGGTACCACAGACAGCAAACATCACCTGTGGTACCAAAAACAGTAGAAACCAGTGGTGGTACCACAGACAGTAAACAACAGCTGTGGTACCACATATCGTACAGAAACCAGATTTGGTACCACAGACCGTAGACATAATCTGTGGTGCTAGCACTGGCAACAGCTGATATCTGTTAATCCGACTTTTGAGCTTTGGACCCAAAACATTTCAGCCATAAATATTTGGATGAACTAGTAATAGATACCAATGGTTCCACACGTTGAAAATGTGTAATGAATCATTACATGACTTTGTGGTGTAAATATTTTGTTTTTCGGTTTTGTCAGTTATTTTTTTATAATTTGTTTGCTATTTTTTGCCCATAAGATAAAATGTTGATTTTTACAAGTTTCAAACTCATTTCCCCCTAAACTTTAAATACTAAGGAAACTGAAATTTCCTGTGCAAAATATCCTCAATTAAAATTAGATGGAAATTAATTATTTATCAATAGGACATACATTCAGTGCCTTAAAAGTGAGGCTTGATAGTTCCTACTGCGCAGACAAACTGTTAGTAAATTTTCATCCTTGCCTAGTAATACTAAAAATATTTTACTTAATGTACTTGTACGGGTCGTAACGCTATATATGTTGTTGCAAATGGGAATGATTTTGGATAAAAAAACATGACGGACATATAAGAAATGAGCTTCACCAGCTGCAATACTAAAGTAAGCCATGTCAAGTCTAGATTCTTTATGGTCTGTGTGACGTCGGCAATAGAAGCTTTCTTACAAATCAAAAATATGACAAATGTATTAAGTAAAAACATTTTCGGATCAACAATAAACATAGCAGATCACCACTTATACTAGAAGCGAAGATAGGACTTGCAAGTCCCGATTGTCACTGAACCTAAAAATTATAAAAAGACTCTCCTTCCACTTAGCACACTTCCAATGTCGCTTAACAATATAATACTCTATTATCGATTAAGCTAGAATTAGAATTAACGACATATCAATCATAACTTTTTTAGTCGCAGTCGTGCAAGGCTGCGTTGGAATTTTAAAGAATTACGAGGGAGTAAGAGATGAGGTCATCTGGAAGCGTTGTTAAAAATTAGCTAGTTGTTTGCTAGAATCATTTTAAGGAACTAATGACCAAATACGGTTATGCCTATAGAATCAAAACATCAAGAACATTTCTCCGGTTTTAGCTCTAGATTTGTCTGGCGACTTCCGAATTACGAAGCGTGGGACAACCACTCAAGATACCCAAATGGGGCTAATATTGAAGAAAACTAAATATGATGTATTCAAGACTGAAATTCCCAAAGAAAAAACGTGCGGGCCACCATTATGTACATGGGATAAAGAATACGATGCGGGCACAGCTGTTGTTTCAATCCGCTTCAGTAAAGCAGCGAGGAATGAGTATTGACCATAGAATACAATGAATGCGCAAAATACCCCCGTCGCAGCAGACCTGCATACTCAGCAAATTTCAAATCCAAAACAACATATTTCAATCCGACATAGCGAGATTTGACATGTTTTTGTAAGCTCCATAAGAATAACATGAGGAATGAGTATGCAGGTTTGCTGCTACAGGTATATTAAAACTAGGTGGTTTTAATTCAGTATTTAGTAGATCTGAACTAGAAGAAGCCATTTACCAAGTTTTAACAAGATATGTAGAGAAATAAGCGAGATATAGAATTTTACTTATTTCCCATAAGGTTATCATTAGGGCAATGTACTGTGTTTACCATTTTCATTATTTTGGTAACCAATAAACATTGAGCTATGATTCAAATTACTAAATTGTTTGTTTTTTCAAGCTGAATTCAATGGTGGAATCCAAAATTGGATCACTTTAATGTTTCAATGTAAAAAACGCAAAAACCCATTTTTTGGGGGGGGGGGGTTATCCCCCTTTACCCTCCCTTCTGGTGCTCCGATCAGGCTGGTTTACGAACTCGTCGAATTGATTACCATTTTACACGTCTGTACCAAATTTCATAAAGATCGGATCATTTTTATTTTTATGGCCGCTATCGTGCTAACAGACACACACACACACACACACACACACACACACACACACACACACACACACACACACACACATATATATATAAATTCAAACGAATGGTGTTTTTTTGCTTCTGAGGGCCCCAAACGAAAAGTTACCATGGTCTCAGGCTTAGGTCTTACCATGAGACCTACGGTAATAGCTTCTTCCCTATAGGGGAAATTCGCTAAAAGACTATTGTACTGTTGCATTGTTCATTCCTTAGGATTTTTCCTAATGGTTTACGCTTATCTCTTGACCTATTTTTATGATCGGCGTGCCAAGTTAAAGAGGTTTGTCTGGAGATGTTACAGACAATGATTTTCCTCACTGCCGAATTAGTTTGAGTTGGAAGGTATCAAAGTAGCAAACCAATTACCTTCAAATATCATAAAGAGGTGTTAAGGGCTTGGGCGTTTACTTCATTGAGTAGGTTGTTTTATTAACTGAAAACTTCTAGTTCGCAATTAGATATCAACGGTAAGAATACTAAGGCGAAGCTACAATTAACTGACTCCGGAAAATAAATTTTATCAACAAATCTTTCATAATTGCTTAATGTAGATATAGAAAGCAAACAAATTGGAGATTAACTAAGCTTAGGAAGGTTGCCCAAAAGAATACCAAGGACATCTTTATTCACACATTTTCACTAATACAACCAAACAATCTTTAATTTAATAAATAAAAAGCAATCTATCTATAAGCTACCTTGTGACGAGTCCATCTCCTCGGGGAAACCCCAACTGAGCACACTGGTCAGATTTTTGATGAGGGTTAGTTTTATGACCCTCAAAGGGTACAGCCCAATTGAGCACAGCGGTCACTTGGGGTATAACCCTGGTGGGCACAGCGGTCACAACTAATCTGTACTTCTCATCAGCCCAGAGAGGCATTTTTATTACAATATTAATAAACTAAACACTAAATAAGTAATAACACTAATAACACTAAACAAATAATACTACCCCCGTTGCAGCAGACCTGCATACTTAGCGAATTTCAAATGCCAAAAAATACTTCCAACCAATGTAGTCAGACGACATGTTTTCGTAATCTCCATAAGAATAACATGGGGAATGAGTATGCAGGTTTGCTGCCACAAAAATGGAAATTTCCGTGATTTTAGACTAAAATACATTAAATCTCATCTAGATGAAGCCACAAACCAAGTTTTATTAAGATATATTGAGAAATAAGCGAGGTATAGAATTTTACCTATTTCCCATAAGATTAACATTGAGACAACGTACTGTGTTTACCACTTTCAATATCTCTGTAACTAATGGACATAGAGCAATGATTCAAATCACCAAATTGTTTGTTTTTTCGAGCTGAATTCAATGGTGCTAATCAAAATTGGATTATTTTTAATTTTCTATGTGAAAACCCCAAAAAACCATTTTTGGGGGGTTTATCCCCCTTTATCCCCCCCCTTCCAGTGGTCCGATCGGGCTGGTTTTCGAACTCATCCGAATAATTACTACTTTACCCCTGTGCCAAATGTGATTCCAATCGGACCATTTTTGCGAGCGCTGTCGTGCTTACAGACGCACACACACATATATTTATATATAACTAGATATTTAGAGAGATTATCATTTTTACTAACATAGTACCCTTTTTTGTCCATAATTAAATATTTATTTAAAATTGACGACATGTTTCGGCTCTTGGCCATTTTCATAGTCAAAACAAAAACCTAATATATATATATCTAAATACCCCCGTTGCAGCAGACCTGCAAACTCAGCGAATTTCAAATGTAAAACAACATATTTCAATCCAATATAGTGAGATTTGACATGTATTGGTAAGCTTCATAAGAATAACATGGGGAATGAGTATGTAGGTTTGCTGCAACGGATACGTTAAAACTGGGTGGTGTTAATTCAATATTAGTATATCTGAACCAGGACCATATAACAAGGGCTGTGTAATTTCGGCTCGCGGCGGACAGCCCGGGTCACGTGACCCGCTACGTCACTCGGTAGATGGGCCGCTCAGCGCCGCGCGCTACTGCCTGTGTTTCTACGCAAAACATACAACAATTGCAACGACGGAAAGTAATACTGCAGTTAAACCAAGTAGTTAACAAGCTATATCATCAATTTCTACGTGAAACAGGCTTTCTTACAGTAGTAGTTTTAAATGTAATTTGTAAACAAAATAACACATAACATTCATCTAATAATTTCGATTTTTGAGATGAAATATCACTCTATGTGAAAAATGGGTGTTTTAAAAAGGTTCATTACATGCAATTAATGCCATAATTGTTTTTAAATACTGAACTTGAATTTGAATACTGAACATGCAATATTTCTATATTAATTATAATTAATATGGATTTCATTAGTCAATGTAAACAAGCATAATTACGTGTAACTATGGATGTATGATTTTTTTATTAAGACGATGATTACAGGTACCTTCCTCATTGGGTTCAAAAAATATTGTAAATACTTTATTAATTGAAACACAAATATTCCTGGGATCACATACACAAATTATTTCTGGTGTTTGGCTTGTTGGCTTCACCAAGACTTTAGTATTAGGAGTTACTCTGAAATCAGAGGTACAGTTTAACGGGTCATAAATTATCAACTCTTTATGCAAATAAATATTTGTAAGAAAAATAAAATATACATTTTATGACAGTAGATTTGTGTACGGAATGTTTTCTTAATACTTGTTTAGTTTAAAAAGTTATGTTTGATTAAATATGATATAACTATAAACTTATATTAAATGTTTTATGCTGCAATGGAATTTTTATAGTAGGCCTTAGTATAGGTTTTTAAAGTAAAATTCTTATGTCTTTTAATAATGATAGTCGAATTTGAAAATTGTAAGATATGAAAAGGTGAAGTTAGTGTAGTTTTTTTATTTATTTTCAGTAAAAGTTGCAAATACTTAGGAAGATTGTTTTCATTTTAAACTGTTAACGAGTGCGCTAATTTAAGTGGCAATAATATATAAATACATATTATTAGGAATGTATTAATCAACGGATTCTGGGTAATTTAGCTGGGTATTTTCCCTTGCAATACTGCTTTGATAATGCAACAAAAAAATTAAATCAGAAAAGAACAATATCTTTTATACTTTACAGCATTGTGTAATTGAATTGCGTTTAAGACTAGTATTAATTATAAAATATTTACCCGCCAGATATTCAAACTAAACGAAAAATGACTGTTCTAGAAACAAAACGAGATTTTACCTTTATTTTTAAGATCGGTTTTTGTTGAGCTTTGTAATTAGTTGAAAGTGTATCCGTGGTATTAAAACTAATATTACTAGAAATAATTGTTAAAAATAATTATTTTAATTAGCTACTAACTCACGTAATTAACAAACACTTCACAGTATAATACACTCGCTAAATAGCTTGTGCAGATACATAATATATATTGAGGCAAAACTATTACAATGTTTATGGGTATTTAAAAAATGGATTCAAATTATATTAGAAGAGGAAATGGGTGACCACAAAAAGCCAAGGTGGACCGGATATAAAGTGATAATTTGTGGAAAACTAAGCTTAAAACATAAACAGTTTTGCATTGTTGCAAGGCGTGTGGAGCCCGGGTATCTGCCGTGTGACGTCACAGCGGCTGGGACCGAGCGCGGCCTTGACGCGCCGCAAACAAAGAAATTACACAGCCCTTGCTATATGGTCCTGATCTGAACTAGATGAAGCCATATACTAAGTTTTATTGAGATATGTTGAGAAATAACCAAGATATAGAATTTTACTCATTACTCATTTCCCATAAGGTTATCATTAGGGCAACGTACTGTGTTTACCATTTTCAATATCTCGGTAACCAATACACATAGAGCTTTGATTCAAAATACTAAATTGTTTGTTTTTTCAAGGTGAATTCAATGGTGGAATCCAAAATTGGATCACTTTAATGCTTCAATGTAAAAAAACGCAAAAAAAACATTTTTGGGGGTTATCCCCCTTTACCCCCCCTTTCGGTGGTCAGATCGGGCTGGTTCACGAACTCGTCTGAGTGATTACCACTTTACACGTCTGTACCAATTTTCATTAAGATCGGACCATTTTTACGGCCGCTATCGTGCTCACAGACATATATATATATATATATATATACTAGTAGATATACCCGCGGCTTCGCTCGCTGAAAGGATAACAAAGATGTGGTTCCATTATATGTAATTTGTAACGTGCTATTTTTGTAAATTTCCAAATAGAGAGATGATTTAATAATTTATCTGAATTGAACGTTTTTTAAGCGCTTCATTATAAAATTAAGATTGCATCTCCATCCCAGATTGACATGAGAAGATGAAACGTTTCCACGATGGATTTTCCTTTTTCCCTTAAATGTATGAATTGGCTACCATGTGCTAACACATTCTAATGTTTCAGTCATATTGGAGATTAGATTACACGTTTAGCAGTTTAAGGCAAAAATCTACGGGTGAAATTGTACATTTGTTTGAACTTAGCCTAAATTGCTTCCGGCCAGCTCGCAAACCCTCCTAAAATGTTTAATGCAGAAAAACCCCGATTCTATAAAAATAACGATTCATATATGTCTATGCAGAGTTTCAAGATTCTAATTCGATTACTTCGGGAGATCCGCAAAACGCAAGTAGTCTATATAGTCTATGGCATCTGACAAATATGTAATATAATATCCGTAATAGTTTGGTACAATTTTTCATTTAGTAAATAGAACTTACATTTTTTGTCTCTTTAAAATATTCTTGGGACCTTCTAATGATATTTTGTGATCATAGTTCTTATTAAAACTGAAAAGGCCGCCATTTTGAATTTTTTAATTTACCTTATTTTAGGCTTTCTAGAGAAAACATTTTAAATTTTTTCATTTGTATGCATCTAGAGCCTATAAAGAATATTTGAGCCAAGATTAATGGTCCAAAGCCCTACACTGTTTCAGAAAATAAGCTTTGAAAACTAAAAATAGCCGCCATTTTGAAATTTATAAAATACCCTATTTTAGCCTTTAGAGAGAATATATTTTAAAATCCGTTCTTAGTACGCATCTAAAGCCTATAATGATTAATTGTGCCAAGTTTCATGGTCTAAAGCCTTATAGGTTTTGAGAAACTGTGATCAGTGAGTCAGTCAGTCAGTCAGTCAGTCAACCGTTTTGGCTTTTATATATATAGATAACATCCTGTTAGAGTGTTCAAATATTAGATATAATGAATACGACTAGTACATACGAATCTATATGTTATCATGACAATAAGAATATCTTAAAACAATAATATTAAGGAAATTAAATAATCGTAGGATTGAGAAAGCAGCCAGGGGACATTGAACCATCTACCTGCAATCGGAGTAAACGACAAATTTCCTCCCACTTCTGATACGGGTGGTTTTGCGGAGGTTCGGGAGAGAGGTGTCTGTGGTCAAATGCGCAAAAATTATTATATTAATGTGTTTTTTAATATTATTTTACTTTTATTAGGGACCTATTGAAAAATACATACATTTCAAAAACCTTCTATTTACAAAACGTCACAAGGGAACAGAAACACACATTTAGCCGATTAAAATTACTTTTCCATCTTGCAGGATGTTTATAAGTAAAAATCACATCAATACTTTTGTAATGCGCTATCACTGACAGAAGTAAATTTATAAAACTATTGACGTAATTTTTTATTTTAAATTTAATGAAATCCAATATTCAGTGCTTACTTATTTGGTACTTTGTTGGTCATCCAATTGGCCGCAGGTGGCGTTGGATCCGCCATCACTGCTCCCGAAGGGACGCAGTAATGGAGAAAAAAGTATCTCAAGGTTTGGTTGGGTCGCTAAAAAATTGGTTGGTTGGGATTGGGGTTTAGGCTGGTTCTTTATCAAGAATATAGGGTGTTAATTACAGCATTTAAAATTTCCATTGTATTTATTGCGCTAGTTGAAATTTACTAAAACGCAGTACGTTCTCTTAAGGGGATTTTGCACTATGGCTGAATACGGACTGCTCCCCCTTAGCAGGTAGAATCAGAGGCATACGGACTGCTCCCCCTGCGAAACCGGTCAGATTTTAAATAGCGTCGACATACGGATTGCTCCCCCTTGCTGTGTTGAAATGCTTGTCAATATTTTTCTAGACGAGACTGTACTCTTTCAACGCCCTTATCTGGCCCGATTAAGTGAGGTCAATCGCATAAATTTGATGACTATTCACGTGACACGAGATTTATAGCTAATCTACAAATCGTTTAATATTCTGATTGTAACTAATATGTTTTAAGATATGTTAAATAAATTATTTAAAATCTGAAAAACCTTTCACTAATTTATCAAAGATATTCAATTCTAAAGGTGGCGTTAGATAAATTTGTTAAATAAATGGACAAAAATCTAAATTCAATAAAAAAAAGTTGCCACTGAATCAATTAATCAGTGCCTCTAATCAAGATTGATTCCACTATATAACTGTGGACACATGAGTTAGTACATCATTATCAACTTTAGGTTTCGTTGGAATTCAAAGTAAGTTTGGAACTCAGTGCAAACATTTGTAATCCATTTATAATACTTATGTTGGAAATGAAATGTAAAAAGATTAAGATGATATTAGAAAAATAAAAACAAGCTTTTGAACAGTAAATATATTGTTTCAATCTAAATAAAATAAATTTTGCTCTCTTTACATGATAGTAATAAATATTGTCGCCTACACTTAAGGCAGTTTACTTTCTGTATCTCTTACTTGCTAGTACAAGTTTACTTTATTAATTATAAAGTATAAAATATAAATTAATGTACGGTAAATAAAAAGATGTAATTAGTTGTAGATCAACATTTGTAAGTAGTGGAAAAATAGTGGTTTTACATAGATTTTAGCAGGTTTTTCCCATGTTATTCTTATGGGGATAATTTCTTGCACCGACCCCTGATCCCGCCTGAGATCTGGCTATTATTTGGGTGGGTTGTTTACCTATGTGAGTAGAGTTGTAAATGGCATATGTTATTCTTAACCCTGCACTATATTTTTAAATATAAAATTATAAATTAACTTTGGTCTTTATTGTCCGATTTGTCTAATATTTTGACATGTTATTAAAACTAAACTAGTAAATATTATGTGTTAATTATAAATATACCTCTAATTTTATAGAATATGTAGGTATTATGTGTTAATTTATAAAAATTTTGGAGCGACCTCTGATCCCGCCATCTGGTTGGTGAATTGCAGACAAACATGAGGCCTTTACCGAATTGCTTGTGCAGCTATGAGACTAATTAATGACAGTCATTAATTGTGTGCAGCTGTGCGCAATGTCTGACCTCAATATTGTGGTTGGACATAGTTGAATTATAAATGTAAATACATTTTGTTGAATTGGACACTATATATATAGGGTTTCTATCAGACTGTACTGATGTTATGTAAAATGAAGCTAGAAATATGAATGTAAAACCAAAAATAATAAATGTTGGCAAATATTTAGATGTACACTTGTAAATGGTATGTGTAATAATTAATCTGTAGTATATTTTTAAATATAAATTAATTTTGTCTTTATTGTTTGATAGCTGGGTTTTAGCCCTCTAATTAATCACATCCTTTATATTTACCCAAGAATTTTCACTGCTAGGAAATCCGAGCCACTTTACATATAACATGTCACCCTTCCTCCTAATTACCTTTTCTATTAAATATAAATCTTTATATTTAGTTTCAATAGTTCCTGCTCGTAAAATCCCCCTTTGATTATATTATTTTTCTCGTGTTTTAAAATATAAGTCACTGGGTAGGTATTTTTTACCTCTACTATAGAGAATAATTCTGTGGTATAGTTGGGGGTGTAACCCTTGGTGAATATGTGTTTATATTTAGATATCCTAACAGTATCTCCTACTTTGAATTTATTCTTTTTAACTATAATCTTTTTAACTAACTTCTTATGTACATCTTTAGATGTATCAGCATTGACTTGGTTAGGTTCCATACCTATTGTTCTATGTATTTTATTGTTATATTTATTAATTAATTTAGGAAGCAAGTCTAACCATTTATAACTTCCCTGTGCGCTAAACTCCCGATACAACCAAGTCTTTAAAGTTCTCTGGAACCTTTCCACTACAGCGGCTTTTGTCGTAGAATATGTGTGATAATGATTAATTTTATTCTTACGCATTAATTGTGTAAAGTGTTTATTGAAAAATTCTTTACCATCGTCGAACTGGATATTTTTTACTGCTGTTGGTATATCATTTAATATCTTCCGCATCGCCTCTGTGACCACTAATCCTGTTTTATTTTTAAGTGGTTTAGCACAGGCTTTTTTAGAAAACGCATCTATAACAGTTAAAATATAATTATAACCTGAATTTTCCTTAGAATATTTTTGCATATCTATTAAATCAATTTGCAAAGTCTCATTTATACCTATTAGTTTAAATGACCTTCTCGGAAAATTCTTTCTTACAGGCTTATGCAACTCATAAGCTATATCTCTCTTACTCATTTTTATTACTACTTAATTGATTATTATCCACATGTAAAGGTTTATAGTCGGAATTAACTAATACGTGATCACTCTCCCTTCTGTAAACATAACTCTTTGGTAAATAAGGTGTGCCATCTAATTTTCGTAAACCGCTTATAATGTTTGGATCAGCAACAAGTATATTCGGATTATATTTTAAAAATTTATATCTCTTATCTTTATATTCAAACTGATTCAATCGTTCGCAATAGTATATGATTTGATCCATAATTGCCACATCGGAAGGCAATTTCCCTGGTAAAACATTAGATATTTTCTTTTGTTTTCCATCAAAAGTATCTGCATCTATACTAGTGATAGTTTGTTGTTTAATTACTACATCATGATCATCTATTGCAGGGATAACATTTGTTAATTTCATATTATAAAAACCCCAATTTGATTCTTGTGTTCCAGGGAGTTTATAAAGGTTAGGCACTTGTGCATAAATAACAGCATCATACCTATCTTCCCCAAGTTTTAAATTACAAAGTTTTTTATTTTTACAATCCCACATGTTATCTTTTGATTCTAAAAATTCATATTTTTCATTTCCTTGTACAAAACCATTTTTATCCCTAGTTAAAATCTGTTCTAATGTTACTGCTTCGTTGCTTTTTTCTGCTTTTTCTAAATTACTTAATTTATGTTTATTGGCATCCCAAACATTATCCTTTAATTCTAAAAGTTCATATTTTTTATCACCCTGTACAAACTGCTTATCTTTTTTTATTAAAACTTGTGCTAATGTGGGCACATCGTCTGGCTTATCGGCTTTCTCGACATTACTAATTTTATGCTTCTTCGCGTTCCAGTTTTTATCTGATAATTCTAAAAACTCATACTTACGTTTTCCTTGGACAAAGCTATCACCTTTTCTCATTAAAGTTTGCCCGACAGTTGACACGTCATTATCATATTTACCGTCTTCTACAGAAACGATTTTATAATTTAAAGCATCCCATTTATGAAATGAATGAAATGAAATGAAATGAAATAATGCTTTATTTACTAACATGTCTTTACAGAAGTGAATACAGGTGAAAATTAAACAATTGAAATAAAACGGTCTATGCTAACAATTATTTCGTTTATAAATCTGTTCATAAAAAATTGTCCATTTTCACTTCAAAATTCTACTCGCATTTGTTGGGATTGGCCACAGGCCGTCACCCTTGGTTGGCAGAACTAACAAGGAAAAAAACTTGACTAAGTGCTACCTATTTAACATATTTACCTAAAATCTACCTTGACCTGACATACACAGCTTGCTCTTCAAAATTTTTAGAAATTAAACTCTTGAATAAGGGTCCACCTGTACTGCCATGCCTCCTGAACAAATTTTGCAAGCCGCAACCAGTCCCTACCATTAAGATGAGAATCCAAAATTTCCCTAGATAATTCCCCCGAATTAAACCATTTACAACGAATATGTTTAATTACCGGACACGTGGCTATAAAATGACAAACATCCTCTATTTCATTTTTGTTACAAAGTGAGCATAACTGATTTTGACCTTCAAACCAAGGTACACAATTGAGCCTTAACAAATTCCCCCTACATTTAAAAATCCACCTAATTAAATTTATTTCTAAATTTTCCTTAAAGTACGAATTACTACCCAGCTCCAAGTTTAGACTTCCGTATATTTTATGATATTGGCTCGCCCGCGCGGCCCAAATGCATTGTTGCTTTTCCTTATCTCGCATCTTATCCAACAAAACAAACAGCTCCCCATCCCAATCATCCCAATCTGCCGATAACGTAACCGAGTAACTGTGTGCTATTTGAATCCAATTTTTATACCAATACACCATTTTCTTAATTATTTCCTTGGCTAAAATGTTTGACAGTCGGAAATTTGGCATTTTCAAACACTTCAAAATATAATTAAAATGGAGTTTTAATGTAAACTAATATAACTTTTCCTCCCCCGTCTCTAAATACAACATGTAATTTGGCGTATTTTGAGGCAGGCCCAAAATACGTTTTATAAAAAAGCGTAGCAGATGTTCCACTTTCTCATGCTCTTCAAAACCCCACACCTGTGCCCCATAACACATAATTGATCTTGCCACGGCCCTGAACAATTCAAATTTTGCCTCTAATGGAATCGATTTATTTCCCGTGAAACCTCCTCATGTGTGATTAATAGCACTTTTTGCCAACTCCAACTTTTGTTCAAAATGTTTAATTTAAAGCATCGAATTTAACGATAACGTCGGCGTTAGAGTTACTCCAAGATATTTATAACTATTGACACATTCAATTTTTTCCCCTTTATACCGCCACTTTTCCCGAGCAGACAGTTTTCCACCATTACGAAAAACAAGTATTTTTGATTTTTCCAAATTTATTTTAAGGCCCCATGTGTCGCAATATTGTTCCAAATTATTTATCATGTACTGCAACTCTACGGGCGAGGATGCTGTCAGTACGATATCGTCCGCGTATAGCAAAGTGTTAATTTTTGTCCCACCAAAAATACAGCCTCCGCCTACAGCCTCTGGCAAATCATTTAAAAAAAGCGAAAAACCGAGCGGACTCCACAAACAGCCTTGCCTTAAGCCTTTATTTGTTGTAAAACTGTCAGAAACCCCACCCTTACACCACACAGCAGCTGACGTGCCATCATACATATTTTTTATTAAAGTTAATATTTTAGTCGACATTCCCAAGTTTTGTAACTTATAAAATAACGCACCCCTATCAATCCTGTCAAACGCAGCTGAGAAATATACGAAGAAACAATATAATTTTCCTCTTTTAACAGAAAGCTTTAATTTGGCCATTGCAGTTAAAGTAAATAAATTGTCAACGGTTGAGTAACCTTTACGAAATCCCGCTTGAAACTCTGTCAAAATATTTTTATCTAGAACCCATTTTTGAAGCCTCTTTAAAATAACTCCCGTAAACAATTTAGCCAGTGCATCCATAAAGCTAATCCCCCGATATTTTGATACTTGATTGAAATCCCCTTTTTTATGCAATGGAAATACCACTGATTTTTTAAAACTAGCAGGTACCTCTCCACTATCTAAAATGTAATTGAATATATTCATCACGACAGTTAATAGCTCATTCGACCCCTGTTTATAAAATTCAAAAGGAATCCGATCGAACCCCGGCGCTTTGTTATTTTTAGCTTGACTAAGAACCAACTTAATTTCACTCACCTCAATTCTCCTATTTAAATCGTCATCTTCCCAGTAAGGCTCAGCGTAAAGTACCGGTCGTATATCCATTGGTGGATCCAGAAGCTGTTTGAAATGGTTTACCCAATCTTCTACCTTAATACTACTACCCACTCTGCGAGGCCTATTTTTAAAACTATTTACTACTTCCCAAAATTGTTTTACGTCTCTCACCTCTTTCAGTTGACATACAATCCGGTTATTATGACTGCTTTGCTTTTCTTTTAAAATTTTTTTATATTCCTTACATGATTCTAAATACTGATTCCGAGCAAAATCGGTACCTACTTTTTTGTAAATTCTTAGAAACCTAAAACTTTTTTCCTTGATCGATCGCACTCCCTGTCATACCACGGTTTTTTACGCTCAAAATGCTTTTTTGTTGTTCCTGTATCGCGGCCCCGATGCGCCGCACTTCTAATCGCTTCAGCTATCTTATCTACTCTCACCAGAATGCTACCGCTAAATTCCATTCCTTTCATTACCTCCGTTATTTTATTTTTATAATGCACTTCGTCCGTAATTGTCCACACTAATTTTGGCAGTAAGGGGAACACCTCTGCTGTACTATCAACATTTTCTAAATCTACGTGTAATTTTAGTTCAATAGGAAAGTGATCTGAACCTATGTAGCTTCCTACCTTGAAATCTTTAACATACTGAATACAATTCAACGATATACAAGCCAAATCTATTACAGAACTTCCTGCACCGCTTACAAAAGTGTATTCACCCGTTTTATCAGACTTAGTTCTTCCATTTAAAATTACCTGACCATAATTAAAACAAAAATCCAAATACCTCTTTCCATGTGTATTAAGCAAAACATCCTTTGACTTTCATCCTTTTCCTTTTGACTTTCTTTTAATAGAAAGTCAAAGCATCCCATTTATTTTCTATTAATTGTACATTTGGAGGCTGGGCACTCATAGCTTCTGAATGTTGTGAATATGGGTTGTATAGCCGATAAAATGTATCTATAAACATATCTTTTTTATAAAAAACAAAAAGTTTTTTTTGTTTTATTAAAATTAACTTAATAAATAATTCCACTTTCACGTAATTCTTCTATAATTGAATTAATTTCGTTATCAACACCCATATTTCCAGCTTGCCTTGATAACCAAAGTAATTTTAATCTGTCTACAAGCTCATTAGGGTCATTCCAATAAATATAGTCAATTTTATTACCGGTTACTTCTCTTAATCCCTCACCAGATATAACTTTGTTGAATAAGGGTTTAATTACATTTGTATATTTATGATATTTGTTACTTGATATTGCTGCATCAGACTTGTGACCTTTTAAATGGCCATTTGTAAGCTCTAATATTTCTTTATAGGTTTTTAAATCACATTGTGTATACTCCTTAGGTTCTTTGAGGGTTAATAATTCCCAAAGACCTTTTGTACCTTTAAATATTTTATTTCCTATTGTTATGTCGTCGTTAGCAATTTCAACCTCTTTGTCACCGATATAAAATTTATTTCCCTCACGCCTAATACCATATGTAGTATCTGTTATGTTACTTTTATTAAGATAATTTCCTAAATGTTGTGATGCCAATAGGCCAAAATCTAATTTTAATGGAGTGGGTGGTATTAGTTGTGGTATTTTAGAGGGTGTTTTAGGTAATGAGGGCATGGGAGGTGGTTTAGGAATTGTAGATATAGGTACTATTTGCATTTCATTATTTATGGAATTTTTAGCAGCAGTTATATTTTTTAATTCTTGTAATGGTTCGATTAAAGGTCGAAATGTTTGAAACCTCTCTTCAGCCTCTAAAAAATTTACCTCGTTTTAATGCTCTGTATTTTTTCCTGATTGATTAGCAGATTCAATTAATTCTTTTTGAATATTAGATTTCATATTTTTTATTATAGTTTATTTATTTCATTTGTCAATGGGTTGTATTCAAATACTTTATCATGTATTATAAGACAGTAAGCTGAAGTATTTTCCGGGACATTTTCATCTGTTTCAATCTCTAGTTTTATATCAATTACTCCCTCTTTAATAGCTTCATTTTGCCTCGAACAATCAATAACAATTAGTGGATATTTTTTAATGAATTCACTTCTACGATCATAGGATCTGGTAGGGTATTACAATAACTTTCTCTGAATCTAACAAGCATCTCATAAGCCTTGGACACATCGCCCTTCTCGAAATCTAAATTAAGATCATTGTAAGGGTAGTATTCAGAATTTAAGAATACTTTTAAATTTTTTAATTTACAATGATCAAACTCATCACTTCTCTTTCGAGGTTTATTATCCCTATCTGTTTGAAATCCAAATATAATGTACCTAGGACTTTCAAGATGTGATGAAGTTTTTAAACTCCAAGTATTTCTTGTGGTCTATGGGAATGAGGGGTATTGATGGAGTTCGAAGCTTCTAAAAGCGATTTGTAAATTTTTATTTTGCAATAACAATTTTTGCAATTGTAATTTTTCACTATCAGATGGTGTAATATGGGGCATTACCCATTGAATTGATTTAAGTATAATTTTAGGAAGTACATCTGCAGTGCCAGAAGGAGGTACATTAGATGTTGTAAACATACAATTATTATCATTTTTAGACCGTTTTAATATTGATTCCTGTTTAACATTCACTAAAGCTTTATTAAAATCTTCAAAAACACCCATTAATAACTCCAACGGAATACACGTAATAAATTTACCATTTTTATGGAATTTTTTTAAATTTTCATCTGTATCAAATGCTACATTTGTTAATTTACTGGTTTTATTGTAAGAGCATAATATTTTCATGAGACTTGTAATTCCTGGATTTCTTACTAAATCAATTTGTTTTCCAGCAACTTCATACCTAATTTCATCAAATAAAAATGCAAATGCATTATTTATTAAATGACCATTATCTTTATTCTCTATTTCTCCCTTTATATATAAATAACTTTTACAGGGGAGTGTTATCAAGTCTTGATTGTTAATTGTTAAAATTATCTCGTCTGAATTATTTATAGCTAAAGTATTATGTGGCACATATGCATGATTTGTAATTTTAACAATACTATCATCTAATGGGGATTTCCCGGTAACGTCTAGAAAATCTGTTTCCATTTTTATATATAGAAAATTTTAGTTTTAGTCCGATTGATTGCAAGAACCTTGCATTTTGCATACTAAGTATACTATGTTCATTTTTATAAATTCTCATACATTTTATATATAATCTTTTTTATGTGGCATGTAATTGTAGTCTCTTCACCATTAAAGTCAATGGGTCTATCGTGTTGGTCGGCAAATTTTATACTAATTACGTCTAAAGTTTTTTTTATTTACAGGAAAATATAAGATATTTTTGGGGGCTTCAATTATTTTATATCCAGGTGGAGCTTCTGGATAAAAGCTGTGTATGGTGTGTGATTTTTCACCATTTAAAAATGATCCGTTTGCGATATTAGACTTTACTCTAATTACATTAACATTATTTATGTTAATTTTATTTACTGACTTAAAGGCAACAAATGGTGTAGAATAACCTTTAAATCCCAGTAACATACTGCCTAAACATGGTTTTGTAAAATCAAATGCATAAGGACTCACAATTATAGCTTTCATTGTTCGATTATCAGCGGTTAGTACAAAACTTGGAATTAATTTCTGTATTTCTTTAGCCTTATCTGCCTTATTTCGTGACGCCACATCATGGTGATTGGCATAAAATATGTCATGTTCTTTACAATAGGAGTCTAATTTGTTTTTAACAGGTAAGTTCTTGGAAAGGTCTGTACCAGGCCCACAGTAATTAGTACCTGGAATTGTTATACTAAATGGAAGCTTAGCAACTAAAGTGTTTAATAAGCCACGACCTCTGTATGGTTTAAGAATAATCCTTTACCTGTTGTCTTCTTTTTCTTTGTCATTTTTATATAATATAAAAAAATGTCATTCATTCAACAAAAGAGGAAATTTAAAATTGCATACACAGAAAAAGAGAATAATAATAAGTAACAAGAATTATTTCCTAGTAATATACGTTGTATTATCTGTGGGCCAAGTGGGTGTGGTAAAACAGTTGTAATTTATAACTTAATTGTGCAAAAAGAATGTATAAAATTCTCTAATTTATATATAGTATCTAAAACTTTAGAACAGGAAAAATATAAAAAATTAATTGAAGTTTTTAATTTATGTGGAGATGACAAAAATTACACACTTTTTCTGACTGTGAAATTACACCAAGTGACGTAAAACCACATTCTGTCATAGTTTTCGATGATATAAACTGTCCAAATATCAGTAACTTTTTTGCTATGGGTAGACATAGAAATATTAATAGTTTTTACTTATGTCAATCATATAGTAAAGTGGATACATATATAAGAGACAATGTAAACTTTTTAATATTGTTTAAACAAGACGATTTAAATTTAAAACATATTTACAATAATCATGTGGGAAATGATTTCACATTTAAACAGTTTAGAAACCTATGCCACCAGTGTTGGGACAAATCAAAATATGCATTTTTTACTATAGATAAGGAGAGAGGGAAAAATAGTGGAACATACAGATTTATGATTGATTTATTCTATAATGACCCAATGCAAGTGTACTGACCCCATTTGGTAATATATATGTTTTATCATCGCTATAAGATAGTATTTTTTTATACATTGTAACAGTTTTTAATTTATGGTTAGTGGATTGCATTCTTGTTACATTTTCATAGTGATCTTCTCCTGTCATCAAGCAGTTTAAATAGTGTTCATGTATTAATAAATGTTTTACAGTAGCTTTATCTGCCCCTTTGGCCTTTTTAACTTCTAAAATTGAATGTCGATTATTTATCCATTGTAATGGGATATATGAATATAATTTTGGTCGTAAACCACAATATTCATACAATATATCTCCATTCATTTCATCTTTAAATTTACCCATTTCTTTTTATTTTTATTTGAGTATAAAAAATGATTTTTATTGTATCCTGAGGTGTCAAAATAATACAGGTCATCTTCGATTTCCTTATAAAAATCATCTGTGTAAATTTCATAAAATAGCGAATCTGTGTCAGTTAAAAGAACATTTTTATTTATAAATTTAGACATATAATTGTAGTGGAAATCATACATTATAACTTTACTAATATCTAGTATTGTCATACCGAGATATATTGGCTTATCAAATTTAATAATTATTAATTTATTCATATGCACCGCATGTAAGTTATTTTCAAATTTTTTAGTGCAGTCAAAATTAGGTTTGTTGACATACCTCATTAACTTTGACTCATCAACAAGGTGAATATCTCTAAACTTTCTTTGATTCATAATTGTTCTACCAAATAAGCTATTGTTTAATAATTTATAAAAGTCTTTTTCAAATTTATTCACAGCATTTTTTCTTTTTTCTATATTAAAATTTATATAAGGTTCCAACCGTTTTGTTTGTTTCAATCTTAAAATTTTATGGTATTTAGTAACTACTAAACCCAACTCTTCATATTTTTGTAAAGTTTTATAATGTAAGATATAATTTGTTTTATTTTTTAAATTTGGTATTAATTTGTTATTTAATTTTTCAGGAGCTAAAGGATAATCACTATGCAAATCATGTAATTTCTTGTCATATTTCAAATCAACTTCTAAAATAAACCCATAATCTTCTCTCTTTTCTGACTTATAAATTTCTATGTTATTTATCCATTCAAATTTACCAACCGGTAAATAGTCACACATAGCAAAGGAATATAAACTGTTGCAATCTAAATAGATTAAATATATGCTTTCTTCATTAGGGTTAAAATATTTCTCCATATACTTATTATTACTTTTTGCATAACGAGTAGAAATCATGCTAACACCACCCCGTATTCCATTTTCAATAAAAAGGTGCATATCTATATCTTTAAATAATTCTAATCTTACTGAGGTCATTCTCAAACACGCCTCCCACGTGAATCCAGGGAGGGAATAAGTGTGGACTGGGTCGATACGGTAGTCTTTCAGACATAAATCTCTAAATGTCTCAAATACATCAGCTAACAATAAAACATCGGTTTCCAAATATAAATCATGATATTGTTTTAAATTTTGTATATTAAATTCACTCCAAACTAATTTTGCATGCTCATATTCTTGTTCTGAAATATGCTCTTTAGTTAATGAACTATAAAAGGCTTCTATCGGTGGTAAGGATGATTCATTAAATTTATCTGAATTGGTCATATATTCATAGGGATAAACACCTTTTCGTTGTAAAAGAGAATGTCGCACTTATCTGAAATTCTCCAAGTTTAAAGCTAATTTGTATAGTGGTAGTGATAGAAAATTATATGAATCAAGAAATACTAAATCATCAACGGAAAAAAGATATATAGTTTTCCATATCTTTTGCAATGCAATTTATTTTATGATTTTTTAATTTACCAACATGTTGAATTATTAAGTGTCCATCATATTTCTTGAGGTTGCGAAATAGTACCGGTATTTTCTTTGTAACTTGATATTTTAAATTACAATTGTATTGTAAAGTTAAACCGTGGATTACATCTGGAATCGTCAAGTCTATTAGAGTCAGAGATGAGATGAGCAGGCGACTTAAAAATCAACCGTTTAATACTGACCTCAAATTGCGTTTTAAAACTTACAGAAATACCTTGAGCAAAACAATTAAAGCAGCAAAAAATCTTTTTTATCGCAACAAGATAATGGAAACTAAAGGTAATAAAATCAAACTTTGGAAAAATATTGCAGAAATAATGGGTTTAAAAAAAAGTAAAGACTCATTTCCAATTGAACATTTTCTGGACGGTACCAATCGCATTGAAACAGAAGACGTAAAAAGAGTTGCTAATCAGCTGAATGATTATTATGTAGGGGTGGGTGCTAATTTGGCCAGTGCTGTCCCTCTACCTGCCGAGATGGTCGTTGAGGATGAGGATTTCCTGGCGGACTCCACCTTCCGGCTGGAACCGATTTCGGAGGCTGAGCTCGAGAAGGTCGTAAGCAATCTCAGGGGTGGGTCGGCCCCGGGGGAAGATCAGATTCCAGCAAATTTAATTAAGACTTTTTTTCACTTTTTAAAAATACCGCTTCTTCACTTAGTTAACATCAGTCTTACGACAGGCGTTTTTCCGAAATATTTTAAAACTGGCAAAGGTATTCCGATTTATAAAGGCGGCGACAAAAGCAAATGTGTTAGTTTTAGACCAATTACACTGACAAGCGTTCTATCTAAAATAATAGAGAAGAGCGTTAGATTTCAGCTTGAAAATTATTTATTAACTCATAATTTACTTTACGAAAATCAATTTGGTTTCAGAAAGGATAAAAATCTTAATGACGATCTTTTCTTACTGACTAAGAGTATTCATAATTTAATTGGAGATAATAAAAAACCTTTGTTAGTTTTTGTAGATCTTGCCAAAGCATTTGATTCAGTCGATAGAGCAATATTATTGAAAAAATTAAAGTGTATTGGAATTCGGGGAGTTGCATGGAATTGGTTTAAAAGTTATCTATCAGACAGTTATCAAATTGTTTCGTTACTTGGCCAATCTAGCGATCCTGCCAGAATCGACTTTGGGGTTTTGCAGGGGAGCACTTTGGGGCCTCTCCTGTTTCTTATCTTCATCAACAATCTCGGTAAAGTACAATTAGATAAGGGACAGATCTTTTTATATGCAGATGATTCGGCTCTACTTTCGGGGGTGACAGCTGGGAGGAGACGTACCATTTAGCTGAGCGCGGCCTGTTCTCTGTCAAGCAGTGGTTTAATCAAAATCGGCTCTCCGTGAATACCTCAAAAACAAAGTATATGACTATTTCCGTGAGAGCCGATCACGATTCTGTTGACCTTTTATTGCGCTTGCACACATGTGGGAGTATGAATGGTTGTGTCTCATGTGATGTTATTGATAAGGTGTCAGAATATAAGTACCTTGGCGTAATTTTTGACAATCGATTGAAATGGGCTGGTCATGTCGCATACCTGAGGAATAAGCTTAGGAAATTTAGTTACATTTTTTCAAATTTAAACAAAATTTTAGCTCCTGACTTAATTAAAACAGTTTATTTTGCATATGTTCAATCCCTATTACAATATGGAATCTTGGCCTGGGGCGGCGGTTTCCAAAGTATTATCTCCCCACTTGAAATCATACAAAAATCCATTATTAAAGCAGCTTTAAATAAAAATCTCAGATATCCAAGTGAATTGTTATTTGAAGAATTTAAAGTTTTTAATGTTTCGCAACTCTATCTAAGAACACTAATTTTATACATACATAAAAATAAAGATACCATTTTCCAAAAAAATACTCATTCATATTCCACAAGATCCATGGCAAATTTAGGTATAATTGTGCCTAGATTATCAAAAACAATCAATACAACATCCTCGCATTATATAGCTAACATAGTTTTCCCCAAGTTGCCTAGTTACATAAAAAAACCTCATCCATGCAGTATTGCCGTTTTTAAGAAGACTATTAATAAATGGCTGATCGAAATCGGTCAAGATAGGATTCAAACATTAGTCAGTTCACTGTATACTTAGGGGGGGGGGGGCGTTATCACTTCCAGGTCTGTGTGCCCAAGAGTGTCGTGTGTGTGCGTGTATGTGGATGTGGATGTGTGTGTGTGTGTGTGTGTGTGTGTGTGTGTGTGTGTGTGTGTGTGTGTGTGTGTGTGTGTGTGTGTGTGTGTGTGTGTGTGTGTGTGTGTGTGCGCGCGCGCCTGTGTGTACATGCATGTCATGTTGTGTGCATGAGTCCGCGTTGGTTGAATGGGTTGTGGATGGTGTGAGTGAGAGACGATTGGTAATTGGAATGAATGACCAGGCTCGGGTTGGCTTTTTTTCCAAAATGTTGCAATCCATGATTACGAAATCGAATGTTTCATCGCTTCACTTATTGCATGTGCATGCATAATTAACATAATTAACTTATCAATCTGCATAATTAACTTATCAATCTGCATAATTAACTTATCAATCTGCATAATTAACTTATCAATCTACATAATTAATTAATTTTTATTTTATTTTTTATATAAATTTTTTAGTATCACCCATTTGTAATTTCAGTAAGTAAGCTTTTTAATACCTTTTGCAATGATGGACGTTTTAAAAGTGAAGTATTTTGTGTAATTAAAAAATGACTTTTACAATTACTTATTAAGACTGACATGGCTCTTTCCCCACCCACAGGCTTCTGCCCATGTGGGGAAATATTTTCAGTTAGATTTTATTGAATTGAATGTATCTGTATTTGTATTTTATGCTGAATAAACGATTTTCATTTTCATTTCATTGTTATGGGCTATCCCACGAAACACCCCTGTTGAGTGATTGTGGTCTAATATTTTTAAATCATTTATTGTAAATGGCCTGTCGCATATATGGCAATGAGTCGCATATTCACGAATAATATCCAATTGTGGAGTATAGGTAAGAGGTATATTCACCTCTAATTGCTCTTTAATATAATTATAAGTAAGAAATATTTTTTCAAAAAACACATCCATTATCACTATATAACTCTTTTTGTATTATTTCCATCTTTAACCACCACATAACAAAAACCACTTGGAATATGATTATTAGATGAATCAATAAAACATTCAAAATCAGCATATATCACATAAGGCGCTTTAATTTCGAATTTATAATTAGTAAACTCCATAAATTCTTTATTTGACATCTGTACTCTCTGTGGTGCAAATTTACTACAGTATTTAATATGATTTTCAAGTCCTATTTTACGGGTGAAATGTTGTAGACATAGATAGCAAAAATATTTTTTACAACCGTATTTTGTTATTCGAAACATTAACTTATTAAAATCTCGAATTAAACAATAATGTGTATTACAACGTTTTTGTAGTAGCAACAAGTTAATATGGTGACTTTTAATTTCCTTTGTTATCCTTAGTGGGTATATGATTTTATCTTTCTTCACTTCAAAAACATTTACACTTATTTTGTTATTCTGCTTTTCAAATTTATTTATATCTGATATTTTTACTGGATATTGAATATTTGTCATATTTAATTCACTTTCATATGGTTCATAGTTGTAAACCTGATTTGCATTTTCTAAATAACTTCATGAATGTAGAGAAGCTAATATACTCCAGAGAATACATTTTCTATCATTGTTTATTATATTCAACACAGCATGTGTCGATTTAATAGCTTTTGGTAATGGAATATATGATTTTGGAGTTAATGGAATAAATTTATAAACATGTAATTGCCATAAAATTGTACTTTCATAAACCCACCCACTTCCTTCAGCAGAATATTTATGTATAGAGTTGTCGATTTTCAAAAGTGATTCATTAATTTGCAAGTTAATTTCTTGACTTTCAAGTGTTAAATTTGTTATGCTTCGAAAATTAGCTTCACAATCTTTCTCGACAACTGTTTCACCACCCTCATTTACAATATATTTAACAAATTTAACTCTTCGCAATAAAATCCATTTAATAGGCAGGGGGCATGATATTAGAGTATTAATCAATTCCTCTTTTATAGATTCTTTTTTATAAATAAACATTTTATAAAAACATTTGTCACACCTTTGATAATGCCTTATTTTATTTCGCTTAATAACTTTATTACATGTATTACATGTAGCATGATCTTCAATCATGTGTAGTTTTAAAGTTTTTATCTCAGAAAATATTTTATTACATTTTTTACAAATTTTTGGAGAAATATTATGTATATTCTTAAAATGGCGAATTGAATTACTTCTATTAACAAGAGTTACATGACAGTCCTCACACGAAAACATTATTTTATAATGAAAAAAAATTTAAATGAAGTTGAGTATATATACCTTTTGTAAAAAAATTACAAATAAATTCACAAATTAATTTACAAATTTTTTTACAAATTTTTAAAAAAATATTATGTATATTTTAAAATGGTAATTGAAATTACTTATTCTACAATCATACCTAAATTTACAAATTAACTACAAATTAATTTAAATTTAAATGTTTTTAAAATGATAAATTAAATTACTCCTATTAACAATAGTTATTCTACAATCATGTCTTTTTAAAACAATTTACAAATTAATTCACAAATTAATTTAAATTTAAATATTTTTAAAATGGCAAATTAAATTGCTCCTATTAACAATAGTTATTCTACAATAATATCTTTTTAAAACAATTTACAAATTAATTTAAATTTAAATGTTTTTAAAATGGCAAATTAAATTACTCCTATTAACAATACTTATTCTACAATCATATCTTTTTAAAACAATTTAAAAATTAATTTAAATTTAAATGTTTTTAAAATGGCAAATTAAATTACTCCTATTAACAATAGTTATTCTACAATCATATCTTTTTAAAAAATATTTACAAATTAATTTAAAAATATACATAATATTTTAAAATGGCAAATTAAATTACTCCTATTAACAATAGTTATTCTACAATCATATCTTTTAAAATAGATTTACAAATTAATTTAAAAATATACATAATATTTTTAAAATGGCAAATTAAAATTAATTTTTTTCTCAGACAACATTATAATTTTATATTTAAAAATATGCTGTAGGGTTAAGTATAAATGTACTCACATACCTAAATAATAGCCAGATCTCAGGCAGGTTCAATAGGTCGGTCCAAGAAATGAACTGTATAAGAATAGGAAAAACTTACTAAAATCTATGTATAACCACTCAAGACAAACAACTGTTGGACAACACTATCAGTGACAAACTAACGTCTTTCACTGTTTCTGTCTGCAGTAACAGTGGTCATTCAGACACAGCTGCACGCTAATTAATTTATGTCTGGCCATTAATTGTGTGCGCAGCTGTGCAAGCAGCTGTCTGGCCTCATGTCTCTACAACTGTGTGTTCTACCGCTCCAACATTTTTATAAATTAACAAATAATACCTACATATTCTATAAAATTAGAGGTATATTTATAATTAACACATAATATTTACTAGTTTTGTTTTAATAACATGTCAAAATATTAGACAAACCGGACAGTAAAGACCAAAGTTAATTTATAATTTTATATTTAAAAATATAGTGCAGGGTTAAGAATAACATATGCCATTTACAACTCTACTCACATAGGTAAACAACCTACCCAAATAATAGCCAGATCTCAGGCGGGATCAGGGGTCGGTGCAAGAAATGATCCCCATAAGAATAACATGGGAAAAACCTGCTAAAATCTATGTAAAACCACTATTTTTCCACTACTTTTGTATTCTTAAGTCAGATAACAACTCTAAACAAAACGTAAACACACCAATGTAAACATTAAAAATAAACAGAATAAATAAAAACAAGGACAGGCTAGTGGCAAAGCCATCTGATATATCCACACAAGGAACTCTTTTCTTTGAATAATTTTCTTTGGCTTGTTTCAGCTCCTTTCGCTTCCTTGTAGGCTCTCCAACCAGTCTCCCTTGGCTTATCCATGATAAAATTTACTCATGAAATTAGCGTGGAATGATTCGCATTCATTTGTCGTTACTGATTGTTTTTCAAAAGACGCCCATACTGCGGGTGGGAATAGCACATTAAACAGTTCACCCCATCTTGCAAAAACGCTAAATCAATTATTTGTTAAAATTGACCATTGGGACAGTCATGTCTATAAGCATTCCAAATCGGCAAGGGGAAGCAATCCGTATGTCGGCGCTGGTTAAAATCCGAAGGGTTTGGCAGGGGGAGCAATCCGTATGCCACTGTTTTTACCTGCTAAGGGGGAGCAGTCCGTATCCGCCCTGGACTATAGCGGCCGCAATTATCACCCGGGCTCAAATTATGAGGAAGGAAACATCCGAAAGTCATACATTTTTAATACAATGTAAATTTTATTTTACCCTAGTAAAATTATTAACTGCAAACTATTTTAGTTCGCAACCAGAAATCAACGATAAGAATACTAAGTCGAAGCTACAATTTAGCTGACTTCAGTAAATACAATTTATTATCAAATCGTTTATAATTGCTTGATGTAGATATATAAAATAAACACAAAAGAAATTAACTGAGCTTAGGAAGACTGTCCAAAAGAATACCAAGGATATCTTTATTCACACATTTTGACTAATATAACCATAACAATCTTTAATTTAATATGAAAATCAATGTTAAAAACCAATGTTTTTATGGCCTCGTAAAATCACTTGTCTTATCTCACTTTACTTACTACAACTCTGTAATTAATGACATGGCTGTGGCTCTTTCTGATGCGCTCCAACGGTCTCAGAACTTGTGTCTGAGATATGTCTATGGTCTGAGACGCGTGGAGCGTATAACACCGTACTACCTTGAGACAAGATTGTTAAAATTAAATTATCAGAGATAACTACGCAGAGCTGTGAATTCTTTCATTTATGTTTTCAATTTCAAAAACAAGTCCACCAAATTATTTTGTGCACGACTTTAATTTTTTATCTCAGGGTAGTATAAGGACTTCACGCTCTGCTTCCCTAACACTTCGGATGCCTCATCATAGGACAGCACTATATGACCGAGATTTTGTTGTTTCTGCTTGTCGTCTCTGGAATGGCTTGCCTGAATCCATATAGTCCCTGAAAAGTCGTCGTCGGTTTGTGGTGGCGCTAAAAGATTTGTACTTTCAGCGGATGTCCTTGGCCGGTGCGTCCTCAGGAGGGGTGTGTCTTGTGCGTGGTTGCTGATGTATGAAAGTTTGTGTTTAATCATTATCAGCCAAACACATTTTAATTAATTTTAAATAAACGGCCCCTTTAAATATTATCAGAGCAGATTAGTGAGTCTGATAGAATCTGTCTGTTAATATACAAGCGGCTTTACGTACTATGTCTCATGAAGATATTATGTGTCTTCAAGAACGCTAAAAAATTCGCCCTGCTCCAGTATTACCAGTACAGTACCAGTATATTACAGTACCAGGTAATATACAGTACCAGTATTTTACCAGACTTGATTTGTGATTCTGGCCAGATCACTTTGTTAATATATAATAACGGCCTGGAATTCTACGAATGGGTTGAAAACACCGACCTCTCAAAATGTGTTCGCAATCAGGAATCTTCTCCACCCCCCAGACGACCCCCTCCCCCTCGTAAACACAAACATGTTCGCAGTCTGGACTGTTCGCAATCAGGAGGACACCGTACTACACAGTTTGAACAAAATTTAAAGTTTACCTGAAACATTTTGTATATACCTTAAACATTTTACAAATTTGAATAAAGTTTTTTATGGTACAAAACTCAACGTACATGTTGCTAAGGCGTTTAAAAATACAGCACTTTCCGAAAACTCGGCGCGGTTACCGTAATTTTTACTGCTTTCAGAATACTAAAATTAATATTTTAAAAATTACTTATAATAAGCTACACATCTATTAAATTTGTTATGGTTATCTAGTTTAAATTATCTAAAAATCACAGATTATGACGGTTGGATGACTTTAGGGGGGGGAGGCCAGAAATGGTTAAAAGTGATTAGGTAAATTTATGGACGTCATTTATGGGCGTAATTTATGGCCAAAATAAACATAAAGTTTTAGCGTGATCGGGGATTGACATTTTAACCAATTTAGAGGGGGGGGAGGTTTAAATAAAGTTGGAAGTACCACCCCGTAGTACTAAGCGCCAGGCCGAGCTACCTTGCAACAATTTAGAAAATGTCATATTACTTAAAATTTCAAATACAAAAAAGTTTTAGAATTAAATTTCACATCCGTTGCAGGGTGTCTACTGACATCTGATCTTAAAATTCCAGTATATTCCCAGTATTTCAAGCATTTTTGTCAAAATTACAGTATCACTCGCTAACTATTTACCTAAGGAGCACCATTAATAAATATTTTATTGATATGAATAAGGTTTATTGTCAAAATTAAATAACTGATTTATAGCACTGACGAATAAGATAAATAATATAATAAAAACTCGTCAAAGAAAAAATATATTTGTTTGATTTTTAAGGCATCCCAACTCCCCTCACAGCCCTATGTTCCTCCCACTTTACTGTCCAAATAATTAATACATAATTACATGCAGAAATTAAAAGTAACAGTTTTCAAAAAAAGTAATGATCAATGATAAAATGAAATACAAAATTGTTAAACAATTTTTAAATTGTTAAGAATATTGTTTAAATTGTTAACAATTGTTAAATTGTTAAAACTTTTAAACACTCAGCTTTACATTCCTTCTCCTGACTTGCATATTACTAGACGTATAGTTTACAGCAAATACATAATTTATTACTAAAATAAAGTTTACTAAATTTAGGGGACAAAAGTTCTAATTTACTATGAGTGTCTTTCGTCAATGTCTCTCACTTTAAAATCTCATAATTTGTTTTATGAAAAATAATATAAAAATGAGAATATATAAATGCAGAAAATGTTGAGAACATTCGTCTGCAATGTTAAAAAAATCGTAAATCTGATTAAGGATGTTTAGTAATTCAACTGAATTGAGTGGTTTAATTTAGGTTTGCAAAACACACATTGCACAAAGTTTTGTTGAGCTTTTATATCTGAATGTACAGGACAAAACTATTTTTAACGGATTTCATCAGACTTGTATTTCAACAAAATTCCAGTACCAAATTGAAATTCCAGTATAATTCCGTATTTCCAGGATTTTCAGTATTAGTAGACACCCTGCGTTGGCATGAATTTTATTTGCGTTAGTTGCGTTTTTAAATCAAAGTCGTCCCGAATTACTCGTTTCCCTTTATTTCCCTTATTTTATTTAAAAAATCCAACAATTTTGTAAGCATGTCTGTTTTTTACGATTAAACAAATGTATCATGCACATTAAGTTAAAAAATTAAATTTAAAGTTTATGTTCAAAATAAGTCTGGTGCTATTGATATCCTTTTTACTTTCTATTACTTTAAGGAAATAGAAAAACACTTATGATAGATTATAATCCATGTTTCATTTCATAAAAAGATGATACTATTCTTTTTGTGGGAATCAACAACTGAAATGACTGTTATAAAAATGCTGAATTTTTGCACATAATGTAATTCAATTGGTAAGCCCTATAGATCACTGGAAGATTAATTTTGATGGTTTGTTCAATGACCGCTGTGCTCAGTTGGGGGTATACCGCGAGGGACCAAAATTGACAGTCGGGATTTTGGTTTTGATAGGATTCTGACCACTGGGCACTGTGCTCAGTTGGAAGTTGCCCATTTTCTCAGTGCGTAAACAATACTTCTTTTGTCAAAAAGTATTTCTTAGATGTTCGTTGTATGTTAGATGTCATAATCATTTCAGTACATTCAAAAATATATTCTACTGTGATCATAGTTCTTGAAGAACCTAATTAAGGATAATCTTTATTTAATTCTTTTTATAGAGATATTGGAGTGTTGGAAAATAGAACCAAGCAGCGTTGCTGGTAACGTTTTTCTTACGTAGGCTCTTTTGACTACATGCTATGGCAACTTATCCATACAGATCCATTGCTGAGGCACCATATCCATTGTCATAATTGTGAGAACTGCGTTGACAAAGGCTCTTTTGCCTACATGCTATGGCAACTTATCCATACAGATCCATCACTGAGGCACTATATACATTGTCATTATTGTGACAACTGCGTTGGCAAAGGCTCTTTTGCCTACATGCTATGGCAATTTTTCCATACCGATCCATCACTGAGTCACCGTGGGCCGAAAGTTCATAGGACTAACAAAACTGCGTCCACAAACCGCATAAAATTTATGACATATTTAATATGTCATAGATAGATTAACAGAAACTGTAGTTTCTCTGGTATAAGTATAAAGATCAGTTGATCGACCCATTTTATCATGGTGTAAAATCTGGTATTCTTTGGTGTTGGCCGAAAACCGGAATTCGCGTGTGAATAGAAGGTTATTACTTTGTTTAAGAGCTATCCAAAATCTGGCGTTGCAACCGTATTGTTTGTTCTCGCCTTCGACCCGTAAACCGTAAAAATTAACATTGCCGGACATTTGAGAAATGCTTAATTTGTTTCATTTATTGCATTTGTAGTTTGCATATAGGGGTTGAAAGGGGTTAGAAATGGCAAATGAAACAAGACAAAAAAACTAAAATTGCACCTCTAAGTCATACATTAAATTAGGAAAAAATTAAACCAACATGAAAACTAAAAAATCAATGAAAGTTAAACTCTAAAGGAGTTCTTTAAGGGTTGAACCGGTGTATAATTGGCAAATGACATCTGATAAACGTGAACGGACAAACGAACTATCTCCATGTAAAAAATTAGATATCTCTGACGAAAAGTAAATTTGCCGAAAAATAAAAACAAGGAAAGTATACAATTCAACGAAAATTCAACTTTAGAGGACTTTTTTAGAATTGGAAACGGGGTAAAATTAGCGATTGGCCTTCGAAAGATCTGAAAAATCAAACGGACTATCTGGGTGTCAAAAAGTAGGGTTTTCGGTAAAAAAATACATTTGCCGAAAAATAAAAACCATGAGGAAAATATAAAATTTAACGAAAGTTCAACTTTAGTGGACTTTTTTAAGGTTAGAAACGGAGTAAAATTGGCGATTGGCCTCCGATAAACCTGAAAAATCAAATGGATTACCTGTATGTCAAAAAGTAGGTTTCTCAGTCAAAAAATAAACTTAACGAAAAATAAAAACTAAGATGAAAATATAAAATTATACGAAAATTTTAATTTAGAGTAATTTTTAGGGGTTTAAACGGGGAATAATTGACAAATAAACACGGATGAGCCTGAAGGGCCAAACTGGCTATCTCCATTTCAAAAATTAGGCCTCTCAGTCAACAAATAATTTTTCCACTTTAATATAGGCTTTTCATCATTTCCCTTTGATCAAAATTAATTTGATTGTAAATAAAGAGTTTTATTTTTGATTCAGCGTGGTTTAGAAAGATATTTTGTACTTATCAATTTATTTCATTGAAAAAATAAAACAAATGCAGTTAGTTTCATTTCACTTTTTGTTATTTTATCAGGCTTTTGGATCATCAATACGTGTACAGGATTTTCATAAAAAAAGCTGCCGAACTTAAGCCCTTACACCTTAACTACCAAAAAGGTTAATATGAAGGTATATCCTGAAATGCACAACAACCCCGATATCCGCCATTGTGTAACTTTTAATATGAACGACTCATTGCATGTTGCCAGTTCGTTTAATTATGATGTGACGTCATTAATCACATCCCAAAATTCGGCGGAGTTTTATGGACACTTCGTTTATGTATAAAAACAAAAGCCAAGTTATTTAATAATATGAACGATTCATTGTATGTTGTCAGTTCGTTTTTTAAAGGAAGAGACAGAAAACTTCCCAAACTACATTGGTAGTTACAAAAGTTGTACAACTTCACAATATTTTACAAGGGTATAAAACACTGTCATATTTACATTTAAAATACCACAGGAATGTTATAAGGAACCAATGAATGAAACACATTCATTATATTTTTTCTAAGTATATTTATTATAAATTGTAAAATATGTTTTTGCGCATTTGAAATTCGCTGAGTATGCAGGTCTGCTATAACGGGGGTATTTTAATATAGAATGCTATATTAAAATACAACCCTTAAAAGAAACCTTTTTAAAGGGTTCATTTAAAATGATGATATCATAATGATGATATCATTTAAAATATACCTTTTTAAGTACAAAGCTTTTTGTATACTTTATTGTGTAATTTATAATTATATTCATAGTTAAATGTGTTTTAAAGATAAGAACTCGTACTTGGTTACTGTGGTTTAAACTACAGTACTCATACTTAGAAATATATTATTCAGATTTATGCACAGGTTTTACTCTTCAGAAAAACGTCCTTTTAAAAATATTTTAGTGGCTTACGACTAGCGAGTTTGCCGAGCCACCAGAATTTTAACATATTTTTGTATTTTTGGTTTTCAGTGATCCGTTTTTGTTGCACTCTTAAAAGCATCTAATTGTTGCGTTATTAACGTTTATTGTTAATGAATCAGCTGGTCTTTACCAGTAACAATGCTATTAAATAATCTAATCAAATCTGCACTCAGCCTCCATTCTTCAAGTTAAAAAAACACTATAGTTTGCTCTGAAGACTCAAGTGAAGAATTTCCTCTTCACTATTTGTTAGTGACCAATGAAACATCAAGCTTTAACGTTTGGTGTTTTCAGTTGTAGACGGTTTTCGTAAAATTAAACTAAAGGAAATACATTAAATATATAAGCAGAGTACAAGGGTAAACTCAATCATTACTTAGTTTCCACAAAAAAAAACGTATAATATCTTTTCGGAGACGATTTATTGTTTGTAAAATGAATTCATATGGTAACATAAACCTTTCTCGGATGTAAATTCATTTTAAATGAATACTTTAACCCTATACAGACTACATCCTGATTTAACCAAAATAACACGAAACAGACCCGCACAATTTATTTATACCTATATTTGGCTTTTAACACCAAACCTATATTGGATCTTGCACATGAAAATATAGTTAACAGTACTGCAACTGGAACACTGCCAATAAAAAGCAAATAATAGCAATAACATAAGCCTTAATAAGATTAATGCCATATTAAACATTTTTAAACTAATTCACAATTAAAACGGAAATTCACAATTAAAACGGAAATTCTCAATTAAAACTGAAACAATATATTTTACTACAACAATAAATTTTAATATATAGTCGGGGTAAAGATGAATACAGGAGTTAGGAAATTGATCCTTTTTATTCAATTTGTTTTGTGGAATAGCTATTTCATTTTATTTTAAACGTACCATTCTGACCGGAATCTGACATCAAATACGATTTTAACCATTGGTTCTAGCAAGTCTTATTGAAAATTTAAAAGAAAGCCCCAAAATGAATAATTGAGGTAAGCATCTAACGCTGCATCGCTGCCGAAAGAGTTCTTGCTCTAACGAAACTAACATAACTAACATTTATCTCTGGCTATCTCTCTCTCACTCTCTCTCTATAATCATATTTTCTCTGCTTTTCTCTTCCTCTGATACTAACTTAACAACCCTTTCCCGTGACCTAACTAAGATTGGGCACGTTGACGCGTCCATCGCCCCATCAAGGAGCACCCTGGACCAGACATATAAGTTCACAAGTAAGTTCACAAAGTTCTTAACTTATCTTGCATTCATACTCAACATTTTGGCCAAGACTGTGAAATTCCGAGGTAAAATTACGACGTGATTTTTTATCGAGTCATTTCGATAAAAGGACTCTCGTTATGATAGTTCACATGGTCAACTCTTAGTATAAACGGCAATGTAATTTAAAATCATGAACTTTTATTATAATTCAGGTGTTGTAACGAGCTTCAGGTTCAGGCATATGACCCTTAATTTTTATTTCTAAAGAAATGTCAATTTTTACTGAATGTAGCAATGACAACTTTTAAAATTTGAACAAAAAATGCGAAAGTTATAAACCGTAACTGAGATTAGGTTACCCAATAAATTGAAAAACTTGCCACTATTTTCTAGTTATGTTGATCATCCCTTTTATATAATATCATTCCCGTAACGTTAAAGGTCATTAACTCGAGAAAACTTACTTCCCTGCAATGTCATTGGAAGGCCGAGACGTTTTGTTATCATGCATAATATACCAAAAGTGTGGACTTATTTTGAAATCCAAATTTCGGTTCAATATAACAACCCCCTGCCTCAATAAGTGTGGACTGAAAAGACAGTATAATTACACAAGGCATTCAACAAACAATAAAATCTTTTGGGACGAGGAAGAGTGGAGTCTCCATTAAATATATTCCCACAGTCCAAATACCGCAGCGGGCAATGGCAGCGCAGTGCGGCCTTACCTACAGTGGGTGTACCAACACTACTATGGTCATCCATGAGACTACCAATGCTACAATGGGTCTGCCAACGAACATGAGTCTACAAACAATACAATGTGTCTTACATTGCTACTGTGGGTCTACTATTGACCAAGAGTCTACAAACAATACAATGTGTCCACCAACACTACCGTGGGTCACGACTAAGAGTCTACAAACAATACATGTCTTACAACGCTAATGAGGGTCTACCAACGACTAAGAGTCTACAAACAATACAATATGTCTACCAACACTACCGTGGGTCACGACCAAAAGTCTACATACAATACATGTCTTACAACGCTAATGAGGGTCTACCAACGACTAAGAGTCTACAAACAATACATGTCTTACAACGCTAATGAGGGTCTACCAATGAATAAGAGTCTACAAACAATACAATATGTCTACCAACACTACCGTGGGTCACGACCAAAAGTCTACAATCAATACATGTCTTACAACGCTAATGAGGGTCTACCAACTACTAAGAGTCTACAAACAATACATGTCTTACAACGCTAATGTAGGTCTACCAACGACCATGAGTCTACAAACAATACAATGGGTCTTACAACGCTACTGTGGGTGTACCAACGACCATCAGTATAAATAATAAGTGAGGATAAATAATTGCTTAAGAGATGTTGCATCCTACTTAAATTTTGGGACAGCTCAAGGTGGTGTTTTGGGTCCTTTTTTATATGCATTAATCTGATCTGTTAAATGTTAGGCTTAATTCATCTATTTTTTCTTATGCGGATGACACTGCTCTTGTATGTTCTGTATATGACAAACAGTCTTTGAAGTGTAAAATAATTGATGATTTAAATAAAATTTCAGAATGGTTAGTTCAAAATGGATTGTTAATAAATAGCAGTAAGTCAAAATATATTGCATTCTTTGATCATGTAAAGCCAAAAGAGGTTATGAGAGATAGTTTAGACCTTCAGATGCATGAGCATCACTGTATTTATAATTGCACGTGCGCCAATTTTGACGTGGTTGAGCATGTTAAATATCTTGGTGTGGTAAAAGATCAGCATTTAAAATAAGATAAACATGTAAATTCCCTTTCATTAAAATTAAGGAAGGTAAATTATGTGTTGTATCATTAAAAAAAAAACTATGTACAGAGTGAACATAAAGAGGGTAAAAGTTTCTTGGTTTGAAAGTTTATTAAGATATGGAATCATTCATTTTGGAGGCATACCTTCCCTACAGTTTCAAAGCTAATACTGGTTGCTATGCCGTTAGATGGTCATTAGTTGTATTTCATCTGCCTCTTTATATATTGTATATGTATATATATATATATATATATATATATATATTTATTTATATACATATATTTTGCCTTGTGAAAGAAAAAATCTGCTTGAACTGCCTATGACCATGTAATAATATAGAATGAATGCTAACTGGTTTTCCTGTGCGCACCACAATGGTGCTTTAGGAAAGTAAATTTGTAAATTGTATTTGAATTTTGTCGAAATAAGATTTTTTAACTTGAACCTGAACTTGGCCGTGAGTCTACAAACAATACAATGTGTCTTACAACGCTACTATGGGTCTACCAACGACCATAAGTCTGCAAACAATGCAATGTGACTCAGGGCCGGAACTAAGGGGGACACCTGCCCCAGACGGCAGATTTTAGGGGGCAGCAATGAAGAAAATAAATATAAATGCTATTAAAAAAACCTAGAAAATTTTGGATGGAAATTTTAGAGAAAATCGACATCTTAGTTTCGGATCTTAATTCTTTTTAACTCTAGAAATAAAGTTTTAGTATTTAAGGACCAGATGGATGGATGGAGTAGAAAAGTACAGAAAAAAGAAGCCTTACAGTTCAAGGTCACAATGCGTGCATCTAGAATCCGTCTCCCTTATAGTCTCTCGGAGCCACTTATCCGTTCAAATAGCGAAGTGTCAGGCTTTCATTCAAACAACATAATGTGTCCGTTGCATAAAAAACACAGACCCTCTGAATTACTAAATTGCATTTAGAAGACCTGAAAATTCAACCTTAATTTTTGTTTAATGTTCTAGCCTAAAAATTGATATTGGGTTTCAGTTATTGATGTCGGTCAATAATTATAGGATTATATTTCAAAATACTTGTAAAAATTATTGAATTACATTTTGTGAGGAAAGGGACTACATCTTAATTTTTTTTTCAAAGCTGAAACTACGTACTATTTCTAAAGCAATATTCCTCACAAAATCGGTTTTTACCATCTATAAAAAATGAAAGAGAAATGTGGCTCAAAATTTATAAAGGCTCAGTACTAATAATTTTTTCCAAATTTCCAGTTACGTGACAAGCATTGTGCGCATTTGTGGTCTGATTATGTATGATAAAAAATTATTAGTTGTCTGAAAAGTTACCTTAAAATTTATAAGCTTTAAGCTGTAGATTACTTAAATGACGTAGTCTCAATATTCATGATGATTTTTTTTTATATTGGGAACAGGGGAGCGGCAAAGTTTGCTTCGCCCCCTGTCAGATTTCCTAGTTCCGGCCCCGATGTGTCTACCAACACTAGTGTGGGTCTACCAACGACCATGAGTCTACTAACAATACAATAAGAATAACATAGGAAATGAGTATGCATGTTTGCTGCCACGGAAATGTAAAAATTAGAGATTTTTGGCTTATAAACGATAGATATTAACTAAATGGAGCCACATACCAAGTTTTATCAAGATATGTTCAGGAATAAGATATATATAAAATTGTATTTATTTCCCATAAGGTTAACATTTGGACAATGTTCTGTGTTTTGTGTTCTGCGGTGATTTAAAGGAACAGTGGGGGCCGATCCAGTATTAAAAAAGATAGTAAAATAAAATACACTTTGAAACAGAAAATCTTAAATAGAAACAAAATCTTAAATACAAACAAAATCTTTCCTAAAATGATTTGTAGAGTAAATTGTTCTATTTTACAAAAAAAGTTGTAATTTATAAATAGAAACTCTTTTGTAACATTCATAAATAATGTATACTACAACATTTTGGCGAGTATTTTATTTACGAATAGGCCTAAGCGTTATTACACATATAAACAAGACTAGACCTAGTCATACCTTTTATAGGTAGATTAAAGACTTTCTCTATAATGTAAGGATTTTAAGATTTGTATTTAGAAACATTTAATTAAATTTAAGCATTCATTTAAACAAAAAACTAAGGTATCTTCCTAACATTCAGTTACACGCTTCAGTACAATTATTATATACTATAATCCTTATTATATTTCAATTTTCGTAAATTATGAAATATTTTTAATTAATCGTAATTCTTGACAAAAACTATGTGATATCTTCTTGAAAATTAACTAAGGTATTATATTACAATTTTCGTAAACTATGATATATATTTAATTTATCATAATTGTAGACAAAAACTATGTAGTATCTACTTGAATAAATAACTAAGCTAAGAACTGGTGCCAAAATGGTCTTATATTTTACCTCATATTATAATTGTTACCGTGCAATTACTATTTTAATTCAAATACTTGAATTACAACTGAACTGAACATTTCAGTCTACTGATCAATAAATTTATTGTATGCTTGAATATATGCTGTGAAATTTTCAGTGAATGGAATAAGTTTTCATTTGACGTTGCTGAAAACAAAATTCACAAGAACAAAATACAAAGTTTCATAATTTATGGAAACTCTAACCCAAAAACGCATATGTTACTGAATCAGGCTCAGAAACTTGCATGCACACATTTTGCGCAAAATACCGCTCAGAGATGTTCCATGGCTCTAAATTGTATTGCTCTCTGGTTAATAAGTCTAAAGAAATTGTAAATAAGATTCTTATTACGATGTTTCTTTTGTGATTAACACAACTATTTAGTCTTAATACTAAGAAATCATTTGCTTATACTATCATACATTTAACAATGCTACGGTATGTAACGATTAAACTATTTTAGAATATATCATGTATACCGCACTGATTTATGCATTATTTACTAAACAAATACAGATTAATATTTTCAACTAAGACGTTTAACAACACCTACAGTCATTATAAAGAATAGGCTAGGTAATTCTTACATAGATGACATAATTCTACTTCATTAATAATTTATTCGGAATTAGCACTGTAAAATTCCTAATGATAACAATTATTAATAATTATGAAGCATCTTATTTGTTCAACAATATAGCATAAAACATTAAATGAAGAAGAGTATAGAATGTTTGATGAACTCATAGAGTTACATTCATCAAATTCCAACCAGATTTGTCAACTATTGAAAATCTTGTCAAAACCAATTACTTTCAAACTAAAATATAAGTAAGTTTTTAACAGAGCAGTACTGCTGGTATATAAAACGTTGCATCTAGCTTAAGCATAGCTTATGATACGGTTCCACTGTACGAATGATAGCAATAGATTTACAGTAAAACCGTCGAAAGCTATACGCAACTAAGAAAGTCACTTGGTACTTACGTATTTGATGGTATTCATTAATTATTCGAGCTTCACTTACGGCCTACTAAATTAAATTCTTCATGTTCAACACTAAACCTAACTAAGTTTAGAGATCTATAAAATAGCAAAAGATCAAATCATTAAATGTAAGCGAACAATTGAAATAAATGTTTTACAAACATTAAGAGTTTCTTAAAATATTTAGCTAAAAAAGCTGAGCAACCTATATTTTATCACAGCTACCTACATTATAATTTACAAGATATTTGATTTACAAAACGACAATCGTCAATACTTGGACTGGCTCAATATCTGTTGTTTCATATTTATTTGCTATTGTTATCATTCGTATATGGATTACGAGCGGAGAAACATTTTTAATTTTACATAAACAATCAATAAGTTCGATATAATTCAGCAAGTTTAAAGAAATTACATAATGAAACAAACAAAAACTTTACTGTAAATTAGTTCCTGTTTTTTACAATATAAATCAACTCGATCAAACTGATCTTAGTGATAATACGAAAGAAAAATCCCTAAATTCGCAGTACTCACACAAGACTAATGGCTAACAACACATTGAAAATCCATAAAAATCAGCAACCTGAAGCTGCAGAAGTTACCATCAAGTTTTGAGAACATTTAACGATTCTCGAGTCACTAAACTTACAGAAGACACACTGAACCGGCGGTACACCTAGGCGCAGGTGCGGCGACTCCGAAGCAGCAGGCATGCGCAGAAGACGCCGCCGCCGGGCATGGTACTGAGGAACCACGGGGACACAAACCCGTGAATTCTTCCAGTGCCATTCCCGGAGGTCGGCGAGAACCTGAGGAGTCGGAGGCGGAGGAGCGACTGAAGTCGGAACCGCCCGAGGGTCTACTCCAGGAGCGCCGGGAGGGGGCGCCGGGGGGAAGGGGGCCGCGGTTCACTGGGTACCGGGGATGCGCTCGGTCGCGCATGACCCCAGCACTTTGCCGCGATACGCAGAAAAAAGTCCGGCTTGAGAACGAAACGAAACGTATCGAAACTGACGAAATAAAATTACTGAGAAAAAGCGGCGTCGTTAACAACTGAGTGAGACGGAGTGTTTTTGGTGAGGGGGGCAGGTGGTGGCGACCATGACGGGAGCCACAATGGCAGCGGTACATCCTCGTCCTTTGTCCCGGAGAAAGGTAGCTGCAGAATCTCCTTCACGCCCGACGCAGAGGGAAATGGTTCGTGTCCGATTGAGCGGGCGGTAATGCTGCGGCAAGTGTTGCACTACCTCCACCACCTGATCGACCGTTGCACTGCCGAGATTCGGCAACTTCTGCTCGACTACTGGCGAACAACTACCGATACTTCCAACGTCTACCGCTGAACTAACGGTGAACAACTACCGGGACCTTCGACGTCTATTGCTGGACTGATGAGTTATTTCCGAGAGCTACAACGTCTACCTCTGGAATGGTTTGCTACCGAGGCCCAGCAACACCCGATGATCGACCAATGCACTGCTGACAAGGCCGTAGCCAATGGGGGGGGGGGGTTAGGGGGTCAGAACTCCCCCCCCCGAAATAGTAGAAATAGCATTGAAAACATAATAAATGGGGGTGAAACCCCCCCCCCGAAATAGTCGAAACCCCCCAAAAAAACCCTAGCAAACGTAGAGGGGCCCGGAAACAGTTAAAAAGGGTGCAGAACGACGATAAAGGCAGCGGAAAGTACACAAGCGAGTAAAAGAAAAAAAAGGTCACCACTTTTGCCGAGCCGGAAATTCACCCGCCGGCCCTGGCCAAACCCCCCCCCCCGAAAAAATTTCCTGACTACAGCTTTGAGTGCTGAGATTCGGCAACATCTACTACTGACCTGCTGTATTACCGAGACTTCCGACGACATCTGCTGAACGGCTGTGTTGGCAACGTCTGCTGCTGTGCGCTATCAACATCCATACTCCTCAACTGAAGTTCAACGAAGGTCCCAAATCCTCTCCACTGCTAAGATGCACTACTGTCTGAATATGTACTTTGGTCATCTAAAGACGACTCCTCACTCTTTTATCCTGGACTTCTGAGGATAGGCTGAAGACCATCGCAGCAGAGGGAGGCTCCAGTCCCACGCAGCTACCCTCTTCTCCCTTAGGCAAATGTAACTCCTTCCAGCCTCACCCGTTTATCCGAAAACGGTTAAAAAGAGCAAAATTACGTACAGAAGAACCTTCATAAGAAAGAAGACTCTCGAGGGAATTCTGGAAAGAGTCTCGTTATCAAGGGAGTCTTTTTATCGAGGTTCGTGTCAACAAGACATGAAGTGTCATTAAAGTATCAAGGAGACTTGAAAAGTGTACTTTTTATCAAGGTTTTTGTGTTATCGAGTGTCTTCTTATCGAGGTTCTACTGTATATGGATTTCGGTGAGCATAAATCACTTTTAAATAAACTGACAGATTTACTAAGTAATTAAACTAAATAACTAAGAAGTCAATTAATGTAAATAAAATATATTCCTTTCATTCAATGATAGTATAACTAACTCAACAGAGTTATGATGATTGTGTTGTTGAAGAGGGGTTCTAAGTGGAAAACCAAGTTTTCTACTTCCGGTCAGGTGAGCTAAATCCGCCATCTTGAAAAATGGCGGATATGTTTGATTTACTTAAATCATCATAAAATCCACCAAAGTTATCCGATTGCGATAAAATTCGGTAGGGATGGGGGTGTTAGGGTAGGGGGTATTACCTGTTGCGGTGGATTTACCACTGTTCATTATAACATGATAGTCTCAAAGAGTTGTGGTGGGCAGCAGACCAGTCTAGATGTAAAACACAAAACAAACACTTAGGCACTGAGAAAATCATTTTAACATCTTTTGTATCACTTTCTCACTACACTGTTTTCACAGAAAAAAGCTTTTACGAATAAAACTTAAGACTAAATAACAGTGGAGAAAAAATAATCGACACTTTCTCGTTCCAGTAAATACTTCCATAGCATTCTGGTAAATTGTTGTTTACTTTCGCATGTTTTAATATTTAAAGGTAAGCAGTTAAAAAATTTTGGAGCAAGATATAAATAAAACTTTTTAAAATGAGTTAAATTTGGTCTAGGTATCATAATATCAAACCTGTTTCTCAATTAACCTATTTTATCCCTTGTATATATATTCCTATATCCACTTATATCAAAAAATATACGCAGAACTTTAAAAATGAATAAATTTTTAAGAGGAAGAACATTTATTGATTTGAACAAAGGTGCAGAAGGTTCTAATCTTCCTTTGTGTAATATGATTTTTATAAATGTTTTTTGTATGTTTAGTAACGGTTTCATGGAAGTGGAATACGCTCCTCCCCATATACATATTCCATATTCCAACTTTGAGTTTGCTAATGCATAGTATACTGTTCTGAGGAGTTGTCGATTACATACAAAGGATAACATATAAAACACTCTAACATACTTATTTAATTTATTTTTCAAGTAATCAATGTGGCTTTTCCAATTTATTTTTGCGTCTACATTTAATCCCAAATATTTTATTTCTGTAACCTGATCTATAATTAAGCAATTGCAATTTAAATCAGAGCATCCCATTTTATGATATTTTAGAGGGCAAGCAAAGCTAATACTTCTTGTTAGATTAAATAAAATATACTTTGTTTTGGGACTCATTACAATAAAGTTACGGGTAAACCACCATCTCAGCGCATTTAAATCGTTCTGCATATTTACTTTTAAAGAATCTAATGTGTCGGCTTTGTAAAACAGGGCAGTATCATCCGCAAAGGATACCAATTCCCATTAAAATTACCATTACATAAGTTATTAACATAAATTAAAAATAGAGGACCCGAGAGAACAGAACCCTGAGGGATTCCGTGTTCAACAAAACCTAATTCGCTTATTGCTCCTTCAACTCTAGTCTTTTGAGTCCTACCTCTCAAATAAGACGAAAACCACAACAGAGGTACACCCCTGACCCCAGCCTCCTGCAATCTACTAAGTAAAATTGAGTGATCGACAGTGTCAAACGCCTTCATCACGTCTACAAAAACACCAGCACATTGTTTGCCCTCGTTAATTCCAGTATATACCTCTCCCATAAAATGTAACAATGCTGTATTAGTGCTTAATTTCTGTCTAAAACCAAATTGATTACTACTGAAGAAACGCTCTTTTTCTAAAAAACCAACCAATCTAATTTTGATTACCTTTTCGAATATCTTTGAAAAAATAGATAACAGAGATATCGGTCTGTAATTACTTACGTCACACTTGTCATTTTTCTTAAATAGTGGTTTAACAATTGCAGTTTTTGATTCATTCGGGAACTCACCTGTACTCATACTAAAATTTATTAAATACACTAACACATCAATAATATTACTACAAACCAACTTAATTACTAAAGGAGATATGTTATCATAACCTGGAGCTTTCCGATTACTTAAATTCATAATTATATCATTTACCTCTTGCTTTACAGTCGGATAAAAAAATAATGAATTTGCAACTGGATTAACTTTGAACATATTGTTTATATAATAATTCTCTTTCGGAGAGGTTTGCCTTTTATCTATCATAATGTCAAGCCTTAGTTCAGAAGCTATTGAGCAAAAATATTGATTGAACCTATTTGATATTCCAATAGGATCAGTTATAAGCTTGCTATCCAAATCATACAAAGTAACATATTTGTCAGCTTTCTTTGATTCCCCTAATATTTCATTTATAATATCCCACTGTTTTTTTGGAGCTGAACTCTCCTTTACCAACAACTCGCTAAAGTATTTATTTTTTGTTTCCCTTATTTTGTTTAACAGCCTATTTTTATACTGATTATAGGTTTGCTTTATTTCCAAATTGTGAGGATGATTTCTACACCTCTTATGTAACCTATTTTTAAATCTAATCATTCCCAATAATTGATTATTTACCCATGGTTTTAAATTTAAACTAGTTCTGTTTACATAGTTATACCTAAAAGAAGATGAAATACATTGCTTAAATTTATGTATAAATATACTAAAAGCTGAAGAAACATTATCTGCTTCATACACTTCATCCCAAAGTACTTCCTGTACTTTATTTTTTAATATTTTATAATCTAAAATTTGCTTGCGGTTCCGGTTTACAGGAGTTCAATGTCGAAAGCTTTTTACATGATTTTGATGACGTATTAAGTAAAGTTAAGAATAAAAATCTGATTGTAAATGGGGATATGAACATAAACACTTTAGAAAAATCACGTATAGTAGATTCTTACTTACTACAAATTGCAAGTTATGGTTTAGTTGCACTCGTCACACAGCCTACAAGAGTAACTGTTAATTCATGCACTTGTATTGATCATGTAATGATAAGGAGTGATATAAAGCTTGATGTAAAGTGTGAAACCAAGATTTATAAACACTGTATTACTAATAAAAATTATTTCAAGGATACAAAAGAACGTTAATTCATGAATAAAATTAAACTGGGCCTCTATGTTATCTGAAAAGATAAGGGACCGGTCCGCCGCAGTACCGCACGCTTCGAGCTCATGAACATTACTGAATATTAAAGGAATAACAAGCATATTTTATCATTTTATATGTTTTTTTATAATTTTTATGTAAAAAAAGTAGTTTTTTTAATTTTTCATTTCGAAATTAACAACTAACACAAAAACCCGTGAATGTTTTTGAAAAGTACATAACATTATAAACAATTTGGTATATTCAACCTTCACTATGCTGTTTTTAGTTTTCAAATAACAAAAAAAAAATAAATGGGTTGATTCATTAAGACCTTTACATTGTGGCACCTAAAAAACGGATGTATGTGATAATTTGAAAATTTAATAATTCATAACATAGGCTTTAGGGTAATTTTTTGATAACACTCACTCTGCTGTTTTGGTTTTAAATTCCATGGAGTAAAAAATCTATATATGTAAGACATATATATTACCAGTAAATCGTTAAATGTTTTTCATATATTTTGTTTGAACCTTGGTGATTTTGAAGTAATTTGTATAAAAGGTAATACACTTTTGTCATTTCTCATATTTTAAAATATTATTTTTAACTCACTATAAACCTTTATCAATACCAATAAAACAAAAACTCCAACACTACACCTAACATAAAACTTTAATAAATAAATAAATAATTGTATTCCATATTACAATTGGTCCATTAGCTTTACAATTCCTTGCATATTCATTTAATTTATTTACACGTAACAAGATTTATATTACATAGTCCAAAACCTAAGCATATTATTGTTTGTTGTATAATAAATTATTAAGATCACCGTTCCTTAGTGACTGCAGTACGTTTACCTATTTATGTAACGCACGTTATATGTTAACATCTGTGATAAATCAATACTTTGAATAATATTAAATAAAAATAAGTTGCAATAAATATCTAAGCTTCGATCAAAAGGGACTACAATTAACTTATGAACAACAAATTACTATACTACTATGAAGAACAAAATTAAACATAGATACAAGTTAACAAATGGCATAATCATTGAATAATTTTATTTTTAATTTTTAAAATTAATATTTTTGTGTTATTTAAAAACAGCATAATAAAGGTTGAATATACTAAATTGTTTGTAATTTTATGAACTTTTCAAAAACATTCATGGTTTTTATGTTTGGTTTAAATTTTGAAATAAAATGTAAAAAACCTATTTTTTCATAAAAACTATAAATAAACATATAAAATGATAAAATATGCTTGTTATTCCTTTATTATTACATAGTGGCCATAGTTATACACATCCCTACCGAATTTTATCACAGGCAGATGGGTGGGTTTCATAACTCCGAGGTCCATAAAAATGAGTAAATTTTAAAACACTCACTACTCCGAGGTGTCACAACTCCGAGGTCGGAGTAGTTTATACAAACTGCAATTCACAAAACAACTCCGAAGAAGCCTTTACAAAATTTTCGTAAATGTACATCGGTTTGACTCGAACTGAGTAACCATTGTAATCAGATCGGTTAAAAACTGGGCGAGTGGTAAAAATACTCGACCGGTTACTCGTTCAGTGTGATTCTCCCATCTAACTCGCCCGCCAACACGACCTGTCTAGTCCGCCCTTAGTGACAGTTGTTTATGATGACCGCGGGGCGTTGGCCTTTGATGCCTAGGCTGGTGCCCCTAGCGAGAAATCCGTCGCTGGGCGGGTAGGTAAAAAATATGCAGGGCTGTCATAAATTATTGGACTCATTTGAAAAGTAAATAGATAAATAACAAAGCACAGTCAACATGTGGAAATACTAAATTATTGTATACATCAATGTATTTAAATCCTATCTCGAAAACTGCTTTAACGATTTTAATAAAGTATTGCATTTAGATGTAGTTTTTATTTTTAAGTTCATCTGCTTAGTTGTATTTGCTGTGGAAATACAACATATTGGTAAAAGTGAAATTAAAACTCGACAAACTTTAGGATAATATGAGTTGCCATGTTGGTTACGTAAAAACAACGAAATATTAAACAAAAGAATCATCCACCTGTCATTTGCCGCAAAAACGAACCCCCTAGCACTCAATCGCCATAACTGACAACTTTTATTGGCTCTGTTTTAGTTAATTCCAAGTAATCGCGCGACACATATTTAAAAGCTAAATAGCTTAATTTTCTACATGATACCTATGATTAATAGATTCATTTGGAAATTGGAATGAAGTCAAAGTAAGCAGACTAATCTGTAAATATTTTAAATCCTCCTTCAAATTTCATCGACAAAATCCAGGTTTTACATTTTTATAAACGTTTTAAGCCTTCTATTTTAAAATTAATTCTTAAACTAATGTTGTATGCATTAAAACACTCAACTTTACGATTTTTAGCCATCTCCTCCACCTTCAGCGCACCTCCTTGGTCGACTAAGTCCCTAATTTTAAGTTTAGACTACTTTTTTAAGAAAAGAAAAAAGTCAATTATCTTGACTGGTGGTTTTGGTTTCAAAGAGGAGAATGTAGCCTTCTTTTCCTTCTAATAAGAGGATATTGTTTCATTTTCTCTGATAAAAAATCAAATATTTGTGACCCTCAAAGGGAAAAGGGACCTTCCCAGACGAAATTTTACAGGACAGAAAGTTTTAGAGGTTATGGTAAAAACACAGTTTCTAGTTTTTATTGTTTCTTACTCTACACATGTTTCCGAATGGTCCATCCTACCATGATTAACTTGGTTTTAACTTTTAACATGTTAAATTAATCTTTTTCTAAACCCCTTCAATCTGGAGAAAGGGGGCATTGACTTCTCCAATTCTATTTGAGCGTTTCGAAGTTAAGAAAATCAAAGAGTTCTGTGAGGAATAAATGCAAAACTTGCTACGCCCTGAAGCAGGAATCAGAATATGAAAATGTACAGGATCTTCCAGAAAAATTAGTTGAAGTAGCTCCTGGTCGAAGTGAAGTTTCAAAACAAAATAATGTACTAGAAGGTAAAAAAATATAAAAGTAAAAGCTCAGACAGCCAATATAATGTCATATCTTGTTAAGATACATTGTAATAAATTCTTATTTGAATGTAAAATTTAAATAATTTTTTTATGATATATGAAAACATTTTGACTTTAACATTTTGTGGGTTTTTTATTACTCCCATCTATCTAAACAACGTTCGACAAAAAATGCGAAAAATTATCATAAATTCAATGAAGGATTCAATATTCAGATTTAAATTTCTGACAAAATGATATGTGAAACATAGCCAATAACACAAGTAGTAACAAAAAAATTAAAGTTAGAAATGTGCTAAACTTTGGACCGTGATTTCCTAAAATCACGGTTTTTAATATTTAAAATTAAAATATTTATAACTCATATCAGGTTTTTTTAAGATATCTTGGAAATTCATTCACCAATTGGTTTGGTTTTTAATGTAGATTAAGGATATACTAATAACAACGGACAAAATCCGCCAGTGGATGGCCCGCATAGCCGGCCTAAAAGAAATTACAGATATTACTGTGACTGTGTCGCCTTGAGTTTGATAGCTTACTATAATACAGTTGCTTGCCAGCGCATTATCAAAAAATATCAGTCTATATCATGTTTGAAGTCGATACCTTGAGTGGTTCAAAAGTTATAGACTATCATCTGAAAAATTATACACGCAGATACCCGGAAAATCAAGCACTTTAGGACATGAGTTACTATGAACGTATTTATTTGATTTAATGTAAGTAGTCATTTTAAGGAGCATATGCACATCCTTTTTGATCACCCTGTGTCGAGCTAAACCGTGCGCGAAGCCATTATTATAGCCCTTCTAAGAGGTGTTAATTGCTTACTTATAACCTCTTGCTTGCTTACTTGCTCAGACACGTTATAAACAGATCCGAGGAATCTCTTATTCGGAGCGTTCATCGTAAATCTTTGGAAATCAGTCATATCTGGGTTATAGACGTGTTTAATGGCAAACAAAAGTCTAATTACATAATAATTGAACCCAAGAGGCCCAAGAGTTAAAATTTCATATTTTGTATGTAATACATATTTAACATATACCAATTTAAGTTGTGACTACACCAATAAACTTTCGCAAAATAATTTTTTGTTCGGTGGCAAAGAAATAATGCTCGTTATGTGTAGACACCCTATACAAAATGTTCGGTTTTCTTTTAATTAACCGGGAAAGTTTGATAATTGGGAATGTGGCTTAGCAACTTTAAAAAAGCCGCGAAAAACGTAGGTATTTATTAAGGTATTTTATTAGGCGTGTTTGCGCCACTTAAAAAATAGGGGTGTTATGCAAAATAAAAATTTAGATTAGCTTTCACATTGATTTTGATCTTCTAGGTAGAAAACGATGATGAAGAAGTTGTTTGACGTAACAAAATAAAGATAAATAATCTGATCTAAGTTTCCACATACACGCAATGTTGACCTGAACCACGGTTAGCATTTCAGCAATATTTCAGCTCAATCAGTTCGGTATTTTTATTTTTACTTGAAGCAAACATACACAAATAAATACAAACTCTCTATAATAAATACAAATACTCTCTATTTTTAAATAATAAGAAGGTACGATAAGGAAATTATAGTTCAAACCTTGTCGGTATTTTTTAACTTTCATAAAATGGCTTGGAGTGAAGGTTATGAAATAGCTGTCTCAAAGATGAATTAAAATTAATTTAGTGTACAAACATAAAGACAATATTGAAGTGAGTTTAGTCCAAAACGTTGGTATTCATTTATCATAAGGTCTAAAACGAAAAAAGTTCCCATTATTGAAGTTATACAACGAGGCTGCTGGAGCATTAGGAAATTTGCCGACGACGCGCAGCAGTGAAGTGCCTACAACCTGAACGTGGGTAACAAGCGCAACACATTTTGACTCGGGCTGTACACCTCGGAGTTGTGAGACCTCGGAGTACTTTAGTGTTCAAACTAGTTTAATTTTAAGACCTGGAAATTGTGAAAACTCGAAACTGTGAAACCTCGGAGTTGTGATACATAAATTCTTTGCTATTAAACTACTCCGACCTCTGAGTAGTGAAACCTCGGAATAGTTACTACGTTAATATTACTTCATTTTTATAGACCTCGGAGTTGTGAAACCTCGGAGTTATGGGACGCTCCCAATAAGATGACTTTTGTGGATTTTATGATGATTTAAGTAAATCAAACATATCCGCCATTTTTCTAGATGGCGGATTTAGCTCACCTGACCGGAAGTAGAAAGCTTGATTTTCCAGTTAGAATTTGCAAAGTTTTTAGCGAATTTCCTTAAAGGAATATTTAACGAACGCATGGTAAGACCTAAGTCCGAGACCATGTTAACTTTTCATTTTGGGGTCCCCAGAAGCAAAAAACACCATTCGTTCGAATTGATATATATATATATATATATATATATATATATATATGTGTGTGTGTAAGTGTGTGTGTGTGTGTGTGTGTGTGTGTGTGTGTGTGTGTGTGTGTGTGTGTGTGTGTGTCTGTTAGCACGACAGCGGCCGCAAAAATGGTCCGATCTTTATGAAATTTGGTACGGACATGTAAAGTGGTAATCAATTGGACGAGTTCGTGAACCAGCCCGATCGGACCACCGGAAGGGGGGGTAAAGGGGAATAAACCCCCCAAAAATGGGTTTTTTGAGTTTTTTACATAGAAAAATAAATTATCGAATTTTTGTGGGCACCATTGAATTCAGCTAAAAAAAACAAATAATTTAGTAATTTGAATCACTGCTCTATGTCCATTGGTTACCGAGATATTGAAAGTGGTAAACACAGTACGTTGTCTCAATGTTAACCTTATGGGAAATAAGTAAAATTCTATATCTCGGTAATTTGTCTACATATCTTGTTAAAACCTGGTAAATAGGTTCTTCTAGTTCAGATATACTAAATATTGAATTAAAACCACCCAGTTTTGATATACCTGTAGCAGCAAACCTGCATACTCATTCCCCATGTTATTCTTATGGAGCTTACCAAAACATGTCAAATCTTGCTATGTTTGATTGAAATATGTTGTTCTGCATTTGAAATTCGCTGAGTATGCAGGTATACAATGGCAAACAAAAGTCTAATTACATAATAATTTATATGTGGGGTATTAATTTTTAACATTTTTTTGATATAGACACTTTAAAATTTATATTTTCTTGTGTTATTTAAAAACTAAAAATAATATAGAAAAGGATGAATACACCAAATTGTTTGTAATTTTATGAACTATTCAAAAATATTCATGGTTTTATGTTTGGTTCAAATGTCGAAATAAAAATGTAAAAAAACATAATTTTTTCATAAAAACTATAAAAAAAACATATAAAATGATATAATATGCATGTTATTCCTTTAGTACTAAGTAGTGGCTATAGTTATACACATCTCTACCGAATTTTATCACAATCGGATGATTTTTGTGGATTTTATGATGATTTAAGTAAATCAAACATATCCGCCATTTTTCAAAATGGCGGATTTAGCTCACCTGACCAGAAGTAGAAAACTTGGGTTTTGACTCAGAACCCCTCTGTGAATATTTTCTACCACAAAGAAACTAAATTTGGATAATTTTAATTTTTTATAGAATTTTTTAAGAAATTGTACTTTTCAAGAACTTATTTTTTGATTATATAAAAAGTAAAAACAGTAAAATACAAGATGAATATACCAAATTGTTAGTAATTTTACGTACTTTTTAGAAATATCCATAGATTAACAGTTAACCACATAACGTTTTTTAAAAAACGAAAAAAACATGTTTTTTAATAAAAGTTGCAAAAAAAATTAGGATAGTAAAAAATAAAATGTATGCGATTGTTTTCTAATAGAATACCCAATTTTACACATCCCTACCCAATTCTGTTGAAATCGGATGACTATTATGGATTTTATGTCGATAAAAGGGGAGCGTCCCATAACTCCGAGGTTTCACAACTCCGAGGTCTAGAAAAATGAAGTAATATTAACGTAGTAACTATTCCGAGGTTTCACTACTCCGAGGTCGGAGTAGTTTAGTAGCAAAGAATTTATGTATCACAACTCCGAGGTTTCACATTTTCGAGTTTTCACAATTTCTAGGTCTTAAAATTAAATTAGTTTGAACACTAAACTACTCCGAGGTCTCACAACTCCGAGGTGTACAGCCCGAGTCAAAATGTGTTGCGCTTGTTGCCCACGTTCAAGTTGTAGGCACTTCACTGCTGCGCGTCGTCGGATGCTCTGCAGCCTCGTTGTACAATTTCAATAATGGGTATTTTTTTCGTTTTAGACCTTATGATAAATAAATACCAAAGTTTTGGATTTAACTCACTACAAGAATGTCTATGTTTGTACACTAAATTAATTTTAATTCCTTTTTGAGACATTCATTTCATAACCTTCACTCTAGGCCATTTTATGAAAGGTAAAAAATACCGATAAGGTTTGAACTATAATTTCCTTATCGTACTTTCTTAGTTTATTTAAAAATAGATCGTATGTTTGTATTTATGTGCATATGTTTGCTTCAAGTAAAAATAAAAATACCGAACTGATTGAGCTGAAATATTGCTGAAATGCTAACCGTGGTTCAGGTCAACATTGCGTGTATGTGGAAACTTAGATAAGATAATTTCTCTTTATTTTGTTACATCAAACAACTTCTTCATCATCGTTTTCTACCTAGAAGATCAAAATCAATATAAAAGCTAATCTAAATTTTTATTTTGCATAACACCTCTATTTTTTAAGTGGCGCAAACAGGCCTAATAAAATACTTTAATAAATGCCTACGTTTATCGCGGCTTTTTTAAAGTTGCTAGGCCACATTCCCAATTATCAAACTTTCCCGGTTAATTAGAAGAAAACCGAAAATAATTGTGTATAGGGTGTCCACATAACGAGCATTGTTTCTTTGCCACGGAACAAAGAATTATTTTGCGAACGTTTATTGGTTTAGTCACAACTTAAATTGGTTAATGTTAAATATATATTATATTTAAAAAATATGAAATTTTAACTCTTGGGCCTCTTGGGTTCAATTATTATGTAATTAGATTTTTGTTTAACATTAAACACGTTTATAACCCAGATATGACTGATTTCCAAAGATTTACGATGAACGCTCCGAATAAGAGATTCCTCGGATCTGTTTATAACGTGTCTGAGCAAGTAAGCAAGCAAGAGGTTATAAGCAAGCAATGAATTCCTCTTAGAAGGGCTATAATAATGGCTTCGCGCACGGTTTAGCTCGACACAGGGTGATCAAAAAGGATGTGCATATACTCCTTAAAATGACTACAAATCACATAAATACGTTCGTACTAACTCATGTCTTAAATTGCTTGGTTTTCCGGGTATCTGCGTGTATAATTTTTCAGATGATAGTCTATAACTTTTGAACCACTCAAGGTATCGACTTCAAACATGATATAGACTGATATTTTTTGATAATGCGCTGGCAAGCAACTGTATTATAGTAAGCTATCAAACTCAAGGAGACACAGTCACAGTAATATCTGTAATTTCTTTTAGGCCGGCTAAGCGGGCCATCCACTGGCGGATTTTGTCCGTTGTTAATAGTATATCCTTAATCTACATTAAAAATCAAACAAGTTGGTGAATGAATTTCCAAGATATCTTAAAAAAACCCTGATATGAGTTATAAATATTTTAATTTTAAATATTAAAAACCGTGATTTTAGGAAATCGCGGTCCAAAGTTTAGCAAATTTCAAACTTTAATTTTTTTGTTACTACTTGTGTTATTGGCTATGTTTCACATATTGTTTTGCCAGAAATTCAAAGCTAAATATCGAATCCTCCATTGAATTTGTGATAATTATTCGCATTTTTTGTCGAACGTTGTTTAAATAGATGGGAGTAATAAAACACCCACAAAATTTTAAAGACAAAATGTTTTCATATATCATTAAAAATAATTTAATTTAAATTTTATTCTCAAATAAGAATTTATCACAATTTATCTTAACAAAATACGACATTGTATTGGCTGTTTGATCTTTTACTTTTATATGTTTTTACTTTCTAGTACATTTTTAGCGAATTTCCCCTATAGGGAAGAAGCTATTACCGTAGGTCTCATGGTAAGACCTAAACCCGAGACCATGACAACTTTTCGTTTTGGGGCCACCTGAAGCAGAAAACACCATTCGTTTGAATTTATATATATATATATATATATATATATATATATATATATATATATATATATGTGTGTGTGTGTGTGTGTGTGTGTGTGTGTGTGTATCAGCACGATAGCGGCCGTAAAAATGGTCCGATCGTAATGAAATTTGGTACAGACATGTAAAGTGGTGATCCCTCGGACGGTCGGATCACCGGAAGGGGGGGGTAAAGGGGGATAAACCCCCCCCAAAAATGGGTTTTTTTGAGTTTTTTACATAGGAAAATAAAATTTATCGCATTTTTGTGGGCACCATTGGATTCAGCTCAAAAAACAAACAATTTAGTATTTTGAACCACTGCTCTATGTCCATTGGTTACCGAGATATTGAAAGTGGTAAACACAGTACGTTGTACCAATGTTAACCTTATGGGGAATAAGTAAAATTATATATCTTGGTTATTTCTCAACATAGCTTGATAATACACCCGTTGCAGCAGACCTGCATACTAAGCGAATTTCAAGTGCAAAAGAACATAATTCAATCCAACATAGCGAAATTTGTCATGTTATGTAATCTCCATAAGAATAACATGCGGAATGAGTATGCAGGTTAGCTGCAACAGGTATGTTAAAACTGGTTGGTTTTAATTCATTGTTTAGTAGATCTTGACTAGAAGAAGCCATGTACCAAGTTTTATCAAGAAATTTTAAAAAATAAGGAAGATATAGAATTTTTATCTCCTATAAGCATAACATGGGGAATGATTATGCAGGTTTGCTGCCTCAAAAATGGAAATTTCGAGGGTTTTAGACTAAAATACATTAGATCTCATCTAGATGAAGCCACAAACCAAGTTTTATTAAGATATGTTGAGAAATAAGCGAGATATAGAATTTTACTTATTCCCCATAAGGTTAACATTGGGACAACGTACTGTGTTTACCACTTTCAATATCTCGGTATCCAATGGAGATAGAGCAATGATTCAAGATACTAAATTGTTTGTTTTTTTTGAGCTGAATTCAATGGTGCCAACAAAAATTTGATTAATTTTATTTTTCTATGTAAAAAAACTAAAAAAAACCCATTTTTGGGGGGGTTTATCCCCCTTTACCCCCATTCCGATGGTCCGATCGGGCTGGTTCACGAACTCGTCCAATCGATTACCCCTTTACATGTCTGTACCAAATTTCATTAAGATCGGACCATATTTACGGCCGATATCGTGCTTACAGACACACACACACACATATATATCTAGAAATTTGAACGAATAGTGTTTTTGACTTCTAGGGGCACCAAAACGAAAAGTTATAGTGGTCCCGGGCTTAGGTCTTACAATGAGACCTACGGTAATAGCTTCTTCCCTATAGGGGAAATTCGCTAAAATTCGAACGAATGGTGTTTTTTGCTTCTGGTGGCCCCAAAACGAAAAGTTATCATGGTCTCGGGCTTAGGTCTTACCATGAGACCTACGGTAATAGCTTCTTCCCTATTCCCCATAGGGGATATTCGCTAAAACTTGGTAAATAGCTTCTTCTAGCTCAGATCTATTGAATGTTGAATTAAATCAAATCAAATCAAATCAAATCAAAATCAAATTTATTTCCAAGAAAATACTAACAAAAAATACACTTATACATCACAGGAAAAAAAATTCTCACATAGGTCATATAAAAGACCTGTGCGTGAGAGTGTTCTTATCTCAAAGAAAATAGTGTCTTACACAAAGTAGAAAATAAATTTGACTAGAAAAATGAAAAAAATAAAGAATATACTATAATTAAAAAGATTAAATTAAATAGGATAGACAGCTACTTAAAAAAAAAGTACTCAACACTTTATCAAGCAAACAGTTTTAGTTTTAACTAAGAGGAATTGCCTTGCAAAAATATCTAGAGATAGTCATATTCACAAATAAAAATAAATAAAAGGATGCATTTTTTAAATGATGGAACAAAAAATGTAATAAAAAAATTAAAAAAAAATAATAACTACAAGCAGAACTATGGGGAAGCCAAATAAGGGCAGACAAGCGGAGGCATGGTTAGGTCATCAAGTATGTTCTTGAGTAGTAGTACAGTTGATGTTAAATCGTATTCAGATCGTATGAGGGACTCAGCACTCTCAGGACCTACCTCCAACAGCCAGTCAGAGATGCGCTTTTTATAGACATCAGTAGATGCCTGGGCATTCCTTGACTCAGGGGGGATGTTTCTGAAGAGAAAGTTTGCAATAAAAAATGGATTTGAATGACTGATAGCCCTAACTGCTCGTGGGACCTGCGAGCCTATGTTAACGGCATTCCTTGTTCGATAATTATGCGTTGTAGGTGTAATTATCGCATCCATATGCGAATGTATGTAAACCAAAAGATTTTTTATGAATAGTTGTCTAATAGAAAATAACTTAGTTTCTCTAAACAATAAATTAGAAGGAAGTCGTTTATGTTTTTTAAACCCAGCTTTTATGATTGACTTTTGCACCACCTCTAAAGAATAACCACCCAGGAATGGAAAAAAACCACCCAACATGGAATGGAACATGGTATGGTTTTTAATGGAATGGAATTAAAACCACCCAGGTTTAATATATCTGTAGCAGCAAACCTGCATACTCATTCCCCATGTTATTCTTATGGAGCTTACAAAAACATGTCAAATCTCGCTATGTTGGATTGAAATATGTTGTTTTGCATTTGAAATTCGCTGAGTATGCAGGTTTGCTGCAACGGGGGTATTTTGTTTTGAAACTTCACTTCGACCAGGAGCTACTTCAACTATTTTCCTGGAAGATCCGAACATTTTCATGTTCTGATTCCTGCATCAGGGCTTAGCAAGTTTTGCATTTATTCCTCACAGAACTCTTTGATTTTCTTAACTTCGAAACGCTAAAATAGAATTGGAGAAGTCAAGGCCTCCTTTCTCCAGATTGCAGGGGTTTAGAAAAAGATTAATTTAACCATGTTAAAAGTTAAATTCAAGTGTAGGATGGATCAAATATTGTTCGGAAACATGTGTAGAGTAAGAAACAATAAAAATTTGAAATTGTGTTTTCTACCTTAACTTTCTGTCCTGTAAAATTTCGTCTGGGAAGGACCTTATCATTTCATCAGTCTGGGAAGGACCTTATATTTTTATCAGAGAAAATGAAATAACATCCTCTTATTACAAGGAAAAGAAGGCTATATTCTCCTCTTTGAAACCATTACCACCAGTCAAGTTAATTGACTTTTTTATTTTCTTAAAAAAGTAAACTTAAAATTAGGGACTTAGTCAACCAAAGAGATGCGTTGAAGGTGGAGGAGATGGCTAAATAAAAAACGTAAAGTTGAGTGTTTCAATGCATACAACATTAGTTTAAGAATTAATTTTTAAAATCGAAGGCTTAAAACGTATTATAAATGTAAAACCTGGATTTTGTCGATGGAATTTGAAGGAGGATTTAAAATATTTACAGATTAGTCTACTTACTTTGACTTCATTCCAATTTTCAAATAAACCTACTAATCATAGGTATCATGTGGAAAATTAAGCTATTTTTAGCTTTTAAATATGTGTCACACGTTTACTTGGAATAAACTAAAACAGAGCCAATAAAAGTTGTCAGTTATGGCGATTGAGTGCTAGGGGGTTCGTTTTTTCGGCAAATGACAGATGGATGATTCTTTTGTTTAATATTTCGTTGTTTTTACGTAACCAACATGGCAACTCATACTACCCCAAAGTTTGTCGACTTTCAATTTCACTTTTACCAATATGTTGCAATTTCCACTGCAAATACAACTAAGCAGAAGAACTTAGAAATAAAAACTACATCTAAATGCATCTAAATTATTAAAGCAGTTTTAGAGATAGGATTTAAATAAATTGATGTATACAAGAATTGCTCATATAGTATTTTTACGTGTTGACGGTGCTTTGTTATTTATCTATTTACTTTTCAAATGAGTCCAATAATTTATGACAGCCCTGCATATTTTTTACCTACCCGCCCAGCGACGGATTTCTCGCTAGGGACCTAGGCATCAAAGGCCAAGGCCCCGCGAGCATCATAAACAACTGTCACTAAGGGCGGATTTAGACAGGTCGTGTTGGCGGGTGAGTTAGATGGGAGAATCACACTGAACGAGTAACCAGCCGAGTAGGTTATTTTTACCACTCGCCCACTTTTTAACCGATCTGATTACAATGATTACACAGTTCGAGTCAAACCAATGTACATTCACGAAAATTTTATAAGGGCTTCTTTTAAGTACTATAGATAAAGATATGTCGAGTTCCCAAATAATTAAAGCTGTTTTACACCTATAAAATCACGTTTCAAAATGGCTTTTCGTTTGTAATGGGATAAATTTTGAATATAACTTCCTCTTCTCATTTTTTGCCTACAATTGTAAATACCTACATTACATTACAATTGTAATCAATATTAGCAGAGCACTATCTTTTCCAGGTTTTCTACTTGAGTTTGATATCGTGGGACCACCGCTGATAATTCGCCGGTGGTAAATTCTTCATTTTGGCCGCTTGCAACCACTCACCCACCCCAATTGGTGCTCGCGACATTAAGAGAATTATTTCTTTGTGTGTGTGCACAAGCGATTAGACTTTTTTTCCTTTTTAGACCATAGGTTGCAAACAACATATTCTTCTCTTCAGCAATGAACTAATCAGGTTATACAAGATTGTTAAAAAAACCAAGCAATCAAACCACAATTTAAATCCTATTTCTTTATTATATCTTTACATAATACATTATTAAAATTAAACAGAATTCACGTAAGCCAGAAACTGTAAAATAAAATAAAACTTTTATTACAATACAGTTTTGTATTTCAGTATTTAGCACAGAATATTCTGAGGGAATATTATTATATAATATTTATTATATAATAAATTTTTATAATAACAAATATTAATAATATTCAATAATGATCACTTTTTGTATGTCTCAGTCTGAGGGAATTTTAGAGCTAGACATCTGTCTGCATCACTGATTTGCCCCCTGTAGAACCCGCAATGTTGCCGATTACAGGGAGAAACGCAAACATATGGGGCGACAAGTCGCCCCTAATCGAACACTTTGCCATATTTACTATTAGTTTATTTCATAGTAGAGTCCAGCTGCATTCTTTATTACTTAAAAATACCTACATAACATTACAATTGTAATCAATATTAGTAATTTACAGATCTTTTGTAATGCAATTTACTAATTTACGTATAAATGTTTGATATCTCTTTCAACTAGACACCCCCTTATTCTTACTTACTAGACACCCCTTATTACTTACTACCTTATCGTTATTCTTCAACAGTTTTTTTTTATATCTGTTTCTTCAAGAATGTCAGTTTAAAAATTAGACGAGTACAAAAGATAACATAGTTTTGATAAAATGAATTATTTCCCTGCATATTTATATAGGGATTTTTCATGAATTTAAGAGACATAAACGTTAGATACATTACTTGAAATCGCCACTTACCCAGGTAGGCACTTTAAGCTAAGTATGAATGAATGGTGAATGAAATGTTAAGATGAGTATAGGATGATTGTGGCGCGATATTGTAGACATGTTTCGACATGTTCCTTAGACATGAATAGCCCAACATCCAATGGAAAAGTGACCTACAGTTTGAAATTGGATCCGAACATCAATTTCGCCAATTAATTAATTACGAACTGGTCTAATTATGAGAATTGTGTTTATGAATGGACGTAAGTATTCACTAAGGAATATCGCAACCACAAATCATCGCTTATGAGTATGACCTCCAAATAGTTGAATACGCAGGCAACGCCGCGTGTGTCCCTTTTTGCTCCCCGGTTATAAGGGTAATTTTGGTAACTTCACTTTTGCTCCACGGTAGATCTAAGTATAGGTAGATTTACTAAATTAAAGCGTATTATACCGGTATTATTATGAATTCAGTTGTATCAGCAACTTTTATATTTTCAATTCACATTAACTTCCCGTTTCAGCGGAGGACGCACGGACTTTTTAACAACATGCTACCTTTTTACAGCTAGATAAGTGCTTAAGAGTCGTTTTTGATAACTCTGTAAGCTATTACCCTATGAAATTCATGTCAAATTACAGTGTTAATTGGTATCCTCCAATGAGTCTCAGTAATCATATAGTCTGTAAAGAAAACATAAAAATACGTTTTTAATTTGAATTGGATTTTAAATTGGGCAACGCAACCCCGAAACAAGTTATTCCAAAGTTACATTTTTTTTGGCGGCTTTAAGATTAGTAACCTAGATTTTTATATCATTCGATCACCAGTGCAAGAGGAAAACCATGATCAAAATTATTACCTCCTTGCTAAGGGATTACCAGCTATTTAGTTTTAAAATAATACAAATAAAAACTGGCTTCTTTACTGAAGGAAAAATAAACAGGTGTATTATTAGACTGGCTTTTAAGCATTCCAAGTTTCGGCAACATTTCAAACGGGTTAAATTCGTTTATTCAAAAGAAAACTCTCAATTTATAACAGGGCTGTTGAACTTAAATCCAGAAACTATTTAAATAACTTTCAACGACCGTAGCTATAAGCAGAACACTATCTTTTCCAGGTATTAAAATGTACATTTCAGGAATATGAGAACAAAGGAAAATTAATAAAACCCAACAGGTGTTCACAAAAAATATCGCATACCGGGAACTCCTTCGGTTATCAAATGAACTTTAAAATGTTCAGCACTTTGGGCATAAATATGTTACTAAATTTAGTCCTTTGACTAAACTTTCAAAACGTATAAGTTGATTCCTCATTCTTTGTTTTTTTACTATGTAATTTTTGATTTGCTCGACTTCGAGCAATAGGCTATCTACTCTAGTTCAATTGTGCAATTTATTTGGCCTTTGATTAGAAGAAATCGATGCTCTCATTGCTCGATTCAGTTTTAGTGGCCTAGTGCTGAGACGCACGTTGTTGTAGATCTTTACGGTGTGTTTATATTGCTCGGCACTGCTATTCGTTAATTGTTTACAATACCACAGATTATTCAAATTATATGATCTCACTTCAAAAATAACAGAAATTCAATTTTCTGAGCATTTAAATTTTGCAGTACAAACTGTAGTGGATTGAGTTGAATAATGCAACTTTTTTCACTTGGTTACGTGCGTGTGTCTCTTTTGCTCCACGGTTAAGGATCGTTTTGGAAACATCGCTTTTGCTCCAAGAGAGAGGGGCCTGCGCTTCCTCTCCCCCCAAATTCTCTCTTTCGCTCACCTCCAAGCTCCGAGTTCTTTCTTGAATACTGCCATTTTTAAACGTAATATGCGACTTTTATTTTTTGCCTTAACAAATTTATAATTGAAAGAATGTTAAACTACTTCAATTGTAACAGAAACGACAAGTAACAAGTAAACAATATTGTTTAAAAGTAATACCTTACAAAATAAAATAGTATTATTATGTCTTATGCATCATTAATTTATTTTTTACCATAAATCACAATTAGAAACAGGGAAGCTTTCTAACACAACATCAAGCTTTTAGGCATGAACATGAGATTCAAGATCACTACATTAAATTTATTCAAACGTACCGTTTTTGCAGATTGCTTCTTTTTTTTAAATAAATCGTTTTAAAATAATGTCACCTTGAACCTTCAATTGATTTCAACTTTCCTTTTTTTAGGAACCAATAGGCTATTGGTCCCAGCTTTATTAATATAAAATAGAGTAACAGCAGATCGAGAGGGATGACTGGGTACTATACTAGGAAGGAAGACATAACTATACTAAGCTTGCATTTAGTGAAATTAGGTTATTTAAATAGTGTTTGATGCCCGCCGAAAATATACTCTTACGGCTCAAACGTTGTTTTTCTGCTCCATGCTCATGCCTAAAATCTTTATCTTTTGTCAAAAGGTTTCTCTGTTTCTAATAGTGTTTTTTTGTAAAAAAATAATTATAATGTGGATACGTATTAAATAGTAACACATTTTATTATGTAAGTCATTTATTTTACACAATATCGTTTACTTACGCTTACTCTTACAATTGAAGTAGTTTAACATTCTTTCAAAAATAAATATTTTCGATTAGGCGAAAAAAGTAAATTTGTAGTATTACGTTTAAATAACAGTTATCAAGTAAGAACCTGGTGGTGAGCGAAAGGAAGAATGTGGGGGAAAGGGAACGCAGGCCCCTCTCTCGCGGAGCAAAAGCGATGTTTCGGCCGGTTCTGAAATCTACCTGCTGACCCGTGGAGCAAAAGCGATGTTTCCAAAATGACCCTTAACCGTGGAGCAAAAGCGATGCAGCCGGTTACGTTATAGATAGCCTAATCTCAGTTTGAAGGATTTTCTTCGATGATCTCTTGGGATGTACCTTGTCCTCATAAAATTATTTTTTAAGTCAAGAATTTGCTTATCTCTTATCTCTATTTCATAAATTGTATTTGCAAACTTTTAAAAACATTAAACTGTTTTAAATTTTGTAATCTGAAGCATCAGAACACTTTTTTGTACGAAATAATTAATTTTTTTTTTGGTCGACGACAAAACTTTTTTTTATTTGTCTTGTTCGTAAGCATGCAGCAAAACCGATTTTGATGATTGAGGTGATAAATTAAAGGGAATTTCCTGCAAAAGTCATGTAATAATTTTCATCACTCTCAGTTCAATTTTCTTTGCCCCACTGGACTTTAAAGTTCCCATAAATATTTTAAATGGAAGTAGGCTACATTTTACCAAACATATGGGATATCTAAATAAAATTAGAGTTTTGTCTGTAAATTGCTTAGAATTATGAAATTATTGGTTATTTTTGCGTTTTGAAGGTCAGAGAATCCGAATCTCAACTTTTAACACTCTGTTGGTAACGCTCAACATCACACATTAGACCGCTTTTCACGCAAAAACTAGAGTATAGTTAGCGCATTATATCTTCGGCTATGACTGAGTCAGCTGATTGTAAGGTGCGGGGGGGAGAGGGGGTACTTTTCTGAAAACATTTTATTGAACATCGCTGCTTGTCAAATCTTGTGTTTACCAATATGTTAAAAATATCATATGACACGGATAGTTGCATAGTGGTCATAGCCGGAGATATGATGCGCGAACTGAACTGGTACAGTTCGCGCATTATATCTCCGGCTATGACCGAGTCGGGAAAGGGACGACTGCTACAAATTTTTGGTCTCTCTGTCCATGGCACTACTGCTCCGATCATTAGAGCGGATTAATTAGGGTCAACTCGCTTGGTTCGAAATGGCACTACTGCTCCAACCGCCCGGACAGGTAGTCGCGGTACATCGAGGGAAATCGGGAATTTAAATTCCCTGTCACTTCTGCTTGACTGTTATGCATCCTATAAATTAACAATTGTTTTATGAGTTACTTGGATACTTGGAGATTCGCCTCGTTGGCAGTTGCATGAGGCGTCGTCATAATGTGGCCGTAGGCAACATTTAGAAGTTGGTGAATTTAGGCTTTAGGTTTTGGAGGGGGAAAAACGTAGGTTAGGGCTACAAAGTTCAAAAAACTCACTCAAGCTATAAAAACTATTTTGTACCAGAAAGTTTTTTAAATACCTTTTAAATTTGTCAAGTTGGTTACGGAATAACAACAAAATGTAAACAAATTCAGTCACGAGTTTTATTGGAGCAATGAGCAAAAACTAAACCCAGATATTTTCTGATTGAATTTAGACCAATATGCGATCTCTATTGGTCTCTCTAGTATAACATATACAAACCAACACCCCCATCGATCCACTTATTGAAAACTGATTTACAGAGTTTCAGACCTCAGGTAGCGTGGTAGGGGTTGGGTTTCCACACATGCAAAACTGTGGAATGTAACTAGACCGCCCCATTAATACGAAGAACATGTGTCAATCAAAGAAAGTAAACTGTTTCCAGTAAAAACGTCCAAAACCCATCAACTGGACTTACAGAGGGAGGACCGGTGCATTCCATCAGGTCCACTTAGGAATGCCGAGGCATGCCGAGGGCATTTGAAAATGTTTGTTGACCTCCCGGGAAACCCTCACACGGCAAGAAAACTGTTATGTTCTTCCGCCCTTCTACGTAGAGTTCAATTACATTCTGGATTGATCATTTAACACCTGTAGGCCAGTAAAATTAGATCAAAAATTTGTCATGCCTGGACGAAATTCCCGGAAAGCTGGAAATCGTCTTATTCTTTTCGTTTTACATCCAAGTATATGAATTTGAAGTTTGTCCCATTTTTCCTAGTGTGCTTTCGACCTGGGACCACATAAATATCAGAGTTTTGGGCCATTTTTTATTCTTTTGCAAATAAGTAAAAAACCGTGTTTTCTACATAAAAAGTTTAAACACAAGAATTGTAGAGGACAAAATTCTGCATTTATTGAGTACCTTCTGATAAAGACACTTTGAATAGTAACTGATTTATGGTAAGTTAAATAAAGGGTTTTGGCGAATTTCTCTTTTAAGGAAAGAGCTATTACTGTAGGTCTCATGGTAATCTCTAAGCCCGAGACCATGATAACTTTTTGTGTTAAGGCCCTCAGAAGCCAAAAAACCCATACGTTCAAATCTATATAAATATATAAGTATATAAATATATATACTTATGTATTTGTTTCCTCGATAACCCTCGCAAAAATGGTCCGATCTTAATAAAATTTGGCATGGACGTGCAAAGTAGTAATTATTCACTTATGATAGAAAACCAGCCCGATCGGATCATTGGAAAGGGGGGTGAGGGGGGTAAACTCCAAAAAATGGGGTTTATTGAATTTTTCATGTAGAAATATTAAAATATTCTAATTTTGGTTTATACAGTTGAATTCAGCTCGAAAAAACAAATAATTTAGTATTTTGAATCATAGTTCTATGTCCATTGGTTACCGAGAGTAGTAAACACAATACGTTGTCCCAGCAATGTTAACCTTATGGGAAATACATAAAAATTTTATATCTAACTTATTTCTGAACATATCTTAATAAAATTTGGTAAGTGGCTTCATCTCGTTGAGATCAACTTATTTAAGGCACAAAATTCAGAGATTTATATTTTCTTGATGCATTAAACCCGCATACTCACCTTCCCAATGTTAACCTTATGAGAAATCAATAAAATTGAACATCTTCCTTATCTCCCAATATATCTTAATAAAACTAGTTATGTGGATTTATCTAGTTAAGGTTGACTTGATTACGGCAAAAAATTCCCAAGTACATAGATTCCTGAGGCGGCAAACCTGCCCACTCATCTCCCCAACGTTGACCTTATGGAAAAAAATAAATGTGTGTAGCTTGCTTATTTCTCAACGTATCTCGTTGAAACTTGGTATGTTGCTTAGTAAAATAGACCTTAACTAGATGTTGCACAGAGTTTTATCAAAATATTAAGAAATAAGCTAGCTGTACAATTTTATTTATTTTCCATAGGGTTAACATTGGAAAGGTGAGTACGCAGGTTTGATGCCTCAAGAATACAGTACACCTCGGATTATCCCGACCCCACATTATCCGGATACCGGATTATCGGACCGGTCCATCCGAAAAATTAAAATCACGGCAAAACATCTTTTAACGAGTTTACGGGTGAGATGCGCCTTCTAAAATTAAAATGTAAATGTAATAGATTACTGTACGATTTTAAATCACAATAATTGAAGGAATCGCGTTGCCTAAACAGTACACTACAGCAGTTTTGTGAACGTAGTTTTCTTGATTGCTACTTGGGCCACTAACAGTAATCAACAAAGGCGTAGCCTAGGGCAATTTTGCGAGTTTGTTTATTGCTGTCAATTGAAGTGTTACGTTATTTATTAAGAAGAGTTACTGTAATAAGTTATGAGTTACTTTAAGTTTCGTCATGATTATTTCAAATTGAGTTATTTTGAGTTATGATTAATAAAAAAAAAATCAAAATAAAATATTCAAAATTTTAATATGGCGTTTTATTCCAGACCTAAACCGTAAGTACGGTAAAAGTTAAGGGTGTATTCGTATGATTAATAACATAGTTTAGTTCTTAAATTTGTTTCAAAATTCAACCCCGAGCATGCTTTACTGTCTTGACACGACGTTTGCAGCATCAATTTAGCAGGGGATAAAGTACGTGATCGCTATTTAAGCAATATTGTAATGACCTCGGATTATCCGGATTCTTTGTTATCCGGATCGGTGTTCCGCCACATTAATCCGGATAATCCGAGGTGTACTGTATATAAATTTTTGAATTTTGTGCCATAAACAAGTAGATCTCAACGAGATGAAGCCACATACCAAATTTTATTAAGATTCGTTCAGAAATAAGTTAGATATACAATTTAATTTATTTCCCGTAAGGTTAACATTGCTGGGACAACGTACTGTGTTTACCACTCTCAGTATCTCGGTAACCAATGGACATAGAACAATGATTCAAAATACTAAATTATCTGTTTTTTTTTAGCTGAATTCAACTGTATAAACCAAAATTAGAATATTTTAATTTTTCTACGTGAAAAATTCAATAAACCCCATTTTTTTTGGAGTTTACCCCCCCCTCACCCCCCTTTCCAATGGTCCGATCGGGCTGGTTTTCTATCATAAGTGAATAATTACTACTTTGCACGTCCATGCCAAATTTTATTAAGATCGGACCATTTTTGCGAGGGTTATCGAGGAAACAAATACATAAGTATATATATATATTTATATACATACATATTGATACATATATATTTATATAGATTTGAACGTATGGGTTTTTTGGCTTCTGAGGGCCTCAAAACTAAAAGTTATCATGATCTCGGGCTTAGAGATTACCATGAGACCTACTGTAATAGCTCTTTCCTTAAAAGAGAAATTCGCCAAAACTCTTTATTTAACTTACCATAAATCAGTTACTATTCAAAGTATCTTTATCAGAAGGTACTCAATGAATGCAGAATTTTGTCCTCTACAATTGTTGTATTTAAACTTTTTATGTAGAATACACGGTTTTTTACTTATTTGCAAAAGAATAAAAAATGGCCCAAAACTCTGATATTTTTGTGGTCCCAGGTCGAAAGCACACTAGGAAAAATGGGACAAACTTCAAATTCATATACTTGGATGTAAAACGAAAAGATTAAGACGATTTCCAGCTTTCCGGGAATTTTGTCCAGGCTCAATCTTATTTTTACTGGCCTACTGAGGTTGAACTTCTTTTTCAGTTCATCTGTTAAAAATTTTAGTTTTATTTACAATACTCTAAAAACGATACCAAAAAGCGACTTTTTTACTTGGTTTGCGTTAAGTCTTTAATTAATTTAAGAATATTTGAATAAAAGTCATATGTCACTCGTGCAACGAACGATTTTCGTGGGATAAGACATATTCGTAGAATAATATTAGGTAATAATTTAACGAACAGCCGTTGATTTACGAGAACTAATTTAAAAAGTCAACGACATCAATGAACATTGACCCTGTATATTTCAATGGTCGGTCAAAATGGATTTGAGCACAGAGGGTACAAATCCGGGGGGTACAAATCCGGGGTGGGACTTACGGATATGACCACGGGGGTACAAATCCGGGGGTACAATTCCGGATTTATTTAGCCATTTAAAATTATGTGCATATCATTTTAGATTTTGCTATGCTTACATTTAAGGTTTTGTGCCTTCTCCTTGTGGGCCGTCCCCCACCGGGGGCCAAGAGTCAGTAAATACTTCATACAGTAGTTTTTTTTTACATAGGATTGAATGTGCAAAGTTTGAATTCTCAAACTAATTCTGTTCAAAAAGTATTTAGCCGTTCAGGGACTTTTTTACACAATGTATATACAGGGTGTCCCGTAACTATCTGGTAAGATGTATATAGCGTTATAGCTTAGGTCAAGACTAACCTAGGAACTAACCTCACATTTCACCATAGGAACATGGGTCTCTGGTGCCTAGTTTTCCGTGTCTGTCTGTATGTGTTTTTTACAAACAAATTCATAACTCCCAAACTGTTTGAGCTACAGCGTTGAGATTTAGCATAAATGTTTATGTTATTAGGCCCTATCTACGTTTAAAAGTATACCAAAATATCAATAACCGTTTCAAAATGGTGGCCATTTAAATTTTTTGATGCCAAATTTCATGAAAACTTCAATGACTTCATTCAAACAAAAGGATATTCAATCCGAAATTTTAGGTTTGGGGATCAGAAAAAGACATTAATTCGAAAAAAATGCAAATTCATTTAATTATTCTATTTGCTGTCCTTCAAAACAAAAACGTCCAGTTTAAACAGCTTTTTATTGTAAACAGCCAAGCGCCAACATGCTCCTCAAGAGGTATAATAACTTTCCTAATGTTGTTGGATCTCCCAAAAGATCAAGTTTAAAAAGCAGCATAGCAGAGGGTCCGCGGGGACAATATAATTCCCGTTTTCCCGTTGTCTGGCTACCTGGCGTCGGGCTACCTGTCCGGGCGGTTGGAGCAGTACTGCCATTTCGAACCAAGCAAGTTGACCCTCGTTAATCCCCTCTAATGATCGGAGCAGTAGTGCCATGGCCAGAGAGGCCAAAAATTAGGAGCAGTCGTACCACAGCCGACCGAGTCAGCTGGTTTTAAGGTGCGGGGGGGAGAGGGGGTACTTTTTTGTAAGCATTGCTCTAAAACACCGCTGCTTGTCAAACGTTATGTTTACTAATATCATATGTTCATAATATCATTTGATGCGGTTGGTAGCGTAGTAGTCATAGCCGGAGATATAATGCGCGAACTGTAAGGCTGAACTTATTTTCTGTATTGATTGTATGAACATATGAGAAGGTTTTAGATGGATTAAGACTAGCTTAAGTATTTTTGAAATTAAACGGTAAGCTTCTAAAAAGCGAATTTTGTTTTATTTTGACCCTATAGGGAAGCTTATGAAGTTGTCATGGCAACCTAAACATTAGCCTAAATCATGAATCCAAGAAAGTTGTTCTGTTTCCCCACGGGTGAAACCGTGTTGACCAGGTAGTCTAAATTATTTTTATTTGAGTAATCAGCTGTCTTGAGGAAAACCATAATATATGCCTTCTTCTGTCACTTTGATATTATTTACATTTTTTGGTTATTTTTCAGTTTAAAACAACTACCTTACAAAAGCATTAATATCCAGGTAGATTTTTGAATATTCAAATACGATAAACATATAAATCTGTTGTGGAAAATAAATCAGTTAGGCCCTACCTAAAATAATTATAATAAGTAGGTATAGTAAACTTAGGGGCGGTTTCAGGTCCCGGGTTTAACGCTAGGCTCAGCTTAAAAACTGGTTATAACCGGTATTTAGACAGCAGTTTTAAAATCGGGTTTCAGATATCAAGTTTAGTTATCCATGGGTTTAAATCTGACAGGGATAAACTGGAGGCTAACTAATCGGGCTTCAGGTCCACCGACGAGTTAAGCGCTCGTCTAAAAGTTAAACTCGTTGGATTTCAGATCCCCAGTTCAAGCGTAAAATTCCTGAGAAGCGCCTAAATATTGGCGTTTTTAGCCGACAATTTAGACCAGCCAGGGGGCAGGGTTAAGAGTGAATTTAGCGTTAGTTGAACATGGAATTAATGAAAAAACTTGATAACTTATTATACTTATAAAGTTATGATGTATTTTTTGGTCATCTTACAAACAATTTTGTACTACAGAATAACTTTTGAAAAAATAAAAATAAGGTATTTTATAGTTTCAAAAATTGATTACATATAACTTGGTATACATCAAGCAAACACATAAATATGCAATTACTTTTGATCACAACCATTAAATGGTAGTCAGTCTGCTATTTATCAAACAAACATTTTATTCATGCACGAATATTACACTGCTCACCTTAAAAACTATGTTGTTAAAAGTTTGTAAAAAACTTTTTATGTCTCACCTTAAAAAGATCCTGATAAAACATATTTCCTGATAAACGAATAAAAACTAAAGAAGTTCTATTTAAAAAGTGTTACACTACGTGGTACTCCAACAAGGGGTTTTCACTCCAACAAGAAATATGCAGGATTAGGAATAAGGATGATAACATGGGAGAAATTATTACTGGTTCGCAAAAATAAAATAAAACTACATTTTGAAAGAAATAATTAGTTATCCATAACCAATTATTAAAGTTTTGAGGGAGACTGAGTTTAAACTATGGGCCTCCCAGCGACAAATAGGGAAAACAACATTTTTATGTACAACCATGTCCAAAATGCCAAGTGTTGAAGAAGATATCCAGAGATTACTTTAAGATGGCCTTTAACGCGGAAGTTGAAGGTTGGGAGAGGCCCTAATAAAAAATGTTGCAGACATTAGAATGAGTATGAGAACGAATTAAAGGAAGAAAACTGGGAACCAGATGAAGAGGTGAACTGTGCATTTTGGATTCTGGGAGTTCAAAGAAAAATCTATGATAAAGCCATAATCAAAAGGAAGCAATAGTAAAGGCTTTAAACCTCACATTCAAGGTTGAAACCACTTCTACCAACCCGAAGAAATTCACACGGGGAAAATATTAAACACAATTCTGTACCTCAATGGAGAGAAAATATCGATTATTAGACTTAATTTTCCAGCCCAAAAGAAATCTTGATAAATAGTTTTGGATTGAATTAAAAAAAATTACAAAATTCGTAAGACAGCAGGCAAAATTTCAAAAGAACCTAACCAATTTTTAGATATCATGTAAAAACCTAATTAATTGTAATAACGCCAAGATAACATAAACTTACTAGTGGCTTGAAGGGGCTAAAAGCCCCTTATGAGGGAAAATTCAAACAATCCTTATTTATTATAGTAAAAAATACCTTCACAGCAAACTAAATCCACCTTACATTGATATCTAGCCTACCACATGGTTTTTAATCAAGTATCAGCATCACATGTTTTATGTAAACAAGGCAGACGTTTTTAAATCCCAATGCTTTTTAAAGGCAGATATTCTACATTATTTCTCGTTTTCTGGTGAATTTCAAGCAATTTCATTATTTTTCCCGCCATCCCGGAATACTATGACTTGCTAGATGCCCACAATTTTGACGCAAAGAATCGCCTTACGAAATTAAATAATATAATAATAATATACATGATGATGATAAGATTTAAACCTATCTATTTTTTTACAAGCCATAATTATTTTGCCTACTCAATGTTGACAACATTTTTTCTCAACATTTAAATATTTAATTTTATTAACTGGAAACGACTAGTAACTTACTGATTGCTTTGATAGTAGGACATATAAAATAACATAAAGTGTACCCGAGCTATTTATCTTTAACTGAAGACGAATGTAGGAAAATCTAATTTGCGTTGGAATTGTGTTGGACTTTGGCTCAAAAATCGACATATTAACGAATTGCCTAATGAAAGCCTTTCATCGATAGTTCTTGAATCAAAAACTTTGAAACAACCTCAGTTAGAACCTGATTAGGATATATTTGATTAAAATAAAAGCTCGGAAAGATTCAAACTGATTTTTCCGATGTGAATGATTAACAGCTCATGCAAAAGCAAGTAATTTCATATGTATTTAACTACTTGTCTTGATTTTGTTTTAAAATAAAAAATCCTATAAGAAATAATCAGGTTAAGATTGGATTGCGAATACATCAAGTATGGCTGTATATAAATTAGTGTCGAAACTTGATGTGAAATATATGCGTATATACTATCATTTTCAGATATAAATTATGGAAATCGGTCGGGTAGGAGAGCTTCGGGCTCGGAAAGTAAAAACCAATATTTTGAAATGAATCCTACTAATAATATTATAAGTGTGAGAGGATGTGAGGTTGTTTGTCATAGTATGTATGACAGCAGGCAAAATTTCAAAAGAACCAAAAGAACAGGCAAACCGTTCTCAAAGAACCGAAGAAAAAGCCAGAATTTCAGGCAGAATTTCAAAGAACCGTTCTCTCTTATGTTTCTTTCGTTGTTAGTCAGTTGTAACAACGTATCCATCCAGGCAGACGAATGTACAAATGAACCCATATAAAAAAATAATGCAGGAAAAACATCAGATGATTCAAATTAACGTGGGCGAAGCCATAGGTAACATGTTACTTAGTTTTTTAAAAGCAGCAGTACTGTTATTGTTTGAAGTTACACTTCAAGCACCAAAATAACGTGTAAAATTGCGAAGATTATGTGAGTTAATGTTGAAGGGTCACCTGCTTATCTTTAATCGTTCGACCAAGGAATATTATTTATCCTAAATAAAGCTGATGAAAACACCATTCATACAAATACTAAACAATTATTTGCCGGATTTACGCTATATCTTTTAAAAATACAATGAACGAGACCATAAGTCTGACAAGAACCTACGATCTGAAAGCGTCAACCACCTCAACACCGCAGGAGCTACTTTTGGCGGGGATGATACCTCGGAGTTGTGAAACCTCGGAATAGTTTCGCTGTTCGTATTTAGTTCGTTAAAATACCTAGGAACTACGAAAACGCAGAAATATAAAACCTCGGAGTTGTTTTGTAAATTGCAGTTTTTATAAACTAATCCGACCTCGGAGTTGTGACACCTCGGAGTAGTGAGTGTCTTAAAATTTACTCATTTTTATAGACCTCGGAGTTTTGAAACCTTTGAGTTATGAACCCCACCCGATAAAAGTATTTCAAACATGGCCGCCATTTTCCAAGATGGCGGAGTTAGCTCACCTGACCCGAAGTAGAAAACTTGACTTTTGACTCAGGACGTCTTGGTGCACATTTTCCATAAAAAACATTTTTGCTTGCGTTTTTTTCCTTTTTAGTGTGTTTTTTCGCCTATCTTCACAGGACCATAAACAAAAGTATTTCTATTAAAAGATGTCAGTAAGATCATGCTCAATAGTCATAGGTTTTGGCTTATTACAATTTAGAATTACATTGAAACCATTTGATTTATTTTTTGTTTTTCAATGAAAATCTAAAAGTATAACATGAACCCTGATTGTAAACAAAACCGGTTTAGTTTTATGATCAGTTTTTTACATCGTACTGACACAGAAACATCTGTTTTCTGTTCCTTAATGTTGGCAGCAAAGTTACTCTTTGCCGTTACCAGTCCGGAAAACTTTTCGGCCCAGGCCAGAAAATTTTCTGGACTACGATTACTAGGAAACGGAAGTAAACGATCAGCTGATTGCAGGAATCTGTGGTTTTATGCGTGTTTATAGGTTACTTTAGATGAATGTAGAGGCAGCACTAATGTTGCACAAATGTTTTACTGATGGATGTAGCAGTAGCAAATGTTTCTTTTTTTGTTTATTATAGCTTAGGTTTGAAAAATTGAGAAACGCAGTGGTTTATGCAAGGAATGCGTTATGTTTAAAACTTTTTGTGAGTAGTATGATGTAAAGTATCGTACGTCACACGTCCGGTAACGCAGAACTCGCATGAAAATCCCGCACTCGCCTACGGGAATTATAATGCGCTCGTCCGGTTAAACAGTTCTTACCGGCCCAGTGACGTAATATACTATTCTGTAAATTAATTGATTAATCATCCCAGCCAGTTTACAAGCTGTGACGTCAGAAACAGGGGAAAGCATTCTTCCTCTCTAGGGATCCATTCGTTTCGACGCGGGGAGTTCAAGCAATACTGTGCAAAGTATATCTATAATTAAAACATTTAGTACGGTTTCTAATCTAAAACCGATGTCATCATGCGACATGACAAATTCTAGCTAATACACGCAGCTGATATATTTTTCTTACTGAAACTTGAATTTACTTTCGCCTTTTTCTGGAATTAATCATTGCCCCTTCATCTACCAAAAATGTCATTCCATAATGGTTCTTCAAATTCGAGGATGATTCCACATTACACGCTTTTCAACATCTTTCGACTTTTCTTCAACGAGAAGCCGTCTTCATCGAGTCTAGCTTTAAAGTACGATCAATCCCAAAAAAATATTAAGTCAAAAGTTATTTCCTTTCCAATTTGTCTTAGCTGCACGATTTAAAGGGGCAACTGTGGGAAAACTGATCCGGTAGTTGACCTTCGCCAAATCCTGCAAACAGCAGCTCCTAGGGGCCTAGTTAGCAAAACCCACTCTGTGTTTCCTACCAAACTCCTTTTAATTTTTTTTTCGAAAAGCTGTAGCAACTTTTATAATTAGATTCTTGAGGGTTTCATTATAACTCCTTGTATTGCCCTCTTATGTTTTCTTAAAAAAATGCTGAAAATTTGACATTACGATTGTAAAAATATCGAGTGACGAACAAGATCCAAACAAGTGATTTTGTTGAAAAACAAACAAGTGATAATTCAAGAAATTGTACTTGTAAAACCCCGAACATAAGTTAGCGAAAAAATATGAATTCGGAATACGCTGCATCTCGCTTTTTGGGGGTTGCGTGTTCACACTAGGTAACTTGTTTTATAAACTTGTGTTGTACAACTGTTTATAGTAATTGGTTTGAACATGTTTAAGAATGTCATAAAAAGTGTTGTACAACGGGTTTCAGGTTTCCCGAACCGTGTCGGAAAGACAAAGGAAATTTATATTTTATAAACTTTTGTTGGTCAACATGATTAAAAAGACAAAATCGAGCTTTAAAAACTAAAGTTGTATTAAACATGTTTTACAAACAAAAGTATATAAAACAAGCTGTATAGTGCAAACGCGGCTTAAATCGATTGCAGACTTTGAAACTTCATTATCGCGCTTGGAAACAGCGCTGCAACCCGCCGATTTTAGTTTCCTGCAATAGACTCTTTAAACAAAGTACGCTGCTTAGAGTTAAGACAGTTGGCAAAACTAAAAACAATTATTATTAAAAATAAATATCCTTTGAGTACTCTTAGGTGAATTATAGATTTATTTAAAAACAATAACAGCATAAACGATGCTGAAAAATCTAATATCTATACCTTATCTTACTTAAACAAAACGCATGTATGTACGTTTGCCAAGTCCTTTGGGTTTGCGCGCATGAGGTTTGTCGGAATACCAAAATTGGTAATAGTGTCTTGTCTAGCGGAAGTAAGTCTAGATAGACAGGGAGGACGCTAGGGGCATGATCTACCTCCCGTTAAGTTTGTGAAGATTCCGTATTTTGCCTTTCGTTGCAACAAAACCCCAGGGAAACAGCATAATATATGTTAGACATATATTATGCTGTTTCCCATGTTGCACATTATATGTTCAATATAATATATCTTTCTTATGTTAGAGAGAAACAATTTATTGAAAAACCATAAATATTGCTAATATAAACTCTTTAACATACTTAATTTTTCATAATGAAAGTCATGTGTAACTTTTTAAAACAGTTGCAACAGACTATTTATGTTTATAAATTCATAAGTTTTTAGGTTCAGAGAGCGTTAAGTCATGCTACCGTATAAAATAATTCTTACAGAAATCAGAGCAAGTTATGGTCTCCTGCTCAAAACACGAGAGAATAATAATCACATTATAAATATTGAAGTGGATCGCAAGGTGCACAGGCACGCGGTGTTGCACCAAGTTCTTTTTATATGTTACAGTTTTTCCCAACTTGAGAGTTAATTAGAAAAAGCAGTTGCTGCGGGGGGTGGGGGGGAGGCCGGAAGCGGGGCAGGTGATCGTCCTGCGCAGTCACGGCTGAGGAGGAGCGAGGAAGGAGAGCGCATGCGCAGAGCCTCGCGCGAGCAACGCGCATCGCAGATGTCACTCAACTCTGCGCACTCTCCGGAACACCGCCCAACTTGAACACTCTCCTCCAATCTACAATTATATCTCCTCTAAATTGTGACTTTAACTGGTTTTCATCCTAAATTACACGCGGCACACTCTATGGAAATGTTTAGACTGGAGTCGCGGCGATCGCATCTCAGTACTGCTAAGTAATTATTTCACTCATTAATGGCAAAAATAACAAAGGGATAATAGTTGAGATTTAAATATGTGATAGGAAGGGTGCAAAGCCAACGTCTTGCCTTTTGCATTCCCTGATCACTAGCCTAGCAACATCACGATCAGCAACGGAACATATTAACTCAATTTATGATATTTATAGTTTATAGGGCTTAATGAATCATATAACACTTAGTTGTGCTCAGGATACAATTGATATCTTGTAACTTTATAAGTTGATGAAAGTTTTTTATTTAAATGACGCCGAAGCTTGCAACTAAAACTTAGAAAGACAAAGTAAAGAAAAACACTTTCATTCAACTGTCACTTAACTTTTAATTCCCTCATTGACTAGGCTTATGACAAACTCAAAATAAAAGGGCGCACCGGAATTGCGCACTAAAATTCAGGTAGTCACCGGAATAGCGCACTTGGTCGAGAGACAGCCCCTGGACACACACCGGTATTGCGCACTTACTCTTCCGAGAAATCTCTCCGTTAATTAAGCAAGGGTGAAAATTAATAACATCAAGTTCATTATAAAACAATTATTAAACATAAATAGTGTGTGCATTTTTATATCCAACACATTTTGTAAAATGTAGTAGGTCATTTCATTTTGACTCACACGTTTTCTTTCTGCTCTTGGGGGCATCGTAGGTGTTGAGCCGGACATAAGTGTCTGTCTGCATACATTTAAGGTTTTTTTTTTTAATATGTATATATTTGGATGGGGCGAAGGGCACACCTTGATGAGTCGAGAGTGAACACTCTCACACGCATTTGTTGGGGAAAGATAGCGGGTGTGCTGTCATTCAACTAAATAGACTCAAGACAGAGGATACCGTAGGCTAACTGTGCTCACAGTTAGCCTCTTCAACTAAAACTGAACAGTAAAGAATGCTCTCCTGCAAATTCCCCGGTTACTGGTCCAAAGTTTGTTTATAGTAAAAATTATTCCTACTTGTATTTGAAATTCAACACCCTGAAAAAAACCAGTTATACGAGTTTTTTCAACACAACCCCTATTTTATAATGAAGTCCCAGGTCATTGCCACATACAAGAGTGACATGTGTCACACAACCCAGAGCTATTTCGGCGGCCGCTAAAGGACTCACGTACCTGCCGGGCCAAGTGCGCAATTCCGGCGCGTAAATGGAGAGCCCTTTTAGGGATTATAACTTGGTGCGCAATTCCGGTGCACCGAAATAAAACATATCTTCGGCAACTACCCAATGTTTGAGATAAGGTAAGGAGTTAACAAATAAAAGGAATATTGTTGTGGACAAAAAAAGTTGATAAACTTTATAAGCAGCGCTTAAGGTGACACTCAGTCGAAACAAGACATATTTATATACAGTATAAATATTTAAATAATTTATTTTTAATTTAATTTTCACGGCTCAGAAGTTATAACACAGGGTTATGCATTCATTTTGTTTTCAACGATGAAAAATTAAATTAAATTCACAAATTTTTTAAACATATTACAATTTATATAAAACATTTTGCAAAACGCACATATTAGATAACTAAATTATTTCACTAAATAGAACCGTCGCAGCAGACCTGCGTACTCAGCGAATTTCCATAGAATTTATTTTGTATATGTGAGCTAGTGAGCATGTCAACAAACATATAATAAATGAACTCAAAACACTCAAAACAAACAAATAACTTAATCTCATGAAAAAATTAAATTCAATCATATGGTCAGTTTTATAATTAAACACTCGTGTTATAACAGACCTGCATCTCCAGCCAATTTCAATAAAACATATTATCAATCCTCATCATTGTAAACATACCATATGTTATACTACATTTTCGGGCAGTTTAGACCAAGACATCCCCCCGCCAAATGCTCATACTTTCTTTATCAAATTTAAAAATAATTTGTATTTTTTGATATAGTATAATATATTTTCTGCAAAATCTTGATCAATGAACTCTAACTATTCAAAATAAACACAAATAAAACATTCATCACCTGAAAATTCAATCATATGTTCAGAATTGTATTTTTTTAACCTGTCAAATCAGGGTAACTATACTTTTTGGAGGGTAAAATTAAAAATAATACTGGACAACGTACTGTGTTTAGCACTTTCAATATCTCAGCAACGGATTGACGTAGAATAATAATTCAAAATGCTAAATTGTTCATTTTTTTAAGCTGAATCCAATTTTGACACTTACATTTACAAGAAAATAATATAAAAATATTAAATCCTAAAAATAAATTTTATTTTGTCAAATAACGCTCCTTAGAGTTAACTTATAGTGCTGGTTTTCGAACTCGAAGTAATAAATGTCACTCTAGACATATGTGCCAAATTTCATCGCGATCGGACCTTATTTACGAAAGTTATCGCGCCTATGGACAGGTATATATATATATGAAAATGAACGAACGGTGTTTTTGGGGTATGGGGACATCAAAATGAAAAGTTACGGTGGTCCCGTGCTTCAGTCTTACCATGACGCCTACGGTAATAGCTACTTCCCTATAGGGGAAAATTCGCTAAAAGGGTAGAAGTTCTTAAGGTCAGTCCTTTCACTAATAATAATTATAATCATTATAAACAAAATCATAAATCGTGTTTTATTAGTATTTAAATCAAACATGCACAGGATAAACTGGATATCAACAACACAGTGTCGGCAATGAATAATGGAGTGAAAGCGTGAATTAATTATTTAAATAACTTTTTATACCAAAATACCCTGACTTTATGCCTATAATAAAAATTAGAGTCATGTTGGATTTGATGGTTTTTACGTTTGTAATTAGGTTGTTGCATCATATTTATTGCCTGTGTTATCTATCGAAGATTATTAATTATGCTTTCATTATATTGTTCAATTCTACTCGTTACACTGATATTTATTTTGATTTCTTGCGCTACACCAAAATATATCATTTATTTTTATAGGTTAATACAATACAATATTTCAATTTCCATTTTATTTGCGTAAGTGCCACAGGTTTTGCCTGGTTTTGTCCACCGGATGGGGATCAGCTGCCGCTCTCTGGCGGGATTCTTGTGTACGATTTGGTGAACTACATTGTAGAACGATTCCTCTGACTTTTTCGCGTGTAAACTTTATGTTTTTCACTAATAATAAATGTGAAACCTTTTTCAAAGTAATTCGGGACTCGTTAACCAAAAAGCTTGTGATATTTTTTTCGGAAAATATACAGGGTGTCCAGCGAGTACTGTGCCAGACTCTACCAGGTTACTCAGCAGGTCAAATAAAACCAAAAATGTCATATGAACATATGGTCTATCTCGCTTCGTTTTCCGTCCGTCGGCCTGTACGTGATTTTTAAATAACTGATTATAACTTTTGAACGACTTGACGTATCGATATCAAACTTGGGAAATGTATGATGACTAACAAGGCCCATCGTTGTATGGAGTATCAAGTTTCTACTTTGTACCATTTCAAATGGCGGTCATTTTTATTTTTCAAAGCTTAATAACTAAAAAACAACAGTTTTTATAAAAAAAATGACAAGAGAGAAAAAAGTTGCAAAATTTAATTTCCTATTCAAAAATGTACACTTTTACTGAGTTTGAAACACAAATAACTGAAAACATTAGATTTTACATGATTTGTGTATGGAAGTAGGGGTTTTACCTTACTTACGAAATAGTAATACAGAGCTAATCAACAATCAGCTGGTTTAAAATTAAACTAACTTACAGCTGGTGAAGTAGATCATCTGATTTGCAGATCATTGTTGCATTATTCGTCAGTACGTGTGCACTGTTCATCTTGTGCGTTGTTCATTGTCAACAGTGTTTAATAACTTAATTTAATTGCAGTTTTTTCTCTCTTGTAATTTTTTTGTAAAACCTGTAGTTTTTTAGTTATTAAGCTTTGAAAAATAAAAATTGCCGCCATTTTGAAATGGTACAAAGAAGAAACTTGATACTCCATAAAACGATGGGTCTTGTTAGTAATCATACATTTACCAAGTTTGATATCGGTACGTCAAGTCAATCAAATGTATAATCAGTTATGTAAAAATCACGTACAGGCGGACAGACGGAAAACGAAGCGAGATAGACCACATGTTCATTGACATTTTTTGTTTGTTTTGACCTGCTAAGTAACGTGGTAAAGTTTGGCACAGTACTCGCTGGACACCCTGTATTGGTCGCATATTTAATAGCTAGTTTCATTTGTGTTTTAAATTATCTTTATTGGTATTATTGGTGGTTTAAAAATAGTTATTTGCGTGTTGAGTGAGTAAAAGTACAACATTGTCTCAAAAATGAAAATGTTGGCACCTGAGCTTGCCGAGGCACACACATTTTTCCCTCACCTGCAGTAATAAATATCCTGACCATAAATATTTATTTTATCAACTTAGTGAGTAATAAAAAATGACGATTTTGTTTCGTTCAGCTATCAGCTCCTGCATCCGGGTAGCTGTAACCATGCATGCACCAGCGATCAGCTGTTTGTTGCAACGTTCTTATATGCTTATAATTCTTAGATGTTCTCACAGCTGATTGTTGTTAATGTTATACTTATTCGATTATTCCTGCCACTAAATCAGCAGTTAGCGCCTGCATCCGTCGAACTTCAACATATTTGCATGTGTGCGTAGAAATTTGAAAGCGCTCTAAATTTTTAATTATTGATTTCAATGTTTTCTTACGGGTTTACTTTGTTTCCCGGCGGCAGGCAAAGTAATCACTTTACTCCCGCTGGGAGACGAATTATTATTTTCCTCATGCCTTACAAGGAGTGGAAAGCGTCTTAACATAGAAGATTGGGGAAAACGTAGTTTTAATGGCAATGGATCGGTTATTGTTTGTGAGTTCATCCAATTACGCGATAAAGAAGCATACTCATCATGTATTTTTATGTAGATACTTGCATAACTTGAGCGGCAAATAAAATAACATTTGGTGTTTGACGATTAAGAAATTAAATAAATACAAAACTTTGGAGACGAGCGCTAAAATTACTCAGCTACCCGACCGACGCCATGAGGAGGCGACAATGACGACCTGAATGGAGACAATGAATGGTAATAGTCGGAAAACGGCCAGGACGACGAACGCGACAGTCGCGACGACCGAGCGAGAAAGCAAGGGGTCGTGCTGAGAAAAGAGGGGAAATAAAAAACGGGGAAACGGGGCCGCGGAACGAAGAGGTAATGGTGTAATGAGTTGTTATTGTAAGAATAAAACAGTATTCCGGTGCTGACGATCAATGAACCCGCGACATCCTGCTGGTGACCAGAGCGAATCGATGGCGCAGAAATAACCAACTTTCTGGACTTCCAATCAGAACTGGTTCCAGACATTTTCTCTAAACACGATCGATAAGTATTAAAAATATAAGTAGGCAAGCTGATCAACTGGGGTTCACCCATGGAAAACTTTCTTGGGCTTTAATTAATTTATTTTAAGGCTGCCATGGCAATCTCATAAGCTTCTATTTAGTTCAGCATTGAAACTTTGGAGTGCCGCAGGGCGTAACCTTAAGGGGATTTTGTAAAATCATTACTCAGTACGCATTTATGGCCCAAGGGGAATAATACATACCAAATATCAGCTAGGTTTTAGTTGTTGGGATTCGCTGTCCGTTAGAAAACCCCCTCTCCTTTATAAATAGTATAGATGTAACATACAAGTTCGATACAAAATAAAATAAATTTACAAGAATTGTAGTGTTGTACCATAACAAATAAAACGTTCAAAGAATGGAGAACGTCAAACAAAGAGAACGTCAAAATTAGAACATTTGACTATGTATATCTTTGGTGTGTTTGATCCACACGGATTACATTGCGGATATCGATTTGATGATCAACTTCTCACCAGACTCACTCACTTCAGTCATAAAACATGCCGTACACTCAATAACTCTTCTTTTTATGAGCTGTCTTTATTTCAGACGTTAAAACACTGAAATGGTATACTTTAAATGTTACTATCTTCGGCTATAAATCCATAACAGTTAGTTGATGACTTATAACGACTTGAAATTTCCATTTTTTTTTTACTAATCCTATATATTTCAGGAATACGTGGAATACAATACCGAAATTGTATAGTATCGATGTTAAATATTTTTCATGGAGACTTAATTGTTTTAAATAACGCCTAACTCATTTTCATCATTAAAATAAAAATAAATAAATAAAAATAATTTATTTAACAATTAATTTTAAGTTTCCCTAAAACAGTAAAAGCAAATTCGGTATACTATACACAGAGTATACGCAAATAAATGTAACTTGTCTAAAGCTATATGGAAGGCTAAGATTATGACTTAGGAGCCATACAGTGTAGCGATTACCCAGTTGTTTCCGCCCTGGGTTCACAAAACCAGTTTTATTTCCATATTCGTTAAATTAGTTACAGCACTGAGTAACTGTACGAATAACAATTAAAACAATTAATCGTCATCAATGGAGACGGTACAAAAATTAATATAGGCTAAATAAAAACATTTGTGAAAACATATTTATTTTGCGTATCAAGTACAATACATAAAAACAAACATGTATAAATTAACGCACTGAAAACGTTAAAATGTTCACATTTGGAAGGTACCCGAGAATCGAGACAAACCATTAACAAACGTGCTTTTTATGAAAGAATAATCAGTAAATAAATATCAGACGCATAAAATCCTACTAAATCATGATATGGACTCGAGTAAATATTTCAAGAAAATTTTACCATAAAACGGAAATACACCATAACTGCTCACATGTCGTCGATTTTTTACACCGTCAGATTTTGTATATTAGACAAGATATTATTACTCGCGCTCAGAAACTTTTTAGATTCTATTCCAGTCCTTGGTTTGAAATTCATTATTGGTGATGGTGATTTTATATTTTGATTTAAATTTTTGCGAATATTTGCCATCACTGATAAAAAAAAGTTTCACAACGTTTCAGGATCTGGAATCTGATCCCGTCTTCATGTGGAAAAGGACCTAGAACATAACAAAGTTAGCAATACACAGCCAGGATAATCTGGACAAAATGTAGCTAAAACAGAGCACTGTAAATCTGTCCCAAAAACACTATGCTGAAAATAAAACAAGAACACAATACTACAAAGAAAAGTGTCAAGAATTATCAAACAGGAGAGAGCACGTCCACACACAATCAGAGCAGAGCTGACACCTGAAGACCATCTGAAGACGGGATCATATTCCAGATCCCGAAACTTCGTGAAACTTGTTTTTAGTAATCAGTGATGGCAAATTTCCGCAAATATCACAATCAAAATATCTATCCCAGTGTTTGGTAATGTAGTATATGAGTCAGGAAGGAAAGTTTATCTAGTCCAAACTTGTTTCACATTGTTAGGTTGTGAATAACAGTGGTTAGAAATAACTAATAATTTAAACGTTGACATTTTCTAAAACATTTTACCGTGTTAGTTCGTGCATGACTTTGTTATGTTGTCGGAAAGGTACGAATTACGTTAGCCAGGGCCGCCCGTAAGCACAATACCAAAGTTAACATTAGTTTTGTGAGCGGGCTGATTCACGCCATTTGAAACCAGCTATAGTCATTTGAGATAGGTTATTTTCTAGATTTCTACTGTGGTATATAAAGTATGAGGAAAACTCAGAAAGCTAAAATTCATTCTGTTAGTATGTATTTTGAAAATAGTCAGAAAATTAAATTCATTCATTCTCCGAAAGGATGGGTCTAGGTTGGGAAAAGTTGTCCTGGTAGACTCTTTTTATCTACGAGGAAGTAATTTAATGAATTGTTTTAGCGTCAGGTTGAGTTTGAGAGTTTGAGGGCAGTCAGGCAGATTCATAAGCACTTGTGCGGTGGAACTAATGTGGCCGGCCCCATCTAAGATAGGGCTGCACACACTGGTAGCCCCACAGTGTACATCCTCAAACACTTTACGATCAAGACGTTTACAATCAGCTAATGCGTTAAAAATAATTAAACATGTCCAACAAGGTTGACATTTATAGGCCTACCTAAAGTTTTATTCGTTGGAATGATGTTACTGTTATCTTCGCTTGGTAAATCCCATACGGCCTAGGTCTTTTTCAAGTCAACGTAAGGATGAAATAAATAGAAATACAATACATGGGAAACCCCCATGAAGGAAGGTTAACAAATGGTAATACTATACCTGCTGCGACAATTTATTTTAGTATTAAAATTCTAATTATTGAAGTTTTGAGTTGCATCAATCAGCTAGCAAAAAAACAGGGCATCAGTCCGTTACATTAATTGAAATTAAATTCACGGATAAGATTGAAGATTAGCCTTATATTGTTGTACATACTAGTAAGATAAATAAAAAGGCAATTTGACACTACAAACGCCTTTTGCAATGAAGAAAAACGTTATTCACTTTGCATTTCACGTGTTCACTCGAGGTCGAGGTTTATAACCAGAGTTGCACTTGCAACACGACAAAAATGTTTTCGTAATGATGACTAATAAACACTTAAACAGGTAATATTCCTTTCGTATTTTTACCTCCACCTAAAAAAAACCTTATTTATGAAAGTTTAAATAAAATTCAAAAAATATTTTTTATGATTTACTGAGACAAAATATTGCAAATTTTCTTTATTTTGTAACCATATTTTATTTAAGAGAACTAATAAATAATTCTTACCTGAAATAAACGAGCAGTGCAGATTGATACATCTGAAAAAAAAAACATTATTACGAAAATCCATTCAGAAATGCGACTATAAACGTCGATTTAAATGTTGACTACTGTATCATATTTCACTGATTTAATTCACGAATTATGTCTTAAATTATACTGAGTTACTATTTGTGTGGTTAAAAAGGCCCGATTTCACTTTCATCCCATAAACACAGGGATATTAAATAAAATAAAGCCACAACAAATAAATTGTTAGTAAATTCTTGTCGAAAAACTTTGTAACAACAAAAATTGAGAGGAAATGTCTGTCTATTCAGTTACAATATTACATATACATGTTATGCATGTTCTTATGCATTCTTCATATGAATATATGCATATTATGAATTCTTCATTTGCAAATTAGTGGGGAATAATTTTATTTGGCGTTTCTACGTTAAACCGTTCTCCCGTTACAATAGGTGGACGGGTGGTCTGACTCACCCTGTAAATAGGTTTCAAAATAACAATCTATTGCACATATTATGTTGATTTTCCACGATGGCTCGTTGAACCTTCAACCTTAAACACTGAACTGTCATAGGTTATATAGCCTTTGCTTTACTTAGTGCACCTGTCGTAGCCACTTTCTGTAATTGGGCACTTCATGAACATAGTCGGAACAGAAATAGTTAAACACAAAATTCATTATCCAAATACTACGTAGACTAATTATATTTTCAAAAGGCGTAGGTAACTAAAATCAATATTAAATTTTTAGATTTGAAAAATATTTAAAAGGTTTTATGGCAAAAATTAGCATTAAAAGTGACTACTTTAACACAGACATTGGGATTTAACGTAAACATTGGGATATCCCTTAACAAAGATTTTATAGCGATTGCCCAACATGTACAGCATGTGTCCAATAAGGGTTGGGCACTTCATGAAGTGTCCAGATTCGTGGGCACATGCTGTAATTTTGATAGACATAATCGAGTTCCACTACGTGCCCAGCCGCGCTGGGCACTTCATGAAGTGCTCGAGAAGCGTCGAGCACTTCATGAAGTGGCTACGACACATCCATGAAAGGAAATTGTCCTTGTGGGAATCACTAAAAAAGCTCAAATAGTTTCTGATGTAAAAAAACTTGGTAGATAAAAATGTACATATTACAAAAATCGAAGTAGTATTGAGTAAATGCAAATTCAACAACAGCGTGTAAGAATAAATACCCCCGTTGCAGCAGACCTGCATACTCAGCGAATTCCAAATGCAAAACAACATATTTCAATCCAACATAGCGAGATTCAACATGTTTTTGTAAGCTCCGTAAGAATAACATGGGGAATGAGTATGCAGGTTTGCTGCTACTGGTATATCAAAACTGGTTGGTTTTAAATCAATATTTAGTTGATCTGAACTAGAAGAAGCCATTTACCAAGTTTTATCAAGATATGTTGAGAAATAAGCGAGATATAGAATTTTCTTTATTTCCCATGAGGTTAACATTGGGACAACGTACTGTGTTTACCGCTTTCAATATCTCGGAAACCAATGGACATAGAGCAGTGGTTCAAGTACTAAATTGTTTGTTTTTTTGAGCTGAATTCAATAATGCTAGCAAAAATTGGATAATTTTTAATTTTCTATGTAAAAAACTCAAAAAATCCATTTTTGGGGGGTTTACCCCCCTTTACCCCCCCTTCCGGTGGTCCGATCGGGCTGGTTCACGAACTCGTCCGAGTGATTACCACTTTACACGTCTGTACCAAATTTCATTAAGATCGGACCATATTTACGGCCGCTATCGTGTTAACAGACATATATATATATATATATATATATATATATATACATTGTTTCATATTATATACATATACAATGCTTGGACCATATATACATGTAGTCCAAGCAATATTAGATTTTGAAGCCAAAAACTTTGGTCAAAATTAGCTCATTCTGGAGGAGAATCTTCGTATTAAGGAAATTAAAATACCTTTTTTATCCCCACTTTTGTACTCTTAGTTTTGACTTCTTCAAAATAATACCTTGTTGCAGTAGACCTGCATACTCAGCAAATTTCAAATGCTTGATTTACACTTAGCCTCGCGTCAGATCAAATCAACGGTCGTCTGTAAATAAGCATGCAAAAATATTCTCCATATGAATAACATTGGAAGTGAGTATGCAGGTTTGCTGCCACGAAAATGTAAATATCCGGGATTTTAGACTCATATACATTTAAACTCATCTAGATGAAGCCACCGACCGAGTTTTATTAAGATATGTTGAGAAAAAAATTAGATATAGAATTTTATTCATTCTCTATAACATTGGGACAACTTAGGGCCTACTGTGTTTGCAACTCCCAGTGTCTCGGTAACCAATGGACAGAGAAATGATTCAAAATACCACATTTGTTTTTTTTTCAAGTTGAAATCAACGCTAGAAATCAAAATGAGATTATTTCAATTTTTCTATACAAAAAATTACAAAACGCATTTTTAGGGGTTTTTCCCTCTTAACGTACCTTCTGATGTTCCGATCGGGCTGGTTTTTGAACTCATCCGAATAATTACTACTTTACACACCTATGCTAAATTTCATTTCGATCGGACCAAAACGACTGACTGACTCACTTCGTCGTTTTCGTAGTCTATATAACTATACAGCCGCTTGTGTAACTGACTCACGTATACAAATTTAAACCATACTTCCCGTAAGCTAGAATCTTGAAATTTGGCACTAATATTCCTTTGGTGGTCAAACCGCAGGAAAAATTGTCAAAACAGAACATTTCCACCCCCGACCTCCCCAAAGGGAAGAAAGAAGAATTTCGAAAAAAGTACTTTTCGTTTTTGGGCTGTAGTGGCTAAACTAAAGGTCCTATTGAAAAACGGACTGCACCACGGGCCACGGATTTTTTACGATCTACAATTTTGGTCCTGTGACGTTTTGTCCTATCTCGACTCCTTCACCCTTCGATTGCTCTAGATTTTTCAATTTTCGAAGATCTTCCCTAGGTTTTCCAGCACCAGATGATTTGATATACTACTTAGGCCCCTTTAAATTTGCAGAAATATTTTTTGGGTGGTCACACTACTAAATATTAAATTCTCAAAAGAAACAATTTTAGCCCCTATACCCCCAAAAAGGGGGAGAAATTGAAGAAAACTTGAATTTCGATAAAAGTACTTTTCGTTTTTTTCTTCTAGCGGCTAAAATAAAGGTTATGTTAAAAAAACAAAGGTTATTTCCTTAGTTGAAATTAAATTTTCTACAATTTTGATCATTATGTATTTTATCTTATATCACCTCCTTCACTCCTAAAATAACCTCTAGATTTAAAATTCTTATAATTTTTCAGTTTATTTTGGGTTTTGATGATTTCTTAATAATTATTTTTACCTTATATACGTCAATTTTCAAACTGAGATAGTAAATTTGATCCTTTCGTGTTATCAGGGGGTCTTTCGCCAAATCCACTCCGTTCCATTCCCTAAAATAGGCCTCTAAAGTTAAACTTTCGTTGAATTTTAAATTTTTCTCGTAGTTTTAATTTTTATCAAATTCATTTTTGGCCAGGGATGCCGAATTATTGACACGGTAGTTTGGCCGGATACTCAGTTTGACTTTCCCGGTTTAATATAGTAATTCGCAATTTTACCCCATTTGTACCCCTAAAAAAGTTGTCTCAAGTTTAACTTACATTGAATTTACGATTTGACTCGTGTTTTTTGCCAATTTATTCATTATTGAAGGACTCAATTTATGAAAAAGGATTCGTCAGTGTCGCCCTCCAAGTTAATCCAAAGTCATTTGTAATTTTTAAACTCTACCAGCCCCTAAATCTGACCAACAAATAAATGTTCGAAGATTTTCTCCAGCTTTTTCAGCTCCAGCAGATTAAATATTATACTTAGAGGGCTGAAAATTGGCATACATCATACCTATAACATTTATGTTACCAATCATGAATAATATAACTAGTCTGAAATAATAAAATGCATATAAAGCTAAAAAATGCTCAAGAATCCCCAAATATCGATGATTTTCTCGAGGTATTTCATCCCGTGTCACCTTGATATACTACATAGATCCTTGAAAATTTGCAAACAGTATATGTAAGACTTCCGAGTGAGCTAGGAACAAAAACATTCGGCATGCACTTTCCTTATTGCTTAAAAATGAGGGTAATTATGTCCCCTACTAGGGGACATATTAATGAGGGTAAAAAATAACTACTATAATGAGGGTAAAAATGATCAACAACTAAACCTGCAAGCTCACATGGACATTCATAACTACACCACACGCCATTCCTCCAGATTTTTCCTCTAAGAGAAAACTCACTCCCCACTAACTACCCTGCCCTAAAACACGATCAAAGATACCTTGTACGGAGTTTTTTTTTACCTAACAATAAAATTAATTATGTTTTTGTGTATTTTCACTAACCATCACCTTCTCATAAGGGACACATCACCGGGGGCCTGGGGACGGAGCCCCCAGCGAGCCGTAAGGCGAGTTTTATATATATAGCCAATATTAACTGACTGACTGACTCACTCACTCACTGATTGTAGTTTCTCAAAAATTGTAAGCTAAGGCTTTGGGCCATGAAACTTGGCACAAATAATCTTTATAGGCTCTATTTGCATATAAGAAAGGATTTTTAAATATATTCTCTAAAAAGGCTAAACTAGAGTATATTATAAAACACAGCAGCTTATTTTCTAAAACAATGCAGGGCTTTGGGCCATAAAAGTTGGCTCAAATATTCGTCATAGGCTCTAGATGCATAGTAATGAAGGTTTTTAAAATGTTTTCTCTAAAAAACTACAATAAGGTAAATTGAAAAATTTTAAATGGTGGCCTTTCCAGTTTTTAGTACTATGATTAAAAATTGTGAATGGAAGGTCATTAGAATCATTTCAAGAGACAAAAAATATTAATACCATCAAAAATCCCCAAATATCGATGATTTTCTCGAGGTATTTCATCCCGTGTCACCTTGATATACTACATAGACCCCTTGAAAATTTGCAAACAGTATATGTAAGACTTCCGAGTGAGCTAGGAACAAAAACATTTAATTTAAACTAAAGAATAAACTATACAAAACCAGCAGAGTTACCTATTATACTGGGTGTAAATAAAGTCTTTACCTGTTTATAACTTGCAATAGAATGAAAACTAATAACGCTCTAAACATAATGTTTTATTTACATGAAAGAATAGAAATTAAAGTTCTGTTTACACGGTTGGTTCGCTCAGTACACTTCCACATGAGCGCCGTTGGAGCCCTGCAAAATATCAAGCCGATTTTTGATTTCTTCCCAAGTATTGGTCAACATCTCTTCAGTTATCGGATCGTGGATTCTGGTCTTCAAAGAGTCAATATCAAGAACAGGTATAGCATACATAATGTCTTTGACATATCCCCAAAATAAAAAAAGTCCATAGGTGGAATAAAAGGGTAGCGAGGAGGCCAACCTGTGGGCCCGCAGCGACCGGTCCAGCGATTGGGGAAAGTTGTGTCTAAAAAATCTCTAACATCCGAAAACCAATGCGCCGGTGCCTCATCTAATGGAAAACTATCCAAGGCTGAAACTCAACCGATTGTGGAGCAACATATAGCTCAACCATGTCCAGATAGATGGTTCCTATCACAGTCGGTTCAGCAAAGAACAAAAGGGCCTATGACTTGGTTGTGCTGCATCAGACCGCACCAAACATTACATTTGGGCTATTGCTGTCCTCCAAAACAATCCTTGGATTTTTACTTTCCCAAATTCGGACAATGTGTCTCTTTACCATACCGCTTACATCGAAAGTGGCTTCATCAGAAAAACATACACGTTTGAGGTATAGTTATTGTCTACCTGTATGCGATATAACATTTCAACTGCAAAAACACTTCGGCGCGGGTAATCATTTTATCAGTTTCCTTTAATTATTGTACGATTTGTACTTAATATGCATAAAATCTTAATCTTTTACGCAATATTTTATGCACAGTAATGTAAGGTAAACCAATATCTCTAGTACATGTGTGGACAGATTTTCGAGGATTGCGTGCATAATACGCTTTAACGGTATTTATTGCTTCATTTGATACCTTAGGCCTGCGCTGTAGGTCCGCAATACTGCCAGTAGTCTTGAAGTTGTTATACTACCTTTTAATGGATTTAACAGTTGGAGGTGGTCTTCTGTACTGTCTTCTAAAATGTCTATGAACAGCAATCGGTGAATTTGTCTCATGAAACCACAAAACACATCGGACCTTTTCTTGCTTTGTAACCATGTTTACAAGTTAAAAATCTGATGTCATTTTAGTTGTGGTAACACAAACAACAATGAAAACAAGGCTTACCAACTTATACAAACAAAACTTCATAAACGATGAATATAAAAAACGAGGAAAACGAATAAAACGATGTATATAAAAAAATTTTATCCGAGACGCTATTGCTAGAAGCGTGTTTTTAATCAGATCAAGACTTTATGTACACCTGGTATATTTGTCAGATACCATACCACATAGGCTACTCGCGTTTACGGATCACCCGAAATTATCAAACTAGAATCCTGGGCGGATACGGACTGCTCCCCCTTGGGCGCTTGCGACAGGGACATACGGATTGCTCCCACTTGCCGTTATGGAATGCTTCTAGTCATGACTGTACCAATATTAGTACAAATAATTTTCATGGCGTTTTTGAGAAATGGGGTGCACTATCGCAACAAACAACAAAAAATAGAGATGTAAAGAGTATATTTATTTATATTTTCGGAAACGCCTCTAATTATTTTTAATGAAAAACGGATCTGGATGGTTATATTTTGGATGAAGTTCTCCCATAGGAAAAACCCTGAGGCTTACATACCCTAGTTCGGCACAGCCTATGATAACTGGTTACCGGCCGGAGGAGGGGTGAATTCCTTTGAAACCTTGATTTAGATCTGGCGATCTAGCTGGTTTGCGAACTCGTTCGAGAGAACATAATTTTACATGTCTGTTCGAAGGTTTTTTGGGATCCAACCATTTACACGATAGTAATCGTGCTAACACGCACACGAAAAATGAAAATTCTATTTCCCATAGAAATTCATGTTAAATTTTGAAACGAATCGGGGATTTTTCTGGGTAAAAATACTTCTCCCCCGCGAAATCGTCATATCCCGAAAGTACACATAAGAAGCTATTAATTAATAGAAATATTAATATGAATGCTGAGTACAGCCTCGTCTAGAAATATTGACAAACATTCGAACACGACAAGGGGGAGCAATCCGTATGCCGCTGTTTCTACCTGCTAAGGGGGAGAAGTCCGTATATTCAGCCAGAATCCTGAACCTCCCTCCATTCCAACATTCCGTTATTTTTATAGAATTCGGGTTATCAGTATTAAAAATTTTAGGAGTGTTTGAGCGCTAGCCGGGAGCGATTTAGGCTAAGTTCAAACAAATATATTATTTATACCGTACATTTTCGCCTCTAGCTGCTGAACGAGTAACCCAATCTTCAATGTGATTGAAAAACATTTTGGGAAATTAAGTTTCTAACTTTTGGCCAATGCATTAACTATATATTTTTTCTTGCAGTTTTTGTTTTGTAAATAAACATACTAAATTCATATGTTTGGTCTAGAGTCCGTCTTTTGCAGTATTTATTGTCGTTTACATCAGTTTTACTTCATACACCTCCTATTCTTATGAGTCAAATTCGAATGTTATTACATTGTAGCTAACTCATCCATTTGGGGGAAAAAGAAAAATTCATTGAGGAAACGTTTCGTTTTCTCATTTCAATCTGGGTTGGAGCACCATTTGCAACCTTAAGGGTGTAATTAAGTGCCTAAAACTAATTAAGTGCCTAAAACCGCATAGTTCAGATAAATTATGGTGGAAGTACATCATGGATATACTTCCACCATGAGATAAATCATTGACATTTTCAGTGAAATAGGAAATTTTTAAAAACTGCATATTACAAATAACGAATATTTGAACCAAACATTTGTTATCCTTTCAGCGAGTGAAGCCGCGGGTGTAACTGCTAGTGTATAAAAATACAGGTTGTTCGCTCCCGGCTAGCGCTCAAACACTCCTAAAATCTTTATACAGGTTTTATACAGGTTGTTTACTAAAAACCCTTCAGGACTTCGAGATATGGTTACTTACATCAAAACTATGAAAAAAGTTCCTGTAAACATGGGTTCTAAAACGCTCACTTATTCGTCTTTTGGCATGTATGTGTTTTAACATGATTTTGCATAGCTTTGGAACCACTAGAGATATCATCTTCAAACTTGTTTCGTATATGTTGACTAATAGGACTTGTTTTGGTGCGGAGTATCAAGTTTCTTCTTTGTACCATTTAAAAATGGCAGCCATTTTTATATTTTATTACTTAATATCTTGTAAACCGTAAATTTTACGAAAATCGTACGCGACAAAAAAAGTTGTGCAATTTTATTTCCTAGAAGATCATACAAAAATTATTAAGATCGAACAATAATTAACGGAGTTATTGCAATTTTTCTAACAGAATACTTGCTTGCTGCCATAAACATAAAATATAAAAATAAAAATACTTACTACTATCGAGTATATACTCCATTCCACGAACATCTTTCAGCTAGACCTTAATGGAGATTTCTGGGTGTATTTGCTTATATATATTCAAAGCATGTGACTATTAAATCATCAACTAATTGTGATATAATTTGGGTAGTACATATTTAACTGTCATTTGAAATACATGGCCACACTGATTTTGGTGTGGAAATTCCACACTGAAAGGTGAACGTAGAACGGATAGTAGTATTTTTCGATTTGTTAAAAATACATGATTTTATAATTTTTCGTAATACCTCATCAATTTTTTATCGACCATATTTTCGTGATTTAAATTACGTTGTTGCCGATATTTCATCTTTTTTCCTCACCGAGATATCGTTTCGAAGCATAGCGCTTTCCGCCATGTTTGCCACCCTTCCCCACGTTGTCGACCACCTGGAAAATAGGCGACATACAGGGTTAGGCAAAAGTGTGGATACCCCCCCCCCCCCCTCTTAACGTTTTAACATGTCATTGTAGGAAAACCCATCTCGGCAAAACTTCACAGCACGAAAAACCGCACTTAATTATAGTCCCATTTTTGCCCTCTACCCCCAAAAGGAGGAAGCCTCAAATTTTCAAATGTAAACCCTTATCGAGTGGTCACTCATTTTAAAGGTTTGTCAAAAGAAATTGAATGGCGCAAACTGGAGGTCAATACATCACTTCCCCAACCAAAATGGCGGCCATTTCAAAATTTGAGATAGGTAAACAAGCTAAAGTGTGGAGTGTGGATACCCCCCTGAACACGTTCGCGTTGGCACGATTTTCTTCTGTGTTCCTCGTCGCCATCCTGGTGATCTGACTTATAGTTACTGTGACTGCCACTCCTATCGTAACAACAGCACTGTGGAGTGCACAGAATACAATATACTATTGAGCAGTGCTACTAAAGTTTCAGATTTCAAGCTCAGATCCTGGTTTAAAAATAAGTCTTATTTTAACGCATTTCAGCTTGGGAGCGATCGCACCCACCAGGATCGCACCCCCCAGGGATGGCATTAGGGTTCTGCATGCCGCCGCGAACGTGTTCACTATTAAACTGGTCACAGTAGGTAAACCAAACTGTTCTCAACTTTAAACGACATAAAACTGAACTTTTTGTCACATGAACAAAAACCATTACCGTATTGGTTGTGAGGTTACCCTCACAAGCGAAATGCGGTTTATATATCGCCACAGACCATATTAGAATTAACAAACAAAAATATATGGGAACACCTTTTGCCGCGACATAAACAATTTAAAGTCTGTCTAGATAACTTAAAAAAACTGTCTAGATAACTTACCTAATTTTTTATGTTTTATTTCATAACTCATAACTTTCTGACTGGCCGGAATTCGATAAAAACTCTTCAGGTTTAGTTACCGTATTCAAACGGTTTTGTTTTATAACTAAATTTGTTTAATCCCTCATAGCTTGAATGAATACGACACTAAACCTTAAAGTAATTTTAGGGGTTGGGCAGCTTTCCTGGCGTTTAAGTTACTCTTCTATAAGAATACGTTTGGCATTGACGCCAGAAAAACCTTTCATATTTTTAGATACCTCCGAGGGATTTCCTGCGTTTTCGGCATTGATTGTGTGTTTGTGTTTGGGTCAAAATGGCGGAAAATATTAATTACCTGCTATGCGGGTATTGATCAGGTGGTCGGTGGGGAGGGGTGCGTTAAGGGGGTGGTGGGCGCCCACCAATGCAACACCGCCATTGATTCGCACTGTGGTAATCGTTTTGAAGCCCCGAGAAAGCGACCAGTAGCGATCCCGACCATAGGATGATAGTGAGATGCTGGGCTGCAGCAGGATTGGTCGCCACCGCGCATCTCTCTCGCATCTCCCTCCCCCATCTGTAGCCTTCTCCTGACCCCTCCATCGTGTAGTAAATATAGATGTAATCTTGTTAAATCGTTATTTGTCCACAAAGAATATTTAATTCAGATGGCTCAACTAAACAAAAATCAAAGACCGTTTCGCATCTTCACGGATGCGTCTGTGATACCGGCAGTACACCCTCGAAGTGGCGCCTCGCTGCGTCATTCGGGACGGATTTTGAAGCACTCGGCATTATGAGGGCGAGGTAGAATGAGACATGCCGAGCGCACAAGTACACTCTCGTACCTCACGCACCGATAACTTTGCTAGGCCTCGGCCAGTCTCGGCGAAGGTGCATGATATTTTCAACTGATCAAATGATAGCAACAATAAAAGAAACCGACCTTCGAGATTAAATAAATTTAAACTACATTGAAATTTATATTTATCTGTTGGCATAGTAAACAAACCTCTAAACGGAATTGAGCAAATGTAATGGAAGGTTGCGTATGTATAAACGTGAATCTATTCTGTAATTCCAGTTTATACATACATTATACTATTCATACAAATATAGTACATACGCTGTCGTTATAGGTATAAAGTTATCGACCAAAAATTAGCCAAGTCTTTTTTATGTTGAAAATAAGTATTTTTATATTTACCAAGTTTTTTATATACCATGTGTTTTCATATTTTATTAGCGAATTTCCTTAAAGGAATAAGCTATTACCGTAGGTCTCATGGTAAGACCTAAGCCCGAGACCGTGTTAACTTTTCATTTTGGGGCCCCCAGAAGCAAAAAACACTATTCGTTCGAATTTATCTATATATATATATATATATATATATATATATATATTTATATATATATTTAAATATACATATATATATGTATGTATATGTGTATATATATATATACATATACATACAATGGTTCTAGAGTCGCGGGCACCAAATAGGGCGGGTGAATGAGTGGGCTACCAGGAGAAATTATTGTTTACTAGCTGTTCTACCCGTTCTTCGCACGGATTTAGAATGAAAAAGAAACAATGGTTTCTATGGAAACCAAATAAAAACTGCCAAAAACCATTAAATTGGCATAAAACATGAACGTAAGAAGCCCACCGGGTGGAGCCCGAGGGGATTTTAAGGAAGTGAATAGACTTATGTGTTTCACGGGTTCAAGATCTACCTCTATGTGAAATTTCAACCCAGTCGGTTCAGTACTTTTCGAGTTCACTTGGTACATACATACATACATAGAGAAACCACCTCTTCTTTATAATAGTATAGATTATTTGTTAGAGTAATTAATCAACTATATGATCATGTACTAAAGTAAACACAAATTTACACGAAAAAAACCCTGAAAAACGTAAACAAAGTTTTGACAGGTCAACAAAAACATTTAATTTGGTCATATCAGTTGAGGACGATTTGGTGTGTTTGTGTTTGCATTTTTTAGATGTGCCGTTTTCTGTACAAAGAATTTATGGGTTTCATATTTATTGACATTTTGATAAGTCCGCTTCCTATGTAAACAAAATTTTAATTTTGAATTTTGGTTTCAGTTTAGTCTTTATCTGGTTATTTATTACAAAATTCAACTCTTGTTTGAATCAATCTGCCAGGCATTCTTGTACCTTTTTAATCTAAATAGAAAAGAAAACATTGTGCGCCAGAAAATGTCTGCATGAGTACTAGCGCATTAAAACCATTTTCAATGATTATTTAACTCAACTAAGGCAGAAATGCAAATGAATAAAGAGTAGTTGTTTAGTTTTTATTTATGTATTTAACTCAGAAAGGCGAATAATGGAAATAGTTCAATAATCCATCCTTATAAAAAAGCTTAAAGAATCGAGATTGACTTGTATAAAAAATGTGCATGTCCCATCGAAATTATTATTAAAATAGTTTACTACCTAGTAACAAAAGTATATGACATCTTAAGCCTGTACTACCAAATTTGGTAAGTTTTTAATTTTGTAATACAAGGTGTCAAGGCTTCAGCAATCTATTGTTTAAATAGTTGTAAGTCCTCAACATCATCATTTGGCATCTAGCTTAGTTATCTAAATCTAAGAAAACTACTAATAAGGTAAATATTACAATGCAGTTAAAAGAGAGGAAAAGGGTTACGGTTGGACAAGGTGACTCCTATGTTTGTATGTCACAGAAAAAACAATGGGGAACCCATAATAACGAATTGTATGAAAGAATTAATTACTTTGGTGCGAGATTTCCCAAAAACATATTTTTCATGACTTATAGCAATTTTAATTATTTACATATAACGGGCTCAACTCAAAAATATACTTTAAATATAATCTAGAAATACGTCAGAACTTTAAATAAAAATCAATACTACCTATATATTTTTATGAGTTTTAATTACAACCAACTATTCCCTGGGTATAAACACATGCGTTACCAAAAATGCAATGTGTTTTAATACATAATAAGCATCCTGCAAGCTACTAAACTTAGTGAAAACTTTGAAACGCTCTCCTGTAAAATTTGATACATTTGACTCGTGACGTTTTTCTTGTGCATGAGAGATATGGGGAATGAGTTTGCAGGTTTGCTGCACCAGGTAAGTTAAAAATGGGCGATTTTAATTTAATATTTATTAGATCTGAACTAGAAGAAGCCATACAAGTTTTATCAAGAAAAAGGGATGATACAGGTTTTTTTTTATTTCCCATAAGGATAACATGGGGAATGAGTAAGCAGGTTAGCTGCCACAAAAACGGAACTGGGTTTACCACTTTCAATATTTCGGTAGCCAATGGACATAGAACATTGATTCGAAATACTAAATTGTTTGTTTTTTTTCGAACTGAATTCAAAGGTTCCAACCAAAATTGGATGACTCTTATTTGAATATGTGAAAACTCCCCAAAAACCCATTTTTTAGGGTTTATCCCACTTTACCCCCTTTTCAGAGAGTCCGATCGGGCTGGTTTTCGAACTCGTCCGATTAATTACTACTTTACACGTCTGTGCCAAATTTCGTTAAGGTCGGACCATTTTGCGAGCGCCCCAAACGAACAAAAACGTGTTTTTTGCATCTGGGGGCCCCAGAACGAAAAATTATTACATGGTCTCGGGTTTAGGTCTTACCATGAGCCCTGCGGTAATAGCTTCTTTCCTATGATGGGAAAATTCGCTAAAACTGATAAAACTTTAACGATAATCAAAGCTAGTCAGTCAGCCTTAAAACAATACAGTATATTAAGAACTCGCTCTGAGGAACTACAAAGACAGTTGACAACTGAGAGACCGTGATGCCAACAGGGTTGTGAAAACATATATCTCTAAAACTGTAAAAGACAGTACATCGGTCAAAGCCTTTTTTTAATCAAAAAAATCCGCCAGCAATAATGGTTATTAGGTCCGAGGTCGTATTTCGAAAATTAGACGAGTTATAAAATATATCATAAAAATGAGGTAGTTATAGGTAGTTTTTTCAACGAAAATAGGATTAATTTGTGAATGACGCGAAAATGTGTGACGCAATATTTATCTGTGTGGATTATTGTAATGTGGACTGAGGTGATCAAAATTACGAATGATGCCTATTTCCCTGGTGGTCGACAAAGTCTATGTTTGGGTGGAGGGGGCCAAACATGGTGTAAAGCGCTATACGTCAGAACGGCTATATCTCTTTAACGGTATGAGATAGGAAATCGGTAAAAGCGTCATTTTAATCATACAAATATTGCTAAGAATAATGATTATTAAGTCCGAGGTCGTATCTTGAAAAATAAAAAAAGTTATTAAATATGTTTAGTACGGAACGCGTCTTACAAAAGGGGATAATAGTCACTCCTTATAGCTTGATCGAGTAAGCAACCTGCGGAAATGGTTACCTGAGCAGCGCTAAACATACTCAGCATTTAAATTAACCGGACGGTACAATTCGGATGATTTGGACATTTAAATTTATAGTCCTTAACGCACTTTTGTTTACGAAAACGAAAAGATAAAAATAATTGACTGTAGAACAGTACCTTTTGTCCAATTCATAGTAGGTGTAGCACCTGGAGCGCCTGGACGAAGTAGCTGGCAGCAGTTGGGGGTGTAAGGGCTTCATTGAATGGGGGAAATAGGGCCTCACAGCAAAGGGGTAGAAGGCGCCTCCTGTGGACCAGGGCTGAAGGCGGAGGTGCGAAGAGCCGAGTCGGCGGCGGGCGGAGCGGCGCGGCGGTGGCGGTTGTGGAGTCGTAGACGTGGTGACGGTACACTACACGCGCACTCTATTCACAATTAGCACTTTCACTATAAGAATTAAAAATTGTATAAATGAAAATACTTGATTTATTATGCTATTGAAACAAAAGTTGTTTTTGGAATGTCCACGAGAGTTAACCGCGCGACGCGACCATGGACTTCGACATGAGGGTCAGCTCAGAACTAAAGAAAAATCATATTTTAAACAGGTGAGCGTCTTTTACCCCTACTCAAAATATGACGGACCAATAGCAAGTAAGCAACGATGCAGCGGAAAAAATCCGATTTTAAAATAAATGTATCTCGTTTATCTGCCGTCGATTGTTTGATCACTACGGTATTTCAAAGAGATATTGTCCAAAATATATTTTTTTATCTATACAAAACAAATTTGTTTTAACAAAAAAATAAGTTGTGCATTATATCACTTTAAGTCAACGGGTTCTCTAAAGTTATATTATTTAGAACATTTCGATAAATACCTCCGTTGCAGCTGTCCTGCATTCTCGGCGAATTTCAAGTGCATAAGTAATTAATTCAAATAAAGCCTCGCATCGAGAAAAATCAACATAAGTTCATAAATAAGCGTGCAAAAATTCTCTCCACTAGTGGCTTTAAGGGGCATAATGCTATAAAAAATAATAGCCTTTACTAGTCACGAAAATGCGATGTTCAAAACTTGCTGATTTTTACAATTTAATCATATGGGGAAATGACCAGCTGTTAAAGTTTGTGTAAAGATTATCATAAACATCATTAGTAAAAATCTTTATTTGTAATAGGCAGTACATTTATTTGACATACTTAGTTACCTGGCCTTTAAATAAGCCATATGTCTGTATCCAGCATATGGCTTTTAATCAAACATAAGCACACATGTTTTAATATAAACAAATCAGACGTTTTAGATCCCAATGCTATAAATGGTAGATACTCTATGTTATTTTTTGTTTTCTGGAAAAGTTTAAGAAATTCCAGTGCTTTTCCTGAGGCCCTGAAACTAAAATATTTAATTTCAGTCCTATTCTGTCATACTGAGACTTGCCAAATGCCCACATTTACTATTCAAAAATAAATTACTATTCATAAGATTACAATGGAAAAATGCAAGTTTGCTGCCACAGAAATGTGAAAATGACGGATCTTAGGCTACACTCCAATATATCTAAACTATATTAAGCCACATTTCCTTAGAAATAAGCTATTACCGTCGTTTTAACAGAATGGACAAAATTATCCGTTCTGGGTAACCTCAGCAATCATAATAATTTTTATAACAATTGATAGTTTTTTGTGTCTACTTTCTGGATATCAAGTGATTTTATCGCTGAAATACATTTTAACCTGCGAAAATCACGATATGTTTCAAAATTTAACATTGGCTTATATGGGGAATAGAATTTTCATTTTTTGAGTGTCTGTAAGCACGATAACTCTCGTAAAAATCGTCCGATCGTAACAAAATTCAGTACACACATGTAAAACTAGGTTATCTTGGACGAGTTCGTAAACCGGCGAGATCGAAATATCCAAAGTGGGGTAAAGGCTGTTTTTACCCCCCAAAAATGGGCTTTTAGGCATTTTAAAATTGAAAAAGTAAAGTAATCAAATTATTGTTTTCATCATTGGATTCAGCTTGAAAAAATAAACAATTTGGTTTTTTGAATCGTTGCTCTAAGTCCATTGGTCTCCGAGTTATTACCGAAAATACCTCTGGAAGGCCCATTTTTGCCCCTCAAAAATGGGTTTTAGCGAATTTCCCCTGTAGGGAAGAAGCTATTACCGTGGGTCTCATGGTAAGACCTCAGCCCGAGACCATGGATACAAATTCGTGTTATCAGGATATTTTAAGGAATAAGAAAGCTATCCAATTTTATTTATCTCTCTTAAGGTTCATATTGGGAAAGAGAGTACGCAGGTTTGCTGCCTCAGGAATTCAATGATTTGGGTATCTTAGGCCATAATCAAGTAGATATTAACTGTATGAAGCCCCTGCCAGTTCTTATGAGGATATGTTGAGAAATGAGCAAACTACACAACTTTTTGTATTACCCAAAATGTTATCATGGGGAACGAGTATGCAGGTTTGCTGCCATGGAAATGTAAACTTAGGTTATTTTAGGCCATAATCCAGTATATTTCAACTTGATGAAGCCATATACAAAGTTTTATTAGGATATTTTCAGATATAAGTAAGATATAAAGTTTTATATAATTCCCATAAGGTTAACATTGGGACAACGTACTGTGTTTACCAATATCAGTATCTCGGAAACTAATGAACATAGAGCCATGATTCAATGATTCAATGTACTAATTTATTTGCTTTTGAGCTAAATTCAATGGTGAAATCCAAAATTAGATTATTTTAATTTTTCTATGTAAAAAAACCAAAATCCCTAATTTTTTGGAGTTTATTCCCCTTTATACTCCCTTCCGATTGGGCTGCTTTTCGAACTCATCCGAATAATTACTACTTTACACGCCAGCGCCAAATTTTGTTAAGATCGGACCATACTTGCGAGCGCTACCGTGCTCATAGGCACATATATACAAAGAGAGATAGGTAAGATATATAAAAATTTGAACGAATTGTATTTTTGGCTTCTGGGGCCCCAAAACGAAAAGTTATCAAAGTCTCTGGTTTAGGTCTTACCATGAGACCTGCTGTATAGGGGAAATTCGATAAAAAAGAGTAATTAATCCGAAAAAATTGGTTTTAACACGTGAAATACAATATCCAAATTCTGTTCTGTGTTTTAAGTTACGTTTTAATACAGATAAATAATACACAATACAGCGTGCAATGAATTGAATTATAATATTTTAGGTCATAAAATGATTTCTGACATGAATAATAAAAAAAAATAACTTTAAACACCTTTTAGTAACAAAGTTCAGTAAAAGACACAAAATCTCATTTTTCCACCCGCATTGTCGTTATTTAAAAATAAACTTTAAAAACAGTTATTGTATAAATCACCCAAGACAATAGTCCTATGAAACCTTGATGAAAACAACCACAAAGTAAACCTGTCGAGAGAGAGATGAAACTTCCAAGACTTAGGTATTTGATTGCAATGCGACGTAAATATCTGTGAGCTTTTAATCAGTATAGTACCTGGTGGACCGAGCCTTGCTCGGTGTTATTTCATGTTTAACAGTTCATCCAGTTACTATAAAATAGTCATAAAATGTCATAAAATTTATCAATAAAAACCTTTTTTATTGCTCCATGGACTCTTCATCCCACCTGCTGTATTTTCCTTGATAGCTGTAGATTCCAAACAGCTGTTATGATTACTTCATTTGTTTACACTTTCCTTGTTTATTTTCGTTGCTATCACGGCAACCCATAAGGCCAATGTTAAAATTTTACAACTTTCAAATTCGATTTATTACGTTATTAGATTTTCTCTGGCCAAGTAATCTGCGTAAAAGACGTATTGGAGTCATAAATTACTTATTTCCAGACTTTGAAGGAAATCCTCGGAGCCGTTTTAGAGATAAATGTGCAAACAAGCAAGCAAGCAAGCACGATAACATTACTCATATAAGAGTAAAGGATTTTATTGGTCCATTGAAAATCTTGTGTAATGAGGGCGGCTAGTAATTAACTCATTGCCACGCTTACGTACGGACCTTCTGGACCTCTTACGTAATAATTGTTTTTAAGGATCACGCTAGTCTATCTCCAGTTTTCCGCCTCCGTGATTTGCTTTTGGTCTAATTAGCTACCAGTTTTCTTAAGGGGGTGGTCTACATCAAGTTCCTAGCGCTAAAACAGGGTTTTGTATCTTATTCATTGATCGCTGGATTTTCATATGATTTCCAATATTTTGATGTCATTTTAAAAAGGATATGTTCTTGTAGGTCGCTGAATTTTTAGAATTTTTGATTTTTTCCCCATTCATTTACAGGAATTGTGTAAATCTTTCAAGAAAAGGTAGTTTTTTGTTAGATTTTAAAGTCTCATAACTAAAGACAGAAACGCTTTATTAGTCCAGCAGCTGACAGCACTTCTGTGTGCAAATTTGCGTAGGCTGAATTTTATTGCTGGACCTGTTAGTTTATTACATGGGAAGGTTAAAAAGCTTGGGTGGACATCTCCTACCCCCCAGGTTTTCCCAGGATGACGTTTTCAAAATGGCCGCCAATTATCTGTTTTTCACCATTAAATTTATAAAAATCATGACCATCGCCCAATCTGTGGATTTAACATAACAAGAATCGGTTAAAATTACCACTTAGTATATACCTAACGATTAAAATCTCGTTTTCAAAAGTTGCATCACTACATGTCCGCCATTTTGGAAATAATCCGCCATTTTGAATTTATGTAAGCTTTTAATTGATCAATCATAGTGAGGCTCAAAACCAACGTAGGATCGTGATTTTTATTTTATTTTAAAGCCAATTAAATTTCCTACAAGATAATTCCAGGTGGAATACATCCAATCAGTATAACCAATGTGTAATTTTAATGTAAAACAAGTCCCTAAAAAATTGACGATGTAATTTTCGTGTTTTACGGATTATTTTGCTAACAACGAAACCTACGCCTCCACTGAGGAAATAAAGGAACTGGAATGTACTAAACTAATCTCAAGGCATATGAATAACTATCTAAGACAAGATTTCATAATACATTCGCCGCTTGTAGGTCTTTTTTGGAAATAAGTCACTATTTTGAATTTATACTAGTTTTCGATCGCCAAAGCGTTTTCCGGCTAACAGTTGCCGTAAACACTTATATTTTCATTTTATTTTACTCTTTGATAAAGTTCTTACGAGAAAATGTAAGGTGGAATGCATCAAATAAACATAAACAATACGAAATTGCAATGTAAAAGAAGTATTTTAATGATTTTCTAATAGTAGGGTAAAAAGCAGGCCATAAGATGTCTTCTTCGTGATTATGTAGGCTATGTTTTGCGAATGGTGGCAACCATGTTTTTTTGTTCCTTTTGACCTATTGAATGCAAACTGTGAGTTTGCCACCTTCAAATTTGGTGCGGGGACCAAGAATCCAAGATGGCGGACAAAATGGCTTATTAATGTTGTAGGCTTAGTTTTTTTACCTTTCCCTCGCTATATTTGATGAAAATTCGGCTGTCTTAACAAAGAAAAGGTTGGGAGAGGGGAAACACTTAATGTTGGTTATATTTTCACAACCGGTCGCCATATTGGATCCGCCATATTGGATATAAGTTATTTTTTTGAAATGTAAATATGGGGTTGTGACACATCATTTCAAACTGCTTTTTTGTGACAAACTCGACGCTGTTGTCCATTTTTCTAAATCTCTGTCCGTTCTCAAGTTGTTAGTAGATTATTTAATAATCTATTTTTATTTATTCTATTTCTTTTAGTCCGTTTGCCCAACGATATGACCTTGAATTAAGGTCCAACTCACACTTTGTGATCGATTCTCGTACTATAAATTGAACAAGATTATGAGGGGTTCCAGAGTGGCACCTATGGAAAATTTTGAATATCGATGGTCAAAGTTACAGTGCCGAAAATACAGAAACAGATATTGAACAAAATTGTATGTATGACATTCATAGGAATATTTTCCAAAATATCGATTTGAAAACACCGCCAATAGTTGCTGGATGGTAAATACTTAATTTAAAATGGCAAATAGCTTTTAGCAGCCATGCACGTTGGATACGCCATATTGGATATAACATATTTTTCTTAAATTTGAATGTGGTGTTACACATAAAAACAATGCTTTCACGCAGATTACAATGCCGCGATCTGTTTGAAAAAAGTACTGTTTCGATCACAAGATATAGAGCGTATTTTTTTGTGAACACTTTTGGGATCTCTTAAACTATAAGAGATACACGGAAGGTTAAAGTAGCTAAGTAATGCGTAATCTAAGAACAAGTAAAACGTTGGTGAGCAATAAAAAATATTCGACTAGCTCGTTCTCCACGCTAGAAAAACTATAGTTGCCCATAACTAAATTTGTTCGCCTACTAACTAAAAATCGCTCACTTTTTAAGATACGATGCTGTATGAGGGGTCAAATTTACATTAAATTTGTTTTATTTTTTTACGATACTATTTATGGTTTTTTAGAATAATGCCCAAGCAAACAATTTTAAATGCCCAACATGTAAAATTTAAATTTTCATTGGAAACATATTTTTCCCAGAACTATAAGATTTTCATTATCAAATGTGTTTGCAATCAAATAAAAAATTTTTTTTATAAATAATAATGGGTTATAATATACTGGACTTTTCATTAAAATGAAAAATATGGAAAACCGCTGATTATTACTAAACACCTGATTGACTGAAAACAGCTGATTGGCAGCGAAAAGCTGTTTTTATGGACAAATACTTTACGCACCTTCACTCAGAACAGCTGATTTGTTTGTAATTTAACTTTTATTATTAATCAGCTGTTTCTAACTAATCAGCTGATGACTTTAAATCAGCTTTTCCCCTTTTCTTTATTTTTATCAGAAATTCAGTACATTATTATAACCCATAATCATGTACAATAATTAATAAACATAAATATAAACTTATTTTTAATATTTAATGGATTACTATATTGGATTCATATTAAAAATAAAGAAAAGGAAATTAGCTTATTAATAGTTATCGGATAATTGACTAAAAACATCTGATTGACAGTTAAAGGGTAATTTACAATCAAATTAGCTGTTTTAAATGAAGATAAGTATTTGACCGTCAAATAGCTTTTTCGCTGCCAATGTGCTGTTTCCACTCAATCAGCTGCTTAGTACTAATCAGCTTTTTTCCATATTTTTAACTTTTGTGGAAGTTTCAGTATATTCTAACCAATATGGCGGGTCCAAGATGGCGGCTGAAAACTATTATCCACTTTATTTAAGTATTTACCTTCCGGCAACTATTGGCGGTGTTTTCAAATCGATAGTTTGGAAAATATTCCTATGAATGTCATACATACAATTTTGTTCAATATTTGTTTCTTTATTTTCGGCAATGTAAACTTTGACCATCGTTATTCAAAATTTTCCATGGGTGCCACTCTGGAACCCCTCATAATCTTGTTCAATTTATCAAATAGTACGAGAATCGATCACAAAGTGTGAGTTGGACCTTAATTCAAGGTCATATCGATGGGCGACAGGACTAAAAGAAACAGAAAAAATAAGAATATAATTATTAAATAATTTACTAATAACCTGAGAACAGACAGAAATCTAGAAAAACGGATTACAGCGTTGAGTTTGTCACAAAAAAGCAGTTTGAAATGATGTGTCACAACCCCATATTTGCATTTCAAAAAAATAACTTATATCCAATATGGCGGATCCAATATGGCGACCGGATGTGAAAATGTAACCAACATTAAGTGTTTCCCCTCTCCCAACCTTTTCTTTGTTAAGACAGACGAATTGTCATCAAATATAGCGAGGGAAGGGTAAAAAAAACTAAGCCTACACATTAATAAGCCATTTTGTCCGCCATCTTGGATTCCTGGTCCCCGCACCAAATTTGAAGGTGGCAAACTCACAGTTTGCATTCAATAGGTCAAAAGGAACAAAAAAACATGGTTGCCACCAGTCGCAAAACATAGCCTACATAATCACGAAGAAGACATCTTATGGCCTGCTTTTTACCCTACTATTAGAAAATCATTAAAATACTTCTTTTACATTGCAATTTCGTATTGTTTATGTTTATTTGATGCATTCCACCTTACTTTTTCTCGTAAGAACTTTATCAAAGAGTAAAATAAAATGAAAATATAAGTGTTTACGGCAACTGTTAGCCGGAAAACGCTTTGGCAATTGAAAACTAGTATAAATTCAAAATAGCGAATTATTTCCCAAAAAGACCGACAAGCGGCGAATGTATTATGAAATCTTGTCTTAGATAGTTATTCATATGCCTTGAGATTAGTTTAGTACATTCCAGTTCCTTTATTTCCTCAGTGGAGGCGTAGGTTTCGTTGTTAGCAAAATAATCCGTAAAACACGAAAATTACATCGTCAATTTTTTAGGGACTTGTTTTACATTAAAATTACACATTGGTTATACTGATTGGCTGTATCCCACCTGGAATTTTCTTGTAGGAAATTTAATTGGCTTTAATATAAAATAAAAATCACGATCCTACGTTGGTTATGAGCCTCACTATGATTTATCAATTAAAAGCTTACATAATTTCAAAATGGCGGATTATTTCCAAAATGGCGGACACGTAGTGATGCAACTTTTGAAAACGAGATTTTAATCGTTAGGTATATACTAAGTGGTAATTTTAACCGATTCTTGTTATGTTAAATCCATAGATTGGGCGATGGTCATGATTTTTATAAATTTAATAGTAAAAACAGATAATTGGCGGCCATTTTGAAAACGTCATCCTGGGAAAACCTGGGGGGTAGGAGATGTCCACCCAAGTTTTTTAATCTTCCCTTGTAATAAACTAACAGGTCCAGCAATAAAATTCAGCCTACGAAAGTTTGCACACAGAAGTGTTGTCAGCTGCAGGACTATATAGAAAAATAAAAAATGTAGAGCCCTATAAAATATTCTGAAAAACGTGAACATACTCTCATTTTTATTAAATTTTAAAAAATAAAGCTTTTGTCGTCCAGATACGAAACGTCTGCAAGCGTACTTCAGCGCGCTTTAGCCCTATCTTTACAATGTTATTTCGCTCTGTGACGCAGATTTTTCTGTCAAGGTAGTCCGCCCCCTAAAATGACCTATCCCATTTTAAATTGTTGCATCTGTGAAGGATATTTACGATAAATACTCCCCTATACTTACGTTACATAGCAATTATAAAATAAAAACTTTGCCGAGACAAGAAACACTAAGGTTTTCTTGGCAGTTATGATATAGTGACAGTTTTCATTAATACGATAGTTAAACAATGGGAATGATATCAAATGATTACTTAATTTTAGAAAACAAACCTCCACACAAAACAACTGCTCGTAGCTGGTACAGTTTCATAGATATGTAACCAAAATAGAGTAACTATGAAAACGATTACTTTAAGTACATCACGTGAAACATAAATGGGAGAAAGGTTAAACGCCTAAGATATAATTGAATAGTATTAGATTTACAAAATTTACCATCAAATTAAAGGGGTGTACGATAAAAAATGGATTGGCCAAAGTCCTTTAATTTAACGATTGTCCATAGTATTGCACGTTTCAAACCCCATAAAATAGTCAATACAAATCTTTTACAGCTGTAATAATGGAACTGATGTGTTGCGTTAAAGGAACAACTGTCGGTTCACTAGCGACACACAGCTTAACATCAGCAACAGCTATATAAAGTATCTGGTCGGATACGATGTTGTGATATTAGATTTAAGTTTTGGTCCAAAGAATAATTTAATCGTCGATGTATCACAGAATGAATTGTGAGTCATGCTGAAATGACCTACACCATCACAATAATTTTACTGAACTGACGAGAGAATGTTTTAATTATATTGTGGTTTTATGTCGACGATAAAAACCGTTTTATTGCGCACTAAAACCAACGCAGAGTCTCGCTGGAACCTCAGCGACTACCAGCGTCTCGGGTTCAATCGAACTGAAACCATTTCCCACACTCGAAGTAAATAGTCGGGTCGGTAGAGATTTTTACACCGTTTGGATCAAAAGAGACTTTTACATTGGTCGAATAAATTTTTACATGAGTCCTGCAAGGAAATCCTACAAAATCAACAATTTACAAAGCCTACGGCTTGGCGTAAAACAATAACTCCGTTCTGAACTTCAACATGAACGTTCAATAACGAGTAAACCGTATCTGAATCGATATAACACTTTGTTATTGACAAATTCTTTTTTGAACATAACACAAATACGCAAATAGTAAAAACAATTAGAAAAGAAAACCTTTAACAGAGAATATAAATTACACTTCAAAGGAATCGTCTGGGTAATCCGGAGCAGTTTCCTTGACAAACTGCCGAATTGTTCGAAGTAAACGAGTAGACTAGATTGTTACCTTCCGCTGGGACGAGGGAGCGCTAGGGGATGCCGGGGCGAGACTGCGCCAGTGACATTCTCCTGACCTTTCCTCCCTGGCGACCGGCTCCCCCGCTCTATAAGGTGTCTAATAAAGCACAAGGGGAAAGAGAACATTACGAATTCAAATATAAAAAAAAATTGTTTTTGTACATTTATACCTGAAATTACAAAGTCGATGTTTCAAGTTTTTAAAAGATAGCTGGAGGGAGTGTACCTAATTTCGGTATGTTTTCCATGTTCGCACGCAAAAAAATGTAAGTTTGCTTTCTAGCCTAGACCAAACACGGCTCAACATATCACCATCGATATCTGAAAACGTTATGTCCTGATTTGTCAAATACCACTTCAGCTACTCGCGTTGTACGGACTGCCCGAAGTAATGTATTGTAATCCCACTTTTATAAAATGTGTTGTCCGTATAAAAAGTAAATCAATAAGATCTTATTCCATTTCGAGTATAATGTATCCACTCACTAGAAACAGGGTTTTCAAAATGAAAATATTTACGAGGGTTTGAGTGGGTAATGGCGATTTCATTTCCATAAAAAATATACTATTTCTACAATAAATTTTCGCCTCTATCAACTAAATGAGTGACCCGATCTTCGATACGAATGAAAAACGCTTTGGGGAAGTAGGTTTTTGGCCAATATATTCACCGTATACTTTTCCTTTCAATAAGTTTTCGGTCCATTTTTTAAATGTGCTTGATTCAGATGATGTCGAATACTCGCCCTTAGCGTTTTTGTTTTTGTGTGATATCCCTGGTTATGTTTCGTTCTCTATGTTGGCAAATGGAAGGAAGCTAATTCATACCAGTTGATATAATCTTGAGGGAAACATTTTACGGAAAAACTGTTCACATTCTCATTTCAATCTAGAGTGGAATCACCATCAGCGCCTATAAAGGGTGTAGTTGCACACCCATAGCACTTAACCCGAATCAGTCAATAATTTAATTAGTATTTAATAATTTAACAAATTAGTTATTTCTTCAGCGGATTAAGCCGCGAGTATATCCGCAATTTTATGTGAAACTGTATATCGCTCAGGCTACACACGATTCGACCGGCGCGTTTCAGATCTTTTAGAAAATGTAATCACATTCATCGTTAAATTTCATCGTAAAGATAATTTTGAATAGTTTGTACATTTATTTCGAGGAGTGGAGGTCCAATGAGTGTCGAGAAGAGTTGTGAGTGTCCAGATAACTATGTTGATTCCCTCAGTTACTGAGTGAGCGTTGATTATGATTCATGATGTACAAGTCCGGGTCAAACAACTTGGCCCAGGCAAACGCAAAAATTGACATTAGCCTTATGAGCAGGTCAAGCCAAGTTATTTGATTGTACCTCTGCGCCTTCAATGTTCTGGGCTGGTTGCTGCACGCACTACGCAGAGCGCTGCTGTGCAGCGTGTAGTGTTATAGTCGAATGAAGAGGCGCACAGGCGTAGATATTTTCAGTGAGGTGTGTTTTGCGAATGACTATTCTCAAAACATTTTAACAACGATTTTAATGAGTTATTTCCCAAAATGATCCTGGTATTACGGATGAAAATTTAACGAAATTTCACTTGGGTCTGCCTCAGAAAATAATCTTTCGTCCAGGAATTTTAGGCATAAAAAGTGATCAACCTGACAAATCCTCAACAAGTTACTTCGCAAAGCTGTTAAGTAGACCTCCCTAATTAAAATTCCAAAAGTCCCCGAAAATCCAAATTAGATTTCCGATAAAATGAGTATTATTATAAATACCCCCGTTGCTGAAGACCTGCATACTCAGCGAATTTCTAAGACAAAACAACATATTTCAATCCAACATAGCGATATTTGACATGTTTTTGTAAGCTCCATAAGAATAACATGGGGAATGAGTATGCAGGTTTGCTGCTACAGGTATATTAAAACTGGGTGGTTTTAATTCAATATTTAGTAGATCTGAATTAGAAGAAGCCATTTACCAAGTTTCATCATGTTGAGAAATAAGCGAGATATAGAATTTTACTTATTTCCCATAAGGTTAACATTGGGACAACGTACTGTGTTTACCACTTTCAATATCTCAGTAACCAATAGACATAGAACAGCGATTAAAAATACTAAATTGTTTGTTTTTTTAGCTGAATTCAATGGTGCCAACAAAATTCGATAAATTTTATTTTTCCACGTAAAAACACAAAAAACCCATTTTTTGGGGGTTAACCCCCCTTCCCCCCTTCCGGTAGTCCGATCGTGCTGGTTTACGAACTCGTCCGAGTGATTACCACTTTACACGTCTGTACCAAATTTCATTAAGATCAGACCATATTTACGGCCGCTATCGTGTTAACAGACATATATATATAATTTCTTTTTATATATATATATGTCTGTTATATACCTTTATATATATATATATATATATATATATATATATATATATATGTCTGTTGACACGATAGCGGCCATAAATATGGTCCGATCTTAATGAAATTTGGTACAGACGTGTAAAGTGGTAATCACTCGGACGAGTTCGTAAACCAGCACGATCGGACTACCGGAAGGGGGGGGGGTAAAGGGGCTAAACCCTCAAAAATGGGTTTTTTAAAGTTTTTTACGAGGAAAAATAAAATTTATCAAATTTTTGTTGGCACCATTGAATTCAGCTAAAAAAACAAACAATTTAGTATTTTGGGTCACTGCTCTGTGTCCACTGGTTACTGAGAATATACAGATATATAGATATACAGTGTGTTCATTTTTGTGCACACCATTGGGATCTCGTAAACTATAAGAGATACAAGAAAGGTTAAATAAGCAAAGTAATGCTTAATAAAATGACAAATAAAATGGTGGTAAGCAATTTAAAATATTCGACCGAACTCGTTCGCTACGCTCAAAAAACCATTTTGACCCCAAAACTAAAATTGCCCTTAACTCCCTTATTTTTAAGGTACGAGACTGTAAGTGGGGTCAGATTTACACGAAATCTTACGTAGAATCTAAATATACAGTCAAAAGTTTGATACCATTTATGGTTTTCTGAGAATAATGCTCAAGTTCATAATTTTAAATGCTAACATGTAAAATTTCATTTTTCATTGGAAGGATATTTTTCTCCTGATTACAAAAATACCACACATGTGATATTTTCCTCTTCAAATGTGTTTTTAATCAGAGAAAATATTTTGTGTAAATTAAAATGGGTTATAATGCACCGGATTTATCATAAAAATGATAATATGAAATCAGCTGATTTGTACCAAACAGCTGATTGACTTGAAACAGCTGATTGGCAGCAAAAAGATGTTTCACGGAAGCATCTTCACTTAAAACAACTGATTTATTTGTAAACTATCCTTTTACTGTTAATCAGCTGTTTCTAGTCAACCAGCTGTTAACTATTCATCAGCTGTTCCCTTTCTCTTATTGTTATTATGAATTTAATACGTTAAAATCTATTAATAGTATATTACGCAACTAGTGCGGGAAGTAGGTGTTTACATTGCTCGCATGAAATTCCCGCGCTCCGCAAGCGTCGCGCGTGAACTATCATGCTCGCACGTAAACACCTTCCCGGATGAGTTGCGTACGATAGTTTTCGCAACACTACCAGCAACAAATATACAGGGGAAGTAAAAAACAACACTTCTATGAAAGTTATAAGATTTAAAAATATTTTAATTAAACTGCAGAGAGAAAATATGAACAAACTATATTTATCTGTGCGGGGGAGTTAACAAAAAGCGTTATCTCTGCTGTTCAGCGACCGAGTAAGCCTTTCTAGGAATACGACTTATCGTCACACAGGCGGCAACAATTGATTGAATAATACTGCTCTTTGTTAACTTATCGCTATTAACTGTAACTAGTCGCAACCTGGGAAACCAGTTTATTTACAATTGAGATATGGTCGCCATAGTTAAAATGTGACTGTTGTTTTTATGTATAGTCACACAGACGGCAACAATTGATTAAATAATACTGCTCTTTGTTAACTTATCGCTATTAACTGTAACTAGTCGCAATCTGGGAAACCAGTTTATTTACAATTGAGATATGGTCGCCATAGTTAAAATGTGACTGATGTGTTTATGTATAATGTATGTAAATTGTGTGTTATACTATTTTTTTCTTAAGTTGGCAACATTGAGCATTTACCGCACTCGTGATATTTGCCGTACTCTTTTGTAAACGGCGACTTCCCACACTGAAACGGAAGCGGAAATCGGCTACTTACTAGTGTAGTGTTGCGAAAATATTTTTAATTAATGGTATGTTAAAGTTTATTCATTATTGTACATGATGATGGGCTATGATGAACTGGATTTATAATAAAAATAAACAGTATCAGGAAACTGACACATACTTTCTCCCTTCAAGTAATTTAAAACCACAAAACATATATTTAGTGAATTAAAACCAATTAACAATTAATTATCAAACAAATATATACCAAATGTTATCAAAATCGGTTGGTAAATAACGGAGATATCGGTTTTTAAATATTTGCCATATGAATAACATTGGACAACGTACTGCATTTACCGTGTGCGCAAACACACGCACACGGACACGCGCACGCGCACGCACACGCACACGCAGACAGACAGACAGACGGACAGACAGACAGACAGACAGACAGACAGACAGACGGACAGACAGACAGACAGACGGACAGACAGACAGACAGACAGACACCACGCCAAAAACTACTTTTTTGGATTCAGGGAGCACTAAAACGAATATATATCCACTAACAACTCAAATACGAAAATTTTGACGAAAACAATACTTTCTCCATATACTATGTATAGGGGGGGAGAAAGTAATAAGGAAAAGGGGAACAGCTGATTAATATTTAACAGCTGATTGACTAGAAACAGCTGATTAACAGTAAAAAGATAATTTACAAATAAATCAGTTGTTTTAAATGAAGATGTTTATTTGTCCGTAAAATAGCATTTTGCTGCCAATCAGCTGTTTGCTGCCAATAAAAACATGCAAATTTCTGACAGTATGTTCTAAAGAACCATGTTTTTATTCGGAAAAGTTAACATTTCTCCGTTATTAGTAGTCCGATCATCATAATCTTAATATCAGCGTTAATTGGATTAAATTTCACAGCTTTTTTGTCCTTGTATAAGTTTTCTAAAATTTACGGTTTTAAAGATATTTAGCTTTGAAAACAAATAACAGTCGCCATTTTGAAATGATACAAAGTAGAAATTTGATACTTCATATAAAAATAGGTCTTAATAGTGGTCATCCATATGCCAAGTTTGAAGTTTATACGTCAAGAGGCTCGAGAAATATGATTAAATATGTAAAAATCACAAACAGACACACAGACGGAAAACGAAGCACTATCGGACCTATGTTTATATGAACTTTTTTTCTTATTTTTACCCCTACTATCATATACTAAAATATTTTACCATAATTTCCGGACACCCTGTATAAAGTGTGTAAATCAAGTATGGAAACAAATCTGTATTTTTTCAACCGAAGGAGGTAGAGATATTTTGTTTGTGGCGTTGGTTGTTAACCTAGGTTCCGGAATTTTTGACATCGAAATTTGTTTTTCATCCCCTCACAGGGTGGGGGGTAGGGGATAACTTATTTTTTTCAAATAGCAACCCCTACTCAGTGACCCCTAATTTTAAATGGTTTGTCAAAATAAATAAAATGGCGCAAACCCAAGGTCGATACCTAAACCCTAACCCAAATGACAGCTATTTTAAATTTTGAAATGAACATACGAGATTAACTATGGAGACCTAAATTTACCTTTTAAGCGGGTTACATTGGGCGAGTTTAACTCTGGGTACCATTGTTAGGTGGAAAATTTGATATTTTCGCCTTATTCCTGATTTTGCCCCAGCCCCAAAAATAGGGTGTTTTGGGGGTAGCCCCAAAATTTTAAATTCAAACCCCTATTGTGTGAACCCTCATTTCGAAGGGTTTGTTAAGACATAAGCAGTGGTGCAAACTTAAAGTCGATATATCACCCCTAGCCAAAATGAGAGCCATTCAAAGATTTGATTGGGTGAAAAAACACCTGTTTCACCTTTCAAAATATTTAATGCCTGCCATAGCAGCTATATTGAGTCATCCCTCATTTTATAGCCCTTGTCAAACTAAAAACCATGATTTAAATTAATATCCGTCGATCCTAAAAAAGACATCCAAAATTTTGAATAAGAGAAGTAGGTGCTTTTTGCCCTATCACGTTTTTGAATACCTGCCATATTGGCTAGGGGTGACATATTTACATTAGGTTTGCACCATTGCTCATGCTTTTACAAACCCTTCAAAATGAGGGGTCACTCAGCAGGGGTTTGCATTAACATTTAGGGGGTTGCCCCCAAAACACCCTATTTTGGGGGCTGGGCTGAGGCAAAATCAGGAATGAGACAAAAACGTCCACTTTTCCATCTAATAGTGGTATCCAGAGTTTAACTTGCCCAATGTAACCCGCTTAAAATGTAAATTTAGGTATCCATAGTTAATCTCGTGTGTTCATCTCAAAATTTAAAATGGCTGCCATTTGGGTTAGAGTTGAGTTATTGACCTCGGGTTTGCGCCATTTTGTTTATTTTGACAAACCCTTTAAAATGAGGGGTCACTTAATAGGGGTTGCTATTTGAAAAAAATAAGTTACACCTTACCCCCCACCCTGTGAGGGGGATGAAAAAAAAATTTGGATGTCAAAAAATCCGGATCCTGGGCTAACAACGATCGCCACAAACAAAATATCTCTATCTCCTTTGGATGAAAAAATACAGATTTGTTTCCATTCTTAATTTACACACTGTATAAATTCGAACGAATAGTGTTTTTTGTTTCTGGGGGCCCCAATATGAAAAGTTAATATGGCCTCGGGCTTAGGTCTTACCACGAGACCTACGGTAATAGCTAATTCCTTTAAGGAAATTCGCTAAAAGAAATTTTTTAAATAACTGCTGATATATTTTATTTTGTTAATGTTGTATTTCCAATACCGCTGCCATAAGGAGTACAAAATTTGATGTAAAAAACAATCCCAAGGGAGCGATGCCTTTTGATCGTAATGAATAAAAAATTATATTAATAGAATCCTGATAAAAATCTCCGTTATCTGACACCTTAATAAAATAAAATAATAATTTATTTATTTATTGTAAACCAATTTTGATAATTTAGGTATCAAATAACTGGATTTTTTAAGAGGATTCTATAAATATAATTTATTACTCATTAAGGTGAAAGCACTTCGTCCCCTTAGGGACGTATTTTACATCAAATTTTACGTCTATTCCTTGTGGCGAGGTATTATTATTTATTGAGATTTCGTGTAGATATTTTACTCATTTTATTGAAAATTCCATCCTCTACGAAAAGGCTATTTACACTTTCTTTATCCGTATCTCTCATGATTTTCGTGTTGATTGAAAAAAGTACTGTATAGAGAAACACGGACCTGAAATGGTTTTTTCAAGATAGCGGCAGGAGCACATCAGGGATTTCCGGGGACATTCTGGATTTTAATAAGGGAGGTTTACTTAACATGTGTGAAGATTCAACTTAGTCAGGATTAATTAGGTCGATTTTCCTAAAATTTCTGGATTAATTGTATCAATATCATCATTTGTAGAATATCTACGTCAACTCAAAAATAAAACCGAACGAGACAAAAGCGATGAATGTAAGCCTAACATAAAAGTGATGTTTTATTATTAGGATCCCCAAAACTAGAAATTAATTGTAGGGTGTTACTTGTTTCTTCCCATGCATCTTCAATGGGGCTTACACCTTAAAAATTATAACCTCCTCGACAAATAATCAGGAATCGATTGTTAAATCAATACAATAAATGGTATGTTAAGTATTTCAGTTCCCAGATAGCCGCTTTCGTCTATTAAACAGAAAATCTTATTCTTTGAAAGTCTATATGCAAACACTACTTTAAAATGCCATAATCTCAGCAGGACGGAAATACAATAAATTTGGCCAAAGCAGCCGGATGAAGGATAAAATACACAAAGTTAAAAATATGTTTATGTGAAAACTTTTCAAGTGACTCAACGGGAAGTTAAGTTAAACAAAAAACTCATTTATAAAAGAATGTAGGCAGATTTGTTTGCGCATTCCGTATTTTCATCTTAATAAAAACCCATGAATCCTAAAATGTTCTTTGTGGGTCGTTTCATCTATATTCTCAATACATGAACTTTTTAAATGGACGTAAATACGAGTAGAGATACTTTATGTACCCATGTTCTCCACAGGGTCATCAGCGCTTTACCCCTGAGTTACCGCCTCGGTTAGCTCGGCCAGCTCGGTTTACCTTATTAACGAATTTCCCCTATGGGTAAGAAGCTGCTACCGTAGGTCTCATGGTAAGAGACTAAGGGTGTGCGAGTATTGATTTTTGAAGTCGAGTCGAGTTTTAAAAAATACCCGCGAGTTTCGAGTTTGTTTTCGAGTCGAGTATTTTGAATAGTATATTTTAATGCTCGACAAAATACTATTTTAATAAGCATGCTTATTATGCAATATTTTTTACTTACTAAACTGAGTTGTTTTCCTAAGCATTCCTGACCCAACCTGGAAAAAATTCCGTTAATTTTGAAACTTTGCACACTTATTTAGAAGTACCTAAGGATGAAAATACCAAAAGTCTTGGAAAATATGTGGCGAGCTTTAGTGGCAATTGACGGAAACAGGGTACTTTTTTTGTTTTTCGTAAAAATCTCGGGAACCGTTAGTTGGAGGTGAGAACTTTAAATGTAAAGTTATTCATAAAAAGCTTCAGTTCAAAATAAAGCTTATTAAATTTTCTACAAAATGATGTGGTACATTTTCTTTGTACTCCTAATGGTTATCGAGTTAAAGGGCGCCAAAAATAAGGATCTTTTCGCGATTTTCCCCTAAAAATGAGCAAAATTTGTTTTTTTTAGTTTTGACGTATGAAATTAAATACCCCCGTTGCAGCAGACCAGCATACTCAGCGAATTTCAAATGCAAAACAACATATTTCAATACAACATAGCGAGATTTGATATGTTTTGGTAAGCTCCATAAGAATAACATGGGGAATGAGTATGCAGGTTTGCTGCTACAGGTATATTAGAACTGGGTGTTTTAATTCATTATTTAGTAGATCTGAACTAGAAGAAGCTACTTACCAAATTTTATCAAGATATGTTGAGAAATAACCGAGATATAGAATTTTACTTATTTCCCATAAGGTTAACATTGGGACAACGTACTGTGTTTACCACTTTCAATATCTCGGTAACCAATGGATATAGAGCAGTGATTCAAAATACAAAATTGTTTGTTTTTTTGAGCTGAATTCAATAAATGATAAATATATATATGTCGTAGCCACATGCTGTAATTGGGCACTTCATGAAGTGTCCAGCGCTGACCGGGCACTTCATGAAGTGCCCAGCTCGCCTGGGCACATAGTGTAATTGAACGGTTTCATAAAAGATTACAGTATGTGACCAACAAAACTGGGCACTTCATGAAGTGCCCAACGCACGATGGTCACTTGCTGTAATTAATTCTTTTACACCATGTAGGCCTACCCAGCCCAGTTGCTGGACACTTGATGCAAAAACTTAAAACCGCTTTTTACGTTGCTGTTGGTAGTAATCCAACGTGTTATTTCCAATTTTAAAAGATGGAAAAGGTTATAGAATAATTTAAAACATTGAGAATAAGATTATCTACCACTAAACCAGACGATTCTTGCCTATATGTTTTTATGTTGGTTTCTTCAGTGTTTTCGGAGTTATAATTATTCAAGTTTTTCTTATTACACATAATTATTAATATCATTTTTCAAACAATAAACTGTTTTAAAATAGTTTATATTTTAAATAATATTATGATTAATGATGAATGTAAAATAACTCAGAAAATAAACCAGACAGTTCAGTCAATTTAAATTTTATGCTGTAATAATTAAAAAAAATTAACAATTTTACCTAACACTTTTATACAGAGTGTCTGGAAATTGTGGTAAAATATTTCAGTGTATGATTGTAGAGGTGAAAAGAAGAAAATTGTTCATAAAAATATAGGTCCTAAAGTACTTAGTTTTCCGTCTGTGTGTCTGTGCGTTTTACATATTTAATTATATCTAATGGGCCTCCTAAGGTATGAACATCAAACTTGGTAAATGAATGACCACTATTAAGAAATACTTTTTAAGAAGTATCAAATGTCTACTTTGTACCATTTTTAAATGGCCACTGTTTATTGTTTTTAAAGCTAAATTACTTAAAAACCGTAAATGTACTTTCAGTAATGTATTTTAAATACTTTATTATATTTCTGCTGACACCACTAGCTTAAAAAATTAAGTTTATATTATTAAGTCAAAGAATTATATTTGCAAATTTATATGAAGAATCTTTCTATAGGGATATCCTTATGACAGTTACAGGTTATTCAATGGCTAGGGGTTGCTCGAAGGTTAGGGGTTGCTAGAAAGTTCAATTTTTAATTATCGTCATCATTTTTTTAATATCGCATTACCTATCATTTTATGCTATTATTTAATTTTATAACTATTTGAAAACCACAATAATGTTTTTGAAACTTTAAACCAATCATAGTTATTTATAATGTTTTATTCTTGAATAAGTGTTTACGATTTTATTGTGAAAAATAACTACTTTTTTGTTTCTGTTTATTTTAGTAAGATCCTAACAAATAAAACGCAAAATTCATTATCCAAATACTACGTAGACTTATTAATTATTTTTAAAGCGTGGGTAAGTAAAACTAATATTAAAATTATAGGATTTTAAATATATTTAAAATGTGTAATAGCATGTTTAACACTTACATTAAATACCACTTCTTTAACACTGACATTAGGACTTCATGTAAACATTGGTATTTACATCTGCAAAAGATTTTAAAGCGGGTGTCCAACATGACTCGATAGTTACAGCATGTGCCCAATGAGCGTTGGGCACTTCATGAAGTGTCCAGTTTCGTTGGGCACATGCTGTAATCTTGATTGAAATAATCGAGTTACACTATGTGCCCAAGAGCGCTGGGCACTTCATGAAGTGGTCGATTACAGCAAGTGGCTACGACATTTACATCAAGTGCCCAGCAACTGAGATGGACACATAGTGTAAAAGAAATAATTACAGCATGTGCCCAACGAGCGTTGGACACTTCATGAAGTGCCCAGTTTTGTTGGCCACATACTGAAATTCTTTATAAAACCGTTCAATTACACTATTAGAGCTGGACACTTCATGAAGTATGTACCAATTTTCATTAAGATTGGACCATTTTTACGGCCGCTATCGTGCTAACAGACATATATATAAGGAACTTGAAGGTCACTTGAAAACGAGAGGAGTTTCAATACCTCTCGAAACGTAGTGTAGTTTAAACACTAGAAGCGATAGGAAAAGTCCAACAAATTAAATAATAATTACAAATCCTTCGCTATTATGAATTTTAAAAATACAGTTGATTCACGATATGGACCCGGAACAAGACAAAAGATAAGGAAACTAGAAAAACTAAAAATTAAGCTTGCTAGGGAAATCAATCATGTCACGTATTTAACTAAATGCAAAAAAGAATGTTTGATTCCTAAAGGTCTTCAACTTAAATCACCTTACTATAGTTTCAAAGCAAAAAAGATTTTATGTGTAGCTAGCCAAAAACTGTTGACAGATAGGCTCAACTTTCACTTATGTAATAAAGAAAAACTCAAAACTCAAGTCGAATTAGAAACAGAAAAATTACATGAGCTCATAGGTATTGATTTTGAAAATATCCTTAAGACGTTAGATAAATCAGCAAATAGGCAGAGTGAATCAAACAAACAATCTCAAATCAAGAAACTAAATCATTTGAGGGAAATTAGTGCTAGGGAACGGGAGAAACCGGTCGCGGAGGGTGGAGCTGAGCGAGTGGAAAATTCCACGGATGACGCAACCCCTCTCGCGGTCGTCAACCTCTCTGACAAAACACTTACGCCAGGAGAACTGAAAATCTTGTCTAAAGGCCTAAACTTTGCTGTAACACCTAAAACGGTAAACGTACTCGATTTCATTACTGGCATTGAATCTGCGATCCCCCAGCTCCCTGAGGAAATTGCGGACCAATTCAGAAGTGAGGCGAGTGTGGCATTAAAAAATGTTAAACCGGCAAAACCCAACATTACTAGGGAAGAAAAAGAGGCCTTAAATAATTTGAAAAAAGATGAAAACTTGAAGATTTTGCCAGCTGACAAAGGAAATGCTACTGTAATCATTAACAAAGAGGATTATTCGCAAAAAGTAAAAGAAGTCCTACAAACTGGAAAATATACACTTTTGAATAAAAACCCGACCAAAAGCTATAAGACAAAAATCGAAAGAACTCTTAGAAACATAAAGAACACTTTTCTGATGCTCTTCGTAAACGCCTTACACCACACCATTCCAAAACACCACACATGTATGGGCTCCCTAAAATACACAAAACAGGAATTCCCCTGGGACCCATTGTTAGCTCAAGAGATTCTCCGAGTAGGGAGCTATGTAGGTTTCTTCTGCCCATACTAAAACCACTATCAGGAAACACTAGTTCAAATGTAGTAAACACAAAGCATTTTGTAGAAATCACAAAAGACATGCAAATTTCCGACACAGACCAGTTAGTTAGTTTTGATGTAGAAAGTTTGTTTACGAACATCCCTGTGAAAGAGACACTTAAAATAATAGAAACACGCCTAAACAATGACCAAACACTAAACACAAGAACAAACCTCCCTGTAACGGTAATCATGGAATTACTCTCTCTTTGTACAGAATCAAATTTTTTTGAGTTAGAGGGCCAAATATTTCGCCAGGATGAAGGCATGGCAATGGGATCCCCACTATCACCTATATTTGCCAACATTTTTATGGAAGAATTCGAGCAGAAAGCAATTGCTTCTGCTTGCCTTCGGCCTAAAGTGTGGCTTAGGTACGTGGACGATGTCTTTGCTGTCTGGAGTCATGGAGATGTAAACCTTGACATTTTCACTGAACACCTAAATAATATCTCACCAACGATTAAACTAACAACAGAAAAGGAACAAAACAACAAACTAGCATTTTTGGATGTAAACGTAATCAAAAACACAAATGCCCTTCAAACTGAAGTGTTTAGAAAGAAAACTCACACAGGGAGGTACTTAAATTACACATCAAATCACAGTGAATCAGTGAAAGAGTCAGTGGCATATTCTCTTTTTGATAGAGCTAAATATGTTTGTTTTGAAAAAAAAACTTTGGACGCGGAGCTAAACAAAATTACCCAAGAACTGAAGCAAAATGGTTACCCACAGAAAATTATCAGTAAATGCAAAAAGAATAGGCAAACAAAATTCAATACGTCCCCAATCACTGACAAACCAACAGCTTTCATAAGTATTCCATACGTCCCAAAACTATCAGAAAAAATAAGAAGGGTTGCCAGGAAATACCGAATCAAAACTGCCTTCAAATCATCAAACACATTAAGACAGCATCTTACTAAAGTAAAACCAAAATGTTCAGAGCAAGCCTCAAAAAATTGTGTCTATAGTATTAAATGTGAATGTGAAGGTGAATACATAGGAGAAACAAAACGGCCATTAAAAGTTCGTATTGGCGAACATAAAATAAACACCAAAAATGGCGAAACAACCAGTTCGAAATTAGCCAAACACGCATGGGAGAAAGAACATAAATTCAACTTTGAAGGGGCAAAAATATTACACCATGAATCTCATTACTACAAAAGGAAGTTTGTTGAAGGGGCGTTAATAAAATTACATGAAAACCCAATTAGTCAGAGCAGTATTGATGTTAGGCCACTTTGGATACCTTTAATTAAATCACACTTTGAACAAAAAATAGCCCCAAAACCCACTCCAGACTTGTCTGTTGCAGAAGCTCCCGCGTCCAGAGTCCATCACATGGTCCTAAGATCCATGCGCCCGTGAATCTGCTTGGAGGAAACTCTTGCTATGGGTTGTGCGTCCTGTTCCCCACCTGTAGCTAGGAGGCGTGCTGTATATTTTTTGGAATTGCTGTACTTGTGCCCATATAGGTGCCTGGAGGAAACACACAGCCGATGCCTGAGTCATGTTCCCGAGATTTACCATGGAGGCGGGTCTTAGACCGCTGACGTCAACTTGTGCCCGTGGTGGGGGTAGGGCAGTTCCCCCTCCACTTGCTCTCACAGACGCTCTTCATTCGAGTTGCGTATGTGAGTGTGAGTGGACGCGTGTGCGTGTCGTGCCACTGCCAGCTTGGAGGCATTGCCGGCAGTAAGGTATATGTTTTTGTTTTAATTTTCTGTGCCCTTTATCATGTAATATGTTTTAGTTTTAATTTTCTTTCTGTATTAAGTATGTTTAATGTGTTTTGTATGAAATTTTGTGTGAGTGAGATTTCTGTTGAATGTTGGATGAATGTAATTGTATGTCAAAAAAACAAAATAAAACCAAAAAAAGTAGGTTAAATAAACATAAGTAGGTTAATGTAACTTTAAGTAGGGTCACTTGAAAACGAGAGGAGTTTCAATACCTCTCGAAACGTAGTGTAGTTTAAACACTAGAAGCGATAGGAAAAGTCCAACAAATTAAATAATAATTACAAATCCTTCGCTATTATGAATTTTAAAAATACAGTTGATTCACGGTATGGACCAAGAACAAGACAAAAGATAAGGAAACTAGAAAAACTAAAAATTAAGCTTGCTAGGGAAATCAATCATGTCACGTATTTAACTAAATGCAAAAAAGAAGGTTTGATTCCTAAAGGTCTTCAACTTAAATCACCTTACTATAGTTTCAAAGCAAAAAAGATTTTATGTGTAGCTAGCCAAAAACTGTTGACAGATAGGCTCAACTTTCACTTATGTAATAAAGAAAAACTCAAAACTCAAGTCGAATTAGAAACAGAAAAATTACATGAGCTCATAGGTATTGATTTTGAAAATATCCTTAAGACGTTAGATAAATCAGCAAATAGGCAGAGTGAATCAAACAAACAATCTCAAATCAAGAAACTAAATCATTTGAGGGAAATTAGTGCTAGGGAACGGGAGAAACCGGTCGCGGAGGGTGGAGCTGAGCGAGTGGAAAATTCCACGGATGACGCAACCCCTCTCGCGGTCGTCAACCTCTCTGACAAAACACTTACGCCAGGAGAACTGAAAATCTTGTCTAAAGGCCTAAACTTTGCTGTAACACCTAAAACGGTAAACGTACTCGATTTCATTACTGGCATTGAATCTGCGATCCCCCAGCTCCCTGAGGAAATTGCGGACCAATTCAGAAGTGAGGCGAGTGTGGCATTAAAAAATGTTAAACCGGCAAAACCCAACATTACTAGGGAAGAAAAAGAGGCCTTAAATAATTTGAAAAAAGATGAAAACTTGAAGATTTTGCCAGCTGACAAAGGAAATGCTACTGTAATCATTAACAAAGAGGATTATTCGCAAAAAGTAATAGAAGTCCTACAAACTGGAAAATATACACTTTTGAATAAAAACCCGACCAAAAGCTATGAGACAAAAATCGAAAAAACTCTTAGAAAACATAAAGAACACTTTTCTGATGCTCTTCGTAAACGCCTTACACCATACCATTCCAAAACACCACACATGTATGGGCTCCCTAAAATACACAAAACAGGAATTCCCCTGAGACCCATTGTTAGCTCAAGAGATTCTCCGAGTAGGGAGCTATGTAGGTTTCTTCTGCCCATACTAAAACCACTATCAGGAAACACTAGTTCAAATGTAGTAAACACAAAGCATTTTGTAGAAATCACAAAAGACATGCAAATTTCCGACACAGACCAGTTAGTTAGTTTTGATGTAGAAAGTTTGTTTACGAACATCCCTGTGAAAGAGACACTTAAAATAATAGAAACACGCCTAAACAATGACCAAACACTAAACACAAGAACAAACCTCCCTGTAACGGTAATCATGGAATTACTCTCTCTTTGTACAGAATCAAATTTTTTTGAGTTAGAGGGCCAAATATTTCGCCAGGATGAAGGCATGGCAATGGGATCCCCACTATCACCTATATTTGCCAACATTTTTATGGAAGAATTCGAGCAGAAAGCAATTGCTTCTGCTTGCCTTCGGCCTAAAGTGTGGCTTAGGTCCGTGGACGATGTCTTTGCTGTCTGGAGTCATGGAGATGTAAACCTTGACATTTTCACTGAACACCTAAATAATATCTCACCAACGATTAAACTAACAACAGAAAAGGAACAAAACAACAAACTAGCATTTTTGGATGTAAACGTAATCAAAAACACAAATGCCCTTCAAACTGAAGTGTTTAGAAAGAAAACTCACACAGGCAGGTACTTAAATTACACATCAAATCACAGTGAATCAGTGAAAGAGTCAGTGGCATATTCTCTTTTTGATAGAGCTAAATCTGTTTGTTTTGAAAAAGAAACTTTGGACGCGGAGCTAAACAAAATTACCCAAGAACTGAAGCAAAATGGTTACCCACAGAAAATTATCAGTAAATGCAAAAAGAATAGGCAAACAAAATTCAATACGTCCCCAATCACTGACAAACCAAAAGCTTTCATAAGTATTCCATACGTCCCAAAACTATCAGAAAAAATAAGAAGGGTTGCCAGGAAATACCGAATCAAAACTGCCTTCAAATCATCAAACACATTAAGACAGCATCTTACTAAAGTAAAACCAAAATGTTCAGAGCAAGCCTCAAAAAATTGTGTCTATAGTATTAAATGTGAATGTGAAGGTGAATACATAGGAGAAACAAAACGGCCATTAAAAGTTCGTATTGGCGAACATAAAAGAAACACCAAAAATGGCGAAACAACCAGTTCGAAATTAGCCAAACACGCATGGGAGAAAGAACATAAATTCAACTTTGAAGGGGCAGAAATATTACACCATGAATCTCATTACTACAAAAGGAAGTTTGGAAAGGATGTTTTTGTTTTAATTTTCTGTGCCCTTTATCATGTAATATGTTTTAGTTTTAATTTTCTTTCTGTATTAAGTATGTTTAATGTGTTTTGTATGAAATTTTGTGTGAGTGAGATTTCTGTTGAATGTTGGATGAATGTAATTGTATGTCAAAAAAACAAAAAAAAACCAAAAAAAGTAGGTTAAATAAACATAATTAGGTTAATGTAACTTTAAGTAGGGTCACTTGAAAACGAGAGAAGTTTCAATACCTCTCGAAACGTAGTGTAGTTTAAACACTAGAAGCGATAGGAAGAGTCCAACAAATTAAATAATAATAAGAAAATATATCAAATTATAGAAAGGAAAAAGACAAGACTAAATTCATTGATATGAATAACTCAAAAACCACTTTAATTCAAGAAAAATAACAAAAAGTTTTATGGTGGCTGGTCATGAGTGGTGTTGACTGTGTGAAAAACGACCGTAAAATGCGATCGCGCGTACCAATTCCGGGTAAACGGCGGGAGTAACAACTCGCCTCGAACTTCCGAGTATTTTACAAAACTTCCAGTCGAGTCGAGTAGTGTTAACTCGGCTCGAAAAATGCTCGATAATCGAGTACTCGCTCACCCCTATAAGAGACCGTCATAACTTTTCGTTTTGAGGTCCCCAGATGCCAAAAACACAATTCGTTCATTTTCATATGTATATAGAAACCGTAATTAGTTTTTTGGGGGGTTTATATATATATATTTATTTACATATTTAGAGTACCCTGTTTTTCTATCATCTTACCGAATGTCCCCTATAGGAAAGAAGCTGTTACCGTAGGTCTCATGGTAAGACCTAAGCCTGAGACCAACATAACTTTTCGTTTCGAGGTTCCCAGATGCCAAAAGCACCATTCGTTCATTTTTATATGTATGTCCATAGCAAACGGTCATGGGTACCCTTTGGTATTGTGAACTGAATAAATAACATGCAATTTATAGAGGAAAATGGAGTTTTTTGTCCATAACTAAAAAACTAAAAAGAACAGAATATTAATTCGTGTGAATTACAAAGTTGTAGGAATTTTGAAGGCCTTTAAAATGGTATGCTTTTTGGCATATGTTGATATTTGAATTTTTTCATTTTCAGGGCTACCAACATATTCGAAAATTAATTTTTTCCGAAAATTGGGTATTATCAAAACATTATCATGTGACATATCGTAGTAAAGCTGAGTTGCCAAGGATTAAGGATTTCGAATCAGAACTGAAAAATATAATGATTTAGAAAATACAGGGGTTTCCGTAAATATCGAAAATTTTCACAAAAATGGCCGCCATCTTGAAACGGATTGAGGTAAATTAGTTAGGCGAGGGGATTTCTTTTCACAGTCATAACTTAAGAACGGCTGGAAGGAGTTTAATATTTGAGGTTTCAATTTAAAGGTATTTCTACTTATATTTGCCAGTATGCCTTAGAATTGTACAAAAAAGGCCTATAAAATAATGTAATTTATTTGAATAGGTACACCAATCAAGGGTTGAATTTTCGGAACCATGGCGCTATCAGTCGACATCAAACTTGATTCACTTAGTTTGCAATCAAACATATGGACGGTGTTTTGAAATATATTTAAAGGTTAACCAATATGCTTAAAAACTAAACCAAAGATATAATCGGGTAAATAATTTAGGCCTACTCTCTTTTTATATTTACCAATCCAAAAAGGAACAATTGTTACATTTATATGATTTTTTTACAACCTTTTTTTGAGGTAAATGTATTGTAAACAAATTGTAGGTGAATGTATGATTGTGCTTCACTCAAGGGCCACCAATGGGCTTTTCGAGACCGTTAGCAGAGTTTGGAAGTGACCCCCCCATACGAAGACAAGTAAATAAAATTAATATTGTCTCATTACTCTCTCAACTTCTAGGATTAAGTTATGAAATAAAAATACCCCCGTTGCAGCAGACCTGCATACTCAGCGAATTTCAAATGCAAAACAACGTATTTCAGTCCAACATAACGAGATTTGACATGTTTTTGTTAGCTCCATAAGAATAACATGGGGAATGAGTATGCAGGTCTGCTGCTACAGGTATATTAAAATTGGATGGTTTTGATTCAATATTTAGTAGATCTGAACTAGAAGAAGCTATTTACCAAGTTTTATCAAGATATGTTGAGAAATAACCAAGATATAGAATTTTACTTATTTCCCATAAGGTTAACATTGGGACAACGTACTGTGTTTACCACTTTCAATATCTCGGTAACCAATGGACATAGAGCAGAGATTCAAAATACTAAATTGTTTGTTTTTTTGAGCTGAATTCAATGGTGCCAACAAAAATTTGATAAATTTTATTTTTCTTTGTAAAAAACTCAAAAAACCTATTTTTGGGGGGGGTTTATCCCCCTTAACCCCCCCTTCCGATGGTCCGATCGGGCTGGTTCACGAACTCATCCGAATAATGACTACTTTACACGCCTGTGCCAAATTTCATTCCGATTGGACCATTTTTGCGAGCGCTATCGTGCTTACAGACACATATATATATATAGATACATATATAGATATATATATAGATATATATATAGATATATATATATATATCTAGAAATTTGAACGAATGGTGTTTTTTGCTTCTGGGGGCCCCAAAACGAAAAGTTATCATGGTCTCGGGCTTAGGTCTTACCATGAGACCTACGGTAATAGCTTCTTCCCTATAGGGGAAATTCGCTAAAATACTCTAAAAATACTTGTTCTAAAATATTTAATATCGTGATTAAAAAAAATTGTATTACAGGTCTAAAGCATACGTCTGTTTTATAAATTTAACAATTAAAAGCATTTTATATAGTCATAACAGCCTTTCTTATTCTTATGCCAAATGACTAACGTATAACACTTAAGGTTAAAAACATACATGTTCCTTACAAGTGAGTATTTGGCCAATCCTATAATAATAATAATAATCTTTATTGCTTTTCTGACAATACATATATTGCATAAGCATGCGTCAATAGGATAACATTAATACTATAAAATATTAACAAAGTAGAATTTTTATGTAACAGCCAGGTCACAAAAAGCATTTTCCCGAAAAACTACGTAACCTTGTAACTCAAGCCGGTGTTCCCCCCATTGCGTGGTTCATGAACTCGTCCACCGAGTAGAACACGTTCGACGCTAAAAAGCGTCTTAATTTTGATTTGAATTTAGGTTCACTGTTTTCGAATCTAATGTCCTCCGGAATCTTGTTTAATATGGAAACACCCGCCAGTGAGGGAAGGCGCTCCATGGCCGTCAACCTGTGCTGTGCTGTTCTGAATACATTCCTAGATCTTGTATTATAATCATGAATGTCTCTTCCCTGAGTCTGGTTGGTTTTGAATTTGCAGAAAAGAGCAAGTTCTAGGATGTAAAGCTCAGCCAGTGTTAACAACCCTAATTCCCCGAAGGCATTACGACACGACTCTCTAAATTTGAGTTTTGCTATAATTCTAATGGCTTTTTTTTGAAGGACAAAAACACGGTTAAAGTTTTTCTGCGAGCATCCACCCCACAGAGCAATACCATAGGAGAGATGGCATTGAATTAAACCGTGGTAAGCCATAAGCAATAACTCGGTGGGACAGTGTTGCGACAGCCTTCTTAGCAGATATAATGCCGAAGAGACTTTCTTGCAGACCCTGTCCACATGATCAGACCACGTCAGCTCGTCATCAACGAGCATTCCGAGGAATTTGGTGACGCCAACTTCTTCGATAACAACGTCATCTATCATGGCAGTCGGTCTACATATATTTAGAGCGGTGCTGCCTCCAAATATCATGCAGTTGGATTTTGAGGGATTTACTTTGAGATTTTTACCCTCAAAGTATTGAATACAAGAATTGATTTCTTCAAATGAAATCAGTTCAATTTCATCAGTTTTGTTTGAACTGAAACAGAGAGTCGTATCATCCGCGTATTGGACAATGTGTCCTTTCGAAAAGACAGAATTTAAATCGTTCACATACACCAAGAATAAGAGGGGTCCGAGAATCGATCCCTGAGGGACTCCATATCTCAATGAGGCTGTATGTGAACTCACTCCATTCACATGGACCAGCTGTGACCTTCCAGAGAGGTATGACTTCAACCACTGGTGTGGTATGCCACGAACTCCACAGTGCCACAGCCGGTCAAGGAGTATATTGTGTTCAACACAATCAAAAGCTTTGGACAAGTCAAGAAAGACACTTAATGTCATGTTGCGCTTATCCATGTCACTGACAATCATTTCCACTAAGCGGATGATTGCATCAACAGTTGATTTACCTTTTCGGAAACCAAACTGTTCTTGTGACAATATATTGAAATTTTCAAAAAAAGAAATAGCATCCTGCGCATAAATAATTTTTCAAATACCTTACTAAGCACCGGCAGGATTGAGATAGGCCTGTAGTTGCTTGGTTTTTGTGTATCCCCTTTTTTGAAAATGGGAATCACTTTAGCAACCTTCAGAGAATTTGGAAAGATGCCTGTTTTGAAAGAAAGATTGATTGATTGAGTGAGGGGACCCACGATGCCATTGTGGCATTTTTTCAGTAGCCATGTAGATAAGCCGTTCACGTCAGCTGACCTCTTTGCCCGGAGGTCACTTATCGCTTTGACACCTCCTGCTCAGTAACTTCACTAAGGTACATCGATTCGGCCGGAACCACCTGGCCAGGAACAACTAGAGGGGCGAGCACGAGACCCGTATCCCCGACATTGGCAAAGAACGTGTTAAACGCACCCGCCACCTCCAGCGGCTCCCGAACAAGTTTACCCTCCACCTCCAGTTGGGTTATTTCTGTTTTCTGTTCGGAAAATTTGTTTTGATTTATTACTGACCAGGCTTGTTTTGAGACATTTTCGGCATTTTTCAATTTTTTGTTTATTTCATAACTCTTAGCAGCTTGCAGGACTTTCCTATAAACTTTTTTGTAAGAGTTGTAACAAATTTTGAATTGCGGGTCAGGGTTATACTGCAGCTGCCTCCAATACAGTTTCAATTTATCCCTCGACACCAAAATGCCCCTCGTGACCCACGAATTACGTTTGGAATTGTTTTTTGCTTTGAAAAACCTTTGGGGACAAAAGGTGTCAAGATGAGAACTCAAGCAAGTGTTGAAAGTGTTGAAAAAATTGTCCGCACAAGTAATTCCCGTGAGACAGTCCCAGTTCTGTAATTGGAGTTGGTAATTGAGGAGGGCAACATTGGGGGGTATAGTGTCCCTCCCGGTCCAATCCAAAACAAGCACGTGCACGAGCACGTATTTATCCAAGAGTTTTTGATATTTTTATTTCATATGTGGTTTTGGCTAAGAAGAATCGATTGGAGGTAGTCACAAGGGTGGGAAAAATCAGGTTGCCGCCCTACACCCCTTAAAAGTGCTTATGTACGGTAATTGTTATTTACAAATTGAATTATAATGTTTATTCAAATATTCAGGTTGTTTATATTTTATCCGAGATTTAATATTTCATTTAGTTTAAATTTTCTTCATTTAATTATCTAATTATTATGATAAAAGGAATTAAAAGTACTCATCTGAAAATGTGGCCCCGTTCTTTTATGGTCCGGGGCAATCTGCCCCCTTTGTCCCCTCCTTTTGTAATGACATAACAGCATATACGGGCAAACGTAATGTCATTTAGTTGATGAGAAAAATAAATAATATTTGTGGTTTTGAGAAAGTAGGCTTATAGGATTCTAATAATGGGGAGATAATTCTGGCCAAAGTTTATGGTTCAAACCTTATTAATTTTTTCACTTAAAATCCATTAAGAATAATTAATTCTGCTTTCAAGAATACATAGAATTTTCTATAAACAGCTAAAAAAACTCTTTTTAAATAAACTTTATATGTTTCCAGTTTCTTCAAGATTTTGACCATCTCCATCCCGAAATAGAGAAAAAAATTTCAAACAATATCACACCATCACAGCGTGCAGGAATAAAATCCTGACTATAGCACATACCAAGGAACAACAAACTAGGGATAAGGACAGGAAACAGGCAATAAAACATCTTAAAACCATTGTATCAGGTAATAATATAACATCGACTTAATATAAAGTTATTATTAATGTCAATTTCGACTAAAAATTTAAAATCACAAATTTTGGATTAGCTAAATCATAAGAACATTGGGAGGGTGTTTACTCTGGGTTTTCAACGTGTAAAATTGTTTTTTTATACAAGCAAAAACACACTACTTTTTTCAAAGAAATTGAAGAATCATTAATCAAACTGCATTTAATGCATTTGTTTTGAAAAATTTAAAATTGTAGATGTCACACATTTAATTTGTTGTTAATTTTTTATCAAAATTGCCTTTATTACATATATTATTATTTAATAAATGCAACATTTCCCCAATGTAATATACCGGGTGTCCCATAATATTCCTCCCCAACTTTTTCCTATATTTTTAAAAATATCAATCCCACACAACCCCCAAACATTGGTGGGTGGTTAATACTTCATTCTGAGTGGGTACCCAATTTTTGGCCGCCATCTTGGATCCGCCATATTGGATCAAAAATATGTTTTTCAAATGTAAAAGTGGTGTTGTGACCCATTATTTTAAGCTAGATTTTTTCACTGATTACAATTCCGCAGTTAGGTTTTTAATATCTCAATTAATTGGTTCTCATGATATGAGTACTTTAAATTTATTTATTTTCAACCAAAACCAATTTTAACACTAAAAGTTTATAAAATAGGCCATAACCACAAAACTATGTTAGATAGTGACGAATAACCACCACCACGTCTTTGTTGAATTATCGACTTAACTTTCTCCAATGTAAATGTTTTGGCCTCCATCTTCGATCCGCCATTTTGAAATGAGGTAAGTTATTTCAAATATGAATATGGTGTTGGGACCCATCATTTCAATCTAGATTTTTACGCCGAATTCAATGCCGCAACCAATTTTTTATTATCGCGTTTAGTTTTCAAGATATTAATAAATTTCCAATAAAAATTTTAAAAAATATAATTTTTTCAAAAACTAAAAACTTGGCCTATTTTATCAATTTGTAATGCTTAAATTGGTTGAAAATAAATAAATGTTAAGTATTAATAAAATTTAAAGTAATCATATCTTAAGAACCAATCAAGATATTAAAAAACGGATTGCGGCATTGTAATTAGTAAAAAAATCTACCTTGAAATGATGGGTCACAACTCCACTTTTACATTAAAAAAAATGTTTTAGATCGAATATGGCGGATCCAAGATGGCGGCCGAAATCGGGTACCGACTCAAAATGAAGTATTAACTACCCAACAATGTTTGGGGGTGGTGAGGGATTGATATTTGGAAAAGATAGGAGGGGGGGTGATTATGGGACACCCGGTATAATTTTTAATGGAATTTTTCAGATTTATAAATAAAACTGTAAAAAAAACAGTGAGCCCTATAGTTAAAAAATAATTTGATGACACATTTTCGTTGGGCTGTGTGAAAAACGACCGTAAAATGCGATCGCGCGTACCAATTCCGGGTACACGGCGGGAGTAACTACTCGCCTCGAACTTCCGAGTATTTTACAAAACTTCCAGTCGAGTCGAGTAGTGTAAACTTGGCTCGAAAAAGCTCGATAATCGAGTACTCGCTTACCCCTATAAGAGACCGTCATAACGTTTCGTTTTGAGGTCCCCAGATGCCAAAAACACAATTCGTTAATTTTCATATGTATATATAAACCGTAATTCGTTTTTGGGGGGTTTATATATATATTTATTTACATATTTCGAGTACCCTTTTTTGTATCATTTTACCGAATGTCCCCTATAGGGAAGAAGCTGTTACCGTAGGTCTCATGGTAAAACCTAAGCCTGAGAACAACATAACTTTTCGTTTCGAGGTTCCCAGATGCCAAAAGCACCATTCGTTCATTTTTATATGTATGTCCATAGCATACGGTCATGGGTACCCTTTGGTATTGTGAACTGAATAAATAACATGCACTTTATTGGGGAAAATGGAGTTTTTTGTCCATAACTAAAAAACTAAAAAGAATAGAATATTAATTCGTGTGAATTACAAAGTTGTAGGAATTTTGAAGGCCTTTAAAATGGTATGCTTTTTGGCATATGTTGATATTTGAAGTTTTTCATTTTCAGGGCTACCAACATATTCGAAAATTAATTTTTTCCGAAAATTGGATATTATCAAAACATTATCATGTGACACATCGTAGTAAAGCTGAGTTACCAAGGATTAAGGATTTCGAATCAGAACTGAAAAATATTTAATGATTTAGAAAATACAGGGGTTTCCGTAAATATCGAAAATTTTCACAAAAATGGCCGCCATCTTGAAACGGATTGAGGTAAATTAGTTCCGTTTTCGAACTCATGACCTTCATTTCTGGAACACCCTGTAGATAAATCGCGATGAAAATATTTTGAATGAATTCTTCATATGCAAATTAGTGGGGAATAATTTTATTTGGCGTTTCTACGTCAAACCGCTCGCGCTCTCCCGTTACAATAGGTGGACGGGTGCTCTGACTCACCCTGTATGTGTGTGTGTGTGTGTGTGTGTGTGTGTGTGTGTGTGTGTGTGTGTGTGCGCTCGCGCGTGCGCGCGCGGGTGCGTGCGTGCGTGTGTATACTTATATATGTATATATAAAAAATATTTTAAGCTCGATAACTCGCGTAAATTTGGTCCGATCCGAAAGAAATTTGGCACAGACATGTAAAGTAGTAATTAATTATTCGGACAAGTTCGAAAACCTATCTGATCGGACCATTGCAAGGGAAGTAAGGAGGGGTAAACCCCTCCAAAAGTGGGGTTTTGGGATTTTTACGTACACAAATAAAAATTAAAAAATTGTTATTGGACCATTGAATACAGCTTAAAAAACAAATGATTTGGTGTTTTGAATTGTTGCTCTATATCCATTGGTTCCCGAGATATCGCTATTGGTAAACACAGTCCGTTGTTCCAATGTTAGCCTTGTGGGAAATAAATAAAATTCTATATCATGCAAATTTCTCAATATATCTGAATGAAACTTTGTATATGGCTTGATCTAGTTGATATCTACTGGATTGTCGCAAAAAATATTTAAATTTAACACTTCCATGGCGTAAACCTGCATACTCATTTCCCATGTTTTTCTTATGGAGAAAATTGTTGTATGCTCACTTTAGGATTTAAGTTGATTTTAAATTTTACTTGATTTGAGGCTCCGTCCAAATGATTTATTTAAGCATTTGAAATTCGCTGAGTATGCAGGTCTGCTGCAACGGGGGAATTTTATTTCATTAATACTGACACGTGTTTCGACCTAAGATCATTAGGTCTTATAATGTCTTATAATGTATCAAAATCATTAATAATATTTTTGAATTCTCAAAATGATTGAATTACAAACTAAGTTTTGACCTTGTAAAAACCTATTGTAATTATAAAAAAGTTAAAGCAAAGTAACAAATTTAATAATATAGTACTCATTACTTTTATCAAAACTCCTGTTTGATTTGTCCGACTCCTACAAAAAACTGAGAGGGGACTGACCTGGATGCGTTGTCACTAAACGAAAAAATTTCCGTAGAACAACTAACGGCGGATGAAGGTCGACTACCAATGTTCCCTTGTATTGCATTCGCTGATCATTTATTTGTTCAAATAACGCATCAAACGCCAAGAGCGAATCAGTTTTACACCGTACATTCTTTAGTCCCTTCTTTTACAGGGCCGGAGTGCAAACAAAGTTCCTCCACGTGGACTTTATTAGCACTAGTAGCTTGTAGGGGCATATGCCCCTAATAAGGGAAAATTAAAAATAAAACAATTCTTATTTCATATAGTAAGATCTACCTTAATTAACTGGCTTTTAGATCTACCATATGATAATATCTAGAACATGGTTTAAAATAAAATAACAATATCACATGTTTTATGTAAACAAATCAGCTTCCAATGCTTTATAAATGGCAGATATTTTACGTTATTTCTCATTTTCTAGTAAGCTTCAAGCAAATTCAGTATTTTTTCCGCCATCATGGAATAGAGACCTTTAATTTGAGCCCTCTCCTACCTTTCTACGTCTTTCCAGGTGCCCACAATTTTGACGCAAAGAATCGCCTTACGAAATTAAATATATGATACACATAAAATAAGCGAAAATCCATAAGTTCGTCGTCTCTCTGTGTTGTACAAAATTTTCACCGAATTTAACGTGACTTTAACACCATTTAAGATATGTACCTCAAACTTATAACGTAAAATGTCGACTGATTGGACCACTTACCCGTGGTGTATCAAGTCTCTACATTGTACCATTAAAAAGGCGGCCACTTTTAACTTTCAATGCTTAGAATCACCAAAACTATAATTTATCTAAAGAATCGTAGGAATAAAGTTAGTGCAATTACCTCAGAGAACGCGCGCACGCCCACACACGGACTGACGAGCTGGAAACCAGTGCTGAGTGGTGCTGAGGCAGCTCACGACTGACACACATCAGACCCCGCGGCGTCAGCGGATATCAGACCCTTGAGGTAACACCGAAATCACGAGGACGTCACCCTCGAGACTTAGGACGGAGAAATTACCACCCTGAGAAGTTTTGAAAAAATCCAGCTAGGATTTTAAAAATTGTTTAAACAATTTTTTAACTGCTTTAAACTATTTGCTACAGCCTTAATCTGGAGAAGACGAAGAGACTTAAGAGTCTACAGTAAGTTACTGTTTATACCTGTATACGCCCTGGTTTGTGGGGTTGTGCGTTAATCGCGTAAGAATTATGTTAATTTCGAACACTTGCTGCACCTTTATTTATCACTCAGAATAGCAAATCTGGCATTAATTCAAAGTTAATAGTATATTAAAAATCAATTGCGTAATCGTACAAAACAAACAATTTTAAATTGCTTTTTGCAACCATCAAGTAAACATATTTTGAAAAAAAAAACTACACAATTCTCTCCTAAATACGAGTATGGTGTTTAAAAATCAAATTCGTACAACAGAAGATAAACTGGCTGACCAAACTTTTGGATGGAGGACTATACTTCTAAAAAAGAGGGACCTTGAAAGAAAAAGGGAGACAGTTTTCGGGAAAATACTTTTTGCTAGCCATGAAATAGCTTAGAAACTACTCAACTTTAGACTTGCCTAAAACCCAATAAATTTAGAAAATCAATTTTATAAGTTTATGATTTAAGTTTGTCGGAGCTCAACCAAATCCAACCCAACTTATTAAATAATATGTAATAATTATTGTGAAAAGTTGGAGTAAAAAATAGTAATGGTTGATGCTATTAGGTCGTTGCGAGTATATGGCGCTTAGATATAGATTTCGATGTCGGTATGATCAGATCTTTGAAAAAAATCGTTGCGTATAAACGGACGCATTTTTCACCGGATGATGTTTGTTCAAGTTTTAATTTCAATTACATTATTTCTGAAAATCCAATCAGTTCTTATCCTTAAAATTGCACTTAAATCAGACATATATTTACCACTTGGTTAACGATACATACATTTAGTAATATCCTTGGAGCAAGGAACTAATTCATTTTGTGGATTCGTCCACAATCCAAATTTGTGGATTTACAAAAAATGTACAGTACATAATATACAAATACCATAAGATATAATATCATAAGATGAGATCATAATATCATAAGATGAGATGTTTAAAAAAACTATGATATTTTTACAGCTTGGGTTCAGATTGATGACTCTTCAGTGTTGAGACACAGATAAAGAACTTACAGATTAGTATTCCAATGTATTTCTGTGCTGTTTTTCGTTTTTTGCAGTTTAAAGTTCGTTGAAACGTTTTGGCGTCCATATTTTACTGCTATCTAAGTAAATTTCGTCAATATAAAATAATTAGGTCTTAAAACATGTATACAGTCAATGATTACATAATATTAGTACATTATGGGCGACAAAACAGCCCGACAAACTTTAAACCGCCCGAAAGAAATTGGCATGTACCGTACACATGAAATGGACTCTGCTAAGTTCATCTGCGGTTTAGGCTACGCACTGCTATTTTTTACACAGTATGTTTTGGACAAATTTATAAGGGGAATAAGTTAATGTGTGATTTGAAAAAAATCCGCTGATTATTTTTCTAATATGACGACCTAGGCCTATTCCTCGATTTGTAATTTAAAAAAAAAATTCAGGATGTCAATCACTTTCGTACAATCAAAACATTGTTTGATTAACAGCTTTAATCATGAACACCCATTTTAAGACTACAGATATAAATCTGTCGAGATGATAAAAATAAATTTGAGTTTAGAGAAATGGTTATAAAATATTTTTTTGCAGTATGAAGAGAGGTATTATTTAATTAAAGTGGAGTAAGCTCGTTATAAGCTACGATTAATTTACTAGCCTATGATTAAATTAAAACTTAAAGTATCAGCAAAAAAGATGAGATGACCATACAAAGCATTGTGGGCCGATAAAATAAAAACAAATTGATTCCAAAAGTACGAGATGATGGGCTTTTTAAGAAAGATTTGATGAAACTTCTTAACGACTCATAAGACATAAATAAATTTGAATGTCTACCTATGAGGGGGAAGAAAGGGGTCCATTTCGCTGGCCCGGCCATGTTTGAAAATCAATATTTCAAACATACCACGATTTAATACTCAATTAGTACTAACTAATACCCGAATACTAAATTTAGTACTACAAGCCTTACCGAGTTATTAACAATAGAATAGTATGATACCGGGCCAGGGAAATGCTAGCCCGGCCATGTCAGAAAACGCGGATTTCAACGGTGCCACGATTTAATACTCAATTAGTACTATTTATTACCCAAGTATTAGATTTAGTACTCCAACCATTACCGGGTTATTAGCCATAACGTATTATACGGGCCGGAAATGCCAACCCGGCCATGTAAGAAAATGCGGATTTCAACGGTGCCACGATTTAATACTCAATTAGTACTATTTATTTAGTACCCAAGTATTAGATTTAGTACTCCAACCATTACCGAGTTATTAGCCATAACGTATTTTAAGGGCCGGAAATGCCAACCCGGCCATGTCAGAAAATACGGATTTCAACGGTGCCACGATTTAATACTCAATTAGTACTATTTAGTACCCAAGTATTAGATTTAGTACTCCAACCATTACCGAGTTATTAGCCATAACGTATTATAAGGGCCGGAAATGCCAACCCAGCCATGTAAGAAAATGCGGATTTCGACGGTGCCACGATTTAATAATCAATTAGTACTATTTAGTACCCACGTATTATACTAAATAGTCTGACGGAAATCTTTAGACAATACCAAAAATTATTAATAAGTGTTAAATGTCACTACTTTAGTCTTAGTCCTAACTACCAATACTTGATCATTAATAGTTTCTAGTAACAGTACAATGTTACACGATTACATTTAGATTAATGATTGATTGATGTATCGAATAAAGCATAAAATCTACAACAGGTTTTGTCACTCATATATAAAGGCTACTTGGATTATAAATAAGCGAAATTTAACCAAACAGTAAGTGAAATTCTTACTTTTTTATTGGGCGAGCAAGAGAAGTTTATGTAACGTAAAATGGTGACACTGAAGTGACAACTGACAACTGATAACTGACCAACAAATTTTAGAATTGAAAAGGTAGCAGACCAGTCTTAAGATTCGGACATATTACAGAAAGCGTAAAACATTAGTTCTTCGTTTTATATAGCAATAATAATAGTTTTATTAGCAGCCAAGCTTCTTAATTAGACTTAAAGGAGGCGATCTACCTCAAGTTCCGAGCGCTAAAACAGGGTTTTGTATCTTATTCATTGATCGCTGGATTTTCATATGATTTCCAATATTTTGGTGTCATTTTAAAAAGGATATGTTTTTGTAGGTTGCTGAATTTTTAGAATTTTTGATTTTATCCCCATTCATTTCATTCATTGTGTAAATCTTTAAAAAAAGGTAGTTTTTTGTTAGATTTTAAAGTCTCATAACTAACGACAGAAACGCTTTATAGAAAAATAAAAAATGTAGAGCACTATAAAATATTCTGAAAAACGTGAACCCACTCTCATTTTTATTAAATCTTAAGAAATAAAGCTTTTGTCGTCCAGATACGAAACGTCTGCAAGCGTACTTCAGCGCGCTTTAGCCCTATCTTTACAATGTTATTTCGCTCTGTGACGCAGATTTTTCTGTCAAGGTAGACCGCACCCTTAAACAGTCTCTTGCCTTATTCGGTTCACTTATGTACTCCCCTCTATATGGCTATTCTGTCAGTATAAATGTAATAGAAAACGGTAGAAACTATTTATTATTCAATTCAATAGAATTTATAATTATTGTTTTTAATCAGTAAATCAAACCTTACGATACGGTTAAAACAAATTGAATTTATAAGATACAAACCGAAAAAATAAAAATTGTCCCCAGTAGTTTGATAAAAATTACGTAAACATTAAAATGTTTGAAGTTAATCTTGAAACCCACACTGATATTAATGTGTCCAATAATAATTATTTATTGATAAATTACGTTTGAGGCTGTTTCATAAAATGTATTGTTTGTATTACGTCTACAACTAATGGCAGGTTTATAAAAAACTGAAAATTTAAAAGATCACTAGAGTTCTATCACATTGCCTTAATGGCAATGGTAAATGTATTGAGGCTAGAAAAATTAATTTAATTACATCGTTGGAGTACAAATTATGATTCTCTGTTACTAAATAGTACTAAATGAGTACGAAATAGGGGCACCGATGAAATACGCATTTTCTTACATGGCCAGGCTAACATGTCCGGCCCCTACTATACGTTATGGCTAATAACTCAGTAATAGTTGGAGTACTAAATGTAATACTTGGGTACTAAATAGTACTGATTGAGTATTAAATCGTGGCACCGTTGAAATCTGTATTTTCTTACATGGCCGGGCCGGCATTTCCGGTCCCTATTATACGTTATAGCTAATAACTCGGTAATGGTTGGTGTACTAAATCTAATACTTGGGTACTAAATAGTACTAATTGAGTATTAAATCGTGGCACCGTTGAAATCCGCATTTTCTTACATGGCCGGGTGGGCATTTCCGGCCCTTATAATACGTTATGGCTAACAACTCGGTAATGGTTGGAGTACTAAATCTAATACTTGGGTACTAAATAGTACTAATTGAGTATTAAATCGTGGCACCGTTGAAATCCGCGTTTTCTGACATGGCCGGGCTAGCATTTCCCTGGCCCGGCATCATACTATTGTTAATAACTCGGTAATGCTTGGAGTACTAAATCCAGTATTCGGGTACTAGTTAGTACTAATTGAGTACTAAATCATGGTATGTTTGAAATATGGATTTTCAATCATGGCCGGGCCAGCGAAATGGACCCGAAAGGGGTCCATTTTTTCTTACTGGAAGAAAGATATATTTTTAATATAAGCTAATTCAACCATTTGAGTAAGTCGAAAGGAAGACTATTTTAAGTACTTCATTATCTCGTAAAGGACACAGTAAAAGCTTAATAACGAATTTCATACAACTGATCGATCTGAAACATAAACAATAACCACAGAGAAGAAACTAATCTTTGATTCTCCTCTGTGCAATAACTAAGTATAGGGCCCAACGTAAAAAGAACAAATAAACTTGGCGTCTTGGGGTGGACACAAAGAGATATAGCTTAAATCTACAGATTTACTCGAGATACTCGTGCTTTGACTGGCCCAAACTCAGACTTTTTGCATTAATTTTTTAAAAATTTAATACGCACGTGTATATGCGTCTTGTTGCCTCTTAACCTTGCAGTCGCCATTAGCGTAACGAATGATTATAAAACAAAAATACTTTATTACTATTTCAATACTGCATGCTAAGAAACGTACAGCGACATTTCTACAGTTTAATCATTTTTAACTTGGTGTTTGGCATTTTAACTGACTCCGTGATATTGATTTGCGCGTCATACAAATCTTACAACATACTCCAACACAATGCTGGTGAGCGTTAAATTAGGTAAAAGTTATTGAATCAAGTTATGACATTACCATCGCTATAAAAATACTTTTTATCTTCAAAATTTACTTACCACTGAACGTATCACACCATGAGTTCGACCTGGAAGCCAAAAATACGATTAAAAATTAAATATAATGAAGTAAAACAATAATTGAATATGCAGTATTCATTCTGCACTTTGGAAAAGCCCATCAGCAATCCAGGCTTCCCAAGGCGAAGCAGTGTTCAATAATAGTAGGATGTGCGAACTAAAACATCCCCTCTCAACTAATTTAGAACAAATGAGAAATAGTGTACCAGAAGAAAATTTAAAATCAAACGAGTGTTCATGGGTCTATGTCAAGCGTGCATAACATTTTCACATAAGAGTAAATATTTTATTATGTACTTTCCGACCTTCAAGGGCACCTATTATAGATTAGTTTGTACTATCAAGACAAATTTAATAAAATAGCCACGGGTTCTGATGCCTAATTTACCGTCAGTTACATCTGCCTCAATCGTGTCACATAAATCAGAAGACAAAAATGCACTATCATTACTCTACTTCAAACAATTTCATGAAAAACTCGTTAAACTTAGGAAAAATGTGTAAGAACAATAAATATTGTGCAGTGTTAAAAAAGAACAATTTATATTGTACAGTGTTAAAAATAAACTTAAACCTATATAAATTAATACTTATGTGTAGGAACCAATATTACCTGAAGGTAAGATATGGCTTAGATTACTAAGAATAAAAATATATAAAACAAATTTAGCTAGTATACAGGGTATGCAAAAACTTCGGGAACTGGATTCCTTCAACAAAAATAGATACTTAAGATATTCAAGTGAATATAGCTCCTGAAATATTTACGGAAACGTTTTTTATCTTTGTTAGTAGAATGTATTTGCCAAGTTTGAGGTAAACCAATACGAACAACCTGTATAGTGGAATATTCACGACATCTTTCCCGAATTCGGAATGACGGAAAATATATCAACCTTAAGGTCGACGCCCACTGAAAAGCTTGTCGCCCACCTATGCAACCCAGCGTGTGGCGCGGCGCGACGCGGCGCGGCGAAGCGTAGCGCCGTGGAAGAATTTTGAAAAGAATCCGTTCCATGTTAGTCTTCCGTGTCGGTGGTAACGAGAAGCTAGTGGCTATGGATGGGGTAATTCAAGTAAATGAAGGAAAGTGAATCAATGAGAAATTATCAAGAAGTGGAGGGAAGGGAGGCTAAGGAATCGATAGAGACGGGACGTGGTGAGGAGTCGGCGGCGGCGGCGCGGACAAGGTGGTCCGTGGCTCACCATACGTAATAATTTTTTTTTTTTTTTTTTTTTGGGAAAGGCAGGTGGAATCCATTTACGGACGAAGTGTGGGACTCGCCGAAGCCCTACCCACTAAACCACCTCCTCGTTCCGGGCGAATCTCCCCCCGGGACTGTTTCGCACATTACTTCAGGGGGAGGCCCCGTGTTGGGAAACCACATACTGGAGACCGCGGTCTGTCAGAAGAGGAAACTACTTCCCTCTTCTTCTAGCCGGCTTGGACTTGCGTTGCTGTTCTGCCTGTTTGGCGTTTTCCAGGGCAAGCCTAAAAACGCGGCATGCCCCGGAACCAGCGATGCGGTCGCACTGTGGTTTCGGCTGCAGCTCACTGCAGAGGAAGCAGTGAACTGCGTTGCCGCAATCCTTGTGGTGATGGCCCGACTCTCCGCACTTGAAGCAAAGAGCGGACCGATCCGTCCCCGTGCATTCGCTGCGACGGTGCCCGTAGCCTAGGCACTTGAAGCACCTGACGACCACGGTTCGCAGGCGCACCGCGCAGCTCAGAAAACCCACCCGAAGATGGTCTTGTTTCAACACTTTGGCGGCCTCGTCCTCGAAAAGGTCGAGGACCGCCAACTTTAGTTGCCGCTTGTTTGCCGGTCCCAGTGACACCCTGCGTTTGTCACTGGGTCCACCAAGGTCCTTGTCGAGCGCATCGACCACCTCTTGTCTCTCCGTGAGGGCATCGAGGTCCCTCACCTCGACGGACGCACGCTTCTCTGGGGCAATGACGTTGCCCGCGTTGCCGACAGCAGCTCCGAGGGCTGCAGCGAACTTCTGCCTGTCTGAGCCCTTCCCCAGCCGGAGGATAACATCCCCCTTCGGAGTCGGCCTCGCGCAGACAATCTTGGCGGCGCAGGTGTCGGGGTTGAGGTCCCTTCGGATCTTCCCGAGAACACCCGCATAGGACTGGCCGCCAGCCACTCTGACGAGCACAGAAGATGGACCAGCGCTCGCCCCCGGCTTGGCCTTCGGCCTCACGGCCACCACGCCCTGATCGGGTTTGGTAACCGTGATAGCCGGCAGATCCTCCGCCTCCGCCTTTCTTGATTTCTTCTTTGCCTTCTTCTTTTTCTTCGTTGGCACAACCCTAGGCTCGTGCTCGTCAGAGCTCTCACTAGGGCTGTGCACCCGCTTGGCTGGAGCCGAGGAACTGGCCGCGAGGACGGCATCCTTGAGGAGCCGCCCTTGGATCCGCGACCTTGTCCTCTTCCGGGCGTCTCTCGCCACCTCAATGTCATTGACGTTGTGGTGGTATCTGTCCTGGACTTCTTCCGCCGATCTGCGCAGGAGCTTCAACTTCTCAAACAACGCGGATAGGGAGAGGATTCCCTCCTTCACCGTGTTGTTTACGTTTTTTTGGATCCTGCAGGCTCCAGTCATGTTGGCCAGTAGAGTCTCCACTTGGCCAAAAATTTCGTTCTCTTCTTCGCGGGCTTTGAGGACATTTCCCCATTGACTCTCGCAGTACTCCAAGTCTTGCGCAGTGGCATGACTGAAGTCACTGCCCATGCTGGTTGTGCTCGCCAAGCTGTTTCGGCGCGACTGTGGCACAGTCAAGAATGTCTGGTTGCCCTCCCCAGAATCCGTAGGGCAGCCCGAATGATCGGGGTGGGATTTCGGACCGGAGTCCTGACCCACCTGGGGTACGTTACCGTGGTATTTCGCAGACATCATGCTTTATGGCCCCCTTGTAGCCGGCTTTTACGGCAAGCAGGGGATACTGTTGGAACATTCTACTCCGGCCCAACACGGAAAGAGAAGAAGGCGTGAAAAGACACCCAGGGTCTGGGGTCGAAGAAAGAAGAGGGTGAGCAAGATTAGCTCAGTAAAGAAAAAAGAGGCGAGCTAAAGAGGCGAGTAAAGAAAAAGAGGTTATTATTATACGTAATAATAATTTTTTTTTTTTTAGGAGGTGGAATGCGTTTACGCACACTGAGGGGCTTGTTGTCCCCTCAGTAGTGTCGGACTCCCATGAGCTGGATGTCCCGTGAACTACCAACTAAACCACCTCCCAGGCTGCCGGATAGTACAGGGGCCCGGGTCAGCCCAGCCAGCTGACCTGGCTGCCCTATCAGCCGGCGAAAATCCCCTTGGCCGTGGCGGTGCCGGTTGGCGACCGGATAGGGCCCCGCTGCGGTCACGGGGGGGCTCTGCCGAGGCCACTGCTCGTCTAGGACCGCCGGTGTTTTGGAGGCGGTCGAACACGGATATAGTTGCTCTGGTGATGGGTCGGTCTGACTTTCTCATTGGGGCACATTTTGGGGGGTCAAATGCCTAGTCTTGGGGGCCAAACCAGACATGATGGCAGCAAAACAATAAAAATACGTCTGAAAAGGTGCCAGACTCTTTCCGGGGTACCCTAACCCCAACAACGAAATCAACCGCTTCTCCGAGCGGGCTCACGGGTGAGGTGGCTAGCCCCTTCGAGCGAAGGTCCCGCCTCACGAGATCGCCGCCAGGCCGCAACGTGACACCTGCCTCATCGGTGGCCAGAACATCTGTGGCCACTGAGAAGCAACCCGATGGAGACAACGTACCGATGGACGCCAACCCGTCTCCCTTCGAGGCGGTCATCGCGCTCGCCAGGCAGCAGGAGGAGGAGCACATCAAAAAGTACTTCGACACCCTCGCTGTGATGAAGGCCGCGACCACCCGGCAGAAGAACATCAGTCAGGATGTGAAGGATGGCATCGTCCAATTGGAGGCCAGCCTTCACCACATCATCCAGCTGAGGAGGTCGTGGCAGTCATGTGAGTCGGTGACTGCTTCGACGCAGACGACCCCGTCATTGCGGGTAAAGGCTCAGCCAGCCGGTGGGAAGCGGGCCGCTTCCAGCCCCGCCCAACCGGAGGCTGAGAAAAAACCTCGAGGAAACGGTCCAGGGGAGACATCGGACCCCGAAAAATGGACCGACGTTGTCAGGAAGAGGGGGAAGAAGAGAGACCCTCCCCAGCTGCCTGGATGCCAGCCTGGCACTCAGGACAAGAAGAAGGCGCCGAGGAAGAAGTCCCGCAAGCAGCGGCCGGACGCTCTTCTCATCAAGCCGTCGGAGGGGAAATCCTACGCCGGCGTGCTGGGCGAAATTCGCAGCAAAGCGAAGCCCGATGAGAAGGGCGCCGTCATCAAGGGCATGAGGAAGACCCGAGCCGGCGATCTTTTGGTCGAGCTCGGTGACGCCTCCAAAAGCAAAGCCGCCTTCAGCGAGGACCTGCAGACCATCTTGGGGGCGAACGCGACCGTCCGCGTTCTCGAACCCATGTCGACGCTGGAGGTGAGGGACCTTGACGAGCTGACGACCGAGGCAGAGGTGACCGCTGCCGTCAAATCCGCCATCGGCGACAACGTCGAGGTGAAAACCTTCCTCTCAAAGGCGAACGCTCGGGGTCAGAAGGTGGCGATCCTCACGCTGGGAGCCAGAGCAGCTGCGAAGCTCCTGGAGAAGGGCCACCTCAAAGTCTGGTATGTGAGCTGTCGGGTGCGCGAAAAGCTCGTGGCCTCCAGATGTTTTAAATGTCTGGGGTTCGGTCACGTCGCTAATCGTTGCCCTGGACCCGATAGAAGCAAGCTCTGCTTCAAGTGCGGCGGCCAGGACCACAAGGCCAGCGCATGCAATGCAGCGTTGTCCTGTGTCCTGTGTACTGAAGCCGGCTTGAAGGGCGACCAGGTCAAGCATTCCGCTGGGTCAGGTCGTTGCGGGCAGTACAGGCAGCCCATCCAGGAGCTTCGCCAAACACAAAAGAAATGATCAGTGTTCTGCAACTTAATATGCAGAGGAGCAGGACAGCAAACGACTTGCTGTTCCAGTTCGTCACGGAGCAGGGTGCTGACCTACTGCTTCTCAGTGAGCAGTACCAGAACCGACGCTCCGCGCAGTGGTTCTCGGATCCCTCCGGCACTGCGGCGATATGGATCTTGGACCTCGGGAAGGTGCCTGTTCTCGATTCCGGATCGGGCAACGGCTTCGTTTGGGTGAGGAGCAGGGGTTTCACTGTCTTCTCCTGTTACCTCACGCCTAACCAACCGATCGTAGACTACCGCCACATGGTCGATTCCATCGAGGAAAAGATCATGAACACCTCTGGCGGGGTCATAGTCGGTGGCGACTTTAACGCCAAAGCCGTGGAATGGGGTTCCCCGCGGACCGACACTCGAGGTCGTTACATCCTCGAGTCGGCTGCCAGGTCGGGCCTCTGTATCCTCAACACGGGCGGCATTTCCACCTTTCGCCGTCCGGGGTGCAGAGAGACGATCCCAGACATATCCCTTGCCTCCGAAGGGATTGCCCAGCGGATCTCCGACTGGCGTGTCTGCGAGGACTACTCCTCCAGCGACCACCAGGCGATCCTTTTCAAGGTCCTTCCCGAGGGTGCGCGCTGAACCTGCTCCTCTGGCTCGACGCTGGAACACCAGTCGTCTGAGCAAAGAAACTTTTACAAACGTAATTAAAGACCAGAGCATTGAAAATTTCATAAGCGCCGAAGATCTGGCAGCATCGACGATGCGTCTCATCGCGACCGCGTGTGAGCAGTCGATGTCCGGAGTTTCCCGCCGCCACAGGAAGAAGCCGGTTTACTGGTGGACGCCTGAAATCGCGGAACTCCGGAGGAGATGCCTTGGTCTCCGACGAGCTGCGCAGCGAGCCAGGAACCGCCCTGATGCAAATGCCAGATCGGCTGAGCATAGAGCGGCCCGCCGAGAGCTCCGCGGTGCCATCAACCGGAGTAAAGTTAAGTGCTGGAAGCAGCTGTGTCAGGATATCGACAACGACCCCTGGGGGACGGGTTACAAACTCGTAACCCAGAAGCTGGGGGCTCGCTCACCACCTGCGGTCATGGAACCACAAGCCATGGCCGCCGTCGTCGATACACTGTTTCCCAGCCACCCAGTTCGGCCAGTCAGGGAATCCGGAGAGGTAGGCACCTTCCCAGCTTTCCGGGAAGAGGAACTCACCGCCGCCGTCCGATCCCTACGACCCAGAAGAGCGCCCGGTCCCGATGGCATTCCGGCGGAGGTGCTCAAGCTCGCTGCGGAGGTGAATCCAAGGCTTCTGCTCGATATGTTCAACGCGTGTCTGGCGGAAGGCGTTTTATTTTTTTCGTGGAAGGTTGCCCGCCTTGTTCTTATCCCCAAGGCGAAGAGTACACCGGGGACCCCTTCTTCTTTCCGACCCCTGTGTATGCTCGACACGGCCGGGAAAGTGCTTGAGAAGCTCTTGCGCGTCAGGCTGACCGAGGCCATCGTCTCTGCGGGGGACTTGTCCCCGCAGCAGTACGGCTTCAGATCCGGTCGCTCTACCATCGACGCTATCCAGGAGGTAGTTGAGGCAGTGCGGAGGGCGGAGGACCACAACCACTGGTCGCGCCGCGTGGTCCTTCTCGTCACGCTCGACGTGAAGAACGCTTTTAACTCCGCCAGGTGGAGCGATATGCTGTGGGCGCTTGAGCATACGTTCCAAGTTCCCTCCTACCTCCTGCGTATGATAGATGCGTATTTGTCAGACCGCGTTCTGTTGTGCGACACGACCGAAGGTCAGCGGCGCATTCCCATCACTTCCGGGGCTGCGCAGGGGTCCATTCTCGGACCAGATCTCTGGAACGTGTCCTACGACAGCTTGCTGAGGCTAGACATGCCCGATGAGAGTGTCCTCGGTGCCGAGGGAGGTGGTTTAGTTGGTAGTTCACGGGACATCGAGCTCGTGGGAGTCCGACACTACTGAGGGGACAACGAGCCCCTCATTGTGCGTAAACGCATTCCACCTCCTTCCCAAAAAAAAATATTATTATTATTATTATTATTATTATCCCCTTCCCGTGTTAAACGGGCTGCTTCCAGCCCCGCCCAACCGGAGGCTGAGAAGAAACCCAGAGGTGACGGTCCAGGGGAGACATCGGACCCCGAGAAATGGACCGACGTCGTTAAGAGGAAGGGGAAGAAGAAGAAAGTCCCACCCCAGCAGCCTGGAAGCCAGCCCGGCCCTCAGGACAACAAGAAGGCGCCGAAGAAGAGGTCACGTAGGACGCGGCCAGACGCCCTTCTCATCAAGCCGTCGGAGGGGAAATCCTACGCCGACGTACTGGGCGAGATTCGCAGCAAAGCGAAGCCCGATGAGAAGGGCGCCGTTATCAAGGCCATGAGGAAGACCCGAGCCGGCGATCTTCTGGTCGAACTCGGGGACGCCTCCGAAAGCAAGTCCGCCTTCAGCGAAGACCTGAAGAACATCTTGGGGGCGAACGCGACTGTCAGCGTTCTCGAGCCCAAGTCGACGCTGGAGGTGAGGGACCTCGACGAGCTGACGACCGAGGCGGAGGTGACTGCAGCTGTCAAATCCGCTATCGGCGAAAACGTCGAGGTGAAGACTTTCGTCTCGAAGGCGAATGCTCGAGGCCAGAAGGTGGCGATCCTTACGCTGGGAGCCAGAGCAGCTGCGAAGCTCCTGGAGAAGGGCCACCTGAAGATCTGGTACTTGAGCTGTCGGGTACGCGAGAAGCTCGTGGCCTCCAGATGTTTTAAATGTCTGGGGTTCGGTCACGTCGCTAATCGCTGCTCTGGACCCGATAGAAGCAAGCTCTGCTTCAAGTGCGGCGGCCAGGACCACAGGGCCAGCGCGTGCAACGCAGCGTTGTCCTGTGTCCTGTGTACAGAAGCCGGCTTGAAGGGCGACCAGGTCAAGCATTCCGCTGGGTCTGGTCGTTGCGGGCAGTACAGGCGGGCCATCCAGGAGCTTCGCCAGAACCAACAGAAATGATCAGTGTTCTGCAACTTAATATGCAGAGGAGCAGGACAGCAAATGACTTGCTGTTCCAATTCGCCACGGAGCAGGGTGCTGACCTACTGCTTCTCAGTGAGCAGTACCAGAACCGACGCTCTGCGCAGTGGTTCTCGGACCCCTCCGGCACTGCGGCGATTTGGATCTTGGACCTCGGGAAGGTGCCTGTTCTCGATTCCGGATCGGGCAACGGCTTCGTTTGGGTGAGGAGCAGGGGTTTCACCGTCTTCTCCTGTTACCTCACGCCTAACCAACCGATCGCAGACTACCGCCACATGGTCGATTCCATCGAGGATAAGATCATGAACACCTCTGGCGGGGTCATAGTCGGTGGCGATTTTAACGCAAAAGCCGTGGAATGGGGTTCCCCGCGGACCGACACTCGAGGACGTTACGTCCTCGAGTCGGCTGCCAGGTCGGGCCTCTGTATCCTCAACACGGGCGGCATTTCCACCTTTCGCCGTCCGGGGTGCAGAGAGACGATCCCTGACATATCTCTTGCCTCTGAAGGGATTGCCCAGCGGATCTCCGACTGGCGTGTCAGCGAGGACTACTCCTCCAGCGACCATCAGGCGATCCTTTTCAAGGTCCTTCCCGAGGGCGCGCGCTTGCGCGCTGAACCTGCTCCTCTGGCTCGACGCTGGAACACCAGTCGTCTGAGCAAAGACACTTTTAAAGAAGTAATTAAGGACCAGAGCATTGTGAATTTCACAAGTGCCGAAGATCTGGCAGCATCGACGATGCGACTCATCGCGACCGCATGTGAGCAGTCGATGCCCGGAGTTTCCCGCCCCCACAGGAAGAAGCCGGTTTACTGGTGGACGCCTGAAATCGCGGAACTCCGGAGGAGATGCCTTGGTCTCCGACGAGCTGCGCAGCGAGCCAGGAACCGCCCTGATGCAAATGCCAGATCGGCTGAGCACAGAGCGGCCCGCCGAGAGCTCCGCGGTGCCATCAACCGGAGTAAAGTCAGGTGCTGGAAACAGCTGTGTCAGGATATCGACAACGACCCCTGGGGGACGGGCTACAAACTTGTAACCCAGAAGCTAGGGGCTCGCTCACCACCTGCGGTCATGGAACCACAAGCCATGGCCGCCGTCGTCGACACACTGTTTCCCAGCCACCCAGTTCGGCCAGTCAGGGAATTCGGAGAGGTAGGCGCCTTCCCAGCTTTCCGGGAAGAGGAACTCACCGCCGCCGTCCGATCCCTACGACCCAGAAGAGCGCCCGGTCCCGATGGCATTCCGGCGGAGGTGCTCAAGCTCGCTGCGGAGGTGAATCCAAGGCTTCTGCTCGACATGTTCAACGCGTGTCTGGCGGAAGGCGTTTTCTTTTCGTCGTGGAAGGTTGCCCGCCTTGTCCTTATCCCGAAGGCGAAGAGCACACCGGGGACCCCTTCTTCTTTCCGACCCCTGTGTATGCTCGATACGGCCGGGAAAGTGCTTGAGAAGCTCCTGCGCGTCAGGCTGACCGAGGCCATCGTCTCTGCGGGGGACTTGTCCCCGCAGCAGTACGGCTTCAGATCCGGCCGCTCTACCATTGACGCTATTCAGGAGGTAGTTGAGGCAGTGCGGAGGGCGGAGGACCACAACCACTGGTCGCGCCGCGTGGTCCTTCTTGTCACGCTCGACGTGAAGAACGCTTTTAACTCCGCCAGGTGGAGCGATATGCTGTGGGCGCTTGAGCATACGTTCCAAGTTCCCTCCTACCTCCTGCGTATGATAGAAGCGTATCTGTCAGACCGCGTTCTGTTGTACGACACGACCGAAGGTCAGCGGCGCATTCCCATCACTTCCGGGGCTGCGCAGGGGTCCATTCTCGGACCAGATCTCTGGAACGTGTCCTACGATAGCTTGCTGAGGCTAGACATGCCCGATGAGACCCGCCTCGTTGGCTATGCTGACGACGTCGCTGCCTTGATCGCTGCGAGGAACGTCGAGCAGGCAAAACTGAGGCTCAGCGTAGTAATGGCCAAGGTCAACGGGTGGATGCGAGATCACGGCTTGTCCCTGGCTACCAGTAAGACGGAGATCGTCGTCCTCACCAAAAAGAGGATAAACACCGTGTTCCCGGTGCAGATAGGTGACGTCACACTCGAGACTAAGCCTGCTGCAAAGTACCTGGGAGTCATGGTCGACAGCAGACTGTCTTTCGGCGAGCAGATCCAGCGCGCCGCCGACAAAGCCGCTAAGGGTGTCGCTGCCCTTGGTAGGCTTATGCCCAATGTCGGCGGTCCTCGTTCCTGCAAGCGCCGTCTGCTCATGACTGCCGTCCAGTCAGTCTTGCTGTACGGGGCGGAGGCATGGGCTCACGCACTCGAGAAGCGAGTCTTCCGAGACCGGCTTGCCCGAGTCCAGCGTCGAGGAGCTCTGCGGGTCGCTTCGGCCTACCGCACAGTCTCCGAGCCTGCTGTGATGGTGATCGCCGGAGTCATCCCCGTCCTCTTCCTCGCGAGGGAGAGGCAGGCGATTTACCGGAGGAGGCCTGAAGTGGGCCGGGAAACAGCTGCCAGGGAAGAGCGCGATCGCAGCTTCGACTCCTGGCAGCGCGACTGGGAAGCCGAGCCGAGGGGACGTTGGACCTTCCAGCTCATACCATCCGTCCGACCATGGGTGGAGCGGCAGCACGGCGAGGTCGATTACTACGTGACCCAGTTTCTTTCTGGACACGGGTACTTCCGAGCCTATCTGCACCGGATGGGCAAAGTCGCCAGCCCGGACTGTCTGTATTGCCCCGGCATCCCAGACACGTCCGAGCACACCTTTTTTCAGTGCGACCGTTGGCACGTCCGCCGAGCCTCGCTTTCATCTGAGATCGGCGTGGTCGTCAGCCCAAACAACATCGTCGGAGCTATGCTCCAGGGAGAGGGCAACTGGAACTGTGTCCAGCACTACGTCCAGGCCATTCTTCGGGCGAAAAAGGTCGACCTCGATCGGCCTTAATCCTCAGCATTTCCCCACGGAGGTTGCCCTAGCGGCGTAATATCAAAGACCTAGCCCGAAGTAATGTGTGAAACAGTTCCAGGCTAGTGTCCTCGGTGCCGAGGGAGGTGGTTTAGTCGGTAGTTCACGGGACATCGAGCTCGTGGGAGTCCGACACTACTGAGGGGACAACGAGCCCCTCAGTGTGCGTAAACGCATTCCACCTCCTACCCCAAAAAAAAAAAAAAAAAAAAAAAAAAAAAATCCCCTTCCCGTGTTGGGCCGGGACAGAATGTCCAACAGTGCCCCCTGCTTGTCGTAAGAGCCGAATAAAAGGGGAGGGGGGCGCACTGGTCCTTTTTCGCGTCTCCTTTTCACAACTCCATTCTCCAAATCATTTCAATAGCCCGGTTGTTTTTCTAAATCATTCCGTCCTACTTGCCGGGGTGACTCTGTGTTCTTCAGCCTCCACTGCGCTGGGGGTCTAGGACGAGCAGAGGGTACAGCTTAAAAACTGGGTTCTGCACCTCCCAGGCTGCCGGATAGTACAGGGGCCCGAGTCAGCTCAGCCAACTGACCTGGCTGCCCTATCAGCCGGCGAAAATCCCCTTGGCCGTGGCGGTGCCGGTTGGCGACCGGGTAGGGCCCTGCTGCGGTCACGGGGGGGCTCTGCCGAGGCCACTGCTCGTCTAGGACCGCCGGTGTTTTGGAGGCGGTCGAACGCGGATATAGTTGCTCTGGCGACGGGTCGGTTTTGACAATCACATTGGGGTAGTGTTTTGGGGGGTAACAAACGCCCAGTCTTGGGGGCTAATCCAGACATCATGAGCGGTTCAAAAGTAAAATCAATTCAAAAGGTGCAGGAATCTTCCCGGGGTACCCTAACCCCACAAAGCAACCAACAACGCTCTTCTCTGAGCGGGCTCGACGACGGGGTGGCAAGCCCCTTCGAAAGAAGGTCGCACGTCGAAAGATCGCCGCCGAGCCGTGTCGTGACACCTGCCTCATCGGTTGCCAGAACATCAGTGGCCACCGATGAGACGCCCACTCTAAACGAGCGGATGGACGATGGGACGTCTCCTTTCGAGGCAGTCATCGCGCTGCTGGGAAAGTGCTTGAGAAGCTGTCGGAGCTATGCTCCAGGGAGAGGGCAACTGGAACTGTGTCCAGCACTACGTCCAGGCCATTCTTCGGGCGAAAAAGGTCGACCTCGATCGGCCTTAATCCTCAGCTTTTCCCCACGGAGGTTGCCCTAGTGGCGTAATATCAAAGGCCTAGCCCGAAGTAATGTGTAAAACAGTTCCAGGCTAGTGTCTTCGGTGCAGAGGGAGGTGGTTTAGTCGGTAGTTCACGGGACATCGAGCTCGTGGGAGTCCGACACTACTGAGGGGACAACGAGCCCCTCAGTGTGCGTAAACGCATTCCACCTCCTACAAAAAAATTATTATTATTAATATTATTAATTAGGTTAAGTAGGATCATTAAAGTTTTATTCAACAACATCCCACAAAATCTTTTAGGGATTTTATCGTTCGAATCACTCGCCAAATATATTGATCTGTGCAGGCATTACTTTGATGAGAAATATCGAGTGGTTCATGATGTTGCATACAACTTGAGGCAGAGGCAGTTCAGGGTTCAAAGGTATTATAATAATTATGGAATGTTAGTAGCAGAACACAGAATCCCAGCAATATTGAATTCTTTGCCTACAGAGCTAAAATCTTTGACAAGTCCAAATGAAGTTAAAGTTAAATTAAAGGCCTATTTCATAAACAATACCTAAGAAATAAGACATAAATAGCAATATTAGTACAACTCTTGAATAATACTTACAGTATGTTAGTTGGTTAGTACCTGAATTATTGTTAGTAGTAGTAATAAGTATGGAAAAATTAGACACTCATTGACACAAACACTTGGTTAGTTAAAAGAAAAGCAAGAGAGGATTTATAAAATGTAAATCATTTTGGGAATTGAATTTTATATTGAAGTATTTGTTGTAGCTTAATCAGCTTTTTGGCATGTTGGTTTCTGCATCAGCATGGTAGGGAAGGTGACATAACCTCAAATTTGTGTCTTTCCTTTTTCAGCTGAGTCTGACTTGTTGGTGGGGATAGACTGGCAAAGAGGAAGAAAGAATAAAATATGAATTATGTTAGTGAATGCTGCATGTATAACGTTGGATGGATGTATTTAACTATAGGTTATTTGTATGATAATGTATTGCAAATGGAACGGCAAAAATTTCCCAATAGAAATATTTTTATATAGTTAATTTATTTGTTATATTAGAACATGAAAATATTCTCGTTTGTATGTTTGAAAAGTATTATGAGCAATTTATTTATGTTAGCTTCTCAAATAGCTATATAGCTAGAGAGGTAAATATTTGGCACTGCAGTGTATCATAAATTGCGCTTGCGAGAAATAAAATGAATTGAATTGAATTGAATTGAATTATTATTATTATTATTATTATTATTATTATTATTATTATTATTATTATTATTATTATTATTTGAATGAGAATGAAATAATTAGTAAAACACGTTCGTGAGCTGTTATTTTTCCCCGAATGACAGCATTCCACGATTCACGGAGAAGTTGGAGGCCATGGAGGACTCGATCCAAGCGATCGCCGGTCCGTGTCTCCTGGCCGGCGACTTCAACGCCAGAGCGAGAGAGTGGGGAATGCTACATACAGACACCCGAGGAAGGTTGCTGTTGGAGATGGCATCCAGGCTGGGGCTGCTGACCATGAACGAGGGGGACACGCCAACCTACCGGAGGCCGGGATTCGGGAAATCGATCCCCGACGTGACCCTGGCATCGGAAGGGCTGGCTTCCCGAATCGTCGGCTGGAGGGTGATGGGTGATTACTCGGGGAGTGATCACGAATACATCACCTTCGAGCTGGCCGAAAGAAGACAAGGAAATCGCAGCAACAGCCGGCGCCCGCTCGGCTGGAACCTGGCGAGATTGGATGAACGGAGGCTGACGGAGGCTCTGCAGAACGGCATGGGGGACATCCCCCAGATGCCGGACGACCAGCCAATCAGGGCGGACGCGGAGGCAGTGGTGGAAGCCACATCGCGCCTCATTCATCGCGCTTGCGACGTGTCGATGCCCCGCAAAAAGGCACGTACCGGAAAGCGCCCGGTGTACTGGTGGACCTACCGCATCGCCGAGCTGCGGCGAAACTGCCTGAGACTCAGGCGGCGAGCCCAGCGTTCCCGGGACAGACCCGAAGCGGCGGAGAGGTCGAGCCAGTACAGAGCGGCAAAAAGAGAGCTGGTCAAAGCGATCAGAGAAAGCAAGGCGCGCTGCTGGAGCGCACTGCGCGAGGACGTGAACAGCGACCCCTGGGGACAGGGGTACAAGCTGGTCATGAGGAAACTCGTGCAGGGACCCGGGTACGTGCCGATGGAGGCTGAGAAGATGCGGACCATCGTGGACGGACTCTTCCCGGATCACCGGGTCAGAGACGACACCCCTTTGCGGGTGATCGCCGAAGAGGTCCCTTTGTTCACGCGCCAAGAGTTGGAGAGAGCGGTCAGCTCCATGAAGAACAAGAAGGCCCCGGGCCCGGACAACGTACCTTCAGAGGTGCTGAAGCTGGTGGCGAAATGCCGCCCTCAGCTCCTGCTGGACATGTACAACGTCTGCTTGAAAGCGGGAGTGTTCGCATCCCGCTGGAAACTGGCCAAGCTCGTCCTTCTGAGCAAAAAACGGGGCCCACCGGACGCTCCATCGTCGTACCGCCCTCTGTGCATGCGGACACGGCGGGAAAACTGATGGAGAGGCTGTTGAAACCGAGAATCGGAGAGGCTGTGCGAGCGGCAGGGGACCTCTCAGCCCGACAACACGGGTTCAGAGAGGGCCACTCGACACTCAGCGCCATCTCGGAGGTCGTAGCTTCGGTGACACGAGCGGATCAGGCGTGCCACGCGGCTCGTCCGATCGTGCTGCTGGTCACGCTTGATGTCAAGAACACGTTCAACTCGGCACGGTGATGCGACATTCTGGTCGCACTGGAAAAAACATTCAGGTTACCTGGGTACCTCCTCGCCATGGTGAGAGATTACCTAAGGGACCGGCGGCTGATGTACGAGACGGACCGGGGTTTCGTAACCAGGGCCGTCACCTCTGGGGCAGCCCAGGGATCGGTGCTGGGGCCGGATCTCTGGAGTGTCTCGTATGACAGCTTGCTCCGCACTGAGATGCCACACGGAACGTTCCTCGTGGGATACGCCGACGACGTGGCGGCGGTCATCACCGAACGAAACGCGGAGTTGGCCCAATTGAGGCTGAATCAGGTCATGCGCCTGGTGGAAGGCTGGATGCGCGATCACGGCCTTCAGCTGGCTCTATCCAAAACGGAGATAGTCATGCTGACGAGGAGGCGGATACCCACGATCATTCCGATGCGGGTGGGTACCGAAGTGATCGAGACGCAGAGGACGGCCAGGTACCTGGGGGTGGTGCTGGACAACAAGCTCACCTACTGGAACCACATCAGAAGCGTGTGCGACAAGGCGGCCGAAGTGACGTCCTGCCTCGGAAGACTGATGGCCAACATCGGAGGACCGAGTCAGGGGAAACGGAGGCTGTTGCTGTCGACGGCATAGGCCATCATGCTCTACGGAGCGGAGATCTGGGCAGATGCGACGAAGGTGAAGAAATACCGGACTCGCATGCTGGCAACAGACAACTGTACGCTCCTAGCCGCCTCGAGCCTCGAGGCGGGGCCTCTGACACTGATGCTGTCTGTCAGAGGTTGGAGACCCCTGCTCGTCGCTTTGCTCTCTTGGGCGAGCGGCGTAGAGGGCCCGCATTTCGGTGCGGGTAAGGGCTATTTTTAACCTCCCTTCCAGCGTGGATAAAAAAAAAATAATAATAATAATAATAATAATAATTCAAATTCAAATTCAAATTCTTTATTTCTTGCATGCGCATGTAATGTACATAAGCAGTGCGTTCGTAGCCCTCTAGCTTAAAGCTATTTGAGGGAAAAGCTTAATATATTTTTATTACATGCATATAATAAATTAATAGATATTTGCTTATTACAAAACTATACAAACTAAAAGTATAACAATTATTTTATGTTGATCTACGAATCTTCTGATGGTCTAATTTTTCAACCCATTGCAGAAACAAAACTTTATCAAGCAATTCCAAATTTAATGTATTTTTTTATAACAAATAACATGCAAAAATTAATAATTTAACAATAATAAACTATGTTTCTACATAACAAATAGCAAGAATTAACAAAGAATAAATATTTACGAGCAACAAGTTACCAAAACATCAAACATTACAATTTTATATATGTTCATTTAGTTTCAACTTAACCTCGGTTTTTTTTACTCTATGAACTCTAACCCCTCTCCCTCTCGACTTTAACTTTCACTTTTCGCTTGCAGTTCAGTCCTCTAACCTGTCAAAACACTTGGCCGAGCCTATGAGTTGATAGTGCACCTTTAAACGTTGCACATTGCCATTTTATTACAAATAAAATATGACAGTGTTATTTTATTATTCCCTCTTTACTTGTCCTTGTGTTTGATGTGTTACTAAAGCATATAACAGTGTTTTGTGATTGTAAAGAGCCTTACTACTAACCAACTAACATTAACATAACAAGGTAAGTAATGTCTCTAACCTTTCATTAACGTACATCTAAGGATTGTTTAAATAATATAATTTTAATTCTCTTTTAACCTGACGAATATTTTCTAGATTCCTTAAATCTTCTGGCAAGGAATTCAATAAATGAGGTATTCGAAATTCTGGCTAATTTCTGCCATAGCTATTGTGATATCTTAGAGTTCTAAATTGGCGTTGTCTCATGTTATATCCTACTTCATTTATTAATCTATACTCATCTACAAAATAATGCTTCAGCAGATCTGAATACTTAGCTAAAGACTCGAATGACATCAATCCCAAAATTTCTTTTGAAATATCTCCGAACAACACTCTAATAATTCTATCCAAAATATTAGTAAGACGTTGTTTTGTGTATTCAGGTGCTGTGTAGTAGATTGTTATTCCGTAATAAAATAAACTTTGCACCAGAGAAAAATATATTACTCTTTTTATACTGACTGGAAAGCCACTTAGCCTAAAACATTTAAACATAGCTATTCTTAAATTATTAGATACATTAGTTAAGTGAGTGTTAAATTTCATGTCAGAATCTAAATAAACTCCTAAGTGCTTAATATTATCACAAAAAGACAGAGGCAGGCAATTACAACTATCACTTGGCATATTATCACTTAAGCATACGGTAGAATGACAAAATAGGCCTATCTGGATATTATCTCTAACCTGCTTTTTAGGATTCTTAAATATAATAGCCTTAGTTTTACTTGAATTCAATTTTATTCCATTATTAAAGAAATACTTGACCGCTAAGTTAAGATCGTCTTGAATTTGTGATAAGCCTACTTGTAAGTTTGTATGTATGACATAAAAAATATTATCATCGGCGTACTGTAACAATTTGCTTTTGAACTTTAAATTAGCCAGGTCATTGACATAAATATTAAATAAGACAGGAGAGATAACACTTCCTTGAACCAAGCCACAGTTCTGAGTGTAACCATCACTAACAACATTGCCAAAATTAACATAACACTTCCTATCACTAAAATAGCTCCTAAAGAAATTCAGTAGTCTGCCTCCAATACCTATTTTTTCCAATTTACTTAGCATTATATCATAGTCAACTAAATCAAAGGCCTTAGTGAGATCAGTGGCAACAGCTACCACAAATTTGTTCTCATTTAAGGCTCTATTTACATTATTTACTAAGGTTTCCAACAGGTCTATTGTTGATGTTTTCGGCATGAATACAAATTGTGTTTTACTAATTATTTCATTCTCATTCAAATAATAATAATAATAATAATAATAATAATAATAATAATAATAATATTAATAATAATAATTTTTTTGTAGGAGGTGGAATGCGTTTACGCACACTGAGGGGCTCGTTGTCCCCTCAGTAGTGTCGGACTCCCACGAGCTCGATGTCCCGTGAACTACCGACTAAACCACCTCCCTCTGCACCGAAGACACTAGCCTGGAACTGTTTTACACATTACTTCGGGCTAGGCCTTTGATATTACGCCACTAGGGCAACCTCCGTGGGGAAAAGCTGAGGATTAAGGCCGATCGAGGTCGACCTTTTTCGCCCGAAGAATGGCCTGGACGTAGTGCTGGACACAGTTCCAGTTGCCCTCTCCCTGGAGCATAGCTCCGACAGCTTCTCAAGCACTTTCCCAGCAGCGCGATGACTGCCTCGAAAGGAGACGTCCCATCGTCCATCCGCTCGTTTAGAGTGGGCGTCTCATCGGTGGCCACTGATGTTCTGGCAACCGATGAGGCAGGTGTCACGACACGGCTCGGCGGCGATCTTTTGACGTGCGACCTTCTTTCGAAGGGGCTTGCCACCCCGTCGTCGAGCCCGCTCAGAGAAGAGCGATGTTGGTTGCTTTGTGGGGTTAGGGTACCCCGGGAAGATTCCTGCACCTTTTGAATTGATTTTACTTTTGAACCGCTCATGATGTCTGGATTAGCCCCCAAGACTGGGCGTTTGTTACCCCCCAAAACACTACCCCAATGTGATTGTCAAAACCGACCCGTCGCCAGAGCAACTATATCCGCGTTCGACCGCCTCCAAAACACCGGCGGTCCTAGACGAGCAGTGGCCTCGGCAGAGCCCCCCCGTGACCGCAGCAGGGCCCTACCCGGTCGCCAACCGGCACCGCCACGGCCAAGGGGATTTTCGCCGGCTGATAGGGCAGCCAGGTCAGTTGGCTGAGCTGACTCGGGCCCCTGTACTATCCGGCAGCCTGGGAGGTGCAGAACCCAGTTTTTAAGCTGTACCCTCTGCTCGTCCTAGACCCCCAGCGCAGTGGAGGCTGAAGAACACAGAGTCACCCCGGCAAGTAGGACGGAATGATTTAGAAAAACAACCGGGCTATTGAAATGATTTGGAGAATGGAGTTGTGAAAAGGAGACGCGAAAAAGGACCAGTGCGCCCCCCTCCCCTTTTATTCGGCTCTTACGACAAGCAGGGGGCACTGTTGGACATTCTGTCCCGGCCCAACACGGGAAGGGGATAATAATAATAATGATAATAATAATATTTTTTTTTTGGGAAGGAGGTGGAATGCGTTTACGCACAATGAGGGGCTCGTTGTCCCCTCAGTAGTGTCGGACTCCCACGAGCTCGATGTCCCGTGAACTACCGACTAAACCACCTCCCTCGGCACCGAGGACACTCTCATCGGGCATGTCTAGCCTCAGCAAGCTGTCGTAGGACACGTTCCAGAGATCTGGTCCGAGAATGGACCCCTGCGCAGCCCCGGAAGTGATGGGAATGCGCCGCTGACCTTCGGTCGTGTCGTACAACAGAACGCGGTCTGACAAATACGCATCTATCATACGCAGGAGGTAGGAGGGAACTTGGAACGTATGCTCAAGCGCCCACAGCATATCGCTCCACCTGGCGGAGTTAAAAGCGTTCTTCACGTCGAGCGTGACGAGAAGGACCACGCGGCGCGACCAGTGGTTGTGGTCCTCCGCCCTCCGCACTGCCTCAACTACCTCCTGGATAGCGTCGATGGTAGAGCGACCGGATCTGAAGCCGTACTGCTGCGGGGACAAGTCCCCCGCAGAGACGATGGCCTCGGTCAGCCTGACGCGCAAGAGCTTCTCAAGCACTTTCCCGGCCGTGTCGAGCATACACAGGGGTCGGAAAGAAGAAGGGGTCCCCGGTGTACTCTTCGCCTTGGGGATAAGAACAAGGCGGGCAACCTTCCACGAAAAAAATAAAACGCCTTCCGCCAGACACGCGTTGAACATATCGAGCAGAAGCCTTGGATTCACCTCCGCAGCGAGCTTGAGCACCTCCGCCGGAATGCCATCGGGACCGGGCGCTCTTCTGGGTCGTAGGGATCGGACGGCGGCGGTGAGTTCCTCTTCCCGGAAAGCTGGGAAGGTGCCTACCTCTCCGGATTCCCTGACTGGCCGAACTGGGTGGCTGGGAAACAGTGTATCGACGACGGCGGCCATGGCTTGTGGTTCCATGACCGCAGGTGGTGAGCGAGCCCCCAGCTTCTGGGTTACGAGTTTGTAACCCGTCCCCCAGGGGTCGTTGTCGATATCCTGACACAGCTGCTTCCAGCACTTAACTTTACTCCGGTTGATGGCACCGCGGAGCTCTCGGCGGGCCGCTCTATGCTCAGCCGATCTGGCATTTGCATCAGGGCGGTTCCTGGCTCGCTGCGCAGCTCGTCGGAGACCAAGGCATCTCCTCCGGAGTTCCGCGATTTCAGGCGTCCACCAGTAAACCGGCTTCTTCTTGTGGCGGCGGGAAACTCCGGGCATCGACTGCTCACACGCGGTCGCGATGAGACGCATCGTCGATGCTGCCAGATCTTCGGCGCTTATGAAATTCTCAATGCTCTGGTCTTTAATTACGTTTGTAAAAGTTTCTTTGCTCAGACGACTGGTGTTCCAGCGTCGAGCCAGAGGAGCAGGTTCAGCGCGCACCCTCGGGAAGGACCTTGAAAAGGATCGCCTGGTGGTCGCTGGAGGAGTAGTCCTCGCAGACACGCCAGTCGGAGATCCGCTGGGCAATCCCTTCGGAGGCAAGGGATATGTCTGGGATCGTCTCTCTGCACCCCGGACGGCGAAAGGTGGAAATGCCGCCCGTGTTGAGGATACAGAGGCCCGACCTGGCAGCCGACTCGAGGATGTAACGACCTCGAGTGTCGGTCCGCGGGGAACCCCATTCCACGGCTTTGGCGTTAAAGTCGCCACCGACTATGACCCCGCCAGAGGTGTTCATGATCTTTTCCTCGATGGAATCGACCATGTGGCGGTAGTCTACGATCGGTTGGTTAGGCGTGAGGTAACAGGAGAAGACAGTGAAACCCCTGCTCCTCACCCAAACGAAGCCGTTGCCCGATCCGGAATCGAGAACAGGCACCTTCCCGAGGTCCAAGATCCATATCGCCGCAGTGCCGGAGGGATCCGAGAACCACTGCGCGGAGCGTCGGTTCTGGTACTGCTCACTGAGAAGCAGTAGGTCAGCACCCTGCTCCGTGACGAACTGGAACAGCAAGTCGTTTGCTGTCCTGCTCCTCTGCATATTAAGTTGCAGAACACTGATCATTTCTTTTGTGTTTGGCGAAGCTCCTGGATGGCCTGCCTGTACTGCCCGCAACGACCTGACCCAGCGGAATGCTTGACCTGGTCGCCCTTCAAGCCGGCTTCAGTACACAGGACACAGGACAACGCTGCATTGCATGCGCTGGCCTTGTGGTCCTGGCCGCCGCACTTGAAGCAGAGCTTGCTTCTATCGGGTCCAGGGCAACGATTAGCGACGTGACCGAACCCCAGACATTTAAAACATCTGGAGGCCACGAGCTTTTCGCGCACCCGACAGCTCACATACCAGACTTTGAGGTGGCCCTTCTCCAGGAGCTTCGCAGCTGCTCTGGCTCCCAGCGTGAGGATCGCCACCTTCTGACCCCGAGCGTTCGCCTTTGAGAGGAAGGTTTTCACCTCGACGTTGTCGCCGATGGCGGATTTGACGGCAGCAGTCACCTCCGCCTCGGTCGTGAGCTCGTCAAGGTCCCTCACCTCCAGCGTCGACTTGGGTTCGAGAACGCGGACGGTCGCGTTCGCCCCCAAGATAGTCTGCAGGTCCTCGCTGAAGGCGGCTTTACTTTTGGAGGCGTCACCGAGCTCGACCAAAAGATCGCCGGCTCGGGTCTTCCTCATGCCCTTGATGACGGCGCCCTTCTCATCGGGCTTCGCTTTGCTGCGAATTTCGCCCAGCACGTCGGCGTAGGATTTCCCCTCCGACGGCTTGATGAGAAGAGCGTCCGGCCGCTGCTTGCGGGACTTCTTCCTCGGCGCCTTCTTCTTGTCCTGAGTGCCAGGCTGGCATCCAGGCAGCTGGGGAGGGTCTCTCTTCTTCCCCCTCTTCCTGACAACGTCGGTCCATTTTTCGGGGTCCGATGTCTCCCCTGGACCGTTTCCTCGAGGTTTTTTCTCAGCCTCCGGTTGGGCGGGGCTGGAAGCGGCCCGCTTCCCACCGGCTGGCTGAGCCTTTACCCGCAATGACGGGGTCGTCTGCGTCGAAGCAGTCACCGACTCACATGACTGCCACGACCTCCTCAGCTGGATGATGTGGTGAAGGCTGGCCTCCAATTGGCGAGTAGGACGGAATGATTTAGAAAAACAACCGGGCTATTGAAATGATTCGGAGAATGGAGTTGTGAAAAGGAGACGCGAAAAAGGACCAGTGCGCCCCCCTCCCCTTTTAGTCGGCTCTTACGACAAGCAGGGGATACTGTTGGACATTCTGTCCCGGCCCAACACGGGAAAATAATAATAATAATAATAATAATAATAATAATAATAATCTTTATTCCTTAGAACAAATATACATTTGCATGGAATGCGTCAAAAATGTATGAGTTTACATTAAAAATTTTAAGACAAAACTGTACAAAAATACTTATACAAGAACAGAAAAAAAAATTGGTTCCGTCCCAGTATTGAGCCCAGTACTGAACAAGGGGGGGAGTGCATGTTACCGGACCTAAATCCACGAGTGGCTCAAGTCCTCGCCCACTGAGTAAAAGGCTTCAGACACCAAAAGGTGCTTAAGCCTTATTTTTGACAAGCTTGGGTTTGCTGCCTTATCAAACGAGCGCGGTAAATGGTTTGCAAAACGAACACCTGCCTGAGAAGGCAATCGCTCGTGAACCACCGTCCGGTGTTTCCCCGTTCGGTAGTTCTCCCTGCCTCTCGTGCCATAAGAATGGATGTCGCATCCTCGGGTCAGCACGCATTTCGATAAAAAAAATGATGTTGTTTCAAGAATATACAGGCAGGGCAAGGTAAGCAACCCAAGCTGTTTGAAAGCTCCCTTGCAAGACTCTCTGTGGTTCAAATTCGCAATCAATTACAAGCGAAAAGCTTGGCTTTTTGGCTTTCTTTTGAAGCTTGAAAAGGCGACTGAAATTTTGATTAGCACAACCGGCCCACACTATTATGCCATAGGCAAGATGGGGATAAATGAGACCATAGTGAGCTGTCAAAAGCACTTGACTTGGGCAGAACCTGGAAAGGTACCTAAGTACATAAATGCCAGAGGACACACGCTTGCAGGCGTTGTCAACGTGGTCATCCCAGGTTAAGCGATTGTCAATACAGATTCCCAAAAATTTGGTACTGTAGACTTCCTCAACTATGGTATCGTGCACCATCACTGCGGGGGAGGAATGAGTGCTCGGTTCACGAAGCCGAAAATTTATGAATGATGATTTTGATGCATTGGATTTGAGATTGAGGCTACAAAAATGTTGAATGCACTGGTTCAAGCTGATGAAAGAATTGATTTCCAATGATTCAAGAGAATTTTCACGAAAGCCAAGCCAAGCAAGCCAAGTTGTGTCATCAGCATATTGGACCCCGGATACCGTGAGATTCCACCCTCTGTAGCAGAATATTGTGGTCTACACAGTCGAAGGCCTTCGATAGGTCTAAGAATACTCCTAAAGTGTTTTTGTGATTTTCTAGGCCTTCGACGATCGTTTCAACAAGACCAACCACAGCGTCAACAGTTGACTTTCCTTGCCGGAAACCGAATTGGTCAGTAGAGAGAAGGTTGTGTTTGTCTAAGAATTTAGACAGTCTCTCAAGGAAAATGTTCTCAAAAACTTTGCTGAACGCTGGTAATATTGAAATTGGTCTGTAACTATCTGCGGACTGCGGGACATTTTTCTTGTAAATCGGGATTACCTTTGATTTTTTTAGACTGTCGGGAATTGACCCTGCTTGAAAAGACAAATTGATGATTGCTGTCAGAGGTTTCAGAATTTGATCAGAACATTCCTTAATTAACCACATTGAAACTCCATTTAGGTCATTCGACCTTTTGGGAGCAAGGTTACGAATAGCGCGAGCGACATCTTCCTCAACTACTGGAGTCAAACCCATGGAGCCCACCGGACACTGAACATGATTTTTGGGAGGGATTTTAACATGATTAGATGGAAACTGTTGTGAGGCAACTGAGCTGAAGAAACTATTGAATTCGTTTGCAACTGAAATTGGATCTGTAATAATTTTGTTGTCCTTCTTCAAATTGATTGGTTTTTGATTTGGTTGTTGTTTTGTATTGTTGATGATTTTCCAGGCAGTTTTGGAAATGTTTTTGGATTTTAGGAGGGGTTTTGAGACATCATATGCCTTAGCACACCTGATGACTTTCCTATAAGTTTGTTTATATTTTCTGAAAAACGTTTTGAAATCTTCATTCTGTGATATTTTAGCCACTTCCGAGTAAAACCTAAGTTTTTCTCTAGAAGTCAGAATTCCACTCGTAATCCAAGTGTTTCTGGTCGGTTTCTTATTTGGTATTGAGAGGTATTGGTATAAGAAGGACAAGTAAGATTCATGTAAAACAAAAACCGGTCATTGAAAGTATCAAACATCTGATTACAATTCAACGGTTGGTGGATAAATTCCCAAGCTTCTTGAGAAAGTTGGAATTTCAAAAGCCTTAAATTTTCAGGGCGTAGAACCCTTTTTGCTGTGGGAATCGATTGCTCCTTGACCGGCCGGCAACCACGGATCAGAAGCTCCTGAGCGTAGTGGTCAGAGATCGCCGAGCTGATGACGCGCATGTGTTTGAGATGTTGGTAACAACATTGTCGATCGCGGTTCGAGAGGTTTGTGTTACTCGAGTGGGCGAGTTTATGAGCCATTTTAGATCGAATGAACGAAGAGTATCAGAAAATTGCAGCGTTTTCGGATGCTTTTTGTCAAGGACATCAATGTTGAAGTCTCCGATCAAAACAAATTTTGCATTTTCCGATGTCAATTTTCCTAAAAGTGTCTCCAGTTGGTCAAAAAAATATTTTGGGTCACGATTTGGAGAGCGGTGTATTCCAACAACGAAAATCTCAGAAGGGCCCGAAAAAGATTTTATGGCTGCGATTTCAAACTCTAAGTCAGACGATTCAACCAGATTTACTTTTGCGTACTTTAGGCCCCATTTAACATGGATTGCAACGCCCCCTCCACAAACATTTTGACGAGTGTACCAATTTGCCAACTCATAATTTCTCAGTTGGAATAAGCCGATCGATTCGTCGTTGTATCCGCATTCAGAGGTGATAAGAATGTCGGGATGCAATTCATCGCACAAAATTTCCAGTTCATCTGATTTGTTTGAAGCGATCTGAGCATTTTGGTGGAGAATCGAAAATTTGAAATCAAAGGGGAATGTCGGATGAAAATCTTTGTTTATTCCTGGATTTACTGCTGGAATTTACGTCAGAAATGTACTGGAACTGAAAAAGAACAGGGCAACGACCAAAAAACATTAAAGTTTCATTCGGTCGATGGATGGAGTGCAGTCAGTATCATTTCAGATTTTCATTACATTAATCATTAGTTTACACATAGGTAATGCAGTACGAATTGGGAATTTTCCCTAAAGTCCGGATTTCAAGCTTGTGACTAGAGAATTGTCGGGATTCCTCCGTCTCAACGATGGGCGCCCATCAATGTGGGCAAGGGGGGGGCCCGGGCCCCCCCTGGATTCAGATTTTTACTAGGAAATGTGGTGTTTTAACAAGGTCTATAGTTTTATTTTATTAAAAATAATATAAAATACGGATTACAGAAAATTGTATACCAAGACGTTGCCATTTTCAATTGGTAATTTTTGTTTTTATGTGTATTCAAAGCTTATAAAAGATTCGTGCTGTGAAAAAAGAAATTTATTGTGTTTTACATTCCTTAAACTTACACATCTTAGATACCTCTAAAGTAGCCATTTTGCTAGAGATACAACCTTTATTGCTACAATATAATTTGTTAGTATTTTCTAAGTAAAATAATTCTGAAAAATAATTATACCGTTCTCAATTTACAAGGATTTTAATCGTTCAACCACCTTCTAAAAACTTAAATACCCTCGTTGCAGCAGACCTGCATACTCAGCATATTTCAAATGTAAAAGGACATAATTCAATCCAACATAGGAGATTTGACATGTTTTTGCAAGCTCCATAAGAATAACATGGGGAATGAGTGTGCAGGTTTGCTGCCTCGAAAATGTAAATATCGGGGATTTTAGACCATTAAACATTAGATCTCATCTAGATGAAGCTACAAACCAAGTTTTATCAAGATATGTTGAGAAATAAGCAAGATATAGAATTTTACCTGTATCAGTTGTTTGCTAGAATCATTTTAAGGAAAATAAGCAAGATATAGAATTTTACCTGTATCAGTTGTTTGCTAGAATCAATTTAAGGAACTAATGACCAAATACGGTTATGCCTATAGAATCAAAACATCAAGAATATTTCTCAGGTTTTTGCTCTAGATTCGTCTGGCGACTTCCGAATTACGAAGCGTGGGATAGCCACTCAAGATACCAAAATGGGGCTAATATTGAAGAAAACTAAATATGATGTATTCAAGACTGGAATTCCCAAAGAAAAAAACGTGCGGGCCACCATTATGTACATGGGATAAAGAGTACGATGCGGGCACAGCTGTTGTTTCAATCCGCTTCAGTAAAGCAGCGAGGAATGACTATTGACCATAGAATACAATGAATGCGCAAAAAAGACTATTGTACTGTTGCATTGTTCATTCCTTAGGATTTTTCCTAATGGTTTACGCCTATTTCTTGACCTATTTTTATGATCGGCGTGCCAAGTTTAAGAGGTTTGTCTGGAGATGTTACAAACAATGATTTTCCTCAGTGCCGAATTAGTTTAAGTTGGAATATCAAAGAAGCAAACCAATTACCTTCAAATGTCATAAAGAGGTGTTAAAGGCTTGAGTAGATGTAAAACCAAGAAGAGACGCCACTTTTTAGCAACTTTCTTATGGGAAATAACATGGGATCAGTTTTTGCGCCGGCCGGATCATTTTTTGCGCCGACTTCCTGCTACTTCCCTTGGGCTTGGCTATTATTTGGGTATGTGAGTACATTTGTAAATGGTATATTTTATTCTTAACCTTGCAGTATATTTTTAAATATAAAATTATAAAACTGTCCAAAAAAATTAACTTTGGTCTTTACGGTCCGATTTGTCTAATATTTGGATATGTTGTTAAGCAAGTGAACTTGTAAATAGTATAAATTAATTCTATCTACCCTATAACTTTTAAAATATAAAATTACAAAATTAGGTATAAAAATGATATTTTTTGTCTTTGTTAAGAGATTTATCTAATATTTGGGTATGTTGTTAATTTAAGCTAGTTTATTTGTAAATTATATATATTAATCCTATTTACTCTGTATATTTATAAATATAAAATTACAAAAATATGTAAAAATACTAACTTTGGTCTTTACTGTCCGATTTGTCTAATATTTGGATATGTTGTTAAACTAAGCAAGTTAACTTGTAAATAGTATAAATTAATTCAATCTACCCTATGTCTTTTAAAATATAAAATTACAAAATTAGGTAAAAATGTTAACTTTTGTCTTTGTTAACATATTTGTCTAATATTTGGGTATGTTGTTAACTTAAGCTAGTTTATTTGTAAATGATATATTTTAATCTTATTTACTCTGTATATTTTAAAATATAATATTACAAGAATATGTAGAAATACTAACTTTGGTCTTTATCGTCCGATTTGTCTAATATTTGGATATGTTGTTAAGTTAAGCAAGTGAACTTGTAAATATTATAAATTAATTCAATCTACCCTATATCTTTTAAAATATAAAATTACAAAATTAGGTAAAAATGCTAACGTTTGTTTTTGTTAACAGATTTGTCTAATATTTGGGTATGTTGTTAAACTAGGCTAGTGCATGTATAAATGATATATATTATTTTTATTTAGCCCGTTTTTATGTAAAATTATAAATTAGGCCAAAAATATCAACTTTGCTATTTATTGTCTGATTTGTCTAATATTTGGGTATGATGTTAACTTAAGCTAGAATGTTTGTAAATGATATATATTAATCCTATCTGCACTGTACATTTTAAAATATAATACCCCCGTTGCAGCACACCTGCATACTCAGCGAATTTCAAATGCAAAACAACATATTTCATTCAACATAGCGAGATTTGACATGAATGAAATGAATGAATGAAACGTTTATTCCAAGAAAATAAACAGCTGTACAAATATAATCCACAAAAAAAAAATCTATACCAAATGCAAAAAATAAATTAAGAGTTTTATTACAATTTTATAGGCTGCTAAGAAAAAAGGAATGGTCGTATGGAATCAGCAGACATAGGCAAATGCCTGTGCGTCTGCTGCGTTGCAGTACAAAAATATCGTAGGTTTGACCTCTTTATTGGAAATTATTATTAAAAAAATAATAATAATAATAATTAATGAAGTTATAATTAGGAAATTTGTTGTTTTTAGAAAAAATAATGGAGAAAAAATTATTTTAAAACTAGGTACATGTTTTGGTAAGCTCCATAAGAATAACATGGGGAATGAGTATGCAGGTTTGCTGCTACAGGTATATTAAAACTGAGTGGTTTTAATTTAATATTTAGTATATCTGAACTAGAAGAAGCTATTTACCAAGTTTTATTAAGATTTGTTGAGAAATAATCGAGATATGGAAATTTACTTATTTCCCATAAGGTTAACATTGGGACAACGTACTGTGTTTACCACTTTCAATATCTCGGTAACCAATGGACATAGAGGGGTGATACAAGATACTAAATTGTTTGTTTTTTTAGCTGAATTCAATGGTGCCAATAAAAATTCGATAAATTTTAATTTTCTATGTAAAAAACTCATAAAACCCATTTTTGGGGGGGTTTATCCCCCTTTACGCCCCCTCCCAGTGGTCCGATCGGGCTGGTTTACGAACTCGTCCGAGGGATTGCCACTTTACATGTCTGTACTAAATTTCATTAAGATCGGACCATATTTACGGCCGCTATCGTGCTGACAGACACACACACATATATATATATATATATATATATATATATATATATATAGATAGATAGATATATAGATATATAGATATAAATTCGAACAAATGGTATTTTTTGCTTCTGGTGGCCCCAAAACGAAAAGTTATCATGGCCTTGGGCTTAGGTCTTACCATGAGACCTACGGTAATAGCTTCTTCCCTATAGGGGAAATTCGCTAAAATTATAAAATGAGCTAAAATATTAATTTTGATGTTTATAGTTTGATTTGTATAATATTTGGGTATGTTGTTAACCTAAGTAGGTGCATCTGTAAATGATGTGTTTTATTTCTATCTAACTTGTATATTTTAAAATATAAAATTATAAAACAGGCCAAAAATATTAACTTTGGTCTTTATTGTCTGATTTGTCTAATACTTGGATATGTTGTTCAGCTTAGTAAGTGAATTTGGAAATAGCATATATTAATCAAATCTACCCCGTACATTTTAAATGGTAAAATTATAAGATGGGTGAAATTATCAACTTTGCTATTTATTGTCTGATTTGTCTAATATTTGGGTATGTTGTTAACTTAAGCTAGTATATTTGTAAATGATATATATTAATCCTATCTTCTCTGTATATTTTAAGATATAAAATTATAAAATGGGCTAAAAAAATAACTTTGATGTTTATTGTTCGATTTGTCTCATACTTGGGTATGTTGTTAACTTAAGCTAGTATTTAGTAAATCCCATTTACTCTGTATATTTTAAAATAAAATAATTTTAAATGGACCAAAAATATTAATTTTGATGTTTATAGATTGATTTGTCTAATACTTGGGTATGTTGTTAAGCTAAGCAAGTGCATGTTAAATGGTATATATTAACTATATTTTTGTATATTCCAAATTATAAAATTATAAAATCGGCTAAAAATACTAACTTTGAGCTTTATTGTTCGATATTTCTAATATTTGAATGTGTTGTTAACCTAAGCAGCTGAACTTGTAAATAGCATATGCTAATCAAATATCACCACTAACTTTTAAAATATAAAATAACAAAAATATATAAAAATGCTAATTTTGTATTTATTAACGGATCTGTCTAATATTTGGCTATGGTGTTAACTTAAGTATGTGCGTGTGTAAATGGTATATTGATTATACCTACCCAGTATATTTTAAATTATAAAATTACAAAACAATCAAAAATATTAACTTTTGTCTTTATTATTTGATTTGTCTGTGTTTTTGATATGCTGTTAACTTAAGTTAGTGCATGTGTAAATTGTATACAATATTTCCATTTACCTTGTATATTTTAAATTATAAAATTACAAAATAAGGAAAAATCTTAACTTTTTTATTTATTAACTGATTCATCTGTATTTTTGATATGTTGTTAGCTTAAGCTAATGTATGTTTATAATGTGTATATTATTCTTATTTACTCTGTATATGTTAAATTATAAAATTAGAAATATTGATTCAAAACTAATTTAGCTCTTGTGTAATCTTTTCTAGTATTTGGATATGTAGTTGTTCTGCGTTAGCAATTTGTAAAACCTGTATATTATTGATATCAACCTTCTATATTTGGTATTATAAAATTAAAAATGTAGGTTTAAAAAATTAATTTGCCTCTTTATTGTTTGATCTGTCTATTGTTTGGATATGTCGTTGTCCTAGACTAATATATGTGAAACTGCTAAATTTTGCAATCATATAACATGGACAGTTTAAATTATAAAATTACAGGGTAAAACAACAAGTAAAAAAAATAATGATTTTAGTTTTTATTGGACAATTTTAAAACTTTTGTTTTACGACAGTTCTTACCCAGTATATGTGTAAATTGTACATAATAATCCTATTTGCCCTGTGTAATTTAAGTTGTAAAATTATAAAAATAGGTAAAATATTAACTTTTGTCTTTGTTGATTGATTTATTAAATAATTAGATATGTATTAGTTGTAAGCTAATGCTTAGTATAATGTAAAAGGATGAAATTACAAATACAGGTAAAAACAAATTAACTGATCCACCTCTAATGTTAGCATGTTTTTAACCTAAACAAGTACATGTGTAATACTAATCCAATGTACCCTGATATGTAATATTTGTGTAAAAAATGTACGTTGGACTTACACACTTAATTTGACAGACAATAATAAGAATATACAAAGCCTAAAACCTGGAAATTATGATTTGATATATTGCAGAACTTATAGTATTTGTATAAAACTGTCTGTTGGACCCATCGATGTAAATAAATACAACTGGATAGCGCGCTCCCCGTAAGGCTCGTGTCGTGATTTCCGAGCCAACACAGCTGTGCGTTGGGGTTGCAGCAAGCCGAAGAAATGTAAAAGAATTTACAGAACATGTAAAATAATTACTATTATTTTGTAACTGCTAACATTATTCATATCTTCCCTGTTAAATTTAAATTATAAAATTATAGGGTAAAACAACAGGTAAAAATAATGATTTAAGTTTTTATTGGCCAATTAATCAAAACGTTTGTTTTATGATAGTCCTTAGGCAGTACATATGTAAATTGTACATAATCATATCTACCCTGTATAATTTAAGTTGTAAAATTATATAAATAGGTAAAATATTACCTTTTACCTTTGCTGCCTTTGTTGATCGATTTATTAAATAATAATTGGATATGTGTTTGTTGTAAGCTAATGCCTAGTATAATGTAAAAGGATGAAATTACAAATACAGGTATAAACAAATTAACTGATCCACCTCTAATGTTAGCATGTTGTTAACCTAAACAAGTACATGTGTAATACTAATCCAATGTACCCTGTTATGTAATATTTGTGTAAAAAATGTACGTTGGACTTACACACTTAATTTGACAGACAATAATAAGAATATACAAAGCCTAAAACCTGGAAATTATGATTTGATACATTACAGAACTTGTTGTTTTTATGTAAAACTGTCTGTCGGACCTGCATACTTAGTCTAACAAAATTTAAAAGAATTTACAGAACATGTAAAATAATTACTATTATTATCACTTTGTCCATACTTTCTGGATATTGTCTTTATACCTAAGCATGGCTTGGGAAACTATTGCCTTTAATGTTTGATTTATCCGTGGTAATCATAAGCTTACCAGCCTTGCAAACTTTAATGTTGATTTATACTGTAATCTTGACATGTTTAGTCGTAAATGGTGGCAACAAGAATATCAGTATTTGTATAGTCGGTCTGGTTTGAATATATTGTATATTATTGTATATTATTGAAAGATCTTGTAACATTTGTGTAAAACTCTATGTTGGAATTGCACACTTTATTTAACAGATATTTACAATAATTACCAGAATTATATATAATTATTATATTTTCTGTAAATTATTAAATTAGAGTTTACAGATATTATATAGAATTTTACACATTCAAAAATATCTGTACAGACCTCTGATATACTACACATTTCTAGATATATCTACACAATTTCTACAGAATTTTAAATATCTGTACAATTTCTTATGGCGTTTTGTAATATATCCGTAAATATATGTACATTAATAAATCAACTCTGTACAGAGTTGATTTATTAATTATTTTAATTTATATATTCTGTAAATATAATAATATAATGTATTAATATGCTGTACTAATGTACTAATGTACTGTAATATAATATAATAATCTGTACAGATATTTACAGAATATGTAAAATTCTGTAAAATATCTGTAAACTCTAATTTAATAATTTACAGGAAATGTAATAATTATATATAATTCTGTAAATAATTGTAAATATCTGTTAAATGAAGTGTGCAAGTCCAACATAGAGTTTTACACAAATGTTACAAGATCTATCAATTGTTTACAGACATTTATGAATATATTAAAGCAAAATAGTATTTCTCTAACGCGTATTATGTTATAATTTATTTTTAACAATTTAACAGGTATTACTGAACAATACGTATTTGTATCCTGGTATGTACACATGTACTAGCTGGATAACAACAACTAATCAAGTTGGTAAGTTTATAAAAGAAAAATATACAATATATACACAGACCAGACTGACTATACAAAAACAAATACTGATATTCCCATTACCACCATTTGCAACTAAACATGTCAAGATTACAGTATAAATCAACATTAAATTTGACAAGGCTGGTAAGCTTATGATTATCACGGATAAATCAAACATTAAAGGCAATAGTTTTCCAAGCTATGCTTAGGTTATAAAGAAAATGTCCAGAACGTATGGACAAAGTGATTATAATAGTAATTATTTTACACGTTCTGTAAATTCTTTTAAATTTTTCCAGACTAAATATGTAGGTCCGACAGACAGTTTTACATAAATACTACAAGTTCTGCAATGTATCAAATTATAATATCCAGGCTTTCTTTGTAAATTCTTATTATTGTCTGTCAAATTAAGTGTGTAAGCCCAACGTACATTTTTTACACAAATATTACATAACGGGGTACATTGGATTAGTATTACACATGTACTTGCTTAGGTTAACAACATGCCAAGATTAGAGGTAGATCAGTTAAATCTTTTCCCTATATTTATAATTTCATCCTTTTATATTATACTAGGCATTAGCTTACAACAAACACATATCCAATTATTATTTAATAAATCAATCAACAAAGGCAGCAAATGCAAAATGTAATATTTTACCTATTTATATAATTTTACAACTTAAATTATACAGGGTAGATATGATTATGTACAATTTACATATGTACTGCCTAAGGACTATCATAAAACAAACGTTTTGATTAATTGGCCAATAAAAACTTAAATCATTATTTTTACCTGTTGTTTTACCCTATAATTTTATAATTTAAATTTAACAGGGTAGATAAGAATAAAATTTAGCAGTTACAAAATAATAGTAATTATTTTACATGTTCTGTAAATTCTTTTACATTTCTTCGGCTTGCTGCAACCCTAACGCACAGCTGTGTTGGCTCGGAAATCACGACACGAGCCTTACGGGGAGCGCGCTATCCAGTTGTATTTATTTACATCGATGGGTCCAACAGACAGTTTTATACAAATACTATAAGTTCTGCAATATATCAAATCATAATTTCCAGGTTTTAGGCTTTGTATATTCTTATTATTGTCTGTCAAATTAAGTGTGTAAATCCAACGTACATTTTTTACACAAATATTACATAACAGGGTACATTGGATTAGTATTACACATGTACTTGTTTAGGTTAAAAACATGCTAACATTAGAGGTGGATCAGTTAATTTGTTTTTACCTGTATTTGTAATTTCATCCTTTTACATTATACTAAGCATTAGCTTACAACTAATACATATCTAATTATTTAATAAATCAATCAACAAAGACAAAAGTTAATATTTTACCTATTTTTATAATTTTACAACTTAAATTACACAAGGCAAATAGGATTATTATGTACAATTTACACATATACTGGGTAAGAACTGTCGTAAAACAAAAGTTTTAAAATTGTCCAATAAAAACTAAAATCATTATTTTTTTACTTGTTGTTTTACCCTGTAATTTTATAATTTAAACTGTCCATGGTATATAATTGTAAAATTTAGCAGTTTCACATATATTAGTCTAGGACAACGACATATCCAAACAATAGACAGATCAAACAATAAAGAGGCAAATTAATTTTTTAAACCTACATTTTTAATTTTATAATACCAAATATAGAAGGTAGATATCAATAATATACAGGTTTTACAAATTGCTAACGCAGAACAACTACATATCCAAATACTAAAAAGGATTACACAAGAGCTTAATTAATTTTCAATCAATATTTCTAATTTTATAATTTAACATATACAGAGTAAATAAGAATAATATACACATTATAAACATACATTAGCTTAAGCTAACAACATATCAAAAATACAGATGAATCAGTTAATAAATAAAAAAGTTAAGATTTTTCCTTATTTTGTAATTTTATAATTTAAAATATACAAGGTAAATGGAAATATTGTATACAATTTACACATGCACTAACTTAAGTTAACAGCATATCAAAAACACAGACAAATCAAATAATAAAGACAAAAGTTAATATTTTTGCTTGTTTTGTAATTTTATAATTTAAAATATACAGGGTATGTATAATCAATATACCATTTACACAAGCATTTACTTAAGTTAACACCATAGCCAAATATTAGACAGATCTGTTAATAGATACAAAACTAGCATTTTTATATATTTTTGTGATTTTAGCGAATTTCCCCTATAGGGAGGAAGCTATTACTGTAGGTCTCATGGTAAGACCTAAGCCCGAAACCATGATAACTTTTCGTTTTGGGGCCCCCAGAAGCAAAAAACACCATTCGTTCAAATTTCTAGATATATATATATATGTATATATGTGTGTGTCTGTAAGCACGATAGCGCTCGCAAAAATGGTCCGATCGGAAAGAAATTTGGCACAGGCGTGTAAAGTAGTAATTATTCGGACGAGTTCTTGAACCAGCCCGATCGGACCACCGGAAGGGGGGGTAAAGGGGGATAAACCCCCCCAAAAATGGGTTTTTTGAGTTTTTTACATAGAAAAATAAATTTTATCGAATTTTGGTTAGCACCATTGAATTCAGCTCGAAAAAACAAACAATTTAGTATTTTGAATCATTGCTCTATGTCCATTGGTTACCGAGATACTGAAAGTGGTAAACACAGTACGTTGTCCCAATGTTAACCTTATGTGGAATAAGTAAAATTCTATATCTCGGTTATTTCTCAACATATCTTGATAAAACTTGGTAAATAGCTTCTGTTAGTTCAGATCTACTAAATATTGAATTAAAACCATCCAGTTTTAATATACCTGTAGCAGCAGACCTGCATACTCATTCCCCATGTTATTCTTATGGAGCTTCCAAAACATGTCAAATCTCGCTATGCTGGATTGAAATACGTTGTTTTGCATTTGAAATTCGCTGAGTATGCAGGTCTGCTGCAACGGGGGTAATATATTTTAAAAGTTAGTGGTAATATTTGATTAGTATATGCTATTTACAGGTTCAGCTGCTTAGGTTAACAACACATCCAAATATTAGACATATCGAACAATAAAGCTCAAAGTTAGTATTTTTAGCCTATTTTATAATTTTATAATTTAGAATATATAAAAATATAGTTAATATATACCATTTAAGATGCACTTTCTTAGCTTAACAACATACCCAAGTATTAGACAAATCAAACTATTAACATCAAAATTAATATTTTTGGTCCATTTAAATTTTTTTTATTTTAAAATATACAGAGTAAATGGGATTTACAAAATACTAGCTTAAGTTAACAACATACCCAAGTATGAGTCAAATCAAACAATAAACATCAAAGTTAATTTTTTTAGCCCATTTTATAATTTTATATTTTAAAATATACAGAGAAGATAGGATTAATAAATATCATTTACAAATATACTAGCTTAAGTTAACAACATACCCAAATATTAGACAAATCAGACAATAAATAGAAAAGTTGATAATTTCACCCATCTTATAATTTTACCATTTAAAATATACGGGGTGGATTTGATTTATATATGCTATTTCCAAATTCACTTACTTAGCTGAACAACATATCCAAGTATTAGACAAATCAGGCAATAAAGTCTAAAGTTAATATTTTTGGCCTGTTTTATAATTTTATATTTTAAAATATACAAGTTAGATAGAAATAAAACACATAATTTACAGATGCACCTACTTAGGTTAACAACATACCCAAATATTATACAAATCAAACTATAAACATCAAAGTTAATATTTTAGCTCATTTTATAATTTTATATTTTAAAATATACAGTGCACATAGGATTAATACATATCATTTACAAATACTAACTTAAGTTAACATCATACCCAAATATTAGACAAATCAGACAATAATTAGCAAAGTTGATATTTTTGGCCTATTTTATAATTTTACATAAAAAACGGGCTAAATAAAAATAATATATATCATGCACTAGCCTAGATTAACAGCATACCCAAATATTAGACAAATCTGTTAACAAAAACAAAAGTTAGCATTTTTACCTAATTTTGTAATTTTATATTTTAAAAGATACAGGGTAGATTGAATTAATTTATAATATTTACAAGTTCACTTGCTTAACTTAACAACATATCCAAATATTAGACAAATCGGACAGTAAAGACCAAAGTTAGTATTTCTACATATTCTTGTAATTTTATATTAAAATATACAGAGTAAATAAGATTAAAATATATCATTTACAAATAAACTAGCTTAAGTTAACAACATACCCAAATATTAGACAAATCTCTTAACAAAGACAAAAGTTAGCATTTTTACCTAATTTTTTTATTTTATATTTTAAAAGATGTAGGGTAGATAGAATTAATTTATACTATTTACAAGTTCACTTGTTTACCTTAACAACATATCCAAATATTAGACAAATCGGACAGTAAAGACCAAAGTTAATTTTTTTGGACAATTTTATAATTTTATATTTAAAAATATACTGCAAGGTTAAGAATAAAATATACCATTTACAAATGTACTCATATTCCCAAATAATAGCCAAGCCCAAGGGCAGTAGCAGGAAGTCGGCGCAAAAAATGATCCGGCCGGCGCAAAAACTGATCCCATGTTATTTCCCATAAGAAAGTTGCTAAAAAGTGGCGTCTCTTTCTGGTTTTACATCTACTGGCTTGGGCGTTTACTTCATTGAGTAGGTTGTTTTACTAACTGAAAACGTCTAGTTCGCAACTAGATATCAACGGTAAGAATACTAAGGCGAAGCTACAATTAACTGACTCCGGTAAATAAAATTTATCAACAAATCTTTCATAATTGCTTAATGTAGATATAGAAAGCAAACAAATTGGAGATTAACTAAGCTTAGGAAGGTTGCCCAAAAGAATACCAAGGACATCTTTATTCACACATTTTCACTAATACAACCAAACAATCTTTAATTTAATAAATAAAAAGCAATCTATCTATAAGCTACCTTGTGACGAGTCCATCTCCTCGGGGAAACCCCAACTGAGCACACTGGTCAGATTTTTGATGAGGGTTAGTTTTATGACCCTCAAAGGGTACAGCCCAATTGAGCACAGCGGTCACTTGGGGTATAACCCTGGTGAGCACAGCGGTCACAACTAATCTGTACTTCTCATCAGCCCAGAGAGGCATTTTATTATAAAACAATAAGTAATAACACTAATAACATTATACAAATAATGTTGCACATTATACAAACCAATACCTCCGTTGCAGCGGACCTGCATACTCAGCGAATTTCAAATGCCAAAAAATACTTCCAACCAATGTAGTCAGACGCCATGTTTTCGTAATCTCCACAAGAATAACATGGGGAATGAGTATGCAGGTTTGCTGCTACAGGGATGTTTAAACTAGATGGTTTAATTTCAATATTTGGTAGATCTTATCTAGAAGAAGCCATATACCAAGTGTAATCAAAATATATTTAGAAATAATAAAGATATGGATTTTTTTTATTGCCCATAAGGATATGGGGAATGAGTAGGCCTATGCAGGTTTGCTGCCACAAAAATGGATTTTTCAGTGATTTTAGACTAAAAAATTTTAGACATTAAATCTCTAGATGAAGCCGCACAAACCAAGTTTTATTAAGATATATTGAGAAATAAGCGAGGTATAGAATTTTACTTATTTCCCATAAGGTTAACATTGGGACAACGTACTGTGTTTACCACTTTCAATATCTCGGTAACCAATGGACATAGAGCAGTGATTCAAAACACTAAATTGTTTGTTTTTTTTGAGCTGAATTCAATGGTGCCACCAAAAAGTAGATTCATTTTATTTTTCATGTAATAAACTTTAAAAAAAACGTTTTTGGGGGTTTATCCCCCTTTACCCCCCCCCCCCCTCTTCCCATGGTCCGATCGGGCTGGTTCAAAAACTCGTCCAAGTGATTACCACTTTACACGTCTGTACCAAATTTCAAGAAGATCGGACCATATTTACGGCCGCTATTGTGATAACAGATATATATATATATATATATTTGAACGAACGGTGTTTTTTGTTTCTGGGGGCCCAAAACGAAAAGTTATCATGGTCTGGGGTTTAGGTCTTACCGTGAGTACTACGGTAATAGCTTCTTCCCTATAGGGGAAATTCGCTAAAACCAGTCAGCATCTTGCTGCAGATTTGCTCGGGTCATTTGCCCCTGATCGTTAATTTGGCATTACATGTGATGGTTTTTTACCGATTCCCACATCCTTTCCTGAAGTTACTCTGATCACTCGAGATCAGAAAAACAATCCCATTTTTATAATTTTTGGATAAGGACAAATTACGCCCAACGGACAGAACTTTGATTCTCTAGAATATTTTCCAAAACTCCAAGAAACAGTTAGACTTACAGTTTATTTCTGATTAATAATTTTTTGTTTTTACTCAATCTTGAGAAAACTAAAAATGTTCAAATTATTGTAAAAAGATATTCAGATTACATACAATTTCTTGATTCGGTTTATTAATCTGTACCTGTATTACAGATTAAGTATAATCAATATTAATATTAATTTTTTTATCATAATATCGTTTTTCAATTTTTGAATTTGTTTGAAATTGATTAAATTAATTATTGCTATGGGCCTAAAGTCATCACCAGCTATTATTTTTATGTGCATACTTGACTGCAGACGTTTTTAAAGGATCTGGGAATTGACTATATTACAAATACAGTAGTTATTTTTTTAATGGACCATGAAAAAAAACCACCGCACTGCATTCCCCCCCACTCGACTGAGTTAATTGAATGAAATAAAAAATACAACCGTTGCTGCATATCTGCATACTCAGCGAATTTCTAATGCTGGAACGTACTGCGTATTCCAACCATTCTTTTATTTGTAAACTAAAATATTTATCGGTGACGGAAACACTGATAAAAAAGTTTATAAGTTTAAAAAGTTATAAACACAGTAAACGTGTATGAATCCTCAATAAAATAACAATTTAGCCTATATCTGTGTATATTGGGCAAGGTCGCGCAGCTTTTGTCCTCTTGTGGCAGCCGATAATGATCAGGCTCGAGTAGAGCAGGAAGTGATGATTACATGGTGGGGGTATCCGGCGTGGCAGCGGACAGGTGAGCGAGGTGACGCCGGGCATCACCGCACTGTCCGCCGACACCACCGCACTGTCCGCCGACACCACCGCACTGTCGGCCGACACCACCGCACTGTCCGCCGACACCACCGCACTGTCCGCCGACACCACCGCACTGTCGGCCGACACCACCGCACTGTCCGCCGACATCACCGCACTGTCCGCCGACACCACCGCACTGTCCGCCGACACCACCGCACTGTCCGCCGACACCACCGCACTGTCCGCCGACACCGCCGCACTGTCCGCCGACACCACCGCACTGTCCGCCGACACCACCGCACTGTCCGCCGGGCATCACCGCACTGTCCACCGACACCACCGCACTGTCCGCCGACACCACCGCACTGTCGGCCGACACCACCGCACTGTCCGCCGACATCACCGCACTGTCCGCCGACACCACCGCACTGTCCGCCGACACCACCGCACTGTCCGCCGACACCACCGCACTGTCCGCCGACACCACCGCACTGTCCGCCGACACCACCGCACTGTCCGCCGACACCACCGCACTGTCCGCCGGGCATCACCGCACTGTCCGCCGACACCACCGCACTGTCCGCCGGGCATCACCGCACTCTCCGCCTACATCACCCCACTGTCCGCCGACACCACCGCACTGTCCGCCGGGCATCTGTCCGCCATCACCCCACTGTCCGCCTACATCACCCCACTGTTCGCCGACATCACCGCACTGTCCGCCGACACCACCGCACTGTCCGCCGACTCCGCCGCACTGTCCGCCGACATCACCCCACAAAATATTAACGAAATTGTTGAGAAACATAAAACAAAACCCAAATTTAATATTGAGCCTTTTATTAGAAATAAATATAATTTGAATGAGGAAGCTATTGTCACGGTGACAAATAATTAATTTCAACAAGCACTACTTGGAGATGGGTACTAGGTTTTCTCTGACGCCGCGCCGCGCCGGCCGTTGACGAAGAGGACTTACGATATTGTATGACCTTATTGTTCAGTGTCCCCGTCACTCAGAAGGTGTAGACAAGGTGTTTCGGTGAATTGTGAGGGGATTCTGCTCCGGGATCTACTTTGAGAAATTCAATGACAAAGATTTTGGATAAGTGTGTTAAAAAACAACTTGTTGACTATTTGGATTAAAATAAAATATTATATTACAGAACACTCCCGATTATCCGAGCCCCGGTTATCCGAGACTCCGGGTTATCTGAGGTCGTTCTAAGCTAAAGAATATATTATTTTTAGGTTCTTCCCAAACATAATACTAACGTGATTGCGTCATTGGTTTTTGGTAAAGTAAATATAAATTATCTGTAATTTGTTAGTTTATTCAAGTTTATAAATAATATAAACATTCGAAGTAGGTATTATTTATAAATAATAAACATTCGATCGGATCATAATATAACATTATGATACGATCACTACCAATAACCTAAATTTGTGTTTTAAATGAAAATCATTATGTTCTGACATGACGCCGATAGCCCCTACCGGATTAAGCGACCCTTCGGCAACACAATAGAAACGCATTGTGTAGCGGCCGGCCAGAACACCTAATCCGGTAGGGGCCATCGGCGTCATGCCTAAGTGGGTACGTTCAAAGTCGCCAACATTTTTGGGACTGTTTCTAATATACAAACTCGCCAACTTTTAATTAGGTGCAAAAACTAGGGTCAGGAATCCGGCCGGCCATATTCAAACTCGCCAACTTTTGACCGCGGGCAGGTACCTCTCCCTCTTCCCCTCCCCGCTAATTACATAAATCCGCTAATTACCCTCCCCGCTAAATAAATAAAATCCGCTAATTACATTGCTAGATTTGATTTGTATATTTATCAGATCATGCTGGCAATGTATGAGTGGATACGGAGTCTCAGCGCAAAACGAAAAGTGAAGATTACTGCTGCAAAATCAACAAAAATCGACGACTAGTCACCTGCTACAGTTCCATCGGCGTCTTAACATTTGGTAATTCATAGTAAATAAGCTGTACTGTATTTATCATTCTCTTATATGGTTTTAAAAGTTATTTCCATGAACGTTTTAAAACCAACATGTTCCAAATGCTTAATATTTATTTAATTATAATTAATTTGACTAAAATTATTGTTTGAATTGCTTGAACTACATTTAATTTTAATGCTATAGAATACAGTAGTTCTTAAGTAGCAATTTTAAGAGTTGTTATGAAGGAATATTATAGACTTGAATGCAGGTGCAGTAGCAGAGGCCTGTACGCAGGGGTCCCGGCAAACAATTGTCACCGAGCCGGGGGAGGGGAAGAGGGAGAGGTACCTGCCCGCGGTCAAAAGTTGGCAAGTTTGAATATGGCCGGCCGGATTCCTGACCCTAGTTTTTGCACCTAATTAAAAGTTGGCGAGTTTGTATATTAGAAACAGTCCCAAAAATGTTGGCGAGTTTGTATGCAGCCTACCAAAGTATAGTGGAGGAACTGACCGAGTCGTCTTCTGCTGGATGCAAATGGTGAGTTTGACTTACCCAAATAATGGGCGAACTATTTGCCACATGAGGCCTTATGAGAATTGCAAGAAACGTGTACATCGTACCAGTTAAACACCGCATTCTTATTGGTCTAGATTCACCCTCCGATACTGAGCTTTCCAGAAGTGAAATCCCGCCATAAACAAACGTGAGTACGAATACAGACGTTAAGAGGGGGCTCCAGTCACGAAAAATATCGCGTTTCTACCTGCTCCTCCCATAAGGCCAATGTTAACTTTCAAATTCGGTACAGCCTCAACTGCTCAACCAAAATCCTTAATTTTTAGCTCATTTGAAAGAACAAAAAAATATCTAGCGATTTCAGTGTGCAGAATTTTGATATCGTTTTTTGTTTAGTTGTAAAAAATAGCAAAAATAGAGATTTCCGGATTTTTTAATAAATTATTCCAAACTTGATATCGAAATTCTGCTCACTGAAATCACTAGATAATTTTTTGTTCTTTCAAATGAGCTATAAATCAACGAGTTTGGTTGTGGGTTGACGCTGTACCGAATTTGAAAGTTAATATTGGTCTTATGGGAGAAGCAGGTAGTCGCGCGGGACTGGAGCCCCCTCTTAATATGACGGATGACGATTTCCCTTGACGCAGTTTATTTTGTTACTCGTTGTTTTAAAATATTGCTATTGTATTCAAATTTTCTTCACTATAAATCCTGTTTTACCGGCCTAGATACTAAAAAACAATTATTTTACCAGCAATAAACTTCCTGTTGTGGTCTTGCAACTCTCAGACCTCAAAATATAAGCAGCCTCCGTATTACCCGAGATTCTCAGTATCCGAGGCATCCTCGGTCCCGACAACCTCGGATAATCGGGAGTGTATATATAGCCAGATCGGATTCAGATGTAATAAATCAAATCAAATCAAGTTTATTTCGCAAATATCCATTACAATATTTACATAGCACATAACCGAAATTAGTCCCCACATAAGTCACATTGGCTTGTGCGTGGGTGACGAGTTCTTTATGAGGAAATGAGTGCATTCTTAAAGTTACGTTAGAGAGAAATTACATTAAATATGGATAATAATTGGTAAGTTATAAATATTATGAAAAAAGGGACAGTAACAGACAAACGTTAATTTGTTTTGAAACAAGAGGTGAAGGTAGAAATATAAATAGAAAGAAATAAATACTGTAACTAATCCTAAAATAACCACAAGATACGTTGGAGTCGTCATTAGAGTTATAGTTAAAATTAAAATTAAAATTGAACCTGAATAATAAACGGTACTTAATGAAAATATATATTATTTTACTTTAGAGGCGAACAGTATGTAATGAAGCAAGTACGGTTTGAAAAGTAAGTTCATTGAATAAGTTAAGTTAAGCGTCGGCAGGAGATATATAGTTAATAAAATTAAAAATGATGATCTTTTTATACCAACAAACAAATTTTTTACACCAAAAAGTCAATTTTAGTTTTCATTGATCTGGCCAAAGCTTTTGTTACGGTAAATTGAAACATTTTGCTTAAAACAGTTACATTGTTTAGGGTTTAGGAACAATGCAATGAAATGGTTCGAGGATTATTTAGAGATAGAGCTCAACGGGTGGTGATTTCTGGACTTAACACCAATTACATAATACCAATGAACTATGGGGTTACTCAAGGAGCACGCTCGGTCCCCTGCTGTACTTAATATACATAAATAAAATTGGCAAAATAAATATTGACAAAGGAAAGATGATTTTAGTAGATGATTTAGGGGTGGCTACTTGACGCAGGCGTGCGAGGTGGTGATCAGACGTGTACGCTAACGTCAACCCACCACCTCATCGGGGGGTAGACGTCTAGGTGCCACCCCGTCTAGTCGCCATCCAGCCACAGCGTCAGATCGCCACCACATAAAAATACACCAATGCCGTCAAGGTGTCACCCCGTCAGATCGCCACCTCTCTACCACGATGAGGTGGTGGGTTGACTTTGGCGTACACGTCTGATCACCACCTCGCACGCCCGCGTCAAGTAGCCACCCCGTCTAGTCACCACCTTCCTGGCCCGAGGTGGCGGGTAGTGTTGGCGTCCACGACAGACCGTCACCTTACACGGACGCGACAACTAGCCACCCCAACAAATCACCACCCCGCTCTGTTTTCTCCTGTGTACATAACGAGAAAAAAGCTTTACAACCTTCATAGGTATACATGATTATTTAAGTGCTTAAAATCTTGTAAAATGATGAGGAAGCAATGATAATACTATTAATTGATAATAATTGATAATACTATTGATTGATTTCCAATCATTCTCAGCTTCTATTTTATCAAGTGAGTATTTTATGTTCCTCTCATTATATTTTAGTAATTGGTGGGTCGAGGAGCTTTGTGCGGTAATATTTCATATTTACCAGTTCATATCAGAGTCGTGATTGGTGAGCGAACGAAGTGGAGTGAATTTAGGTAATATAGAAGTTAAAGATTCGTCGTCCGTCACTCTGTGTGTGGGTATGTACATGAGACAACCCAAAAACGGTTCCACTGATCATTTTAAAAGTTTGCACAAATGTTTAATAGCTAACTGAAAATATGTCATTAAATTTTGAAGCTTTGGGATGCAGATGAAAAAAAGTAGGGGGTTTCCACTAGTAATAATCATGAAACCTTTTCCAAAGTAGTTGGAGAGTCGTTGTCAACACAGAATTGTGATGTATTTTTTTCGGAAAATATATATTTGTCACATATTTAATCGCTGGTTTCTTTAGTATCTGAAATTATCTTGATTTAAAATCCATTAAAATGTTAAACAACAAATTTTTAATTTTTAATTTTTTAATTTTTTTTATTTGTGTTTTGTTTTGAAACAACGAATATCATCTGCTTCCTGTTAGTGCCGTGGCCATGTGTAAAAGTAGGCCTACTATGTATTGTTTTTATTTGTTTGGTTGTAATTTAAATGTTTGTGACAATTGTTTGACTGTTTTCGACGAGTCCTCAATGGATGAAAAGTTTTTGTAGGTGAATCACTTGAGAATGCTGTATAAGCGAAACATGTAGTGTAGTGACAAAGCACTATCTTTATTTGTATCCCATGGTTTGATAAACGCGACTTTTCGCCAATGTCAATTTTATTCCAATGGATTCGGCTTGTTATTATTGCTCGTGAGTTCATCCAATCACGTAATAAAAGAGGGTACTCGTAGTACTATGACTTTTTACTACCGGTACTCCACGCAATTGTCATACCACATGCTGAAATGACATTTATCCTATAGTTCGCGCATGAATATCCCGAACATTTTAAAGAACGGATGCGAGAGAGATGGGCAATGAATGTTTAGAGAGAAATAGACGATTCCTAAATATGCGTATGTCATTGGCCGCAGCAAAGCAGTTTTTGTACCTATTTAATTTCCTATTGAACGATCTTTTTTTTAATGTTCTTGAAGTGTTTTAATATCCGTTAGACAGCGACTCTTAAACATAGACCCACTTGACAGCTGTCATCAATCAAAGAAAATAAACAATATTCTTTTACTTCTGGGAAAATGATTTTTTTTAATGGAAACACTTACTTACATACTTATGCGGAAACATAACTATTATAAGTTTAAACTCTTATTTAATAACAAGTAAATACAAATTCGGAGAATACGATGCATAATTATAATTTTATAGGTGAAATGAAAAAAGATAAAACTTAGGTAAAGAAAACCTCAAACCATAATCTTAAATATATTTTAACAACTAAGGATGATTTTACTTTTGTTATGAATATTAGTTCACTTATTTACAGCTCGTAGCAGTAGTAAAGGGGCGGGGCTAGAGTAGGGGAGTGACTTCCCCTAGTCGCCCACACCCCAATGCGTCAAAATTCCCGCGCTGGTCGGGATATACGTGCGCGAACTATAATTGGCTGTAGCTTGCAAACAACTTTTGTGGTTTCAGTAGCTATGGAGAAAGAAAACCATTGTTCGCGCACGAAAATCCACAATGTGTAAGGAAAAAATATTTTATTTTTATATTTATTTAAATCATTATACCACAAGCTGAAATAGCATTTCTTCTAAATAGTGTAATGAGCAAACAACTGTTATCATTGATTAGGGAAAAAGAAAAGATGTTGAGCTCTTAAGGCAATTAGAAATAGAACATTTTATTACTAGGGCCTTGATATGACGCTTTTCGTACGAGGTCAAGATTTACCTTGAAAAATTACCGAGTAACGAAAAGTAGCTTTAGAACCGTGTGATGAACTATATTTTTCGTTTTACCACTCAATACAACAGGCTAACTACTAAAGCAAACCAAAGTATTACCTTCAAAGCTATCTCCCAAAGAGGGTTTTATCTTGTTAATGCGATTTAAATTAACAAAGACAGATCACCTGTCTGTTTAATTTGTGTTAAGTTAGGCTGACAACAATGAACAACTATCGATGTATCGAACGCACTGAGCTATCGACTGGTGAAGTGAGCGAGTTTCATAAATCGATTAAATAACCGACAACAATGCAACAATGAATTACAAACAAATTGATAATAAAACCGAGAAACACTCTCGATGAAATCGGTAGCTCCCCATGGACGCTGACGCACATACGTTTGGAGTTTTATTACATTATAAAAATGAACCGCTGACGTCCTCGACATCAGCTGATTCTTTTTCTCCCTAGGGCAAAAATAGTTTTTTTTTGGGCCCGCATCACTTGTAATGAAAACTGCCTTTTTCGCAGCAGTATAACGAAAAATACATTTCCCCTCCAATTTGCTTGCCAAGACCTATGGCGTTTGTTAATGGGTGTCATGGTTTTCTCATAAAATCTCTGGTTAACTTAGGCTGTGTATGTAGATTATTTTACTTCCTTACGTTTCCGTTGTCTATATTTAGTATGCGGGATGGCCCAATTTTCATTTTTACGACTTTAAATGTTTTACATTATTCGATTTTATTTTACTAATAAAATGACCCATTTTCATCACAGTTTGAAGGAAATCGTCAGAGTCGTTTTGAGATAAATCTCTCCTTTCCTATACTCTTATACGAGCAATTTTATCTTGCGTGTTATGTTTGCTTGCACAACAATCTAAAAATTGGCTCCGAGGATTTCCTTGAAAGTCTTTAAATAAATAATTTATGACTCAAAAACGTGATGTATACAGAATATTTGGCCTGAGAAAATCTAATAACGTAATAAAATTAATTTTAAAGCTGTAAAATTTTAACACTTCTCTTATGAGTTGCCATGATAGCAACGAATTTAACAAGGAAACTGTAAAAATCATAACAGCTGTTTGCAATCTACAACCATCTAGGAAAAATCCAGCGTGTGGGTTAAAGACTGCATGGAGTAATATTTTTTCAATTTTATGACACTGAAAAATTTTATATGAAATAATACAGAGCAGGGCTCAGTCTACCAGGAACGTATTTAATTAGTCACAAAAAAATTGTGGTGAGGTGGTAGACAGCCACAAACCCCCTTAACAACCCCCCCCCTAACACCTCCCCCTTAACAACCCCCCCTAACACCTCCCCCTTAACACCCCCCCCCTTAACAACAAGACCCTTTTAACAAGACACAGTGCATAATTTTTACTATCTGGACTTTGTATTGCGTTAGCATAACAATAAACTGATTTAAGGGGAAATTTGATTTTTATCGCCTAAAATTATTATCGCTTAGGTATATTATTTTGCAATAGTCATTGTTGCCCTATGGTGGTACTTTTGGGACAGACATGTTTACAATCGGACAAAATTAAAAACATTTTTTTAATCATTAAAATTTCAGTTTTTTTACAATCAATCCAAACTTTACACGGTTTGCGCAGACCAAAAATATAACCTCTCATGCTTCATGCTGTTCATACAAGGCACACTACAAAACTTTTAAGACATACATGTTTTCGATTATATAAAATTTGCCTTTTTCGACCTACCCACATCGGGGGTACCCAACAATAATGTTGCCATTGGTAGGCATTCTACCATAACCATCTCTAGATGGCTATGATTCTACAGTCCAACATAAATTAGTTTTATTCATCGATGTAAATAACTACACTGGATTGGTAACTCAGGCCCCGCAACGCGAGCCGCCGGCAGTGGTTGCGTTTAAGATTTTGCAGGGGTGATGGGGGAACGCATCTTTTGCCGGCCAACTTGTACTGACCGTCTAGTTAAATATTAATTGTAATTACTTAATAGTTATAACAATACATCTATTATAGCAAGCTTTACCTGTAAAACTGCTCCCAAATCCGTGCAGTTTCAACACGGTTAACAATACAGTTTCGCGCTTTTTTCCCCAACGCCCCTTCAATTCGGCCCGGCTGAAACCCCAACGCACAGCTGTATTGGCTCGGAAATCACTACACGAGCCTTACGGGGAGCGCGCTATCCAGTTGTATTTATTTACATCGATGGTTTTATTAAGGTAGTTTTTCACTCATAACTAATGTTTTGGAAAAAATTAATAATGTTGTAACCTTAACTACAATTTTGGGATACCCGGGACAAAACTTTTCAGAGAAGCCTCTTAAACTAAAACGAGCGTGTTTTACATAATACCTCTGTGAAGCAACGGATTTCTCAAGGTTCGCGTTTCAATACAAACTGCCATAACGAGTCTAATTAACATTAAATAAACAGTTTTCATTTAAAATAAATCCAAAGTAAACTAATTAAGAAAAAGATAGCCTAAATTAAGAATAGTTGAAATTAGAAATAAATATACAAAATATTACTTTTTAACACATTGGTATTGAAATCATCATATTATTTCCGATTTCCAGAAGTTGTTTCTCACGTGTTTACCCCTCGATTAGGGACCCCCTGACCGATTAATGTGTTTTCTAAAAGAAATGTACTCTCATCGCACAAAAATAAGAATGAAATTGCGATTAAACTTGGTTAACTAAAAGCAATGCACTGAAAATTTTTTATTGATTCAGTGACTAATGTATAAATATATTTTCCGTTGTTTGTCATGCTGAATATTGGCTTAAAGGGCTTTTCAGTCTCTGCAACTAAATTTAAACTACAAAAGACGACGTGAAAATGTAAAATATTGTTTTGCAAGCAAAGGGTGCCCTAACTTCTCAATGTACCAAGAAACAATTTGTGAAAGGTAATTCCCTAATACGGAGAACATATGTCAATGAAATAAAGCAAAGTGTTGGCAATGAAAACGTCCAAAACCCACCACCTGCACTCGCGGTGGGGAGCGGTACATTCCACCACGAGCACCGAGGAATGATGAGGACATTTGAAAATATTTTGTTGAATACTTGCCTCTTGGAAAAGGTTCCCCGAAGAAACCCCCCTTCACAGTAAGAACACAGCTATGTACTTCCGGCCTTCTACCTAGAACTCTTATGTTCCATATTGATTATTAAAACAACTGAGGTTGAACCTCTTTTTCAATTAATCAGTTTAAAATCTTTGCTTTACAATACTCGTTAAGGGGACGCCAAAAATACGTGAGGTTTTTTATTTGGTTAGGGATAAATGTTTATGTGATAACAACAATATATACATTAAAGTTACACGTCGGTCTTGCCACGTTAGATTTATAACACAATACACTTTAAAATAAAAATTATATTAATTAAAACACAAGAAGATTTATGTCGAAATTTATTTGTAAATAAAAGTTATAAACGTTTTCACTGGTACTATGAAAATTAAAAATATTATTTTTATTAATTATACAATAACAGTCTTCTGTCCAATAATTTAATCATTTGCCATAGAACAATATACTAGCCTACTAGTGTTCAATAAGACGGAATGTAATCTAGATTTCAGCAGTTATTGACACCTTTACTTTCAGCTATGGGCAATGGCACATCAGGGCATAAAGAAAACAACAACCTTTTTGACAATCGAACCCAGAGGTAGACCACTGCATCTGCAAATCAACTAATTAAAATAAAACAGTAAATATATAATTAATAAATAGTGTTATTTTAATATCTGAAACGTTCACACCACACATCAATTTTGAATGTTAACTTTTTACAGCCCAATAATTTGAAATTATAAATATTTTTAGCTATTTGTTGTTTTATGCAAACGTGTTTTGGCTACTCTCTGATTATTTATATATTCTGTTTTGGAGCTTTTAATGAGTAATTGTCGAACATTTTGACGTAGTGAAGCACTTGAAATGATGAAGCAACAGTTATGACTGAAAAGTATTAAATTATATGTGTCACCGACGAAATGAATATATCAATTAAAACGCCAATGAGGGCAGTTGTAAAAATTATTAAATTCACATAAATTCTTACATAAAAGAAATCTGATTGTGATCAGTACATTTTAACTGAAAAATAATGTAATCAAATCTATATAATACCTAGACAAGCATGTTTTTTGTGATCCCTTTTTCTCAGCCTGTATGCAACGTAAGGAAAATCCAAGCACAAAGTGAGAAAAGTACTTTGCTGTGGATTTGAACAATTCCATCATAGGCCTAATAATTTGCTATATTTTTAGTGAAGTAAAAAAAATTAGCCTAATATGAAATTATAAAAAAAATTAACACGGGCTTCATGTGTTGCCATAATGGTTTCGGAATAACAACAAAATGTAAACAAATGCAGTCACATGTTCTAACTAAGTTCACATATTTTCTGGTTGAATTTCGACTAGCAGGCGATCTCTAGTTTACTCTAGTTATGATCCTGAATTGTAAATTTCATATTTTACATTTTTATAATATACATATTTTATGGTAATTGTTTGTCCATGATCCTATACTTTCGAAGAAGGCAGAATGTGGATTACAACGCAATAAAGAATAATATTTTGTGTAAATATTATGATTTGGTCACCCTTTTTATTTCAAGGTGGCGATTGGCCGCCAACGCACACGACAGATCGACACCTTGCACGACGGCGTCAAGTAGCCACCCCGTCAACTCGCCACCCTCCCTACTCCGAGGTGACGATTTGACGCCAACGCACACGACAGATCGTCACCTTTCACGATCGCGGCAAGTAACCACCCCGTCTAATCCCCACCTCCCAAACGGTGGCGATCTGACGTGGACGCACACGTCTACCCGCCACCTCAAAACCTGTTTAAAACGGTGGCGATCTGACGGGGTGACTACTTGTCGGGGTGGCACCTAGAAGCGTTCCCGTACGGGGTGTGGGAGGGGCCTCCCTGCCGTAAAAGGTCGGTTTGATCAGAATCGACTCACAGTAAATGTCAATAAAACAAAACGCATACCAATCTCGCTACGGGCCGAATCTGATCATGTCTGCTTGGTGCTTCGCCTTCAAACCTGTGATAGTGTGTGTGGATGGATGTATATAATGTGAACTTGTTGAGGTGTTGAGGGAGTGACTGAGTACAATCTGGACATTGTTTTTTACTCTCGCCTAAAATAGTTTCCACACATTCTTTTTTTTGTTTTTTTTATTCTTTTCAATTTAATTCAATTCAAAACTTTTTATTCATCAAAAAAATACAAACAAGAAATATGTGTCTCATGTGCACACGCACGTGCGAGACAAAACAAATTATTCAACTGGTAATATACAAGAGTATCATGTGGCTGAACAGATAGAAGAGGACTGTAAACAAAGTATTGCAGGTTGTAAGATATATAACAAAAAAAGTAACAAGTTAACAATAAATAAATAAATAAATAACATGATAAATCTATGAAAATTAACAAAGAATCAAAAGTGCAAAAGAGATCAACAAATAACAACGAACATACCAACAATTGATAAAACAGCACTAATTCACTGATTCTCTCTGTTAAATAAAGATTATAACTTTTATTTACGTTTTTAAACAACTATCTTCTATTCTATCGGTTAATCTTCTCAGAACAGTTTATTTTGAGGTACATACAGTCTATTTTAAACGGGAGCCGGAAAATTGACCAAAATTCACCGGGCGGGGAAGGGACCCTTAATGAGACACCTCTAGGGTCGGAGAGATGACTAAACTACCAGCAAGTGGGTGTGACAGGATTTCTTCGCGTGTGTCTCTTTTGCTCCACGGTTAAGGCTCATTTTGGAAACATCGCTTTCGCTTTTGCTCCACGGGTCAGTAGGTAGATTTCAGAGCCGCCCAAAACATCGCTTTTGCTCCACGAGAGGGGCCTGCGCTTCCTCTCCCCCCAAATTCTCACTATCGCTCACCTCCAGGCTCCAAGTTCTTTCTTGAATACTACCATCTAAACGTAATATGCAACTTTTTTGCCTCAACAAATATATTGATAATTGAAAGAATGTTAAACTACTTCAATTATAACAGTAACAAGTAAACAATATTGTTTAAAAGTAATACCTTGCAAAATAAAATAGTATTATTATGACTTATCCATCTTTCATTTATTTTATACAATAAATCACAATTAGAAAAAGAGAAGCTTTCTAACACAACATCAAGCTTTTATGCATGAACATGAGATTCAAGATCACTACAATAGATTTATTGTAGATTTATTCAAACGTACCGCTTTTGCAGATTGCTTCTTTTTGTTAAATAAACCATGTAGCTTTAAAATAATGTGACCTTGAACCTTCAATTGATTTAAACTTTACTTTTTTTAGGTACCAGTATTGGTCCCAAAACAGCTTTATTAATATAAAACAGAGTAACAGCAGATCGAAAAGGATGACTGGGTACTATTCTAGGAAGGAAGACTTAACTATACTAAGCTTGAATTAAGTGAAATTAGGTTATTGGTATTTAAATAGTGTTTGATGCCCGCCGAAAATATACTCTTGCGGCTCAAACGTGGTTTTTCTGCTCCATGCTCATGCCTAAACACTTAATCTTTTGTCAAAAGGCTTCTCTGTTTCTAATAGTGAATTATACTAAAAAATTAAATAAATGAGGATAAGTATTATATAGTAACACATTTTACTATATTTTGATTTGGATTTTTGCGGACATTTGCCATCTCTGATTAGTAAAAAACAAACTATTTTATTTTATAAAATTATTTTGTTTTTTACTAATCAGTGATGGCAAATGTCCGCAAAAATCCAAATCCAAATATAAAATTCACCATCACCAACAATGAATTTCAAACAAAGGACATTTTATTATGTAAGTTATTTATTTTACGCAATATTGTTAACTTGCGCTTACTCTTGCAATTGAAGTAGTTTAATAATCTTTCGAAAATAAATATTTTCGATTAGGCAAAAAAATAAAGTTGTTGTATTATGTTTAAATAACAGTTATCAAGTAAGAACCTGGAGGTGAGCGAAAGAAAGAATGTGGGTGAGAGGGAGCGCAGGCCCCTCTCTCGTGGAGCAAAAGCGATGTTTCCAAAATGACCCTTAACCGTAGAGCAAAAGCGATGCAGCCATTTATTCTTCCAGGAACTAATGATGGAGTGAGTCAGCGCATGAAACGATATTTTTTCTTTCATGATATCTTGATAGCGCAAACTACAGATAAATATCATGTAGCACTGGTCTCATTACTAGGCCCAGGAATCATGGTGCTCGTTGTCCATTATTTAACACATTAATTTACAAGTGTTCGATTAAACTGATTTCAGGTTCGTCAAATAAATAAAACGTAACTGGCAGATTTTATCTCGTAAGATGTATAAGGACAAATTCAGACTGCTACTAAATTGTATATTTGACGACATTCAACCAATAGTTTTCTGGGAATTGCAACAACTCATTAACAACCGTCACGACAAGATGAACTTCGTTTGTTTTTCGAGCAATTTCAGGAGTATCCCTGACTGAATCCCTGCCCTTAACCAGAGTCGGTCAATCGTATCCCTGACTGAATGTCTGTCCTCTACCAAAGCCGGACTATCGTATCCTTGGCTGAATGTTTGCTCTGCACCAGCGCCGGATTATCGTATCCCTGACTGAATGTCTGTCCTCCACCAGCGCCGGACTATCGTATCCCTGACTGAATGTCTGACCTGCACCGGATATAATATTACTGAATGAATCCCTGTCCTACAACAGAGGCAGAGTTAAGTACATTTACAATACATACACGTCACGTCACTTCACGTCCTCATTCGGCGATCCCAAGTCTGGATTCTTGGCTATATTAATGATTAATAATGTTTGTTGTAAGATAAAAACTATGTTAGCTTAATTTATGTTACAGCATGATGTAAACACTAGTGTTCACTATTTATTGCCTGTATTTATGCTTTCTGTTTACTTTTTTATTCGATGTTTAAAATTTATTAACTGTCCTATTTTCTTATTAATTTAATACATGATTGTATTCTATCTATATAGTTTGAAAATCTTTGATCAGACTGCTGCTTTTTATTTATTATTGTTTAGAGGTGTATATATATATATTACAATTTTAGCATGAATCGCCAGAGTTGTTGAACTGTTTTTCGAGCATGATTGTTAATAGATTTATTTTTGTTGTTTTTTAATTTTAATGCTTGTTATGATTGTTGTACTATTTATTATTATTCATTTAAAAAATTGTTTGTTGCTATCCTCATTTCTGCTTGATATGAATTTAATGATTTCTTTAGCCTAGAATAATAACTAACTACTTGTTCCTGTTTGTTGACGTTGCATGTATGAATGGTATCAGTGTATGGAAATAAATATATCATTCATATATATATATATATATATATATATATATATATATATATATACGGGTGTCCCATAATAGTCCCCCCCTAACTTTTTCCTATATTTTTTCAAATATCAATTCCACACCACCCCCAAACATTATTGGGTAGTTAATACTTCATTTTGGCGGCCAAAATTGGCTACCCCTCAAAATGAAGTATTAACTACCCAATAATGATTGGGGGTGGTGTGGAATTTATATTTGAAAACATATAGGAAAAAGTTGGGGGGGGGGACTATTATGGGACACCCGGTATAAGCCAAAAACGGCTGACTGACTGACTGACTCACTGATCACAGTTTTTAAAAAACTATAAGGCTTTGGGCCATTAATCTTGGCACAATTAATCATTAGGCTCTAGATGCGTACTAAGTACGGATTTCAAAATATATTATCTCAAAGGGCTAATATAGGGTATATTATAAAATTCAAAATGGCGGCCATTAGTTTTCAAAGCTTATTTCCTAGAAGAATGTAGGGCTGTGGGCAATGAATCTTGGCTCAAATATTATTTTTAGTCTAGATGCATACTAATGAAGGATTTTAAAATGTTTTCTCTGGGAAGGCTAAAATAGGGTACATTCAAAAATTCAAAATGGCGCCCTTTCCAGTTTTTAGAGCTATGATTACAAAATATCAGTAGAAGGCCTCTAGAATATTTTAAAGTGACAAAAAATAGGAGTTCCATTTACTAACTGTACAAAACTGATACGCTTATCTTATATTATGTATTTGTCAGATACCACATACATAGGCTACTTGCGTTTCACGGAACACCCGAAGTAAATAAATAAATAAATTCTTTACTGTAGGAAAATACAAGTAAAAACATTAAAGGAAAGATACTGCAAAAATTAAACTAAACATACTCAATATACTCCTTAGGATATAATTTATTTATTTATTTATTTATTTATTTAAATGAATAAATTAATAAAATAAATAATAATAAATAAATATTAAATAAATAAATAATTAATACAAAGTAAAATAATTCTCCTACAAAAGCCGCCCCAACAGGCACTAAACCCAATTACTGGGGAAGCCAGCCTAAAATTATTTTCCGCCATTATTAGAATGAAATCAATCATATCAAATATAAAAACTGCACTGAACAATATTTGACAATTTTAATTTAAAAATACTAAAGAGATTACAGAGGAAAAAAATATATAAAAGAGAGAAAATCGACTAAATTGAAATTTAAATTTATTTTACTTGGATGTTTACTGAATTATAAGTAAAGTTAAAACCCCTATAAAATTAAGTTTATGAAACAGGATGAAGAAACGTATTCATTATGGATATTTATGTTTAATTGACAACTTTTAATAATTCAAAGCATGTTTTCTTAAACACGTTCCGGCTCATGGTAACATCTAGCTCATCTCCCAAACTATTAAAAAGAGATACGGTGGAAACAAGGAAAGAATTAGCATGAAAACAAGTTCGAGCAAAGAGCGGGTAAAACGGTCGGCTCGCCCGCCCTCCCCTCGCTGGCACATGCCACGCGACACTGGCCAAGGTCAAGGGGTCGTCAACGACACCAGATAAGACGTCCCTTAGATAACACAGTCTAGCTACCTTCCTTCTGTTCCCTAATGACTCGAAATCAAACAATTCCAACATTTCATTATGTCTGACAAGCCAAATAGGAAACTGAAGTGGGACTAACGATTTGTAATATAGCGAACGCAGAAAGCGTTCTTTTGGACCTTCTCAATAATACTTATATGAATGAAAGTGTACGGTGACCAAATTATGCTAGCAAATTCTTAGAACGAACCAACGATTTATACAACAGTTTTACGGTGAAAGGGTCATTGAATAACTTGGATAACCTCAAAATAAAACCCAATACTCCATAGGCTTTTTTCGCTGTAGATAAAATGTGCATTTTGAAGGAGAGATCGCATTCCATCACGACGCCAAGATCCTTATACGAACTTGTTCTACTTAACACAACATCATTTATACTGTAATCATACATTATGGGGTTCAATTTCCTAGTATATGACATGACTACACACTTCTCTACATTCAAATGAAGCATATTTTCCTCACACCATCTACACAAGGAGTTCAAATCGCTCTGTAACAATACACAGTCATCAATAGAAGTAATACAACTAAATAGTTTCATATCGTCTGCGTACATTAAAACATGACATTTGAGGACATTTACTACGTCATTATTGAAGATATTGAAGAGTAAAGGCCCAAGATTACTTCCTTGGGGAACACCGGACCCAGAAGAGAAAATAAAGGCCTTATACGCCTCAAAAGATACATATAATTGACGATTTTGTAAGTATGAAGAAAATAATCGAATTAAATTGTTGGAAAATCCGTAAAAGTTCAACTTTGACAACAACACAGAATGGCTAACTTTGTCAAAAGCTTTCGAAAAATCAGTATACACTGTATCAACTTGACCCTTGCAGTCTAATATTTTAGATGTGAAATTCGTAAAATTGACAAGGTTTGTTACTAAAGATCGAGACGGATAAAAACCGTGTTGCCGTAGTGATGAAGGGCTTAATATGAGGAAAAATGTTACCATATATAATTAACTCAAACACCTTTGCTGGCGTGGAAATTATAGAGACTGGTCTGAAGTTTGAAATCTCAAATCTGTTGCCTTTTTTATGCAACGGAATAACCCTTGACGTCTTCCAAACTGAAGGAAAAGTGTTACAACGTAAACATAAATTAAAAATATAGCAAAGGGGCTTTACGAAACATTCAGAACAGGCTCCCACAACATAAGGTGGGATAAGATCTGGGCCGAAAGACCTCTTTGAAGGTAATTTTCGAATAGCAGATAATACTTCCCTTTCTGAAACAGAGTTCAATATTAAAGAATGAACACCTGGCATGACAGGTGTATTAAAAACAGCTGAAAAATCTACCGGCCCAGCATCATTGTAAACAGAAGCAAAATATCTAGCGAATGCATCCGAAACATTTTTCCCGTCCGAAAATTGATCCTCATTCCAAGAATATACATTTGATCCGCCAGAGACTGAAGACTTTTTACTTTTTACAAAATCCCAAAACGTTTTAGGATCGCTCCTAATTTTCCCTTCAATGTCAGAAACATAGTTTTTATGAGCCTGAGCAATGAGATATTTCAAGTTTCTTCTGAGCTCCCTAAATTGTGCCAAATGCAACTGATTGGATATTCTCTGAAATTTTTTCCTATAAAATGTTTTTTGCCTAATGCATGCTATTATCTCAGGAGTATACCACTTGGGATATTTGAATTTGCGACTAGTGGCTTTTGGAACTGAATTATCCAAACACTCATAAACAATTTTATAAAATGCATCTACAGCCTGGTCGACTAGGTTTTCAGTATAAACAGGCTGCCAATCACAATTACTAATCAACCTATAGAGATTCAAAAACGCAACTCTTTTGAAATTCTAAGAATCCTCATTAGTTTGTGTTAAGTGCCAGGCGCCACCGTGAGCGGGAAAACAAAAACAAATTGATAAAGCTGGGTGATGACGATCTAGCGGGACAAGGGGGTAATCGAACTAGAATCTTGAAACTCTGCATGGACATACTTTTTGGTATATAATAAACATACTAAATTCAAACGTTAGGTCTATAGAGTCCGCCCTTTGCAATATTTAAATTTGCGATATTTACATCAGTTATGCATGCCTCTTTTTCTTTTATGTCAAATTGGCAGACAGGTTTTAGGGCACAGTGCGGTGTAATGAAAGTTCCGGGTTTAAACCCCTGAAGTGGATAATTTTTCATTAAAACTATTGGAAACCCAATTTTATAGGTTAAATAATAGATTAACCAGGAGATTTCGGTATTCTTAAGGCTTAACTGAAAAATTAGAATATCTTAGCACATGGTAGCCAATTCATACCATTTGAGGGGGAAAGGAAAATTCATCGAGGAAACGTTTCACCTTCTCATGTCAACCTGGGATGGAGGTGCAACCCTAAGTTTGTAATTAAGCGCTTAAAAACGAATAGTTCAGATAAATTATTGACATCATCAGTCTATTTGGAAATTTGTGAAAATTACACATTACAAATTACGTATAACTGAACCAAACATTCGTCTTCCTTTCAGCGAGCGAAGCCGCGGGTATATCTTCTAGTAAATAAATAAATTCTGTAGGAGGTACTACATGGCGGGGTGCTATATATTCGCATTCGCACGGTACGCAACGTCCTCATTCGCATCTGCACAGGATGCGCAGGGCCGGCTCAAGAGTTTTTGGCGCCCTAGGCAAGAGTATTGCCCGGCGTCCCGCTCCAAATAAAAAAGAGATAAAATTAAAAAAAATACTGCCATAGCTGTTAATTTTTATAATAATATGTGAAGATCGACTGCACATCGAGATTTCTAAGGTCGAAACCATTTGGCCAATTATACTCATAAAATGAGGCTCGATAGATTTGATATGGAGTTGATTCTTGTTAAAAAAGTCAAAACAAGTATTTTATAATACCTGGTTTAGATACTTAAATGCGCTGTTTAATAAAGTATGATTCTGAGAAGATAATAAAAATAATGTATTTTATGTATAAGTTAATGCAACAATTAAACTTAAGCTTAGGCACGAATGAACTAAGTTGTAAAAACAAAAACATGTTCCGTTGAGAAGAAGTGCCTCGCCAACATTGGAGATCTCCCCCATGTTGATCCGTTTTCTGTTGTTAATTTTGGTGTAGAAAACAGACCCGACTTACGTATATTTGGTGTTTGGCTAAAAGTACAAACTCAAACTACATTACGACGAGGGAGCCAAGAGAAAGTAAATGACAGGACAGGTGCTAATTATTGGTATAAGTAGTCGATTAAAGGGCAAGTTGGGGATTTCCATCACTGGTGATAAGTTTTGAAGTAATTTTAAAAGTAACTACACGACCTGAGCATGTAAAGCTATTCCTGAATTAACCTCATAATCTAAACCTAGAAGGGGAGACTTTAAGCAGGACTCTAAAAAATGTAAGTCCATCATTGGCGTTCATGTTTATTATTAGCGAATTTCCCCTATAGGGAAGAAGCTGTTACCGTAGTACTCATGGTAAGACCTAAGCCCAAGACCATGATAACTTTTCGTTTTGGGGCCCCCAGAAGCAAAAAACACTATTCGTTCATTTTCATAAATATATATATATATCTATGTGTCTTTAAGCACGATAACTCGCGTAAAAATGATCCAATCTTAATGAAATTTGGCATGGATGTGTAAAGTAGTAATTATTCGGACGAGTTCAAAATCCAGCCCAATCGGACAACCGGAAGGGGGGGTAAAGGGGGTAAAACCCCCCCAAAAATGGGTTTTTTGAGTTTTTTACATAAAAAATAAAAATAATCCAATTTTTGTTGGTACCATTGAATTCAGCTCAAAAAAAACAAACGATTTAGTATTTTGAATCACTACTCTATGTCCATTAGTTACCGAGATATTGAAAGTGGTAAACACAGTACGTTGTCCCAACGTTAATCTTATGGGAAATAAGTAAAATTCTTTATCTCGCTTATTTCTCAACATATCCTGATAAAACTTGGTAAATGGCTTCTCCTAGTTCAGACCTACTAAATATTGAATTAAAACCACCCAGTTTTAATATACCCGTAGCAGCAAACCTGCATACTCATTCCCCATGTTATTCTAATGGTGCTTACAAAAACATGTCAAATCTCGCTATGTTGGTTGAAATATGTTGTTTTGCACTGGAAATTCGCTGAGTATGCAGGTTTGCTGCAACGGGGGTATTTTATTTTTGCGCCCTATTATTTTTACAAACGCGACGATCCAGCGCCCCCTTTGGCGCCCCTCAGGCCCTGGCGCCCTAGGCGGTCGCCTAGTTCGCCTACATGGTAGAGCCGGCCCTGAGGATGCGACATCCGAAGTACAGTGATTCTCGCCAGCGACTACTTAGTACAAATAAACGGAGCATGCCTATTTACTAGCATTACAGCAATTGAAGCAGAGGCCGCCATCTTGAATAAGTATAGGAACATAAAACGGCGTTTAGGACCGTGAAATCTGTCGGTGCTCACGTTTCAAATAACTCGTAGTGTATACCATTTAGTATTGAGGCAAAAGGTAAAAATTTTGCATGTGACGAGTCCTTCAGTTTTTAACGGTAATAGTATCAAATATATTTCAAATATATATTTTTTCTATTTTAGAAAATTAAACAAGTCAAACGTTTTTATTCAATTATGAAATTTGATATGAAAAAGGGTCGGCTATTACTTTTTTATTTTTTGGTCAGGTAAAATAAAAAATGGTGGAAATTGTTGCGAAAGAGTTTAATTTTTATAATCATTTTTTCAAAGCTGCCGTAATTTGGTTGATAACTTAGTTTTGTGAGAGAGTTTATCCGTGCGGTGCCTGTATAAAAACAAAATCAGTCCTAAACTGCTGTTTACACATAGTCGACTACAAAAATCCACATGTGGTATCAAATTGAAGGCCTGGATCTCAAAATTACTATGGTACCAATTATAAATAGTTTATAAGCAGTTTAAAGTTTACACATCATAGGAACGTTATAGGTGCAATCCGTGGTAGCAGTTTCTCTCAAAAAATGCCAAGACAAGCTTATAGTTGTCAGTGTTTACGATGTACTGACTGCTGTAAACTATTTACATTTGGTATTAGTAAGTCTGAGATTTAGACCTTTAATTTGATACCATGTTTGTAATTTTTACGTAGTTTGTTTTTTTCTTGCACAGGGACTAGACTAGAGTGGTGGCAGTTTCTCAAAAAATGTCAAGACAAGCTTCTAGGTTATCAGTGTTTAGTGTTTACTATGTGTAGACTGCTGTAAACCATTTAGATTTGGTACTATAGTAATTCTGAGATTTAGACCTTTAATTTGATACCATATTTTTAATATTTAAGTAGTTCGTTTTTTTCTTGCATAGGGACTAGAAGCATATTTATGGCTTCACGTCGCGTCTCGTGTGCTCCGTTTGTTTGTACTTTGTAGTCGCTGGTTCTTACGGACCTCAAGCCTCTAGCTTCATGGTCTTGTGTTTTTTGTCCTGAGGTTCGAAATCTTTTCTCTCATCAGTCAACTAAACACTGCTCGGTTAAGGATACTAGACTCTTTAGATTGAAGACTCTTTAGTTGAGCAGCTTTAAACTATAATTAATTCCTCGACCAAGGTAAACAGAGTTTCAGCTAAAGTTCGGCTCAAACTTTACAGAGGTTCTAGGCTCAAACAATGGATGACTGCAGGCTTGTTGAGATCAATCCGGACCAGGTATGAGCAAACGTCAGAAAAAAGAACCATTTAACATCGCCTTGAAAATAAGATTTAAGAAGTACCGTAACATTCTATCAAACGTAATTAAATCTGCAAAACAACTGTATTATTTTTAAAAATTGGTGATTCAAGAAATAATAAAAGACAATTATGGGGCAATATAAAGGAAGCTATGGGTATAAGTAAATGTAAAGATAAATTTCCTGTGGAACATTTTGTTAAAGATAAACTATCACTTAAGCAAGACGATGTGAAACACGTTTCCAATTTGCTGAACGATTATTACGTTAGTGTAGGGGCTAACCTTGCCGGCGCAATGATTGTTAGTTATTAATCATTGTGTAAGTGATTACCTACACTTTTTAAAATTACCTTTGCTGCACATTATTAATTCAAGCATAAGTCAGGGAATTTTTCCATCAATTTTCATGCTTGGTAAAGTAATTCCTATATACAAAGGCGGTCCCAAAGATCAGTGTGTAAGTTACAGACCTATTACCCTATCTAGCGTGTTGTCAAAATTGCTTGAAAAATGTATTAGATTTCAACTCGAGAAATATTTGATTGACCAAAACATTCTGTATGAAAATCAATTTGGCTTTAGGACCAATAAAAACTTAAAGATGATTTGTTTTTACAAACGAAAAATATTCATAACATTCTAGAAAGTAATAAAAAACCTTTAGTAATATTTATAGACCTAGCAAAAACATTTGACTCAGTAGATAGAACTCTATTACTCGAATAACTTGAATGTATTGGCATTAGAGGAACATCATTAAACTGGTTCGAGAGTTACCTAAGTAATCGTTATCAAATTGTTTCAATCTCGGATCAAAAGAGCCATCCTAAAAGAATTGATTTTGGCGTTTTACAAGGAAGTACATTAGGACCTTTGCTTTTTCTAATTTTTGTTAACAATTTAGGCAAAATAAATTTGGCCGGAGGCCAGATTTTCCTCTATGCAGACGACACAGCTCTGCTGTTTGAAGGTGACGGCTGGAGGGAGGCTCTCGACTCAGCGCAGCGCGGTCTGCTCGCTGTCAAGCGTTGGTTCGATCAGAATCGGCTTACTGTAAATATTACAAAAACAAAATGTATGGCAATTTCGTTAAGAGCCGACTGTGATCCTGAAAATGTCAATTTACGTATGTGGCGGTCTGCAGAACTGTGTGTCGTGTGAGTGTGTGGAATTTGGGAGGGAGTATAAATATTTTGGGATTATTTTTGATTGCCTTATGAAGTGGACAAGTCACATTGATTATCTACGGAATAAACTTCGGAAGTTTATTTTTATCTTCTCTTCCCTCAATAAAATTTTCCCACCTGAGCTACTGAAAACGGTGTACTACGCTTACATTCAGTCACTACTGCAATACGGAATCTTGGCTTGGGGTGGATGTTTCCGGACCATTCTCTCCCCCTAGATATAATTAAAAAATCTATAATTAAAGCCACACTACAAAAAAATCGTCGTTTCCCAACAGAATTACTCTTTCAAGAATTCAAAGTTCTTAGCATCTCCCAGTTATATGTTGGAAGTCTTCTCATCTATATTCATAAAAATAAGGATAATATGTTTGACCAAATCTCTCATCCATATTCAACTAGAGCTTCAAACAATCTTGGTATTAATCCTCCGCGTTTAATCAAAACTATAACTTCAACTTCATCACATTACATTGCAAATTTCGTCTTTACTAAAATCCTTACTCATTTAAAAAACCCTTTTCAACGTAGTAATGACTTGTATAAAAAAAATGTTAATAAATGGTTAGTCGAAATAGGGCCTCAGGAAATCAGACGTTTTTTTCAGTCAAGATTACAGATGAGAAACATTTTAGGAATGGACAAGAGAATGATTGAGTCTGAGCTTGTTGCAAGCGTGTGTCTGTGTGTGTGTGTGTGTGTGTGTGTGTGTGTGTGTGTGAGAGAGAGAGAGAGAGAGAGAGAGAGAGAGAGAGAGAGAGAGTGTGTGTGTGTGTGTGTGTGTGTGTGTGTGTGTGTGTGTGTGTGTGTGTGTGTGTGTGTGTGTGTGTGTGTGTGTGTGGGGGTGTGCGTGTGCGTGAAAGTGCGTATAAGTGAGTGTGTGCGAGTGCGTTGTGAGAATGTGAGGTCTTCGTTAAAAACAAAACTCTGTAGTCGTTTTCTTTCGTTTATAATTTAACTGCATCCTTGTATCTGCATTGACATTTCTGGATATACTTTGTTATAGTCAGTAAATGTAGTGATAAATATCTAGTGATGAGTCAAGATATGTGATAAACTGACTGAAAACGGACTCGTTTCTCCACACACAGGCAGCAGCCTATATAGGAAACATTTTCATGATATTTTTTGTAAAATTTGTATTTATGTCCAATTTATTGAAAATAAACTGTATTTTCATTTCATTTCATTACTTTCGTGAAATCATCTGTCAAAACTATCCTATAAAAGTTAAGTTTTGTAACCAAACAACATCCTACGTGCAAAGAACTTCGAGGTCCGCATTTGAGAAAAGGAATTATAATTAGCTGATTAGGGGGTATACCCTAATCAGCCTCTACGTGGCCTCCAGCCGCATATCGTTGTTGGTATTGGCATCGGTACCGGATGACGTAGGAATAAACGGATCCAAGGGATCTCAGTCGGAGACACGTGGGTATGGCGAGACCCTACAGCCACACTGCCTTGCTGATAGTGGTATAGGCATCGGACGAACCTGTAAATAAACTGGATCAGGAGATCTCAGTCGGAGACGCGTGGGTATGGCGAGACCCTACAGCCACACAGTCTGGCTGATAGTGGTATAGGCATCGGACGAACCTGTAAATAAACTGGATTAGGAGATCTGAGTCGGAGACGCATGGGAATGGTGGGCCGTGACAAAGAGCTTGCTGACAAAGAAGCGCAGAGCCGCTGGTGAGGCGTCCTTGGCTTGAGACCGCGTGACCGTCGGCCACGGTAGCGCGGTCCTCGGCCTCAGTTTTGGCTCACCTCCCCCCCTCCCCTCACCGCAATTAAGCTTTCATCTGGTTAATGTGTAATAGCATCACAACACCATCATACTCTTTGCGTTTCTCTTCCCATAAACTGTGCTCGTGGATCATCATTCTGAGGTGGTGTGCTGTCAAATTTTTAAAGTTTTTATTTTTTTTGGTTTTGGGCTTTTTCATTTTATAAGCCAATTGGGGGGGGGAAGAATTCACTCTTTCATTTTTAGTAGATTGCAACACTTCTTGTACTGCAATCGGGCGTATATCTGAGGCATCTGATATACCGGGTGTCTCACCTAAAGTGAACCAATAGCTAACTTTTTTATAAGAAATCTGACAAAGAACTTCTTATGGGGGACTTCCCTTTATTTTTAACGCTGCTTTTTTGAGTCACTTAGAAATATGGCCAATCAATTTAGTCAATTTAGAAATATGGCCGCCATTTTCCAATATGGCGGACAACTTTGATTTTTCTTATGGAACACCCTGTATTTTATGGCGTTTCTGGATTTTATACTTAATTTTAGTAGCATTTTATTCTTTCTCATTTTTTTCTAAACCCAATAGTTAAGGAGGTACAAGCAGATAAAGTTTGAGTTTTTCCCATTTAAAATGCATTGGGAAATTGTTGGTAGTCTGTATATCGAAGAAGGATGAGTTTAATAATACATGCCAAAGAGTAAGTGTCTTAAAATGTGAGTTTAGTAGAGATTTAATCATACAATAATTTACAGTTGAGATTCACTCGTAGAAATGTATTATTTCGAATATGGTTTTACTGCATAATGAATACATGGGATGGCACAGCTAAAAGGACACAATGCTTTTTAAATGGGAAAAAATCAAACTTTAACTGCTCATATCTCCTGAACCAATAGGTTTAGAAAAAAATGAGAAAGAATAAAAAGTTCCTAGAATTAAGTGTTAAATTCAAAAACGCCATAAAATACAGGGTGTTCCATAAGAAAAATCAAAGTTGTCCACCATATTGGAAAATGGCGGCCATATTTTAAAATTTCGAAGTCACTCCAAAAAGCAGCTTTAAAAATAAAGGGAAGGCCCCCATAACAAGTTCTTTGTCAGATTTATAATAAAAAAGTTAGCTATTGGTTCACTTTAGGTGAGACACCCGGTATGTATGACATGTCTGAAACTTTCGTTTGGAAACGTTCATGACTCTTGGATCCACTTGCATGTATCTGATAACATAAAAATTGTTTTCTTCTAAACTAGATCAAATGAATTAATCATCCTTACACAGATATTAATAATCAAATCGAACAGAAATTAACGCTCAAATTATTGACCTCGGACTATAGAATAGAAAATGTCATCGTGTCAGTGCTTACCTCCAGCCAAGCTATCCGCAAATCCCTGATCCTTGACTGTCATTCTTCTACACTGTCATGTGTTAAATCTCGATCAGACCTCTTAATTAACTAACGTAATATATAAACACTCCTTACTTAATTTTGCTTTCATAAACTATTGTAACTGTTATGATTACCAGTCCTATTTGTGTCGTCGTAATACTTTTTCGAAAATTTGAGTGGTATACATGCGAATTACTGCGGTAAATATATATTTGTAGGACTTGAAATAAACTAAAAAAGGTTTTTGTCAAGTATATAGGCCTATAACAGGACAGTCCTAATTGGCCCTTACTTTTTTCCGTCATCGCTTCCAGGGTAATACTTTCCTGGAAAATAACTTATTTTCTGGATCTGACATTCGAGTATTATTCTCAGCCCAACGTGATTTTAAAGAAAATGCAACTCTACACAATTTACTGGCGATCGCGATTTACAGTGTTGAAATCCGTCGTCGGCTGGTCACAGTGGGATATCTCATATTGTTAAGTAAGTGTTTAAAACAGGTTAAACATTGAAATTGTTGCAAAGCGTTAAAATTGTAATGATTTTAGAAACTATTTCCATTATTTTATCCTTTGACACGGGACAATAAACCCAACGTTTTAGGTTAGTCGATTTTTTGGGCAGAGCAAAACAACTTTAAAGCAGAGTCTTCATCTAGCGTGTAACAGAAAAAAGACACATTGTACAAATTGGTGGGGGGTTTTTATATAATCTGCCTGTATACAATAGTTGTAAAATAATAATGTTTTAAGTGTTTTTACATGTTTCCGACATTTCGATGGACTCTTCTACCAGTGGTAACTTGATCATACGAATATGTCATGCATGTATTTTATGAAACTCGTCAAATTATCCACCGAGCTTAAAACTATACATGGCCTTTGTATTTTAGGTAATTAAGAAAACCCTACAAACTCATTCAGTCCTATGACTGCGACTCAAAATGCTCAAAAAAACAAGAGGAATTTTGCAGGGCCGCCACTAAACAAACAACCTCACACCAACACACTAATAAAAACCAGCCCGAAAAAATTGCATCGCATCAGATTCTGTATGTTTTGTTGAGGGAGTAAGATGACACTCATTTACAGGGAGGTTAGATAATTGAACAGAAGCAAGATTTTAGATAATTGAACAGTGAAGCAAGAGGCATTTGTTTAAATGTACATGACAACTGTATACATACATAGTTATCAGTTTTTGTTCATGCTGTGTTGACATGAATCTTCCTTTCGTTTTATTAGTCAAAACCCCACACAAAAAGGACCAAAAGGACAAGAGAAATTTTGGATTTGACTCTCCTGTCCCATTCAGGGATGCCCCGCCATACCTGGCCCCACGGAATCATTTTTTACGGGGACAACCGAACCGCGCCGGCATTTTGGGTACTTTTGAAAGCATTTAACCGCGCCGGTCTTTAAAGAGGATTAGGAAGGGTCGCCTCGCCACCCGGTCAGGTAGTCGCTACGGGACTGGGGAAAAGGGAATTATTTTTGTTTCTGCTTCCTGTCTGTGACTGCTGTCATAAACTGCCACCAATTTCAGGAAATACTGATTGATTAACTACCGCATCGTTGGCCTTTAAAAAACTATTAACATTTTAAACGCGTCGTTGGTGTTGGGAACTCGAAAAGCAAGTGTAAAATAACACGAACAATATTTCTACTTACAGAAATATACTAAGATGAATTTTTAATGTTTTTTCTTATACCTAATATAACTTTTTGAAAACACACCGAATATTAAGGTCCAAGATTGAATAATAATTGACTAACAACTAAAAAAAACAGAAAATGATGTCTATAGTATAGACGCCACTTACAATCTACAATAAAAGACGTATAAATATCGAAGCGGCATTATTCTTATGTCCTTAAATAATGGCAACGATTGATTTAAGTTCCAAAGACTAAACAAATATCTTCAAGCCCAACGAAGTGGTAGTTTATAAGATACAAACTTAACAACAAGGAATTATAATTGGTAATCACTGTTCTTCGGTACATGGAGTGAATATTGGTGCAGAAAGAATTAATTATTGTGACTTAACAGGAAAAGCACAGTTGACGGCAGTAGAAGACTGCAGCTACTGTCACTCACAGTACACAGGGAAAAATATAATTCCCGTTTCCCCCAGACCCGCTGCGACTACCTGGCCGGGTGGCGAGGCGACCCTTCCTAATCCTCCTTAATGACCGGCGCGGTTCGATGCTTTCAAAAGTACCCGAAATTCCGGCGCGGTTCGAGTACGCCCTTTTTTACACCATCTGGTCTGCGGACAGGTAGGGATTCAAAAAACGAAAGCCGAAACCTAAATCGTGTTCGGATCATGAAAAAGCGTGCACTTCCATTCACTATTCTAGATTTACAGTCTCATTCATTATAATTTCTATGCGGGAGCCATACCGGGATTCGGAAGAAGATATTTGGACTTTGGACTAGTTGTCCGGCTTGCATTTGCTTCCAAATCGACTCATCTGAAATATAACAAAATTACTTCATGGTATGTACTAGGTTTCAGAGTATCATTCCATTAGTCGTATTGATGCAAAATTTCTCTTTAAGTGGGAAGCACGCACCGATAGGAAAAAGTTAAACATAAAGCGTTCGTCGAGTACATTAGCTTTTTAATTGTTGCCGTCTATAATATGCTTGTGTGAAAATCGTTTGAATTATTTTCAAACGTTGCGAAGACGTGGCCAACTGAACGATTAAAAATGTCAGACAATCTTCCCCTTTATTTCTCCTTATAACGCGTCATTACAATACGAACCTAATAATAATAAATTTGAGTGATTTTTACTCATAAATTTGACTAACAATATACAGTATTTCAAAAAAGGATAGCTTAAGTTTTTAAAGATCCAAAGTACGCACAGAAACAGAATGGAACGCATGGAATGCTAAATATACAGGTAACCCATAGTTTTTTTTTTCTAGATTCGTCTAGGGATCATCTTATATTGCCACCTTTTCTAGATTTTTCGATGGACGAAATATTATTATACTGGAAGGAATTTTATGCTCATTAAACTGGTTACGATTTATACAAGGCTTTCATTTCCTAATTTGTAGAAAATCAACTTATCTATTAAAGCTTTCAAAGCGTCAAATTAGAATTTAAATAGTAAAGATCAGCGAGATATCGAATGAATGTGCCTTCTGAAAATGTCTGAAGACCCACCAAAATGCTCCTAAATTTCGGGGGGAGAATCCCCGGACCCTCCCTCTCTTGGTGGGGGATATTTCATACCTCTCACACCGCCCCCCCCCCCCCAGAGGGCAGAGTCCCGTTTTGGCTTTTTCAAAGCTGGTCATCTTACCCAGAGAACAAGTGGACGTTTCATACGTTACTGAGCGGTGTGAAAGGAAAGGGGCGCGTAGCGAACGTCCAAAACGTCCAGGACGTCCAGTACGCCGGTGTGTGAAGGCCAGGACCTACTTCATTTTGAGTGGGTTGTCACTTTAGATCGTCATCTTGAATCAACATATTGGATAGTAAATACTTGTTCAAATGCAATGGTGATGTTGTGACCAGTAATTTTAAACTTGAATTTTACAATGTTTCAATGCTGCAACCCGTTCAAAAAGTTTTGATTCGTTTCTAAGAAGTTCACTTTTAACAGAATTTAGCATTATGCATTGGGCATTATGCATTATTTATTTATATAGTTATTTATTTATTTATTTATAACAACAATACATACATTTTATGGCCTCGATAAGTATATAAACTATCGAGGTCCAAAATAACACAAGAAATATTTGATACAAAATATAACATTAATTTCCTAAATGCTGACCAAGAACACAAAAAAATCGTTACAAGCATTTAGTGTGGCATGAGGTGGGCTTCAAAAAAATATTTCCGTATAGTATTAAGAAGCAAATGTTCAAAATTATGCTTTGCGTGTGGCAGCCCTGCTCCACACTGCAGAGAGAATGCGTTGAGAATTAAAATATTCAACCGTCATCTTGGATTCGGCATTGTCAAAATAGAAAAGTTTTGATTATGAAGTTGTTACAGAATTGAGACCAACAATGTTACATTAATTTTTTACGCTGAAGTGATTCCGAAATCCCTCTTAAATGTACGTTTTTGAGATATTTTAATTTCTAGCTATAATTTCATATTGTACCAATATGAACAAAAACAAAAACCAGGTCTCTCAAAAACAAAATTTATTATTAAAACCTTATGGCGGCCGTAAATGACCACCCGCTCTAAATGAAGTACTTTATGTGTGTTCTGGGACTGATATTCGAACAAATGGAACAAAGTGCGGGGGAGGGGGGTATAATAAAACTCATCCAAGAGTCTTATAGCGTTGGTTCAATTTTCCGTAATAGATATGAAGAATTATACGGGTATGGCTAATGCTAAAGTTAACATAATGCAGTTACATAAACATAAGCGTACAAGCAGGAAATAAAAAATATTAATGGTGATCACGGATGAAGTCAAAAATGTGATAGCCTAACAAATAAATAAATCAGATGGCCTAACGAATAAATGGTTTATCTTTACCATCCAATACCGCTATACGATGTGTTATTTATTTATTTATTTATATATCAGTAACATTTGTTTAAACTGTATTTGTATTTTTTAGAAATTTTACAAAAAATAAACATGCATTAAATGAATTTTAATATTATTTAACATCGTTTGAATAGTAATATAAATAACGTAATCTATGCGAGCGACCGTTTTTTTAGTGGTTGTTTTCAATCTATCGCGTAACGAATTGGTGCATTAACAAACTTTGTTTCGGGGCGTTTAAAGATATTTAATTCGTTAAGAAAACTTCATAATAGGCGAATTTCCTATGGAATAGTGAGCTATTGGCATTACCCGCACGGTGACTCAAGAGGCAAGGATCATGATAACTGTTCGTTTTGGGACTCCCAGATGCAAAAAATGCCATCCAATTTGGTTATGTATATATGTAATATGCAGTGCCTGATTTGTAGAAATTGAAGTACCGGAACTGTAATTTACCAGGAGATACATGACCACTCCATTCATCCATTCGTAAAAAATTATTCGTATATAGGTGTATTATTGTTATTTAGGTTTTAAAAAGAATCCATTTCATTGATCTCGAACTTTTTTAATGACAAAATTTTAATTAACAAAACCTCAGTTTAAAAAATAATGTTGTTTTATTAGAAACAGAGTAATAATTATGACTATCCTTGTGCTAGTATTCAGCTTTGGGTCTTTTGAGCGTTTTAAATAAAAAACAATGTTAAGCTTTTTCTTTCCCGAGGTCATATAGCAGCAAAAATAACTGATTTATGATCAAATAAAACGGGAATTTACAAAACGCACTACGTTTTCACTTGGGATTCCGCAGTCTAGCGGCCACCATTATCATCCAAGTCTTAAAATTTGGTAGAGGTGTTATTTTCTATGAAATAATAGGTCAGATAGTTGGCGGAATGAATCGGGAGCTTCTTTTCCATTTTGGTAAGCATAATGCCCAAATTTTTGGGTTTTGGATCTAAAATGGGCATTTTAGGCCTATGTTCTGAAATTGAAATTCACTCCATCATGTCAACGTGCTGCGTGAGTACTCGAAGATATGTGATTTGGTAATTCTATTACTTTTGAGCTTTAAATCGATATTTCGCTACGCAATGTGAGCGTTTGTTTGAAGCGGTCGATTTCCAGGGTTGCTATGTATGTTGGAGGGAACTACGGCTCCGTTGATATGGCAAACACCGTTCCCATGACAACGCAATGTTTTGTGAAACAGTGGTCAATTGCCTTATGTGTGAATAACCCCTCCCACCAACAACTACAACCCTCCCCCTCAAAACTGATAAGATACTTCGATAGTACGCAGAAGATAGCTCGCCGTCTTAGCGAAATCCCCCCGCAATCTACGATCCACAAACTTACAATATACCATAACGTCAAATAACGCGAGTCAAATATTTTTGGACCAAAAGGTTGACTTCTTTCTAACCAAATTCTACTATATCTACTTAAAATACACAATTATTTCTAACATAAAACAATAGTTTTTTTTAAATTTCTTAATATTTTTATTAAACAATGAATTTTATGATGGAATTTAATAATACTGCTCCTTTGCAATCGTCATGATTTCTTCACGGGCAAAGTAGGTACACAAACACCATTAACACTTCCTCCTCTCATAACCACCATCATATTTTTATGAAGAACAGGAACCGATTCAATCATCTCATAATTTGTTAGTAGTTTTAGTTTGTTTGGGATTTTATCACCTCCAAATAAATTGTGTTTAATTATGCAACATTTTTGTCCATAACCTTAACTCAACCGAGAGTTGATTGCAAGATAAAGAACATAGCAAGTGGCGAGTGGTATAATCATAAGCAAAGCTACTCCGTGGCGGGCGAGGAGTTATCACTTGGTGATAGCGAAGGTCACGTGTCCAGTCGACACCGCCTACCGCGACATTGCGCGACAATGGCGGACTAAAGTCCGAGACAAATAACTTGGCTCAGCCCGCCCACCCGACTAATATATTTTTATTTTTATTTTTAACATTGAACTTAAGTTTGGCTTGGGTCAAGTTACGTCACTCGTACAATACCAACTGGTGGCGACACTGTAACGCAATTGCTGATGAAAATGCGAGCTGCGAGCTGCGAGCTGCTGCGTCAAGGGTTAGTGGTAAAACCCCAGGGAAGTAGTTTCGTCATTTGGACGACTCTGTAAAACAGCTTGAATCTTCTTGGGACAAAGATTTATTTTTATCTGTTCTTAAAAAAAGTGAGACAAATAAATCGGCATAAATCAGGGGTGTCTACCAAGCCAGCAAATGGAGGTTTTAAGAGGATCGGAGGATCCTTACAGAATTTTGGGGACGCAGAAACATTTTTCTGGCATGATGTTGGCCATAAAAATTATATAATTATAAATCAACAAAAAAACATAAACTAAATAATTTCATTCACGATCGAATTTCTCAAAAACGTAAGAAACATAGTTGAATTTATTTTGTGTGTAGGCTATAGTAAATCTATTAAATAACATTCATATAACTTATAATGTATCAAAACCGATGTGAGGAATACTTTTGGTACTGTTTCCAAGTTTTTAATTTTGGCGCCAATACGAATTTTGTTATATCGATTTTAGGTGGTATTTTGATGAAAAATTCAATGGCAAATCCGCTCGTTAAATCAATTTTTTTAACTGTTTAAGATACAAACTGAGGTAAAATTTATTAATTTCAGGGATTATATAAATGCCTAAACTTCAATTATATGCGTTAACAACTTATACGATAAAAAAAAATTAACAACAAACAAAGTGAGTTGAACTAGACTCCATCATACGACACTAGAAAAGAATGCACTGTGATACTTGATTAAGTCTTAAAATCTCTCTCCAAAACGACATACTTTATTTAAAAAATACTTTTTTAATAAGTGCTGACAACGTTTATGGGAAATAAGTAAAAGTCTATACCTCCCTTACTTCTCAACATATCTTAATAACACTTTCATGTATTTTTTTAAGAGGGTGGCGGTCTCTTTTTCACCTTGCCTTTGCCCCGTCCCTTTGTTCTTAGGACATAACGACGTATGTTAAAATGACCGGGGTTTACTGGGCTTCATGGCAACTAATATTGTTCGCCACTTTGCTAACTAATTCATTACAGATTTCTTCTTCTTCAATCTACTATATACTGTATATTTGTCAAATACCACTCACCTATCTATAATCGCACAGGCCAAGCTACTTGACCAAGAAACTTGAAACTTTGCATGGACGTTCCATGCAGAAGACGTAGGCATCCACTGAGAACGGATTAAAAAAAAATCCTTAAGGGCTACGCCCTATGGTACATCAAAGTTACAATGTCAAACTGTAGGGAAGCTTATTAAGTTGTCATTGCAACCTAAACATTAAAATATGTTTACTAGGAAGTTTTTCTGTTTTTCCAGGTTGAAACCGGGCTGATCAGCTGGTCTTCTATATACTTAATGCAATAAGGGTTTTCTCTGTTACATCCCTTTCTCACCCGTTCTACTTAACCGATTTTTTAAAGAGGGTGGCGGCCTCTTTTTTACCTTGCCTTTGCCCGCCCACAAAGACTATTGATCTGTGCGTGGACCTTATCAAGCAAAGCCAAGGAGTGAGCCGGTACAGTACAAGGGTGAACAGTAATGCTAAAATAAGGTGACCAGACGTCCCGTTTTGAACGGGACAGTCCCGTTTTTTAGCGACTTGTCCGTTGTCCCGACGGACTCTCTCGGGACGCCCATTTGACCCCTTTTGACGTTGTTGGTAAGAAAAATACTTTAAAAAACGTTTTACAGTAAAAAACACTTAAATTTTCAGGTTCTTTATTCTTTTCTACTAACTTAAAATGAAAGGTAGACCTAAATATGAACAAGAGTATAGCACATATTTTCAATCTGAAAGTGTCTAAAAACCCACCAAAATACTCCTAATTTTTCAAAAATTTCCGAGGGAGGACCCCCGGACCCCCCTCTCTTTGTGGGGGTTATGGAAATACGTTTTAAAAAAATTCTTAAATAATTTTTTTTGTTCTTTTGTAGTTTTCTAGTAACTTAAAATTAATTGTAAAGATGAACTAGAGCATTGCACATATTTTCAATCTGAAAGTGTCTAAAACCCACCAATATGCTCCTAATTTTTCACAATTTTCCGAGGGAGGACCCCCGAACCCCCTCTCTTTGTGGGGGTTATGGAAATACGTTTTAATAAAAAAAAACTCTTAAATAAATTTTTTCGGTTCTTTTGTAGTTTTCTAGTAACTTAAAATTAATGGTAAAGATGAATTAGAGTCTAGCACATATATTCAATCTGAAAGAGTGTAAAAACACACCAGAATGTTCCTAATTTTTCCAAATTTTCCGGGGTAGGGCCCCCGGAAGTCAGCGTCCCGTTTTGGCTGTTCCAAAATTTGGTCACTTTATGCTAAAAGTAAGCGACATGCCCGAGTCTCGAACCTGCGACGCTTCGGTGCCACAGTTCCGAGGCCGAGTGCGCTACCAACTGCGCCACCGACTCACTAAAATCCCAAATATTATATTTCCATTTTTGTGGCAGCAAACCTGCATACTCCCTCCCCAATTTATCTTCAGGAAATTTTAAAAAATCTCCATCTTCCCGTCATACCCCGCTATGTTCGATTGACATTTCTTTTGCATTTGAAATTCGCTGAGTATGCAGGTCTGCTGCAATGGGGATATTTTGTACCAAAAGTGAGCCCGATTTTAATGAGGACAGCTGTAGCTACACCGTTGGATTGTACAGTACTAGTCGCGTATTGGAGTGGATATAGAGTGGATACACTGTATGCGCATGCATGTCGGGCTGATAGCATATCACATGCGGGTATGAGGGCTCACCTGCCTATGCCTAAGGCCCGGTTCACACGAGCGATTTTCATCTGAGAGATCGCAGCAACGAAAAATCGCGTGACTTAAGGTGCTGCTATACATACACGTCACGTCGCGTCACGGCACGTCACGTCACGTCCACACACGGCCACTACGGCGATTCCGGAGGGGGTGCTATATATATTCGCATTCGCACCGTACGCATCAACGTTCTCATTCGGATCCGCACATCAGGATGCGACTTCCAAAGTCGCAGGGAAAAGTGGATTAAATAAGTACTCCTGGCTTATAAATTAGGTATACAGATTGCAGATATATTTGATAAATAAAAATTTTAAGATTACATGCCTAATAAAACACAACGTCCAAACTTAAGGTTTGCTATTATTGTATATTATGCTATTCACATATATATATATATATATATATATATATATATATATATATATTTATAACCCATGTATTTTAAAGGTGATACATCATAGTGACATTGATTATATATTATAAGTGAACACATCATCACAGAATAATAATTATTAATGTAACTAATATAAATCTTGAACGCCAAAAACAGCACTTCAGGCAGTTTTCCGTATAAAACCTGCTATTTTCTAAAAGCCGAATGGCCGAATGGACGTTAGTAATAGGCGATACATACACGTTACGTCGCGTCCCGATTCGGCCGTGTATGCTCTTCAGAGCATTCGAGTCGGGCCTTGACGTGACGTGTATGTGTCACCTTTAAGAAATACAATGAATCAAATGGGACGGTTCACACGAGCGGCAGCTCGCAGCGATTCCTGGCCCGGTTGTTCGCAAAAGGTGTAAAGTGTAAATGTTTAACTGTAGGGAATGTGACTGGCTATACTAATAATTGTAAGGATATACTAATAACTCAGTTTAGAAAAATTGGAAATTAAGGTCCCTTTTCCCTTGGCGGGTCACATATGTAGAATGTTTATCCTAATAATTCTTCAGCTCTCAAGTTACACACAATTGAATGTAAATAAACTAAATATTAAATAAGTAAAGTTAAACGGTCGATTAAGGAACTCTAAACTGTATTATTCAATCACACACAAAATACACAAACACATTTTTATTACGTTCCATTCAGTAATGCTAATTTAAGGTGACCAGACTTTGGAACAGCCAAAACGGGACGCTGACTTCCGGGGGGTGTGGGGTGTATGGAATATCCCCTACAAATAGAGGGGGGCCCGGGGGCCCTCCCCCGGAAAATTTGGAAAAATTAGGAACATTTTGGTGTGTTTTTGCACTCTTTCAGATTGAATATATGTGCTAGACTCTAATTCATCTTTACCATTAATTTTAAGTTACTAGAAACTATAAAAGAACTGAAAAAAATTATTTAAGAGTTTTTTTTATTAAAACGTATTTCCATAACCCCCACAAAGAGAGGGGGTCCGGGGATCCTCCCTCGGAAAATTTTGAAAAATTAGGAGCATTTTGGTGGGTTTTTAGACACTTTCAGATTGAAAATATGTGCAATACTCTAGTTCATCTTTACAATTAATTTTAAGTTACTAGAAAACTACAAAAGGACAAAAAAAATTTAGTTAAGAATTTTTTTAAAACGTATTTTTATAACCCCCACAAAGAGAGGGGGGTCCGGGGGTCCTCCCTCGGAAATTTTTGAAAAAAATTAGGAGTATTTTGGTGGGTTTTTAGACACTTTCAGATTGAAAATATGTGCTATACTCTAGTTCATATTTACCTTTAATTTTAAGTTACTAATTTTAAGTAGAATAAAGAACCTAAAAATTTAAGTGTTTTTTACTGTAAAACGTTTTTTAAAGTATTTTTCTTACCAACAACGTCAAAAGGGGACAAATGGGCGTCCCGAGAGAGTCCGTCGGAACAACGGACACGTCGCTAAAAAACGGGACTATCCCGTTCAAAACGGGACGTCTGATCACCTTATGCTAACTCCAACTTTATTCTATTCCAAAAACCATATTCCAAAAACAAAAACATTGGCAACAAACATCATGTATGATTAAATGCAATTATATGATACTGATTCAAAAATACGTAAAGCAAACAAATGTCGAAGACTTTCAAATAAAACAATAAGACAGAGATAAAACATATTTGCCTTGGGCAACATGAAAAACGTAGACTATACAAGACATATTGTTTCCTTAAAATCAAAATTTGTATAAAAATAGTCAAACAAAATATGCGTGTCATAGAAAACACTAAAATTGGTTTATTATTAGATAGAGCACATTGAAAAGAAGGCAGGAAATCCTAAATCCAAATTTAAAAATACACTTGTCTACGTGTTTCCTCTTTTAACTTTATTTACGACACTGCTTTCTCCCTCTCTGCCATGCGGTGCTGTTACAAACAAACTCATTACTTTGTATTAAACCCAAATATTTTATAGATACTCAGTTCATGAATTTACTTAGGTTTGAACAATAACATTTTGAACTTAACTGTTTAAAAAAAAAATCAGATCTGTTCTACATTTGACATTTTAGGGTTTTTAAGGGGGAAACTTACCCTCAAAAATAAAAAAATATTAACAACACCTGAAGATACTGAGGATGTACCTTCTATAAAAGAATTCATTAAGTAATAATCTGTAAAAGCTACTGTTAAGTAATCACTATTATTTACATCATACAACATAAAAAAGCATTATATGAATTAAAACACCTCGGCTAATAATTTAAAAAGCACAGTACTTAAATCCATTTTTAAGTTGTTTTTATAAATTAAAATAATTCTTACATTTTAACATGTAATAATTATTTCATTTTTTTACTGTTTACTTTGTTTTTGCACTGTACCTGAATTTGCACTGGCATTTCGTGGTTTGGGGAGCTATGTTAGTTGTGATGTTTTTTTTGGAATAATCCGATTTTTTTACAAGCCAGTTTCTATAATGCAATCACAATAATATTCTCAACATTTATAATTGGTTTGAGTTTTATACTCAATCAGTGACGTACACAGGATTAATTTTTTTTTGGGGGGGGGATATACAAGGGGCCTGGGGGTATGGAATAACCCCCAGTAGAGGGAAGTCTGGGGGCCCATCCCCAGAAAAAAATGAATAATAAACTCGCAATATGAGAAAATCTAGATGCATAACAACACACATTGCGCCCTGGAAATCCAAACTAATTTGAGGCTATAGACCCTCGTAAGATTTCAGGAAAGTACGACTTCCCGGGTATTTTGTTTAAATTTCCTTCACACAAAATAATAATAGGATATTATTTACTCTCGTTGGTTAACACTTGTTGTGTGCAAATGTAGAAATGGTTTTCACGACGCTCACAAACTGAATTCAAGTCAAAGTAAGACGGTACGGTGCACCGGAATTGCGCACCAAGTTGTAATCCCTAAAAGGGTTCTCCATCTATGCGCCGGAATTGCGCACTTGGCCCGGCAGGTACCTGAGTCCTCAGCGGCCGCCGTAATAGCTCTGGAATATGTGATTCATGTCACTCTTGTATGTGGCAATGACCTGGGACTTCCAAAATTTGTGCTTTGCACCCTTCCATACCACCAAGCCCCTGGCTGTATACTCTAGAAAACGGAGGGCTGTGAACTTGTAGTTATTAATTTTTACCCTTGCTTAATTAACCGAGAGATTTCTCGAAAGAGTAAGTGCGCAATACCGGTGTGTGTCCAGGGGATGTCTCTCGACCAAGTGCGCTATTCCGGTGACTACCTGAATTTTAGTGCGCAATTCCGGTGCGCCCAGACGGTAAGACCGTACTACACTTATACATAGGCTTACCAGACGTCAGGGATTTCCCCGGACAGTCCGGGTTTTAGGCTTGCGTCCGGGGAAACGTCCGGGGTTGAATTTTGTCCGGGGTTTAGTCAAACTTCGTGAAAAAGAGAGGAAAACGCCCAAAATAAATGAATTGGTAAATAGTTTTGGGCGATTTTTAAGAAAGTTTGTACAAAACAAAGGAAATTTTAAACAAAACGAAGGAATTCTATAATTTCACCAGGTATCACACTATAAGGATCTCGGCCGGCGACAGGCTAATTCGTTGCGCGACAACGGCTCAACAGCGTCTTCTACTTGGTCACAATGTCTACACATTGTTACTTAGTCAATCAGTATTCCAGAAACGATAGTTTTGCGCAAAAACGGCAACAAAGTAGCCTTTCTGCCGAGACCCTTAGAATTACACCGGACCAAACTTTACCACTCCATTTCATTTCCCTTGTCCTCCTCTCCTCTCCCCCCCCCCTTTCTCTTGGTGTCCGGGTTGGCTCTGAAAAATTATGGTAAGCCTACTTATACACTAATGACTGCAAACAAAAGAATGCAATCCGCAGATCACCATGCATCGCCGACAACGTGGCAAAGACCACTTATGGCGCTAGGGTCTAGCGCGCCGCCCGCCATATGCCAACAAACGTACGTTTACATTGACTTTTAATTAGGCTCAATAAGTAAGGGAACTTTTCTTAGGCCCCGTTGTATTATATTTATTGGCCTCCATAACTTATTCCACCATCCCACTAAACGCGGCCGAGAAGTAATCCAAGATGGCGGAAGGGCGATTAAAAATAAAATTCAATCTTAAACGCACGCTACGGGAACTGTATACTGTATAGCTCATTGATACTTTAGAATAGAATACCTAAATGTACAGGGTGTTCGGAAATTGTGGTAAAATATTTTAGTATATAGTAGAGTTAAAAATAAGAATTGTTTGCGTAAACATAGGTTATAAAATGCTTCGTTTTCCGTTTGTGTGTCTGTTTGAGTTATTTACATATTTAACTATATCTCACGAACCTCTTAACGTATAAACATCAAACTTGGTTCATGGATGACCTCTATCAAGAACGTTTTTTGTAAGCAGTTTCAAATTTCTAACTTGTAGCATTTTAAGATGGCGATTGTTTTTTGTTTCCAAAGCTAAATATCTTAAAAACCACAAATTTTAGAAAAGTTATTTAAGAGACAAAAAAGCTGAGAAATTTAATCCAATTAACGCCGATATTAAGATTATGGTAATCGGACTACTAGTATCGAAGAAACTGTTACTTCTCTGAATGAAAACGTGGATCTTTAGTACATACTGTCTGAAATTTACATGTTTTTATTCGGAAAATGTACAATGTCTCAATTATTATTCATCCGATCATTATAATCTTAGTAAAGAGATTAATTGGATTAAATTTTACACCTTTTTTGTCCCTAATAGAGTTTTTCTAAAATTTACTGTTTTTAAGATATGTATGTACCAAGTTTGAAGTTTTAGTTAAGAGATTCGTGAGATATAATTAAATATGTAAAAAATAAACACAAACAGACACACAAGACGGAAAAAAGCACCTAAGGACCTATGTTTTTATCAGCGACCACATAGTAAAAATAGACGGAGCACAAGAAACCGCGACTTGAAGCCTATATTTGCTTGTAGTCCCTATGCATGGAAAAAACAAAGTACGTAAAAAATTACAAATATGGTATCAAATTAAAGGTCTGAATCTCAGAATCACTATAGTGCCAAATATAAATGGCTTACAGGTAGTTTACATATCATTTATAATTGGTACCATAGTAATTGTGAGATTCGGACCTTTAATTTGATACCACTTTTGTGTTTTTTTAGTCGGCTATATGTTTGTAAACTACAGTTTAGGACTGACTTTGCTTTTATGCAGGCGCCGCACGGATAAACTCTCCCGCAGAAGTTATCGACCAAACTAAGGCAGCTAGTTTTTTTTTTTTTTTTCAAAAAATATGATTTAAAAAATTTAACTCTTTAGCAAAAATTTTCACAGTTTTTTATTTTACCTGACCAAAAAAATAAAAAAGTAACAGCAGACTACTTTTTCATGTCATGTTTTAAACTTGAATAAAACTTGTGACTTTAAAACATTTTTTTTAAATAGAAAAAAATTATTTTGGAAATATTATTGATACTATTGCCGTTCCAAACTAAAGGACTCTTCACATGCAAAATGTCAACCTTAAGCCTCAATGCTATAAATGGTATAAACTACGAGTTATTTGAATCATTTTTTCCACTAATAACCTGCTTACATTTAGTTGCTAGTATATATATGAATGTCTTTCTTTTTTCTTCAAAAACAAGCATTTCTTCCAACTTCGAAATAATAGTTGTCACGACCGGACAAGATGAACACACACCTTCCTTACATTCCTTGGCTTTAACCATTCCACAACATAAAACCACATTTTTTGAAAAACAGACTTTCTTCAATGTAGTCAAACTTTTTAATTCCCTCCCGAATTCCATTAAAGCCGAATCAATCGAGGCTAGGTTGAAAAGAAAGTTACGGTCTTTTTTGGTTTCCAAGGAGTATTACAGTGTTCAGGATTACCTTACTGATAATTAGGAGAGATTTGTTTTCATGTTATATGTAAGAATCATATACATACATTGAATTTTTTTATCATTTCTGTACATTTGTAAGACGTTTGTCCATGCTTGTTATGACCAAGTTTATGACAATAAAGTATTCTTGATTTTTGATTCTTGATTCTTGTCAGATTACGCGGTTTTAGGCGCCGTTTTATGTTTCTATACCAAGACAATATGGCGGCCCAAGCTTCATTTGCTGAAATGCAAGTAAGATAGCTATGCTCCGTCTATTTCTACTATGTGGTCGCTGACTAATCACGATTTGATTCTAAATTTAATATAGGCTTAGGCCTATACTGGAAATAAAATTTTTATTTTTTGGGTGCTTGCAACCACGATGGCTCTCATAACCAAAAGAAATTAATTAGAGCATACACCTGTATAAAACTAGGTTCTCTCGGATGGGTTCGTAAACTAGATAGATCGGCCAATCCAAAGTGGGCTAAAGGGGGATTTACCCCCAAAACTTTTTTTTCATTTTTCAAATAGAAAGATTTAAAGTTATGAAGTTTTTGTTTTTACCACTGAAATCAGCTAAAATATAATTTTTCCTTTTATTTATAAATGATTGCTTTAGGTCCTTTGATCACTATTGGAATCTATTTATGAATATTCGCCATTTATTTTATTTTCCTTTTTTCAACAAATAAACAGTTTTTCAATATATATGTCGTAGCCACTTGCTGTAATTGGACACTTCATGAAGTGCCCAACGCAGCCCGGGCACTTCATGAAGTGCCCAGCGCGCCTGGGCACATAGTGTAACTCGAATATTTCAATCAAAATTACAGCATGTGCCCAACGAAACTGGACACTTCATGAAGTGCCCAACGCTCATTGGGCACATGCTGTAACTATTGAGGCATATTTGGCAATTGATTTAAAATCTTTGTTAAAGTAAATCCCAATGTTTACATTAATCCTAATGTCTGTGTTAATTAATTTTGTTATGTGTGTTTAACTGTGTATATATTTTTTGTTGTTTTTGTGTAAATATTAATTGTTATTGACTTGAGTTGTTCTGCAAAGCAGTGTAAACTGAGAAACGCTCTAAAATAAAGGCATTTTTATTTATTTATTTAATTATTTAAACTAGCCAATGTTATTTTTTCCTACTAAGCCGTTTAATATTTTTCAAATCTAAAAAAAAAGTTTTAGACATATAAGCCTTTTGAATATTTAATTAGTCTACGTTGTACTTGCATAGTGAACTTTTGTTTTACAAGTTATGTTCTGACTAAAATATAAGCGGTTAACGATAACGTAGTTATTTTTCGCAACTAAATAGTAACCACTTAATCTCGAATAAAACATAAACACTAATGATTGGTTTAAAATTAAATGAAATCGAGGTTTTCAAATAGTTGTAAAATTAAACAACGTATAAAATGATAGGTGATGTGCTATGAAAAAAATATGATAATTAAAAACAGAACGTTCTCTAGCAACCCCTTACTTTTGAATACTGTACCATTCAACATACATAGGCCATCCCTTTAAACAACATCGTCATATGAATTTCCGAATATTTGACTTAATAATACAAACTTATACAGTAGTCGGTTCCGCGTTTACCATTCAGCATTGAATTCCCATAAGCCATGCATTTCAAGTGGAAATTTAAGATGTAATAACCACCTTACTAGTGGATCCGAGCGCACGGAAACGTGCGCTCGGAGCAGAGCGATAGCAGAGCGATGATTCAAATGGCGACAAATTTAAAACACAATCATGCTAACACGATCCGTCTTGAGGGTTATGTTTACACAAATTAAAAATTAACAGCAATTAAATTATCCAGCTGATCAAAATGTAAACAATTATGTTCTTCATAAGGATAACATGGGAACTTTAAAAGCCAATGGGGCAGAGCCCAAGGGACTTTTTCAAAAATGTAAGGCCAGTTTGCAAATCTACGCGACACGCTCTTTCCAATGAGCCGTCAATGATCAAAATCGGTTAAGAAATGACGGAGGACAAATTTCGTGTTGGCGTATTAATTATATAGATGTCACAAGCAGCTGAAAATCTTATACTATTAAGCTATGAAAACAAAAATACCCAAATAGGTAATAGAATTGCATAGTCCCAAAAGACCTGTGCTGAAAGGTTAATAAGGAATTGAGTATATATTAAGCTTCTGGTGTCAAATGGTATGATAAAATATTTAAAGTACATTACCATTGACTTTATCTGATGAAAAGCTGTTAAATAAACAGGACACTCAATATACATTTTTATTTTATAAACAAATAAAAAAGTTAAAGTGAAAAGGATTGGTGTAATGATGTTATGTTAATTCATTCATACTGACATAAAATAAAAAATTAAACCTAAATAGACGTTAATGCTATTGTAAAAAGAACAAACGCAATAGTAAATTTTTTTATAAATTAAATGTTTTCAATTTCGATACCAAAGAAGAAACTAAAGAATAATTTTTATTAATTTTGTCAAGACTCTTATTTATTGTACTTTCTCTAAATTTGTTTTACCTTGCTATATTTTGATTTATCATAGGTTTTATTAGGGGGACTAAGTAAGAAGTTAATCAATTGAAACATGAAACAACAGGTTAATGTTAATGTTTATGTGTTATGTCACATATAAATGTGTCACGTAAAATGTTTCATGTTTTTTATTTTATTAAGGCATAGCATTTAAATTTAATGAATTGTCTGGTTTAGTTTTCTTAATAATTATTAATGTTATTCAGAACATTAATAATTAAGTATCAATTTAACACTATCAATTTTAAAATCGTATGTTGTTTCAATAATGATGATAATAATAATAATAATATAAATAATTATGTGTAGCCAAAATAACTCAGAAAACATAAACGAAACCATTATGAAAAATACACGGAATAATTGTCTGAGTGGAAGACAAACTTATTTTTAACGTTTTCATTCTTTAAAGAATTACCTTTTAGAATTCTTTAAAGAGTTACCTATTTTGCACAATCAAAAATAATGCAACGATTACTACAAACCCCAACATAAAACAGCAGTTTTACGCGTTTACATCAAGTTCCCAGCATCTGAGCTGGGCACATAGTGTAAAAGAAATAATTACAGCAAGTGCCCAACGAGCGTCGGGCACTTCATGAAGTGCCCAGTTTTGTTGGTCACATACTGTAATTTTTAATGAAACCGTTCAGTTACACTATGTGCCCAGGCGAGCTGGGCACTTCATGAAGTGCCCAGTTAGCGCTGGACACTTCATGAAGTGCCCAATTACAGCAGCATGTGGCTACGACATATATATCTATGTTAAGTGTATGGTATAGGCCCCTGGCTTGTTATTACTTATTAATGAATTATAATTAATAAAACCTTGATCAACAGACAAGCAATTAGATCATTTATTTTATTCCCGTAAATATTAAAACATATTTATACAAGCCCTGTAGGAGTGTGGATTGCGCTCTTACGCATTATATATTGAACCAATATTTGCGGAGACTTTTTGTGAAATTGTAAGTAAAATATGATTTTAACAGATGAATACGTTACGTTTTCTTCTGTGTTTGGTGTATTGGAGTAGTCGTCACTACACTTCAGTTTTGCATTGTAAACTCGCTGAGTAACGCAGGTTTGCTAGGACGGTGGTATTGTAGGTATAGATCATGGTATAGATCCAGCAATCAGCGTCCATACTCAACAAACAGTAACGAGTCTACATTTGTTTATCTGAACATTGTTTGGCAAGCGCTGTTCACCCGTTGGCCGCGATGGGGAAGTGATGCATCGGTCAACAGATTATTGTGTTAATTCTTGTCCTCAAGATTCGACGTCCATGGTTCAAGATATAATGCGTCAAGTGTAACAAGTACTTCACCACAAAGAATCGATGAGGGAAACGAGTAAAAAAAAACAATTGTCCCATCGATTTTTTTAATTTTAACTCGAATATCGCATGGATACGGCGAGGTCGCGGCTTGAGGAGTGTTGCAAGCCCGTCCACAGAAATGATTGACTTAAACAATTATTTTATCGATTCATTAAAAAATCGATTCCTTTTGACTGGAATATCGCGTGGGTCGGCGGACTGAGGTGAGCCGGGGTTCCGCGGGACGTCGCGGCCGTCACGCCACTCTAGCCACGGCTGACGCTAACGCTGCTTTTTGTCTCCTGTTCCCTTGTAGAGCGAATGGAAACACAAAAACTGTAAAAATTATCCCCGCGTTTTGAAGAACAAATAGAAATCAAGAATAATACATACCCTTTTCCCTTTGTGCTCGGGTGGGATTGTTTAGTTTAATTTCGTGTAGTAGCATAAAAAGATGTACATATTTGAAATTTATAGAAAATTCCACGCAAGCTTTCAGTTTTCGCAGGTTGAAATGCCAAAAATGATAGACATTTTTATAAGTAACAACAAAAAATCTCATTCAATTATGTCGTAACGTAACCCTAATAACAATATTCATTTTTGTAAAGCAAATTAAATGTCGTATCATTTTGAATCTTGACTATTGGCATTGTTTATTTTAATTTCGAGTACTGTAGTAGCGAAACAAATTAATTTGATAATTTTTCAGAAAATTTCACGTAAGCTTACAGTCTTCGGATGTTAAAATGACAAAAATGATCCTAATTTAAATTATTAAAAACAGAAAACTTGAAATTTACCCGTTATTTATGACGTAATAACGGTATTCAATGTTGTAAAGCGAATTCAATTTCGGATCATTTTGATACTAAGCTTTGAAAAATGTTAAATAGCCGAAATTTTGAAATGACAAAAAGTAGAAACTTGATCTTTCATCCTAAAGTCGGCCAGATTAGTCCAGTTTTGCATTAAGTTTTAAGTTATTAATTCAAGCGATTTAAAAGTTGGAAAAACATCTTTAATAAGTTATAATGTTTAAAATTGTTAACAAGTAAATATGCACATCTTTACAAACCGATACATGAAATCTGAGCATTTTACATTCAATGTATGTGAACTTTTTTTATAATTTTCTTAGTGGAATGAATTCCTCAGCCTAGCCTAGCGTTTGTGTTTTAAAACCTTGTATAATGCTTGATTAATCAATAAAGTTATGGGAGACAAAGGTGAAAATCTGCTAATTTAACTGAGACAGAATAAATTATTTTTTAATCGAAATTCCTTTAACCTCTAAGGAACTATATTTGTCAGATATTAATTTAATTTCAAGCAAAGATGTGTGTGTGTGTGTGTGTGTGTGTGTGTGTGTGTGTGTGTGTGTGTTTTGCTCTCGGGGAGTCAATGTGGCTCTTCAGCAAAAATGTATAAAAACTGTTTATAGACTTGTTTCCAAATTGTACTTCTTGTACGTATGGAACTCAAACTTCGGTATTACATTATTATTGATCATTATTATTATTTTCATCGTGAACAAGTGGTAAAATAACAAATACTACTTAGTCTTATACGAGTATTTTCAATAGGCGTAGATAACTAAACCAATATAACAATTTTTAGATTTGAAAAATATTTGAAAGGTTTAATACCAAACGTTAATATAATATCGGCTACTTCAACACAAACATTAGGAATCAACATAAACATTGGGATATACTTTAACAATGAATTTATAGCGACTGCCCAACATGCCTCGATAGTTACAGCATGTGTCCAATGAGCGTTGGGCACTTCATGAAGTGTCCAGTTTCGTTGGGCAGATGCTGTAATTTTAAGTAAAATAATCTAGTTACACTATGTACCCTAGCGCGCTGGGCAATTCATGAAGTGTCCAATGACAGCAAGTGACTACGACATATATATTAGTAGCCTTTAATGTAAAAATGTTGTTAATTAAATGTTTTAACTGAAACTTTTTTATTTCTTAAGTTATTTTATATTTTACGGAGCATGATTAAATGTTTATTGATTATTACAAAAAATGTATTTTTAATGTAGGCTAGTTTAGATCTATATTTTTATTGACAATATACCCCGTGGTATTGTGTGTAAATATGACTCGTAAATTAATGTGATTGAACAAAAAGCTAATAAATATCTTATGTCATACGCCTTATCTTAGTAATTTTTAACCAAACAACAAATTATTATAGCTTAACCACAGCTGATTTTAAACAAGCCAAAGTGATAATACAGTTTTACAATCACTTTGCTAGTCCAAAGCCTGCGGATAAAGGGTAATGGAAATCAGATTTTTGTTTCGCTTCAGTAAATGTGGAATTCCAAGACTTTCGCTTCAGTTGATGTGGAATTCCAGTTTATGGTATACTTACCCGCGAGAGAATTATTGGACTCTGCCTTAATTTAACAGATTTCCTTTACTTAGGCCTGCAGAGAGACACCCCAGCTCGCTTTAACTGCGCTACTTTTGCTAAAGTCATCAAATCTGTACTTCTATCGGTTGACGGAATTTGTGTGGTTTTGGATTACCTCCTGACCCTCCCCAGAATTTGTGTCGTTATGACCGCATTCTTTAGGGGCGTGGTTTTGGTCGGGCGTCGTTTTAGCCGGATACCATTTTTTAAACAGTGTTAAATTTTGACACTGAACCACACAGTACGACTGGTTAGCGTGTGAATATCTGACACTTTTTGATACAGTTTGAGCTTAGCCAATTGGTAAGTGTAAAGAAGATACCAGTAGAAGTATTTTCGCCCGAAGAACCAACCTTAAATTCGAATAGATCACCCAATATCAGCCATTCAAGATGGCTGCCATTACTTCCATAAATTGCTCTTTAACTCCGGTAATATTATCCCGATCTTGATATTTTTTGTTAGAAAGATAATTTTAAAATAAAAACTTTTTATTCGCCATTTTTTTCTAAAGTTAATAGTTTTTATAATAATATTTTTGAAAAATCAAAATTTTCTTTTAAATTCCACGAGAAAGTCTAATTCCTCAGTAAAAAGCGTTTTGAGGGCTTAACAACAGGCTATAGCTAAATTTTGTATGTTCTCTAGGTTAAAAACTTATTCACATAGAAAATCTATTCCAATTGGTCAACTAATATCAAAATAATTGCCTCAAAAAGATATAGTACAGGCCGTTTGACTAAAGAACCGAGAAAAATCTATAACATTTGTATAATTCTATGTTTTCCTCCATTTCGAATGGCCGCCCCATGTTAAGCATAGGGCAAAAGAACGGGCTCTGACTTTTTTCGTAGTAAATACTTTATCCGTCGGTAGAAATGAATAAAAATTCATGAAAATATTCAACATAAACATTTTAACGATATAGAATTAAAAAATCTTAAAAAAATAATCGCTAAACAGCATTTATACTTGTTTTAAAATGACTTTTAGTGGTAAAATTCAGCTCTGCTGCTAGCGCTCCCCTTGGAATTCGGCGCAAGTGTGGCTGGTGCTAACTACACGTATTTGAAGGAGCTACGCCGAATTCCTTCCATGAAAAAATAACATGATAGTAATGAAAATAATGTTTAAAATCTTACAATGTTCAATTTAATATCGTAAAGATAAAACGAAAAAAGATCTCAAATAAAAATTATTTTCAGTAGTTTAATTGAAGATATTTGGTACAGAATATGCGTAGTCAGTGCTAGGCTCGCTTGCGCCAAATTCCAAATGAGGGCGCTGGCAGCAGCGACCGAATAGTATAATTATTTGTACTATGAGGTCGCTGGCTAGCAACAAGGCTCAATTTTACCACTAAAAACTGTGTTGTGTCACAGAGAAGAAATAAGCAGAGGTCGCATTCATATGGCAGTAGTGTTTCGAGTAACTGCCTAACACCAGGAAGTACAGTAAAACGATAGGGAGACAATAGACTTCCGGGCGCCCCCCTACCCTCCGCGCCCACTTTACGGCACTGCTCGACACATATTTAGCGCAACATTAGATGTGACCTCTGTCTTATTTCTTCTCTGTGGTTGTGTTCATTTCCCCACAGTGGAGGCAAGCAGCAGAGTTTAATTTTACCAATAAAATCATTTTTAAAAAGTATGTTGTTTAGCGATTATTTATGTAAGATTGTAATATGTTATTTCATTAAAATTTTTATGTCAAATATTTTCATGAACTTTTATTTATTTCTACTGACGGATAAAATATCTATTACGAAAAATGCCAGAGCCCGTTCTTTAGCCCTATGCTTAACTGTTAAGCATAGGGCAAAAGAACGGGCCCATGTTACATGGGGCGGCCAAAAATTTCTTTTGGCCCTTCAAAACGGATGAGAACATAGATATATACAAATGTGATACGATTTTTCTCGGTTCTTTAGTTATTTTTCTTCGTTTTTATTTAGGATTCACCTCAATGCTAGATTTTTTACTTCATAAAATACCGAAGAGACTAGGCAAACTCAGAAAACGGCCAGTGCGTATATCTTTTTAAGGCCATTATTTTGATAATAGTGGACCAATTGAATAAAATTTCTGTGTGTATAAGTTTTTAACCTCGAGAACATACAAAATTCAGATATAGCCTTGTTAAGCCCCTCAAAACGCATTTTATTCAGGTATTAGACTTCCTCATAGAATTAAACGGGAAATTTAGTTTTTCAAATATATAATGAAAACTATTAACGTTAGAAAAAATGATAAATACAAAAAATATTTAAAAATTATCTTTAGAAAGCCTTTTACAAGATCGGAATAATATTACTGGAATTATGGAGCAATTTATGAATGTAATGGAAACCATCTTTAATCGGTGATACGGGGGTTTTCTCCACGAATTCAAGGTTGGTTCTTCGGACAAAAATACTCCTACTGGTATCTTCTTAACACTTACCAAGTGGCTAAGCTGTATCAAAGAGTGCAAGGTTTTGATGAACATTTACGCTGACTTACTAACAACGTGGCTAGCAATCACGGAACAAGTCGGGTAAAACAATCTGGCTAAGTCAAGCAATAAGAAACGGAAGGAATCGAGCGATTCGGTCTATAGGGCCGAAGGGAGGGGGAGAAGGGTAAAAGTGCAATGACACCGGAGCGGCGACAGGGCCGAGGTCTCGCAGAGAAAGACGGGAAGAGGCGAACACCGTAATGACAAAAACTGTCGGAGATGACAAGTACGAAAAGGAAAGGAAGACAGAGGACAGTGAGAAAGTTATTACGATGTACAGCCACGACTGTAAAGAAAAGAGGGGGAGGGGGGAGAGGAGCGGAAGATGGAAAGGAGCGATGATGATTCACCGGCCCAAGGTGAAACCGGAGTCTAAAAGCGCGCTTGCGCCGGTTCGGCGTCCGCGCAGTGCAGTGCTGTGGCCGGCCGAGGAGCGATTGAAACGTTGGCGACGCTATAAACAATGACAGAGTGGCTCGGAAGGAACTGAATTCCCGTGCTCCAACAAGCCACAGTGCTATGTCTGGACGAGTGTGCTTTCGACTGTTTTGCAAAGAGAACGTTTCATGTTTGGGTTTACTTTTTTAAGAACAACCTAATCGGTAATGAATCGAATTGTTACAGCCGGCTATTGAATGTCGCAAATGTCGTCGCTACCAAAACCACTTCAAACGAAAACTACATTCGAACTAAAGTAGGGCCTACTTACAATATATAAAAACAATTGTAAAATATTATATTTATTTTACATTATGATTTCGATGCTAACACTTTTTGTATCCTCCTCCCTCTCGAGGGCATAGCCAACAGCGGCGGGTTGTTACAAGAATGATCGAAAACGAGTTACAAGTCAATAATTCACTGCCGATTATTCTTGTTCAGCTTACAGTCATGTTGATCTTTAAATCCGGAGACAATAAAATAGTTGATTTAAAGAGAATCTGGTTCAGCATAGCGATTTTTCCCACAAGTGAATTCCAAATCATAAGCAAAAGTGTCGTTTTAACGATTACGAAGTTGTTCGTGAAGTATTTTAGCACCGGAATATGAAACTGCGTTCAGACTGAACTACCGTGGTGCACCTACAGTTTTATATGGGTTGGTTGAATTAACACAATGGCTTTGCAATTCGAAGCGGAATCCGTTTCAGGTTAACTGTAATTCGAAGAGCTTCTCACGCAATGCGGAATGAGCGCTGCGGCGAGGACGCACAAAATACTGCCTCGTTTGCTTGAATTAACCACTCGCTCAATGTACCCACAAACCTACCCTGTCTATCTCAGTCACAGACGATAAAAAAACACATTGCATGTGAGTATCTAAAGCGAAAATACCCTATTTAAAAGCTATTTGAACCGTTTACTAATTGTCATATTAACTGTGACTTATTTCGATCGCACATCAGAAATATTATTCCATCTTAGTTGGCTGGTTAAAAATAAATCGGGCTTGGGAAACATTTCTGCGCGAACTTATTGCATCAAAATAAGCAGAATCTCCAGAAAATGAGAAGAAAGTTGTTGTATATTTCTTGATTTAGAAAACCTCTAATCGTTTATTTCGATTTTCCTTGTAATCGTTCTTGTTGGAACTTCTCATGTCACGAAGACAAGTATGATATTTCATTATTGGGGCCTAAAGTCTAAAGTGACACAGAGCAAAACAATCATAATTTATAAATAAGTTAAAATGCGATTCGTCCCGCAAATTCCACACGGTCAGGATTTAATTTGTGTACTTTATCTGGAGTCTTCATGGTTGGAATAAATCAACAAAAAATATATTGAGATAGTGCAACGAGCAGATAATGAAACAACGATGAACTTACAACAAATTAGAGGAGCGTGAGGTATGGTCGTCTGCCGACTTCCAACCAGAAGCACACTGTACTAGTAAAAAAAAATTAACGCGGCAAACAAAAGCTGTCGATTTTGCAAATTTTCCCTGGATAGGTGCCGAATTTGTGAGATTCAGTATGCTAATGCTTATGAACTGGGTAGCACATAGGTGATGTGTCCACTTTGGATAGGGAGTAACATTATTAAATCTACTATACTACACGTTTGAAAGTTCTATTTTACTTTTAAATTAACATCTAGTTTTACTGCGAAATTATTTATTTTAACTCGTAATTGGGAGCTCCCAGTATGTTTAATGTAGCTAAGGAAGTTTCTTCACCATTTTATTTTAGCTCACTCTTATTCATAACCTATAATTTGCAGTTTACCTTTTATCACTTGTAAACCTACACCAGGTCAATATATTTTCATTTAATTGTAGAATGACCTCTTTATTATTTATAAACAAATACATGTTGATGCACCAGTAGGTTTATTTCACTTTACCTTTTGACACCAAGGTTTTGTGTGATAGGTTTCCAATTCCAACACTTACCTCTGTACAGTACTTACGTCTACAATATCACTGTGTGACGTTTAATCTTTTAAAGCTGTTTATCTTTCATCCCAAATTGAAGGATTCCGTAAAACACTATTTTATTCGCGATTATGTATCCATATTCACAATTTCACTAGTAAACTGAGCAGAAGTTGCAAAACTGCATTCTATGAGAGAGAAAAATAGACCAAAACGGAACCTGATTCTGAAAGCAGAATGAACAATACAATCCGGTCAGTAGGCGCAGGCGCCTGCGCGCAAGCTCGGCTTCCGGCGGCCACTACGGCCACTTCCGTTAAAATACAAGTTGCATTCCTGTTGCCAAAAATCTGAATCTGACTCAGAATCGGAATCGGCGTGCACTCAGGACGTACAAACGAACGGTTTAATCATTCTATGTAATTAGTAGTCGTTTATTTATTATGTGTGATGAATAAATCACTACGCAACAGATTTGCAAAAAATGGGGGAGTTTTAAAAGCGTTTAATCACTGATCTAGGTTACAATGGAATTTTGTCCTTATACCAAAATATAAGATACTTTGCAGAAACAGTATGGTTTAACTGCTGCTTCTCCTGTTCTTATTTAATTTAAATTTATTATTTATGTTTAGGAAAAGGCTCAATACAAGCCCTCTCAGCTTCTTATAAGCCCCCTCCCCCACCCTAGGTAAACCCTAGACTGAATTACATATAACATCATAAGTTGGTGGACTTGGACAGTGAGGATAGTTGTTTAGCCGTCCTTTAGGGTCCTTCCCATAGCCGTCATTGAGTCCCATTTTCATGGCATTCGGGGAAAATCAAAAAGGGGACTCGGATGGAGCTGTTATTATTATCATGGAAGGGGACTCAGATAATTATGCCTACTGTACTTTAAACGATATTCTTCTTCTCCTGTTTCTTGTTTCAGTCGAATTCATCTACTTTGAATAAGGTTAGCCCACAGAAAATACTGATTTGCATTTATGTTGTGAAGCTTTTATGCAATTTAATAGAGAATAAATATTAAAACACTATTAATCAGGTTGTTTTCATGACCAATATTGTATTGAATTATTTTTTAAGTTAGTAGAATAGTTGCTATACATTAAGGAATATTGCCTTCTAGAAAATATTACTAAGCTACTTTGAAGATAACTGTTATGTGTTTTTATGAATCTGTAAAAAAATATTAACACAAATAATCAATATGAAATGTATCTGTCTTGTAAAAGCACATAAAATTATTCTTCAAAATCGGACAATATTGTCGAAACACTCGTAAAGCAATCGTCAAAACAGTCAAAACAGTAAGCGCCGCTGCTCCGGGAAAACATATTTGATTAATACAGGCAGGTAAAATGTCCATATTCCAAAACAAGGAAAAAGAAAATCACCTGAAATACAAACACAGAAAAGCATTCATGATTTTATATAGAAAAAATAATTTCAACATAGTTTTACTCGCATTGACACAATACTTTTACTTGTTTACCTATAATAAAAACCGTCTATATTTGAATTTGAAAAGGTAATAAAATTCTATTGTTTACGAAAATTACAAAATGCAACCTGCACAGATTACGTACCAACAAACATGTATTATTTATAATTAACAGATAGATGTACATTATGACAACTTGTTTATGTTTTAAAATATGTATACGCTCTCCAAAAATTGGCTTATCATCACGACTTTCAGTGATACGTAAATCGATCGTATATGAATCAGTAACTAAAGTTGAAGCTTATATACAGAAGCCACCAATTCAGTGTCCCAAAAACCCAGCTGTTTCCATGGCAACAACCAAATCACAACTGAGCTCCTTCACTTGGTCTGGGGACAACCAAACCGCGCCGGCACTTTGGGTACTTTTGGAAGCATCGAACCGCGCCGGTCATTAAAGAGGATTAGTAAGGGTTGCCTCGCCACCCGTTCAGGTAGTCGCTACGGGACTGGGGAAAAGGGAATTATTTTTTTCCCTGCTTCCTGTCTGTGACTGCTTATAAGTTATAACTGCCGCCAATATCAAGAATTACTGGTTGATAAACTACCACTGGTATGATTGTATCGGGGGGAAGTTAGAGGTGTCATGCTCAAAGTAATTACAGTGGAGTCCCGATAATCCGAAATAACTGGCACCGGACCTATTTCGGATTAGCGAATATTTCAGATTGAGCGGAATTATTAATGAAATAAAAATAATTGCTAAACACATCGTTTCATTATATTTTGCTGTTTACCCCCGGTCAGCAAATACCGCTAATAAATTTTACGCCCTTTTTTACTTTTCAAATATATTCCCAGAGTTGCTTCCGTTGTTTTCCTGCATTGATAAAAACTCGTGATCGTTTCTGCAAACTTACTTCTGCCGCTGCCGCGCCGAATACCCGCGAACGGTATACACGCGCGATAAAATTAAACAACCATTCGCTTATTTTACAAAATTGATCTTGCGATCGGTAAAATCGCTTTAGCGACTTTCATGGTCCTTTAATTTTTTGCAGAGTTATTCCTACCGTTATTTGCGATCCATACGTTTCGTCTATTCACCCGCGGTCGGTAAACACGTGCCGTCGTCGTTCGCGAAATTTCTCCCGCTGTTTACGCGAAATCGAATTTAAGACAATTCACGTTCTTTGAAAACTTTGAAGAATTCTTTACGTAATAATAGGGGAAAAATCCCTCCCAATACCGTTTCGGACTATGCGGAATTTCGGATTACCGAGTTTCGGATCATCGGCGGGACTCTATACATTACTGGTACTGTAACATATAACTTTTCGGCTGTTAATACCATTTTCCCATCAAAAGAACCTCTGTTTGATTTTTATGTTTCATGCCCGTATTAGCCTATATTAATGTTTATTTTATATTATTTTAATGCATAATACAGGGTGTTTTTTTTTAACGCAAACCATTTTTAAGATCGAATAATGCACACGTAAATAAGAAATGAGGATTTTTTGTTGATCTCTACATTTTACAACTATTATTTAAGTTTGATCACATTTAGTTTACAATATGTGTCCAAACAATCCGCCATTGGCATTTGTATAAAGTTGTGCTCTCTCCATCAAATCCCCGAACACGTGTTGCAAGGTACCTCTTTGTATTTCTTGCAAATAAATTTGTTATGTTTATTTTGAGGTGGTGAATATCCGGTGAATTGTTTTCGTAGGCCTTACTTTTTATGTATCCCAAAAGAGAATAACATAGTGGGGTCAAATCCGGGGATCTTGGGGAGATATAATCCTTCTCTCATAAAATAATGTTTTGGGTTACGTTTAAAAAAACACCCTGTATAAATACTGTGTATATGGATGTATACACAGTACATCCATATACACATCCACACACACAGTACAGTCTAGTACAGTCTGTGTGAATATAAATCCATATACACAGTATTTATACAGGGTGTTTTTTTTAAACGTAACCCAAAACAAAATATTATTTTGTAAGTACTTGAGCCTCTATTTGGTATTTCAGTGTCTAGGTATTTGAGTGTCTGTGGATGTTGGCTATATTTTTTAAGAAGATTTTTAAACATTCTCATATGCTGTTATTATGTATTCAGATAATTGAAAGTATATTTACTATTTTTTCAATTTCCACTGACTCTTTTATAGCTCCTTGACGTTGATCGTCAGTGCATCTAGAAATAAATCACTGGAATTTCTTCAAAACATTGTTTATGTTTGGTTCTCTTTTGTTCAGTTAAATTATTTTACAATTATTGCTTAAATGTTCAGTTTTTAGTGAATTACAATTCATTCAATTCATCTATAAGTTTAATTCTGTAAGTATATTCAACTGGAATGCCACTTACAGTCTACAGTAATTAAAAGACGTATAAGTATCGAAGCGACATTATGCTTATGTCCTTAAATAATGGCAACGATTAATAAATAAGTTCCAAAGTTTAAACAAATATCTATAAGCCCAACGAAGTTGTGGTTTATAAGATACAAACCTAACAACAAGGAATTATAATTGGTAAACACTGTTCTTCTTTGGTACATGGAGTGAAAATATTAATCATATATATTTCAACTGCTTGTGATATTGGTACAGAAACAATTATTGTGACTTGACAGGAAATTAGGCAGTCGACGGCAGTAGAGGACTGCAGCTACTCACTGTCAGGACGCAGGGAGAAATATAATTCTCTTTTACCCCAGTCCCGTAGCGACTACCTGGCCGGGTGGCGAGGCGACCCTTCCTAATCCTCCTTAATGACCGGCGCGGTTCGATGCTTTCAAAAGTACCCGAAATTCTGGCGCGGTTCGAGTACGCCCCTTGGTCTTCATTTATCACAGGCTTCTTTACAAAATACATCCCTTTAAGCACTCTGTATGCATCATTTAAGTTGATTAGGGGTCACTATGGGAGCAAAGAAAAGGAAATTAAAGGCTCGTTAAAAATACATAAATTGAGATGTTGTATAAATATATCAACTAAAACAGACAGTCTTACGATGAAGTATTATTTATTTAGGTAACTCTCTATAGAAGGCTTGTGTACAATTATGAGCTCAAGAAAAAGACGGGGTCATTATTCCGGTTAGAGGAGATGTTTCGTGAAGGCATGCAGCGTTTAGTGTTTCCAGTCCAGGAGCTGAGGGGGGTTGAGCATGCAGGAAAGGGTGACGCAATTTTTTTTTTTACTCTCGTAACATGGACCGAGGTGATGAAAATTACGAATGTCGCCTATTTCCAAGGTGGTCGAGAACGTGGGGGAGGGAGTCAAACTTGGCGGGGGACGCCATGAGTTCAGCCGCAGATATCTCGAAAACGGAAAAAGATTATCGGTCAAAACATCATTTTAAACACAAAAATATTGCCAACAATAATGGTTATAAGGTCCGGGGTCATATCTAGAAAAATAGAAGAGCTTTAAAATAAAATACAAAAAAATGAGGTATTTAGGTCGGTTTTTTAACGAAAGCAGGATTCATTTGTGAATATCGCGAACGAGTGTGACGCAATATTTTTGTCGTTCAGTGGAATATGGACCGAGTTGACCAAAATTACGAATGTCGCCTATTTCCCAGGTGGTTGACAACGTGGGAGGAGGGGGTCAAACATGGTGGAAAGCGGTATGCGTCAAAATGGCTACATCTCGTTTACGGTATGAGTTAGAAAATCGGTAAAAACGTCATATTAATCATAACAATATTTCTAACAATAATGATTGTCGTATCTTGAAAATAACAAAGTTGTTAAACAATATAATTTTTTGAAATCTCTATATTTTTTGACAAAAATAAATAATTTGTGCATTAATATTACTGTTGTGTATAGAGAAGGCACCATCACCTTTTATCACCCACCACTTTCATTTTTATATATATACTATGTTATTTTCACATAGTATTTTCAATGCATAATCTTTCCTTATTTCTTTAACCTAATTTTTTCCATATAATAATTTCTATTCCTTTTCTATTTTTTGATCATATGTTTCAATTTAAATTTATAATTGTTTTTATATTTGCCAGACTTTTCCATTATTAACACTGTTTTCATATAGAATAATCATGTAGATTTTGTTCTTTTGTTAAATTATTTTAAAAGGACTAAAAGTGGAATCAGCAAGAAATGTAAAACAAATCAAGAAAGAAAATTGTGAGAACTTGTGAACATTTAAAAATAATGCCTGAAAAATGATATGTGGTATTGTACAAATATTAATTTAATTTTTCTGTTAATATATGTTCAATTGTTTACTGATTAAAATGATTCTTAATTACAAAAAAAGGTCCTCCAATTAATTAAATACCCCATTTTTTCTTGGTCCTAACCGTGGCCGGATAGATCAAAGCTCTTTGGAACCTACAGTTCATTTTTTCTGAATTAATTTCCTCTTTTTTATCCCTTTTTATCAATTTTCCCCATGTTATTTCCTTTATTTTATCAATATTTCTCCTGTGTCTGTGCCTCTCTGTATGTACATAACCGCATAATATTATTAGATCTAAATACAAATACTTGATCTAATCTCTCCACTATGGTACCTCCTAGAAATGAATTCAAGGTCGAGACGTACCAACGTCTCATTGCAATAGCAAAAACACGTCTATTAAATATAAAGGCAATCGTAGATAATTTAGTTACCCAAACCGATCCTTTATCTGTTGTACAATTAAAAAGCTTGAACACATACAAATCAGAGGTGCAGAGAAAAAAGGATGACTTTGAACTAAATGTTCAAAGGTTATTAAATGTTTGGGACGAGGAGGTTTTGTCACTAGAACCTTTGTCCACTGACCAAGAGGAGATTAATGAATTATATGTTCACATTTATAGCCATATCGAGTCCTTGATCTATATTAATGAACCACAAGGTAACAGTGATAACAGCAGTGTAAACAATGTGTCTACTACATCTAATATTAATTCAAATGTCAGGTTACCTAAGTTTGAACTTCCCAAGTTTTCTGGTGACTTGTCTACGTGGACATCCTTCATCAATCTTTATGATACCACAATACATAATAACGATTCCCTTTCGGAAGTTATGAAGTTTCAATATCTTTTAAGTACATTGGAAAAGGAACCGCTCAATTTGATTCGTAGTCTTAACTTAACCGCACCCAACTATATGATTGCTTACAACTTGCTCATGGACAGGTACCATAATGATCGTAGACTTCAATTAATACATCTCAACAATTTGTTAGATCTGCCTAACATTTCTAGTTCAAATATACCTAGTGTTCGACAATTCCTTAATTCGTTTAACGAAAACACGCAAGCTCTAATTGCTCTTCAATGTGATATCTCCCAATCGGATCCTTTGATGGTAGCAACTCTACTAAGGAAAATGGACGTGAAACTTCGCACCCGATTAGAATCTTTTCGTTCAACTTCATCGTTAACCAAGCATACCCTACCTACCACCAAACAAATCATTGATTTCTTAAGGCTAAACATCCCAGAAAAAGTTGTGTTTCTGGCCCGATAGATAGCAGCACCTCTGTGGCAAATTTGTATTAAAGATAATATGCAAAGTTATTGACCGATTTTTGTTTTGTAAGTTTTGTTGTATATAACATGAACAAGAAATGTACGCTATATGGGTAAAAAAAATTTTAGTTATTTAATAAAAATATTTTAGAGAAGAATACGATTACTATCATCATTTTTCTAAATCGCAGGTAGTCATTTTGTAAACAAAAATTTTAAAATAATTTTGACGTTTTCAGATTTGAAATCGGTCAAATGGTCGCATCGGAATCGTTTTTTAAAGATATTACCATTATTTCTCTCACGCCCGCGCCGCCCCCCCCCCCCAGCGCACCGCCATACCACCCGGCCGCTCTGACGCGCGGCGCTGCTATTTAGTATCGTTCGTCATAGTGATGGGACAAACGACTGATTTTAACCATCCGATGGTTCATCCGATGGTTTTTCTTTCATCCGATAGTTTTCAGATGGATGATTCATCCGATGTTTTTCCTGTGTATTGGGGTGGGGAGCGGATTGGCTCGCGCTGTGTGCGGAGATGGGAGGAACTATCCGACTAGTGGATGATGGATGAAAAAACCATCTGTTCGCGAGCCTGATTCAGATGGATAGTTTTCATGGGTTTTGTGGCGTATCCATCCGGATAAAAATATATACTGTCGAGCCGCTGAACAGATGGTTCACCTGCAAATGGATAAATGAATAATTTTTTAACCTTAAACATTTTGTATTTAGGTTGAAGTATTTAAATAAGGTAAAAGATTAACCTATTGGTGCTAACATAGGTTGTTTTATCTTTGGCGCAAATACTCGGCAATTAACAGAACAGTTTCAGTAATTAAATAACTGACTCGTAGTTTTCAAACGAATGAAAATAAGGGACGAATTGTTTCAAAATTGAATGAAAACATAGACGGATGGTTTTGAGGTAGATGGATAATAATGCCGTTCAGTTGATTCGCTTGCGAACTAATGGATGATTCATCCGGATGAAAATTGAAGTAACCATCTGATAAATCGGTTGGAGCGCAACAACTGGATGAATCGTTTGTTTCTATCGGATAGTTCCCATCACTAGTTCGTCAACTCAGTAGTCGCATTCGCACTCTGGCCGGGCACACTAGACCAGACTCTTGTAATTAATCCTCTGATTACAAGGAAGATGATTTATGAAATTATCTAGGGGTTCATTGTTCAATATTAATATTACCACAAACAAAATTACCATTATTTTTGTTGCTTTAAAACACCATGTTAAATTAAATGATTAATTAGTTAAGTCACTTGTTTAAAATAAAAGTTACCTTTCAGTACATGAAAATGATAAATAAATAAACAATAATTACTGCAAAAGACCTTCATTTACTTAATGCACAAAATGCACAGTATAAAAATATACAGGAAACATGTTTACAAATGTTACTTGACTTAGGCTATTTGCCCCTTGATGTTTTCAGCTCGAATTCGAAAAGTCGACAGGTGGGGGGAGAGCCCAATGAGTCACCCGGCCCTGCATCCGTTTCGTGTTTCCCGCGCGCTCATATTCCATTTATTAAAAATATATATAAAACATGATACCGATTTAACCAATAGACCGATATTTAGTGTGTAAAATTAATTAAAAATTATTGTCTACAAAATGACTACCTGCAAATGTTTACAAGGATATATGTTACGTGGCTTAGGCTGTTTGCCCATTGATGTTTCGCCATTGAAAGTCAATTCTGCATGTGGAATTTGAGGAATTGGAACAGGGTGGTGGCACTATTTCTCTCCATACACAACTATTTCTAGGTAATGCATTTATAAATCTGCCCTATTATTTTACCGGTTACAATTGCAACAGTTTATTTTCCCTATTCTTAAGGTATGCAACACTGTTTTGGTTACAAAGTACATATTAGGTTTAGGAATTATCGTAGAATTAACAACAGCTGTTGATGCTTAGCTAAAAAAAGAAACAACAGCAGACGTGTTGAAATCCCAGTGTTTTTAAATGGCAGATATTTTTCGTTATTTATCATTTTCTAGTGGATTTTGACATAATCTGCTGTTTTTACCGACCCCTGAAGCTAAGTCCTTTAATTTGAACCCTCCCCCATCATCCTACGACCTGCCAAACTTTCAAAATTTTTATTAAAAAATTGATTATAGAATTATTAATATAGATAGATAGATTGTCCAAGCATAAGCATACAAGCAAACATTGGTCGTACACAAGAGTATAAGATTATAGGTTAACTTTCAATCTAATCTACACGTAATATGTTTATTCCAAATTGAAACTAGCAACTGTAACGTGGTTGAAAGCCTAATTCATAGTCAATGGAAGTTGTATTTCAATTAGCTTGAAACAGCTGTTATTGCTTCTGCTCTTTAAAACTGCGTGAACCAACTATCATTCAGTGAAGCTAACTAATCTGCTTCGATTATTGAAGCAGAACATCGTCCATTTGATTTTAAAGAACTCCGTTGTCTTTATTCCGAAATGGTTGTATATGTATAAATACAGGTAGGTTTTCTACCTGTTGTTTTTGACAGAGATTATTTGGTTTTGTTGGTGAATCAGTCGGACTAGAAGCACACAAAATCATGACGTGTTTGTTATTTTCTATTATTGTCATCATTTTAGAGGCAATTTAACAATTTATATGAAATACGAACTTGAAATATAGAACATAGTCAAATAAAACTACCCTATAGCCTTTTAAAGAGCAACACAGTTCTTCCGTACTTTTAAAAGTAGTTTTTAACACATTTATTTATACATTTAAGCAAAGATAAACATATATTTTTCATATTTAGCATAAGAAATTTCAGAAAAAATACTCTGAATGTGTTGACATTGATCTCTTTAATTACTGCAGTACCCAATCTTAAATCTATTTTCGTGTAAAGTTTAAGACTTGGCAGTTAGAACCCTAATGTTCCAAGCCCTCGAAATATCATTATAGCTTAATAATAATAATAATAGATGTAACATATTTTAGCAAGAAATTCAAATTCGTCATCATTATTTTTTGAAACACGTGGGCCATGGAGAGCATAAAAGTTTAACAAAATAACGTTACCAATAACAATAATTAACAGGCGAAGAAACAAACTCGTAAGAAGAATCATGGTAACTAATAACCGAGAGCACATGGATGGAAGGGCGGGAAGTCATCATCCACCACAAGGAGTGTTTGTACGACGAGCAACGGCTGAGCCGCGTGGTGGGGGGAGAGCTACAGTGAGTCACCTCCGGCCGGCCCTGCACTGCATAATTTTTTTGTCTCCCGCGCGCTATCTCATTAAATTTATAAAAATTGATACCGATTGAACCACTCGGGCGATTTTAAATATTAAAATTTTAAAATTAATTAAAAATTATTGCCTACAAAATGACTACCTGCGATTTGCATATTTCTTTTTGTAACATGAATATCTTGTTATTATTTTTTTAACCAGCAACTTAATAAAAAATATGCCTGAATAGCGTGAATCATAATCTTATTCTGTTTACAAATCAGTTTATCAAATTAACATCGGACGAAAATTCCACCAATAAACTTTAATACAGAATGACTTCATTTTGGTGCTGCGACGTGGTGGCAGAATTTATAACTAACCCTGGGATGTTTAGCCTTAACTTCTGAGTGTACTCGAAGATGCAACTTTGTCCCATAGTATTGAATATAAGGAACTTACTTACACTCCTAGTCAAAATAAAGCTTTCAAACGTGAAAAACCTCCTTTTAAAAACTCTGTGAACATAATAGCCGCTCAATCCTTTCCGCAGACTCAAACAAATAATAGCATAAATATGCAATGTTTTGTGTGTAATCAAACATTCTCATAAGGTCTATGCTTGCCCTATTTTCAAGAGCAAAACACCCAAAGAACGGTATCAGCTAGTAAAACAACACAAAAATGTGCTTCATGTTTAGGGAATCATGTTACTAAGTCATGTCAGTCACAATCAATGTGTAAAATCTGTAATAAGCGTCACAATACTTTACTACATTTTAATGAAGAAACAAGTAACAAGGGTAATCATCCTCTTGTTCAAGTTCCTAGTAAGCAATCCCCTGTTAAAGATAATCCATTATTCAAGTCTGACTCTGTTATACCGGTTTTAACATCTCAAGATAATCCCCAGACTCCAACAACTGATACTACAGTATTATTAGGGACACTATTGGTACAACTTAGTTCCCCTAACGGTAACTCGCATGTTTTTAGAGCGCTTCTTGACTCTGGAAGCATGTGCAATTTGATTACCGAACATACAGCAAACATTCTGAATGCCAGGCGTCATAAATCTGACATTCAACTCTCAGGCATTGATCATCATGTTACTGGTAATAAAGGGCAGATATATGTCGACTTTAAAACTTTGTCTGGAAAGGTTATTACCCCTTACCAGTTTAGTGTCTTGTTGAAGTGATGGACACTTCAAAGGGGCCGGTTATGTTGCGTACAGAGAAGGCACCATCACTTTTTATCACCCACCACTTTCATTTTTATATATATTCTATGTTATTTTCAATTCTTTTCAATGCATAATCTTTCCTAATTTCTTTAACCTAATTTTTTTTCCATATAATAATTTATATTCCTTTTCTATTTTTTTGATCATATGTTTCAATTTAAATCTATAATTGTTTTTATATTTGCCAGACTTTTCCATTATTAACACTGTTTTCATATAGAATAATCATGTAGATTTTGTTCTTTTGTTAAATTATTTTAAATGGACTAAAAGTGGAATCAGCAAGAAATGTGAAACAAATCAAGAAAGAAAATTGTGAGAACTTGTGAACATTTAAAAATAATGCCTGAAAAATGATATGTGGTATTGTACAAATATTAATTTAATTTTTCTGTTAATATATGTTCAATTGTTTACTGATTAAAATTATTCTTAATTACAAAAAAGGTCCTCCAATTAATTAAATACCCCAATTACTTTAGTCAAGAGATTCTCTAAAGTTACACTATTTAGAAAATTTTAAAGATAAAAATAGTAGTTATTCCGGAAAAAATGTGAGATTACACTATTACCAGAGACTTTTAAACTATGGCCTGATAGAAGTTTAATCCTCTGTTTATACTGAGTTTATGGTAATAAATAATTTGTTTCGAATATCAATTCATTATCAAGAAGTTTATCTGTTGCCTGTGATTTGAACTCAGGGCCGCCCCGGGGCGAGATTTTGATATGCGCCCCCTCAAAACTAATTGGTCTAAATACTATATTTATTAAAAAAAAATAATACAATGGACTTAAAGTTCTCACAATTATTTTATATATTTATGCTATTTTGTTGGTAGCAACAAATCAAGCAAATGGATAATTAATTTTCATTGCTACTAGTTTATATTAACCTTGTTTTATATCATCAATAAACTTGTAGACTATCATAGGTGAAACAAAACCTCTCGAATAAGAGTCCTTTGTATTTTTATAAATTGATTCCAGAGTAATCTTCATCCAACAAGTCATAGCAAACGTAAATCTGAATTATTTTGTCAGACAGATCCATCTGTAAACCTGAGCCTTATTTCGAAATGGGATCACTAGTACAAGTTATAAATCACTAACAGGGGTCTAAAATAATTTTATGGAATATATTTGTGATCGCCAATTTGACTATCTATAAAGTCAGTATAAACAGGTTCTTAGCCCCGCTTTCAAGGATTACTAGTAGATTAAAAAGGTTGACTTTGATCTTTTTAAAAGGGGCAGTCAGCAATTTTCACTATATAGTGTTTACTAGTTGCTGTTTAATGACTTGTTACTAGGTTTTCTTATGAAGCCCGTTTTGAAAGGGGGACTGATCTAACGTAAAGGCTTGCATTTGCTATTGTAAATTATCACAACCTCTACGCCAAAAGCACTAAATGAATAGGCCTTCTATATTAAAAAAAAAAACTCAATTTGTATCAAGAGGACGTTAGCCTACATATTTAGCAAAACTCAATGGTATTATGATTTGCGTGCTTATGTACTAGAATGGCATTTTTTGTCCATATAGGTACTTATCTACGACATATTTTGTGGAGTTTCAGTTATAGCTTATTGCGAATAGAAACAACCTATTTTTAATAGCCATTTGATTAAATGTTTACGCTTCTTTCCCGTGGATTTTTTGTGCGTTATAACGCATCAGCGATATTTTTCTCTTATACAACTGCGGGACCTTCGGCCACGGCGCCCCCTTAGCCGCCCTTGGGGCGGCCCTGTTTGAACTTGACACGTGCTTTAAGCTTTTCATTTTACGCTGATATTAGGGAGTGAGGAATGTTTTGTTTAGTTAGATCCCCATCCATCAGAGGGGTTGCGTCTAACAGGGCAAAGTGCTGCTATCGGTGCAACAAGGAATCAATTTTCATCCTCAAAGTTCTCTTGGTGTCATTCTGTTCAGAGTTATTTGTATTTTAAAGATTATTTTGTAAGGTTTAAGGACTACTGTCGGTTGATTTATACAATCACTTTTTTCAGTAAATAGTTATTTCAGTCAATGACAATGAGGGTGGACGAATGAGATTTAGCGTATTTCCATGAACTTTGCTATTAAAAGGTATTTCGTCATTATTTTTTATAAGTAAGAAATGATTTTATGACCTAAAATATTATGATAAAATTTCATTGGACGCCGTATTTTGCATTATTAATTTGTATTACAATGCAATTCCAAACACAGAACAGAATTTGGAAATTGTATTTCACGTGTTGAAGCCAATTTTTTAGGAATAATTACTCTTTTTATCGTAAAAATTTTCTAAAGAATATACCTTTGGAGAACCTGTTGACTTAAAAACAATATTAAGAAATATTAATGCACAAATTATTTATTTTTGTCAAAATATACTTGATTAGTACAGATTTCAAAAGATCATATTTATTTAATAACTTTTTTATTTTTCAAGATACGACCTCGGACCTAATAAGCATTATTGTTGGCAATATTATTATGATTAAAATGACGTTTTTTCCGTTAGCGAGATGTAGCCGTTTTGACGCATAGCGCTTTCCGCCATATTTGCCCCCCTCCCACACAAGCTTGCATGTTGGAAGTTTATCCCAGCAACCGAGAGTTAATAGGCAAAATAAATGTCTTTAAAAATGCGTTTTAAGGCATTTCAAACTATTATACATTGCAATATTCTTTCCCCATGAGAACAAACGTCCTGTGGAAGCAGGTAGAACGGACCCTTCTTTTTGGTTGTTCATGGGGCAGCATTGTCAACTCAACTATGCTACTATGAACTATTTAAAAACAACGAAAGTCTATGCAGATATTTTAAAATTAACTAGATCAATTTTAGGGAACATAATATACTTTAGAGAACATTACTTTAAAAAATATATATCTTTTTTTATTGATCAAACTCGTTTTATTTGGCTCTTTTGATTGGCAGGCGCTGGAAGATACTATCATCAATCCTAATAAATCATTTGCTCATTGCAAACTGAAAAATAATTCCTGTCTATACTTTAACGGCTTTCGTGGGGGTTTACAGAATTCTCAGGATATAAAATTCCACAACTCTCATATAAATATTTCATCAATTATATTATTAAATTTTTAAGAATTAATTTTCAAAATAATTTTAACGACCAACAGAAGTTCGGGACAATTGCGTGTCCCCAGAGCCCTTTTTAGAACACCGGGGCATTTAGGCCAAATAAATATGGTGACAGTCCCGAAAATTCTGGACGCACAGCAACCCAGTAGGCCCAAGTAGAAAGTAAAGGTGCTGCTATACATACACGTCACGTCACGTCACGTCGCGTCGCGTCCATTTTCGATGGGAATGAAACCTGTGTAATCAAATGGAACCGGTTATACATGCACGTCACGTCACGGCACGGCCCGACTCGAATACTCTGAAGAGCATACACGGCCGAATCAGCCGAATTGGGACGTGACGCGACGTGACGTGACGTGTACGTATAGCTTACACCGACGTCCAATCGGCCATTCGGCTCTTAGAAACTAGACAATGCGATTCGATGCGAATCAATGCGAATCGGTGCGAATCGATGCGAATATGTATAGCACCCCCTCCGGTATCGCCGAATTGGCCGTAAGTGGACGCGACGTGACGTGACGTGTATGTATAGCAGCACCTTAAAGGTGCTATACATATTCGCATCGATTCGCACCGATTCGCATTTTCTAGTTTCTAAGAGCCGAATGGCCGATTGGACGTCGGAGTAAGCTATACATACACGTCACGTCACGTCACGTCGCGTCGCGTCCCAATTCGGCCGTGCATGCTCTTCAGAGCATTCGAGTCGGGACGTGCCATTTTCGTGTATGTATAACCGGTTCCATATGATTACACAGGTTTCATTCACATCGAAAATGGACGCGACGCGACGCGACGTGACGTGACGTGTATGTGTAGCAGCACCTTAATAATTCACTTATTGAAGGTTACAAAATTATCATTTCAATTGTAAATTATATACACAAAATAATTTCTCCAACTAATTCTTTAAGATTATGAAAGGATCGTTTTAAAGCCTTTAATTAGATCAAATTATACTATACGGTATCTATTTTGACAATTTATACTTTTAAGTGTTCATGGTGCTGTAACTGAATGGATTTTAGATAGAATGACTTGGGGTAGTGAATTCAAAACCTGCGACAAGATATAATATTTGTCGTACAAACATATTGATTACATACAGTAAACAAAGTTTTCTGATTAAAAACCACTTTCTAATTTCAAATTCAGTTAATTTAAGTTAATAACAACAAAACCAAAAAAAACAGATCTTGTAGTTCTACTGTCGGTTGCTTGAAAATCTGTAGGAATTACAATGGAAAATATTGTCATATATGTCGTTATTTCGCGGAGCGCAAAATTGGTGAGTTACTTACGGAGGTATGAAAAACTGAAAAGAGGCGGTAAACCGTGGAGGTGGGTTAGGCGGCGCGCAGCTGGCAGACAGACGGACAGCAGGTGGAAGAGGGGAAAGGGGGGCGGAAGAGTCAGATCGATGCAATTATTATCACAGACCTCGGAAACAAAAATGGGCACCCTCAACCTAGGGAAAACTCGCTGGAATCCTGGTTAGGAGCGGGTGAAATTAGCACAACCAAGTGCGACTTATGTTAAAATTATCTACATCTTGGGGTTTTAGAACGGAAATAGGCTTATTCGTTTATTTATTTTTTAGTTCAAAGAGAAAATATAAAACTAGAAAATGTCAAGCAATTCGTTTAGTTATTCTTCTCCCAATCAGACCCCTGAAGCACACCATTAAACTATCACATCCATCAAGCAGGAAAAGAGGCTTACACTGTAAAAGAACAAATCTAGGGTCATCTAATCATGAAAATATAAAATTCTAACATGATCGAATAACACTACGTACAATGAGATTGTTGTAGAAGCCTGAAAGTCGAGGCGACCTTTCAGTTGTAGGAACATTACCTGACCTATTTTACTTAGAGACGGCGGGGTGACAGGTAGGTGATCGTCCAGGCTAAGATATCGGTCACCTCATCTGTTACGACCTATCGCTACAGGTACGACTAACACTTACTTGTTGTGGAGTCGTACGGCCTACGGAGATGTGGGCAGAGCAGTGTTGAGGTTAGGTCACGGAGTCCTGTCTTCTTGTCTTACCTGGCTGCCAGTCCGAGCACACCTGTCACGACCCCCTCCACCGCCCGCCTCCCACCCCTCCCCGCGCTGACGTCACGTCACGTGACCATCGTACCGCCATCCAGCGTAGTAACCTGGTCACCGTTATAACATAACACTTAACAAAGGAACCCATAAATCTTCTGATCGGATCCGGGACTCAATGAAACCGGAACCTCGTCAAAATCGCCAAACCTACTCGATTAAATATTTAAACCCAAAACTGGTTAATTTACTTGGTCTAGGTCTATTTCAGTGCGTACCTTTATTTTCAGGATCGGTCTATTTTAAGCTTATTGAGTTTAACGAGCGAGTAAATAGAAACACCTGTATGTGACGTAGTATGCGATACTGACTGGAAACTTCAGGGCCTGCTGATTATATATGAACGTCTAGCGTAATGCATATGCGGCAAAGAAAACAAAAACACTTGTGTGATTTTATTTAAAACTGTTAAGCCGACTACGGTTATTTGCTTGCTTACACTCGACTCCTATCGCTTTGGGTTTGATTTATTTATGGCCTACATCCCTTCGACAACAGCCATTCATCGCAGGGCGCAGGGTATATACTAAAAAGTTATACTGCTTACAATAATTCACCCTGCGCTTCCTAATACATTTACATTAGTGAAGCAGGAAACTCTCATCAAACTTTTATAGAATAATATTATAAGCACTGAATATCATAACCGCATAATATCTTATGCATCACTAGAAGGCTTAGCTCAGTGTGGCTCAGTTCCCATTCAAGAAATGTACCTAACAACATGATTCTTATTAATGTATTCTTATTAATTTCGAAAATGTTATCTCCGTACACAAACAAATCGTACATTAAATAAAGACGAAAATAAAAATTTAACCGAGAATTTTATACAAATTAAATCTCTTTCAGTCGGTGACACTATCAGACTAGCCCATCGCACAAGACATCACACCGCGCAGAGAGAAGGGAGAAGGAAGGCCGAAGGGGCGAGTCGGACAGTGTGTCAGGGGTCCGCGTATGACACAAGATCCGACATCACACCGCGCATCGCACCGAGGGCTCTGGTGTTGGTTTTTTGGCGAGCGATCAAAGAAAAGTCTGGCGCGGCGTCTTGTAGGATGTATGAGAGTGTGGCAGGGCCGTTGCTCCGTACGCCGGCGCTGCGCCGCGCCGTCGCGTCGTAGTCGTGAGCACCGCCCCGCGCGCGTTTACATTTAATGCTATGTGCCAGTTTAATGATAAATTTTTGTGTAATATTAGTTGTTTATGTTATGGAATTGTGTGGTGTAATTTTTGGATTATTTTGGTTAAGGTACAAAGTTGACTTTACGAGTTTAAAGTGCTTAATTATTAATATGAGTAAAGGTCGACCTTGAACAATGTAAATCATGTTATTATGTATGATTTATATAAAATACTCAAGATATTCAAGCTTAAGTGATTATTGATTTGGTTAAGTTTATTTTACAAATTTGATTTACTTAATTATGGAAGCGTATGTAAATCCTTAACCATTTAAAAATAATGTTATCACATTTTATTTATATAGTTGTATATCTTTCTAAAGAGCCAATCATGAGGGGCTTCATTTCGAAAACCGCTTTGGAAGAGGTTCATCCGTTTCAAGTTGACGGCTGTTTGAATAATTGTTTTCTCATATTCACATTTTCTCCCTCACTCTCTATCTCCATCTCTCTTTGAACTTCCTTTAACCGCGTTCGATGAAATTTGTCCGATCCGATGTCTTGATCGGGGAAATGTCTGGAGTGACGTTTTGCTACTATTTTATCTCCCTGTGCAGTGTGATGTCTTGCGTAATGTCATGTACGGAGTATAAAGTCGGATAGTGTGTCACCGCCTTCAATCTTACTATATTTCTCGTTCATCCACAAACCATGCATTGAGATTAAATTTTCTAAACTATTTAAAAAAATATTCAACTATCCAACAATAATTCTTATCTGACAATAAAAAAGACAGTAAAAGTAAATACATATATTCATATTAAATGCACGTAACCTTTATGTATTTTAGGGATTATTTTGAAACACTGTCACAAATTTAAAAAGTAGTTGAATTAAATAAATAATTTCTTTTTGAACAATGCAGATAAGATTGGGACAGTTTTAGTTTTGCGACGTTTTGGTCCAGCGCTGGAGACTTTAATATGGGAGATGGACCGGATGCTGCGCTGAGAGATGAAAAATTTAACTCAGTTACGCTTATGTTCTTTACATTTAGAATATTTTCACGACAAAAATGTATACTGCACTCATGGTACTTATTCTTAAATTATTATTTATCACTATACAGGGTGTTTACGAAAAACCCTTACAGACTTCGGGATATGGTTACTTACATCAAAAATAAGAAAAAAGTTCAAAGACAAGCAGCAGCCGACAGCTTTGCTAAAATGCTCGGTTATCCGTCTGTCGGTCTGTATGTGTTTTTAACATGATTTTGAGTAGTGGAAAAGTACTGGTTTTGCATAGATTTTAGCAGGTTTTTTCCATGTTATTCTTATGGGGTTCATTTCTTGCACCGACCCCTGAACCCGCCCTGATCCCTGGCTATTATTTGGTTATGTTGTTTACTTACCTATGTGAGTACATTTGTAAATGGTATATGTTATTCTTAACCCTGCAATATATTTTTAAATATAAAATTATAAAATTGTCCAAAAAAATTAACTTTGGTCTTTATTGTCCGATTTGTTTAATATTTGGATATGTTGTTAAGTTAAACAAGTGAACTTGTTAATAGTATAAATTAATTCTATTTACCCTATAACTTTTAAAATATAAAATTACAAAATTAGGTAAAAATGCTAACTTTTGTCTTTGTTAACAGATTTGTCTAATATTTGGGTATGTTGTTAATATAGGCAAGTACATGTATAAATGATATATATTATTTTTAACTAGCCCATATATTTTTAAATGTAAAATTATAAAATAGGCTAAAAATATCAACTTTGCTATTTATTGTCTGATTTGTTTAATATTTGGGTATGTTGTTAACTTAAGCTAGTTTATTTGTAAATGATATATTTTAATCCTATTTACTCTGTATATTTTAAAATATAAAATTTCAAAAATATGTAGAAATACTAACTTTGGTCTTTATTGTCCGATCTGTCTAATATTTGGATATGTTGTTAAGTTAAGCAAGTGAACTTGTAAAAATTATAAATTAATTCTATCTACCCTATATATTTTAAAATATAAAATTATAAAATTAGGTAAAAATGTTAACTTATGTCTTTGTTAACAGCTTTGTCTAATATTTGAGTATGTTGTTAATCTAGGCTAGTGCATGTATAAACGATATATATTATTTTTATTTAGCCCGTAAAATTTTAAATGTAAAATTATAAAATAGTCCAAAAATATCAATTTTCCTATTTGTTGTCTGATTTGTCTGCGGGTATGATGTTAACTTAAGCTAGTATACTTGTAAATTATATATATTAATCCTATCTGCTCTGTATATTTTAAAATATAAAATTATAAAATGAGCTAAAAATATTAACTTTGATGTTTATAGTTTGATTTGTCTAATATTTGGGTATGTTGTTAACCTAATTAGGTGCATCTATAAATGATGTGTTTTATTTCTATCTAACTTGTATATTTTAAAATATGAAATTATAAAACAGGTAAAAAATATTAACTTTGGTCTTTATTGTCTGATTTGTCTAATACTTGGATATGTTGTTCAGCTAAGTAAGTGAATTTGGAAATACCATATATTAATAAAATCTACCCTGTATATTTTAAATGGTAAAATTATAAATTGAGTGAAATTATCAACTTTGCTATTTATTGCCTGATTTGTCTAATATTTTGGGTATGTTGATAACTTAAGCTAGTATTTTGTAAATGATATAAATTAATCCCATTTACTCTGTATATTTTAAAATATAAAAATTTTAAACGGACCAAAAATATTAACTTTGATGTTTATAGTTTGATTTGTCTAATACTTGGGTATGCTGATAACTTAAGCTAGTATTTCGTAAATGATATATATTAATCCCATTAACTCTGTATATGTTAAAATATAAAAATTTTAAATGGACCAAAAATATTAACTTTGATGTTTATAGTTTGATTTGTCTAATACTTGGGTATGTTGTTAAGCTAAGCAAGTGCATGTTAAATGGTGTATATTAACTATATTTTTTGTACATTCCAAATTATAAAATTATAAAATAGGCTAAAAATACTAACTTTGAGCTTTATTGTCCGATATGTCTAATATTTGGATGTGTTGTTAACCTAAGCAGCTGAACTTGTAAATAGCATATGCTAATCAAATATTATCACTAATTTTTAAAATATAAAATTACAAAAATATATAAAAATGCTAATTTTGTATTTATTAACAGATCTGTCTAATATTTGGCTATAGTGTTAACTTAAGTTAGTGCATGTGTAAATGGTATATATTGATTATACCTACCCTGTATATTTTAAATTATAAAATTACAAAACAAGTAAATATATTGACTTTGTCTTTATTATTTGATTTGTCTGTGTTTTGATATGCTGTTAACTTAAGTTAGTGCATGTGTAAATTGTATACAATATTTCCATTTACCTTGTCGATTTTAAATTATAAAATTACAAAATAAGGAAAAATCTTAACTTTTGTATTTATTAACTGATTCATCTGTATTTTTGATATGTTGTTAGCTTAAGCTAGTGTATGTTTATAATGTGTATATTATTCTTATTTACTCTGTGTATGTTAAATTATAAAATTATAAATATTGATTAATTTAGCTCTTTATTGTGTAATCTTTTTTAGTATGTAGACCTATGTACATATATTTACGGATATATTACCAAATGCTATAAGAAATTGTACAGATATATAGAATTCTGTAGAAATTGTGTAGATATATCTAGAAATGTGTAGTATATCAGAGTCTGTACAGATATTTTCGAATGTGTAAAATTCTATATAATATCTGTAAACTCTAATTTAATAATTTACAGAAAATATAATAATTATATATAATTCTGGTAATTATTGTAAATATCTGTTAAATAAAGTGTGCAAGTCCAACATAGAGTTTTACACAAATGTTACAAGATCTATCAATAATATACAATAATATACAATATATACAATAATATACAATATACACAAACCAGACCGACTATACAAATACTGATATTCTTGTTGCCACCATTTACGACTAAACATGTCAAGATTACAGTATAAATCAACATTAAATTTTGCAAGGCTGGTAAGCTTATGATTACCACGGATAAATCAAACATTAAGGCAATAGTTTTCCAAGCCATGCTTAGGTTATAAAGACCATATCCAGAAAGTATGGACAAAGTGATAATAATAGTAATTATTTTACATGTTCTGTAAATTCTTTTAAATTTTGTTAGACTAAGTATGCAGGAACGACAGACAGTTTTACATAAAAACTACAAGTTCTGTAATGTATCAAATTATAATATCCAGGCTTTAGGCTCTGCAAATTCTTATTATTGTCTGTCAAATTAAGTGTGTAAGTCCAACGTACATTTTTTACACAAATATTACATAGCGGGGTTCATTGGATTAGTATTAGACATGTACTTGCTTAGGTTAACAACATGTTAACATTAGAGGTAGATCAGTTAAATCTTTTACCTATATTTATAATTTCATCCTTTTACATTATACTAGGCATTAGCTTACAACAAACACATATCCAATTATTATTTAATAAGTCGATCAACAAAGGCAGCAAAGGTAAAAGGTAATATTTTACCTATTTATATAATTTTACAGCCTTATTTATACAGGGTAGATAGGATTATTATGTACGATTTACACATGTACTGCCTAAGGACTATAATAAAACAAACGATTTGATTAATTGGCCAATAAAAACTTAAATCATTATTTTTACCTGTTGTTTTACCCTATAATTTTATAATTTAAATTTTACAGGGTAGATAAGAATAAAATTTAGCAGTTACAAAATAATAGTAATTATTTTACATGTTCTGTAAAATCTTTTAAATTTCTGACAGACTAAGTATGTAGATCCAACAGACAGTTTTATACAAATACTACAAGTTCTGCAATATGTCAAATCATAATTTCCAGGCTTTAGGCTTTGTATATTCTTATTATTGTCCGTCAAATTAAGTGTGTAAATCCAACGTACATTTTTCACACAAATATTATATAACAGGGTATACTGGATTAGTATTACACATGTACTTGTTTAGGTTAACAACATGCTAAAATTAGAGGTGGATCAGTTAATTTGTGTTTACCTGTATTTGTAATTTCATCCTTTTACATTATACTAAGCATTAGCTTACAACTAATACATATCCAATTATTTAATAAATCAATCAACAAAGACAAAAGTTAATATTTTACCTGTTCTCGTATAATTTTATAACTTAAACTATACAGGGCAGATAGGATTATTATGTACAATTTACACATGTAATGGGTAAGAACTGTCGTAAAACAAAAGTTTTAAAATTGTCCAATAAAAACTAAAATCATTATTTTTTACCTGTTGTATACCTTGTAATTTAATAATTTAAACTGTACAGGGTTAATGAGAACAAAATTTAGCAGTTCCACATATATTAGTCTAGGACAACGACATATCCAAGCAATAAACAGATCAAACAATAAAGAGACAAATTAATTTTTTATCCTACATTTGTAATTTTACTATACAAAATATAGAAGGTAGATATCAATAATATACAGGTTTTACAAATTGCTAATATAGAACAACTACATATCCAAATACTATAAAAAAACAACAAAGAGCTAAATTAATTTTCAATCAATATTTATAATTTTATAATTTAACATATACAGAATAAATAAGATAATATACACATTATAAACATACATTAGCTTAAGCTAACAACATATCAAAAATACAGATGAATCAGTTAATAAATACAAAAGTTAAGATTTTTCCTTATTTTGTAATTTTATAATTTAAAATAGACAAGGTAAATGGAAATACTGTATACAACTTACACATGCACTAACTTAAGTTAACAGCATATCAAAACACAGACAAATCAAATAATAAAGACAAAGTTAATATTTTTACTTGTTTTGTAATTTTATAATTTAAAATACAGTATACAGGGTAGGTATAATCAATGAATACCATTTACACATGCACTAACTTAAGTTAACACTATAGCCAAATATTAGACAGATCTGTTAATAAATACAAAATTAGCATTTTTATATATTTTTGTGATTTATATTTTAAAGGTTAGCGGTAATATTTGATTAGCATATGCTATTTACAAGTTCAGCTGCACACAACACATCCAACAACACATCCAAACAACACACATCCAAATATTAGACATATCGGACAATAAAGCTCAAAGTTAGTATTTTTAAGATATTTTATAATTTTATAATTTGGTATGTACAAAAAATATAGTTAATATACACCATTTAGCATGCACTTGCATAGTTTAACAACATACCCAAGTATTAGACAAATCAAACTATAAACATCAAAGTTAATATTTTTGGTCCGTTTAAAATTTTTATATTTTAAAATATACAGAGTAAATGGGATTAATATATATCATTTACAAAATACTAGCTTAAGTTATCAACATACCCAAAATATTAGACAAATCAGGCAATAAATAGCAAAGTTGATAATTTCACTCAATTTATAATTTTACCATTTAAAATATACAGGGTAGATTTTATTAATATATGGTATTTCCAAATTCACCTACTTAGCTGGACAACATATCCAAGTCCTTTGTTTGAAATTCATTGTTGGTGATGGTGATTTTATATTTTGATTAGGATTTTTGCGGACATTTGCCATCACTGATTAGTAAAAAACAAGTTTCACGACGTTTCGGGATCTGGAATCTGATCCCGTCTTCAGGTGGAAGAAAACCTAGAACATATTAAGATTAGTAACACATAGCCAGGAAAACCTGGACAAAAACACAGCTAAAACAGAGAAATGTAAAAGCAGTCACGAAAACACTAGCTGAAAAGAAAACCAATAACACAAAATAACACAGGAATCACAAGAATCAAGAATCACCAGACAGGAGAGATCACGTCCACACCCAATCAGAGCTGAGCTGAGACTGGTAGGAGGACAGCAAATGGCGGCGGCAACGGAAATGGCGGCGGACACGGCCAACCAAATCACGGCGCGCTACCGGTGGCGAAAACCTGAAACAGAGACATGTGATATGCAAATTCCGTGTGTCTGTTTGTGTTTATTAGTTAATTTTTAACCTGATTTTGCCCCTTGGCCTTGCTACGGGTTAACATGTTGTGAGAATTTTGAACAGAATTGTTAGTAATTACCCTATTTGCTGACACTTTATTTTCCCTGTCTTTCAATTCTTTGTTTAATATTGGTAGCCATACTGGCCTTATTTCAAGTGAAGATTGACTGATTGGTTGGTCTGCTAGTTTTATGTATGAAGCTTCAATTAGTTTCCTTTTGAAAAAATTAGGTTCGCGGTGTACTATTTTTGCTTCGTCAAAATTCATCTGGTGATTTTCAGACCAGCAGTGTTGAGCAACTTTTGATTTATCCACTAAGCCCTTCCTCGTGTTATCTTTGTGTTCTTTGATTCTAACATTTAAAGGTCTTTTTGTCTCGCCATAAAACGGCCTAGAACAACTATTGCAGTTTATTCTGTAAACACAGTTTTTTGATCCCTGAGTGCCATTTTTTGGTTTGGTTTTTACGAGACATTGCCTAAGAGTGTTTTGTGTCCTAAACGCGGTTCTAACTTTGAACTTCCTAGCAACTCTTCTAATTTTTTCCGATAATCCCGGCACATAAGGGATTGACATAGGAACGAATTTTTCAGTGTTTTCTGACTCATTCTGTTTAGCCCTACGGTTTTTGCACTTTCTTATTACGGATTGAGGGTATCCATTCTTAGCCAAATCTTGCTCTACTTTTTTGATATTGCCCGCGGATAAAGGGAACGCTACTGTTGTCTTGGACACAGTAACATATAAAGAGAAAATATTGGAAACTCTCCAGGCTGGTAAATATACTGAACTAAATAAAGATCCTACAGAAAGTTTCGAGCGTAAAGTTGCAAGCACTCTTAAGAAGCATAAACAGTTTTTTTCTGATAAACAAAGAACTCGTTTAACACCGCATCACTCGAAAATCCCACACATGTATGGGTTACCTAAAATTCATAAAACTGATGTACCTCTTAGGCCTATAATTAGTTCTCGCGACTCACCGTGTAGGGAACTGTCTAAAGTCCTCCTGGACATCCTGAAACCATTGGTAGGAAAAACTGACTCGTACATAAAAAATTCTAAAGACTTCGTTGAAAAGTCAAAGGACATAGTGCTGGCTGAGACGGATAAGCTGGTTAGTTTTGATGTTGAAAGTCTGTTCACGAATGTCCCAGTTCCTGAAACCTTAAAAATAATCGAGTCTCGACTCGAAAAAGATAAAAGTCTAACTGAACGTACTAAACTTCCTGTTAATGTCATTATGGAACTGCTTGAATTATGCACTCAATGTAACTATTTTGAACTAGAGGGTAAATTATACCGTCAAGATGAGGGGATGGCCATGGGGTCGCCATTGTCGCCCATCTTTGCTAATATCTTTATGGAGGAGTTTGAGCAAAAGGCTTTGTCTTTGGCTCAACTCAAACCGAAGATTTGGTGGAGGTACGCCGATGACACCTTCGTGGTATTTCCGCATGGAGACGATGAACTAAAAGACTTTTTAGGGCATCTTAACAGTATTTCTCCTTCCATCCGCCTAACAATGGAAGAGGAAGTCCAAAACAAACTAGCATTTTTGGATGTGTGCGTAGAAAAGGATAGGGACACTCTTAGGACAACTGTTTTCAGAAAAAAGACACTTACAGGGCAGTACTTAAATTTTCAATCAAACCATCAAAAATCTGTAGAAGGGGGTAGCTTACTCATTATTTGACAGAGCAAAGAGCATTTGCTCAAATCAAGATGGATTAAATCAGGAAATCAAAAAAGTAGAGCAAGATTTGGCTAAGAATGGATACCCTCAATCCGTAATAAGAAAGTGCAAAAACCGTAGGGCTAAACAGAATGAGTCAGAAAACACTGAAAAATTCGTTCCTATGTCAATCCCTTATGTGCCGGGAGTATCGGAAAAAATTAGAAGAGTTGCTAGGAAGTTCAAAGTTAGAACCGCGTTTAGGACACAAAACACTCTTAGGCAATGTCTCGTAAAAACCAAACCAAAAAATGGCACTCAGGGATCAAAAAACTGTGTTTACAGAATAAACTGCAATAGTTGTTCTAGGCCGTATTATGGCGAGACAAAAAGACCTTTAAATGTTAGAATCAAAGAACACAAAGATAACACGAGGAAGGGCTTAGTGGATAAATCAAAAGTTGCTCAACACTGCTGGTCTGAAAATCACCAGATGAATTTTGACGAAGCAAAAATAGTACACCGCGAACCTAATTTTTTCAAAAGGAAACTAATTGAAGCTTCATACATAAAACTAGCAGACCAACCAATCAGTCAATCTTCACTTGAAATAAGGCCAGTATGGCTACCAATATTAAACAAAGAATTGAAAGACAGGGAAAATAAAGTGTCAGCAAATAGGGTAATTACTAACAATTCTGTTCAAAATTCTCACAACATGTTACCCCGTAGCAAGGCCAAGGGGCAAAATCAGGTTAAAAATTAACTAATAAACACAAACACACGGAATTTGCATATCACATGTCTCTGTTTCAGGTTTTCGCCACCGGTAGCGTGCCGTGATTTGGTTGGCCGTGTCCGCCGCCATTTCCGTTGCCGCCGCCATTTGCTGTCCTCCTACCAGTCTCAGCTCAGCTCTGATTGGGTGTGGACGTGATCTCTCCTGTCTGGTGATTCTTGATTCTTGTGATTCCTGTGTTATTTTGTGTTATTGTTTTTCTTTTCAGCTAGTGTTTTCGTGACTGCTTTTACATTTCTCTGTTTTAGCTGTGTTTTTGTCCAGGTTTTCCTGGCTATGTGTTACTAATCTTGTTATGTTCTAGGTTTTCTTCCACCTGAAGACGGGATCAGATTCCAGATCCCAAAACGTCGTGAAACTTGTTTTTTACTAATCAGTGATGGCAAATGTCCGCAAAAATCCTAATCAAAATATATCCAAGTATTAGACAAATCAGACAATAAAGACCAAAGTTAATATTTTTGACCTGTTTAATAATTTCATATTTTAAAATATACAAGTTAGATAGAAATAAAACACATCATTTACAGATGCACCTAATTAGGTTAACAACATACCCAAATATTAGACAAATCTGTTCACAAAGACAAATCAAACTATAAACATCAAAGTTAATATTTTTAGCTCATTTTATAATTTTATATTTTAAAATATACAGAGCAGATAGGATTAATATATATCATTTACAAGTATATTTATAATTTTTCTGTTAATTTCTAAATTGTTCTACTGGAATGTACAAGTATACTAGCTTAAGTTAACATCATACCCAAATATTAGACAAATCAGACAACAAATAGGAAAATTGATATCTTTGGACTATTTTATAATTTTACATTTAACATTTAACGGGCTAAATAAAAATAATATATATCGTTTATACATGCACTAGCCTAGATTAACAACATACTCAAATATTATACAAATCTGTTAACAAAGGCAAAAGTTAACATTTTTCCTAATTTTATAATTTTATATTTTAAAAGATATAGGGTAGATAGAATTAATTTATAATTTTTACAAGTTCACTTGCTTAACTTAACAACATATTCAAATATTAGACAGATCGGACAATAAAGACCAAAGTTAGTATTTCTACATATTTTTGTAATTTTATATTTTAAAATATACAGAGTAAATAGGATTAAAATATATCATTTACAAATAAACTAGCTTAAGTTAACAACATACCCAAATATTAAACAAATCAGACAATAAATAGCAAAGTTGATATTTTTAGCCTATTTTATAATTTTACATTTAAAAATATATGGGCTAGATAAAAATAATATATATCATTTATACATGCACTTGCCTAGATTAACAACATACCCAAATATTAGACAAATCTGTTAACAAAGACAAAAGTTAGCATTTTTACCTAATTTTGTAATTTTATATTTTAAAAGTTATAGGGTGAATAGAATTAATTTATACTATTTACAAGTTCACTTGCTTAACTTAACAACATATCCAAATATTAGACAAATCGGACAATAAAGACCAAAGTTAATTTTTTTGGACAATTTTATAATTTTATATTTAAAAATATACTGCAGGGTTAAGAATAACATATACCATTTACAAATGTACTCACATAGGTAAACAACATACCCAAATAATAGCCAGGGATCAGGGCGGGTTCAGGGGTCGGTGCAAGAAATGAACCCCATAAGAATAACATGGGAAAAACATGCTAAATCTATGCAAAACCAGTACTTTTTCACTACTATTTTGCATAACTTTGGACAGGGCCGCCCCGAGGCTAGTAGGCGCCTGGGGCGAGATTTTGATATGCGCCCCCTCAAAACTAATTGGTCTAAATACTATATTTATAAAAAAAATAATACAATGGACTTAAAGTTCTCACAATTATTTTATATATTTATGCTATTTTGTTGGTAGCAACAAATCAAGCAAATGGATAATTAATTTTCATTGCTACTAGTTTATATTAACCTTGTTTTATATCATCAATAAACTTGTAGACTATCATAGGTCAAACAAAACCTCTCGAATAAGAGTCCTTTGTATTTTTATAAATTGATTCCAGAGTAAAATTCATCCAACAAATCATAGCGAACGTAAATCTGAATTATTTTGTCAGTCAGATCCATCTGTAAACCTGAGCCTTATTTCGAAATGGGATCACTAGTACAAGTTATAAATCACTAACAGGGGTCTAAAGTAATTTTATGGAAAATATTTGTGATCGCCAATTTGACTAACTATAAAGTCAGTATAAACAGGTTCTTAGCCCCGCTTTCAAGGATTACTAGTGTAGATTAAAAAGGTTGACTTTGATCTTTTTAAAAGGGGCAGTCAGCAATTTTCACTATATAGTGTTTACTAGTTGCTGTTTAATGACTTGTTACTAGGTTTTCTTATGAAGCCCGTTTTGAAACGGGGGACTGATCTAACGTATAGGCTTGAATTTTCTATTGTAAATTATCACAACCTCTACGCCAAAGGCACTAAATGAATAGGCCTACTATATTTAAAAAAAAAAACTCAATTTGTATCAAGAGGACGTTAGCCTACATATTTAGCAAAACTCAATAGTATTATGATTTGCGTGCTTATGTACTAGAATGGCATTTTTTTTGTCCATATAGGTACTTATCTACGACATATTTTGTGGAGTTTCAGTTATAGCTTATTGCGAATAGAAACAACCTATTTTTAATAGCCATTTGATTAAATGTTTACGCTTTTTTCCCGTGGATTTTTTGTGCGTTATAACGCATCAGCTTCTCTTATACAACTGCGGGACCCTCGGCCACGGAGCCCCCTTAGCCGCGGCGCCCGGGGCGATCGCCCCGGTCAACCCGCCCTTGTGGCGGCCCTGACTTTGGAACTACTAAAAATATCAACTTCAAACTTGGTACGTGCATGCTGACTAATGGGACCAATTTTGATGCGGAGTATCAAGTTTCTACTTTGTACTATTTCAAAATGGCAGCCATTTTTATTTTTTTAAACTTAATATCTTAAAAACCGTAAATTTTACAGAAATCGTACAAGAGACAACAATTTGCGTAATTTTATTTCCTACAAAACCATATAAAGATCATAAAGATCGAAGCACAAATAACGGAGTTACTGCAAATTCTCTAACAAAACAATGCGAATATTTGCTGTAACTGTCATAAATAAGCATGTGTTCTATTAGAAAAATTGCAATAACTCCGTTATTTGTGATTCGATCTTTATGATCTTTATATGGGTTTGTAGGGAATAAAATTTACGCAACTTTTTTGTCTCGTGTACGATTTCTGTAAAATTTACAGTTTTTAAGGTATTAAGTTTTAAAATATAAAAATGGCTGCCATTTTGAAATGGTAGAAAGTAGAAACTTGATACTCGGCATCAAAATAGGTCCCATTAGTCAGCATATACGTACCAAGTTTGAAGTTGATATCTTTAGTAGTTCAAAAGTTTGCAAAATCATGTTAGAAACACATACAGACCGACAGACGGATAACCGAGCATTTTAGGACCCATGTTTACGGAACTTTTTTCTTATTTTTGATGTAATTAATCATATCCCGAAGTCTGTAAGGGTTTTTCGTAAACTAAGTATATTATACTTAGGCCTTCTTACTAATAAATTCATTAGCCTTTTTTATTTTGTTAAATGTAGGCTGTTTACAGTATAGTTCTGTAGAGAAGAAGAGAAGAAAATAATAATAGTACTCAGGTTATCTCAGTCAAAAATGTAAACAAAATACGTCACGATTTGTTAGCCCCAGCTGGGAGATAAATAATCTTGACCAATCAGAGGAAGCATATTTAATGACAACTCATTTGGGGCTATATTTTTACTCATTAGGCTAATAGATCGTGCTTGCAAACGGATATTGAGTCTAAAATTGATGTCACAAGTTGTGTTTCCACAGGTTTTATCGGAATTAGAAAAGCTTCCTGTTTAAGAATATTATTATTTTCTTCTGATCTGCAGACCTTCGTTTATACTAGTTTAGTCTAGGTTGGTAAAATTAAGGCTCAGACCCATAAGAACAATGTCAATTTTAAACAATAGCTAAACCTCTATTCAACGCTTGAAAATAACAAGCTCGGTGTTAATTTCAAAGTAGGAAACCATCTACCGCATTTGCATAGTGTAGTTTAATAGTCGGAATTAACCTACAGTATTTTCAGTAATTAACAAATCACTTGTATAAAACCAACCAAGACCCTTTTAAATTAACATATTTTGAAGACTTTCATACATATTTCCTTGCAAAATATGAATATCAAAAGGTGTTCAAAAATCAATGTCATTCGATTTAAGGTAATCGAGTACTTGGTGCACTTGGTGGACTTTACCACACGTTCCGAGATAGTTTTTAATGGTTTTTAAATGGATCGTTCTTATGGGCTTAATTCAATATGACGGAAGGCTCTGCAGATAAGGTTCGTTTTGCAGTCTCTTAAACCGATACAGTTATTTCACAGAATTGAATTTCTATAATCTACCATTTTGCGAGTGGATTTTTGTTACGTAGCACTATTCTACCCAATAAGCCTATACAAACATTTTCGTAATGTATTGTGAGTGGCTGGTGTTGGTATATATGAATTTTCTGTTATAGTTTAATTTAATGGTTGTAATATGTCTTTCAGTGCATTTTAAGGAAAAAAATTGTATTTCCCACAATATCGCAATTTTATGTGATATAGAATCATAATGTATTTTTTATGCTAAAATGATATGTTAACTTTAATGTTTTTTTGGAGTATTTCATTTATCAAAGATTGTGACTCGAGGAATAGACACAAATAACTGCTTTATTTTATTCCAGATTTTGTAAAGCATAATGGTATAATTACCGTGCTCTAATGGCTTAGTGGGAAATGTTATAGATGAGTTTTTCAAGTCAGTTACTTAATCAATGTGCCTATTCAAAGTCGTACCGATATGAAACCTTTATTATTTAATTAATGAAATAATATGGAAGCACAGTTGGATAATTAGAACTATATGACTGTGTAATATCTAATAAGGGATCATTATTTTAAGAGTCCTCCCTACCCACGGCAGTTTTCGTTTTTCTGCGACACTAGCAGCGACTGTTGGAACTTCGGCTCCATATATGAGCCCATGCTAAATCAGTGCACATTTTGCGATGTGAGGTTTCGTGCGGACCCCTTTAGCGCCCATATTTTTTAAAATATCCAAACTATGCGATATTATTTAAATAAATAATACTCTAAACCATTGGAACTGCTTTTTTATTTTTTGAAAAAGGCCATAAAACACGTTATATACAATGTCCAAAGTTGACTATTTTAAATTGATTATAGAAAACAACTATTTAAGTTATCGAAATTCCAAATAGCAATTCTAGTAGTTTGGACGTTTCCCGTTACAACTATATTGAATTTAAAATTTTCCCTTACCTCATGGGGCGTCTATATGGGTCCGCGTGAGAGCTGTTTTTTGAAAATGTTTGGCTGGGTAGGGAGGACTCTTAAGAGTCAGTATTTTCTCTGCCATCTTTGATCTTAGAGATCTTAGTCCAAAAGGACAATGCAAAAAATGCAATGTTTTGTTCTGTGAATTGTACGTGGCATTGACCACAAATCACTCGATTAAATTAAATTTTGTGAATTTCATTGTAGAAAATTTTATAATTAGCAGGAAATTATTTTTTTGTTAAAAATTGTCAAGTGTACGATATTTAATTTCCAACCGAAATATTTTTAGTTATGAAACAAAAACTATAGTATAAGTCAAGTTTTAACTACACAATTCTCTTGCCATTTTGACTATACATTTGAAATAATTCCAAATTTCACACTTTTGAACGACGGATAAAGTTACAGCGTGGCGTCTATAGTCTATAATCTCATAGCATATAACGGTCAGTTTGTGGCATAGCCTAGAAACGTTTAGCAGACGTTTTAGCAGACGTGTGTTATAGTCTATAATCTCAAAAGTGTGTTATAAATTAAATAAGGTCTTTATTTAGCCAGCGTTCATCAAAGTACAAACTTTGTTTTTCATGACAGCTTTTGTCAAATAAATAAATGAACAGTATAATAATATATATAAAAACAAAAAGAAAAAGGTATATATAAGCAGTTCAGATAAACACTTCTCTTACACATTTCTTAAACCTATTACAGCTGTACTCTTTTAAAGTGGGTGGCAAAGCATTGTACTTTTTTGGGCCAAAGTAGCTAAACCCCTTCTTCCCCGTTTCCAGTTTAGTCTTTGGCAAGTGCAACAGACTGTCCTGTCGGGTACTGTGCTCATTGGTTTCATTTCTAAACACCAACTTTTTCCTAAGGTACTCAGGCTTTCCCGTCTGAAGAACTTTATGGATCAGATTGACAGTTTGCATGTCAGAGGAGCCCATAATTGACAACACATTGGAACGCAACCTGTACTCGCTGATGTGATCAAATTTTTTTCAGATTGTAGACGAATCTAAGAACTCTTTTCTGCAGCCGGGTAAGGATCATCAAATTTTCCTGAGTAAGACAACAGGCAAAAGCAGGAAGAGCATAGTAAATCACAGGAAAAATGGTTGAACGGACGATTTCCAGCTTAGAAAGTTCTGGCAAAATTGAGCTTAATCTGCGAAGGGTTTTCAAACGTATTGTTACTGTTTTACAAATAGCTTTGACATGGTGAGAAAAATCAAGTTGGGAATCGAGCGTGACACCGAGAATCTTAAGAATATTACTTGAAGTCAGTGGTTAGCCATCAACTAAGATACACTGATCAACACAACTATTCGTTGATTGGGCACCAGAAGATGACCTATCTACAATCAAGACAGAACATTTACTAGAGTTCAATAGAAAACCATGTTCGTCAGACCATCTATTTACACTCCCTAAATCAGTGTTGATACAACGAATAGCTTCAGCGGTTTCAGAGGGCTTAAAAGAAATTAACAGTTGGGAATCATCTGCATAAGAGTGTAAAGAACAGTGACTCAAATTATCTTTTAAATCTGCTGTGTATATAAGGAAAAGAATCGGTCCCAAGCAACTGCCTTGAGGAACACCAACAAACCTAGAAAGTGCTGACGAGAGCTGTCCGTTAACCTTTGTTCGTTGAGTACGCCCGGTCAAGTATGATGAAAACCACCTTACTGAGATATCGTCAAACTGATCAAACCTTAGCTTTGCAAGCAGCAAATCGAAATTAACCGAATCAAAAGCCTGGGAGAAGTCGAGATAAGTCATCACACTCTCTAGGCCATTATCTTTTGCTGTGATCATTTCGTCAATAACATTGAGAAGTGCTGAGCAAGTGCTAAACCCCCGCCTAAATCCTGACTGTGTTTCAGGAAGCAATCCTTCGGATTCTAAATGGAAGACCAATTGCTCTGCCACAACCTTTTCCAGTATTTTGGATATGACAGGGAGGATTGAAATAGGTCGAAAATCAGAGACCAAGGAAGGGTTTAGGGTTTTTGGGAGAGGAACTACCACGCTCTGCTTCCAACTAGAAGGAAAATTGCCAGTGCCCAGTGATACATTGATCAAGTGAGTAACTGCTCCAATACAGAAAGGGCTCAAACCTCTGACCATTTTTATGGATATTCCATCAACACCAAATGCAGTACTTGTGATGTTGTTCATCAACTCCTTTACCTTACTTTCTGAGACAGGAAAGAAAGTAAATGGTGATTTTATCCCTGCACATTTATTACTGTTAAAAAATCTCAGTTTTTCTGTGCTCACAGTCTTGCTACAACCCATAGTTGAGAAGTAATGGTTTAAATCTTCTAGTCCAATAGAATGATCTTTTGTTTCAACTGTACTCATTACTCCTCCTGCTCGTAAAGTAGCCCAGAAGGTCTTAGGGTTTTTTTGTATTCAGGTTCTCAGTAAAATACTTTCTCTTCGCTAATCGTATGGCCACATTTAGTGCATTGCGAGCTCTGCAGTAAGCATTTCTTGAAGCCTGCGTTTTCAGAGTCAGGTAGTCTTTTTTACATTTATTCTTTTTCCTTGTAAGATATTTTACATTTGAGTCTCTCCAAGGTGATTTCTTTCTTGTTATTCTTTTTCTCACCATGGGAGCACATTCGTCGAACACTTGAATTATGTTTGTAGTTATTACATCAGCGATAGCGTTTACGTTGTGCTTTGTCTTTGCGTTATCCCATTGTAAATTGGAAGCAACGTCAATAAACTTATCGCCATGAAAATCTCTGAAATTTCGATATGTAATAAACTTTGCTTTAGTTTTGGGCTTATTGCATGGCACGTCACATGGTCAGCTTATGGTCAGCTTATGGTCAGTGATCCGTTTTCCATTGTGAGTAAAAATGTTGGAAGTGTCAACCATTCCTACTTCAATATTGTGGGCTTTATCAACAATTATCAAATCAATCAGAGAGGATGAGCTTTCTGTAACACGTGTGGGCTCTTCAATGATCTCAGCAAGATCCATTGATTGAAGAATTCTCTCAAGATATTTTACATCAGCCCTTGTTTTGTCTAGAAGATTCACATTCAAATCACCCAGCAAAATCACTGAATCAACATCCGGCGACTCATCGATGTACAGAGCGTGGATTAAGGAACTTAAGGTAGAATAAGGAACGTCTGGAGATTTGTATGCAATGCAGATGAGGAGCTTCAAACCTTTGAGATTAACAACTCCACTGATATATTCAATACGGTTGTCAACATTTTGAAGACAAACACGAACAGACTTAATTCCTTGCTTTACATAAAGAGCTACACCTCCACCTCCATCTCCTAAATCAATTGGTCTATCGCTACGATGAAGAGAATAGGAAGGCACGTCAAAAACATGAGAAGGGGTCTCCGGAGATAACCATGACTCCGTGATTCCCAACAAGTCAAACTGGAAATCATCCACTACGGAACATAGCTCTTCAAAACCTGTATTTAGTGATCTAATATTTACATGCGCTACTCTACAACTATTGGTAGATCCACGTTGTCGTTTCCCGACAGGTCACTACTCAAAGCAGGGGAAACTGGATCATCAGCGTGTGATACTTGAGGGCTGGAACACACACCTTTGGCTCAGCAGAAACAGCTTCATGAACTATCCTCAATGAATGAAAAATTAGATCACCAAAACAGTAATTCCCCTTCCTATTCAAGAGAGTCCCGTCACGCGCTAGATGATGATATTGAACCGCAGCACCTGGTGTCAAGGAACTCAACATTGAAATTATTACACATCAACATCAACTGTTCATTAAAGTAGAAGAGGGCTTTCTGACTTATATCCTTCCTTGTCAGAACACTATTTACAATGATGATAGAGTTTGGGAACTTTTGTTTTGCAGTACTCAACAGGTCTGCCATAGAGTGAAGCACCGCACGCTTACCCCACCCTCCATTATACCCAGGCCCACCATTGTAACCATGCACAAGGTTGTTAATGCCAACAAGAATATATATTATTTTGGGTTGTGCAGATTGATATTTCCCAAGTTTATCCCTAATATGTGAAATTTTAGCACCCGGATTTACATCCACGACAGCCCCACTATCTGCACACCTCTTCCCTGAGTAACGCAAAAGTGAGTCCCCGATCAACAAAACATTGGACATTGCGTTTACCTGAACCTTTTCATTTGCTTGCACTGGACAACTTGTACTGCCTGTGCCACCTGAAACCTCTCCTCTGACATTTGGGTGCACAATATTGCAATGAGAAGAGGTTTCTTTATCCACATTAGAACTACTTTTGTTTTGCACACTTACAGGTACCCTAGGTTTGTTTGTTTCTCGTTTAAATGACTTTTGTTGCCATTTACCAGACGCATTACATACTATTGTATCATTTACAGAAGTGCTTTCTAACTCAAGGCCTTGAAAACGATTTGAACATTTTACAGTTTTGTCAGTTTGGAGAGAAAACATGATTTTTCTGGTCTTTTTTGTGCGCTTACCCTTATTTTTATCATTATTCCATTTTCCAGAATTGTCAGGTAATTGAGCACCATCACAGCTGACAATCTTTGAACTTAAGTCCTGGTCATCATTAATTACATTGATAGTGATTGGTGAACAGTTAGGAACATGATTTGGCTGTACAGTGGCTGGCTCTGATGGAACCACCGCTGACTTATCTGTAACCAAAAGGCTACGAGGACCCTCATTGAACAAAGCGTACCAATCACTGAACCAACATCCAGTGACTGGTAAAGGCTTTCTGCAGAACCCCTCATTAATGATCTTAGTATTGACAAGTACACTTAGACCACATTCATAGTTGTTGTTTTGTTGAGTGCAACTCAACTCATGGAAATTGTTTTCTTCGAACCCTAATTTGCCAGTTACAATTTTAGCAGCTAGTGTGTTTCTGCCATGAAGTGAGTCTAAATGATATACCAAGGGACCAGAAATGTCAACAAACAGTAAACTCCAGTGCGAGCCAGTATCTTGCTTAACAGTAGTTGTGTTATTACTGACACATAAAAATGCATAGTCAAAGCTATTGAACCCAAGTTCATCCAAAAGAGCCTTTACATCATCACAAGTACCATGTTTTACAACCTGAGTTACAGAGGGACCCATAAAAATTACTTTCGATACACTATCTTTAGTGTTTTTACTAAAAGACTGAAAGAAAGTGTCAAGAATGGAATCATCTACCCATCTACTTTTAAGCCAGGATTGTTCCTCGGCTTTTTTAACTGAGGATTTTAAATTAGTTACATATTCAGTCAATTCTAGTTTCTGATTATTACTGACTTCAAAATCTGACTTAAGTTTAGCAATGATTATCTCTTTCTCATTAATAAGAGACAGCAATGACAAACATTGATCAGTTTTATTCTGTAATTTAGTTTTAACTTCAGTTAAGCTAGATAACATGCCACTGTTCTTTTTTAAAGCGGTGTCTTTTTCCACACGGATAATATCTAGTTCATTAAATGAAGCGTTAAAGTCACATGTTCGTTGTTGTTTTTCTCGTTCCAATCGGGATTCGAGAGTCAAGACGTTGCACTGAAGGTCCTTAATAATTACCCCAGAATTCTTTTCCGAAGTTAGAGCTTTGTCCAAACGCTGAAGTAAGGTGGAAATATTTAACTGAAGATCTGTCAAAGTAATGTCAGGGTAATTCGCCTCTAACATTTTCAACTCAAGGCAGATATTTGTAAGGACAGATTCTGTGCCAATGTCGAGATTTTCCGAGTTTGTAAACGTATCCTCAATTAGATTGACAGTTTGATTAGACATGCCCCTTGTTTTCACCATTTTATTGAGTTGACACAAACACTTAGATATTTAACAGTTAGTAAAATTAATAAAATTACAGTCAATGTAATTAAAATACAATTTCCCACTGAGAAGGAACTGCAGGCCGCAAGACATGCAGGAGTTGAAATTGCAGCACAGAGATTGAAGGTGCAGCTAGTCCACTTGCAGTGGTCGGGAGGGTTAGCAGCCTGCATATGAAGAGCTGTACACCGCAAGACGCATGGGTGATGCAGTTGCAGTCAAGAAATTGAAGGCGCAACCGTAAACACTCGCAGCGGGCAGGTAGACAGCGCCTATCTGGATGTACAGTGGTGAGTCACGAGCGGGGATAATTTCTGCGGCGATCACCGGTTGGCAGCGGCGCGCTCAGACTGCGCCGAGGACGAAAATGCTGACAGCGATGGTGTCTGTTCTTGCCGGCGAGTTGTGTTCTAATAGTTAGTGAGTCCCACGTTCATTTACTTACGAGGGTCTGTCACTGCCGAAGGAAGAAACTATCTCACTAGAGCTCATTGTAACTCTCCGACAAACTGGAGAAAAGCGTTAATGGCAAATAACGACTAAATATCACAAAATAAATGGAGCATACTATCCCTTGTCAATCCTCTGCAGACCAGGTCTGCCACCGTTATAGTATATAATGGTTAGTTTGTGGCATATCATATAAAACCGATTTTGTGTTATAACCTATAAATACGATTATGTTGCATAGTCTGGAAAGGCGATTTTGTGGTATAGTCTATAATTTGCTGCGTGCCTCTCCTCCCCATTATATGTTATTCAGCAAACTCGTCTTTCTAGGCTTTACCACAAATTCACTATTATATGCTACGATACACTTTCTTGTATTTCATTATATACTATAACACACTTTGCTTATTATAGATTATAACACAATTTTGAATTTATGGGCTATAACACAGCAAATTATTAACGATTATATTAGAATTTTATGATTATAGGTTATGCAACAAAACTGTGTTATAACATATAAAGCTTTTTACAAACTGTTTCATAGCCTATAACGATATTGTGATTATGGGTTATACCCTATAATGGGCATTATATGTTATGCAACAAAATCTTCTTTCTAGACTATGCCACAAATCGACCATTATATGCTATAACACACTTTTGAAATTATAGTCTATAACACACTTCTGCCAAAAATTATAGGTTATGCAACAATTTGTGAAATTCAGTATTTGCTATGATACAGTTGCGATGTTATAGGTGACACACTTTTTACATTTCCGTTATGTACTATAACACAGTTTGCTTTTTATAGACTATAACACAATTTTTCAATTATAGGCTATGAGATTATAGGCTATAACATCGCACCAAGTTACAGCAGGTCTCATGGTAAGACCTAAGCCCGAGACCATGTTAACTTTTCATTTTGGGGCCCCCAGAAGCAAATATGGTCCGATCATAATGAAATTTGGTACGGACGTGTAAAGTGGTAATCACTCGGACGAGTTCATAAATCAGCATGATCGGACCACCGGAGGGGGGGGGGGTAAAGGGGGGTAAACCCCCAAAAATGTTTTTTTGGGGGTTTTTACATAGAAAAATAAAAAAATCAATTTTTGTTAGCACCATTGAATTCAGCTCAAAAAATCAAACAATTTAGTATTTTGAATCGCTGCTTTGTGTCCATTGGTTACCGAGATATTGAAAATGGTAAACACAGTACGCTGTCTCAATGTTAACCTTATAGGAAAAAAGTAAAATTCTATTTCTCGCTTATTTCTCAACATATCTTGATAAAACCTGGTAAATGGCTTCTTCTAGTTCAGTTTTACTAAATATTGAATTAAAACCACCCTAGCAGCAAACCTGCATACTCATTCCCCATGTTATTCTTAAGGAGCTTACAAAAACATGTCAAATCTCGCTATGTTGGATTGAAATATGTTGTTTTGCATTTGAAATTCGGTGAGTATCTGCAACGGGGGTATTTTAATTTAACCCGCTAAAAGACTAATTTGAAATGATATTGAAAATTTGAAAGCAACACAGTTAAACGCAGAATTAAATTTGTCTGAAAAACGCCAGAAACCCTGTACTTTTTCATTCAACCCGCTAAAAGACCAAGTCTAAATGAGATTAAAAGTTGGAAAGCAACACAGTTAGACGCATGATTAAATCTGTAAAATGTTGATGCAACTTTTAAGTTTAAACGTTTAGTGGTCACGATGCAGTAAGAGCTCAAACTCGAGTATCCAAACTTTTTGACCCGAGGGTACGTATAATTTATGGTGGCGTTCTGACAGACATCTACGGGCTACGGGTCTTTAGACCCTTAGCCCTCACTCAAGTAAGCCGCCTCAAAGCGAGCTCAAGGCAGGTAGTTCCCACCGGGGGGGGGGTGGTTTTCCAGTCAGTATCTTCGACCAACACTGGGGGGGTAGAAATCCGGTCTGCCCTTATCACGTGAAAAAAAGCTAGCTATTAATTGAATATACATGAACAATATTTCTATCCATCTAATTACACTCTAAACTAAGAATTATCCGTTGGACTGAATATTACAAAACGCGACGAAACGTGAGTGTCCGCGACTGGAAAACTACCCCCCCCGATCTCTGACGTCAATATGACGCAGGAGCCTGCTTGGGGGGGTAGTTGTCCGGAGGGTAGTATTCCGGCGACTCCCATCTACCGCAGCGAAGCGATTCGTTTGTCTTGTGAAAACATGCGGTTTCCAACCAACTATTATAATTAACTAAACAAAAAGGTTGAAACTGAACATTATTAAAATTTCAGTCTTGCGTCAATCTGAATTTTAAAAAATAAGTCCACTGATTATTTTGGAACCATACCGTTGATAAAAAAAAATGTTTTAAATTACTGGATGATGCAAAATGCAAGAGCCATCAAATTATTTCTTTGCAAGGAGCCATAAAATCATAAAAATATACAATCTTAACCCTATAGTTTCCTGTTAACTGTACAAACAGAATCACTTGGAACCACTCGGATCAACAGCGGTACTTAAGGTTTCAACCAGGGGGGAAATGAAAATTAAAATTTTTATACTCCATATACTACGCTTACATTTCAGTGAGGAAATTCCATGAGCCACGTAAGTAGTGTGGAAGTGGCGTTTCTGGCCCACTTTGCATAAATTAGCATAATGACAGCTGCCGGAAGAGACGTCATCAGCTGTGACGTAGCTGGGCTGTGGGCATTTAAAGTTTAAATGCCCGGTAGTGGTGGGTATTTAAAGTTTAAATGTCCGGAAGTGGGTCAAGGTCGGCTTGGGTTGTTTTTAAAAAAGTTCTTGCATTTTCGGAAAATCCGAAAATGCAAGATATTTTTTTATTTTTTTATTTTGCACAAACTGTTTCTTAATTGTTGTTTTGTTAATTATCATTTCTAATAAAATACTATGTTAAAAATGGAATCGACAAGTTAACAATAAGAAAATATCCTACTACAAAGTGTCCAAATAGAGATGCAATTATATAAACATAAACTTTAAAAAGTAGCGAATGTTCTTCCTTCTTATCTGTTAGCATTTTCTGAACAAGGTATCCAATAATGTAACCATATAAAAATGAAATTATGCAAATAACAAATTTCGACGGGTTCACAAAAACAAACTTGTAAAGTAGTGAATTTCCTTCTTCCTCCATTGTTGAATTTTTAGTAAAAACCTATTAATGATAACATTATTGCTTGCGCATCAGAACTAACAGTTGATGAAATTTCATTTACTTGTAGACTTGTAGTAGTTTCATTTGTTGTAGCTAATTGTTCGCAAGTTTGTGTAGATGTAGAAGAAACAGTATTATCTTGAAGTTCAAAGTCCATGTGTACTCGGGTGAAGAGCTGGAGCTCTAATGACGTATGGTAGCTGCTGTCCTATTCCGTGTCGGCAGTTGTTGGTGGTGGGGGGTCATTAGGTTCATGCACAGACATTTGGATGGAATCATTATCTTCTGGAGGATGTACTAAAATTTCTTGTATAGGATCTGTATTAATAGTGAAATGTTGCGTTTCAATGCAAAGTCCATCTTTAATAAAATAAACACATAAAACAGAACTCATTTTTATTTAGATATTTACTCTGCGAGACCTACCAGCAAACTGATGTGTCGGTGGTGGTGCTGTGTACTCCCTTGAAATGACATGTGCTGCATGGAACATCTGCCGCACACCTGTCTTCCCCCACTACCACGAGAGACTCCTCGCGATGTTTTGAATACGTAGTGTTAGTCGTACTGTAGATGTGGTAGAGTGAACATGTCAGTATTAAACAATCGTTCTTAACATTTGGCTTAAAAATATTTTCAATAAAATATCGTTTTAAAACACGTATTTAACTTTGTATAAGTTACAATATTTTAAAGATGTTACTTTATTATGTTGCCCTGATACTTCTGAAAATATCTAGTTGAAGAAGTGCAAAATAAACTACAGTGCAATTAAATATAAACTTGGTTAAAATGTTAAAGATGTAAAATTGGTTTTTGTGTTATAACTTTTACACTGTTGGTTGAATAACAAATGTTACCGAAGCTTTTCGTTTGTCTCATCATTTTGTATAATTTAAGTACCCACAAGATAGGGTTTGGAAACTTATAAAGTAAAATATAAAATGTTGAAAATTTTTTTAGTTTTTGCGTTATAACTTTTATACCATTGGTTTTATTGAAAAATGTTACTAGACCTTTTTTGTTTGTTTTTTATTCCGCGTAATTTGAATACCCACATGATAGGGTTAGGAGCAATTTTGCTAAAACTTGATTTCGTCGCCAGCCGGCCAGTGAACAACGACGACGGCAAGCAATGGCAATGGCTGTTACAAAAATTGCTCCAAACCTATCATGCGGGTACTCAAATTACGCGGAATAAAAAGACAAACAAAAAAGGGCCAGTAACATCTTTTGATAAAAACCAACGGTATAATAGTTACAACGAGAAAACTAAACTTTCAAGGTCATTTAAAACTTTTACAAAATATTTAAGTCTGAAAGTAGGTCAAGGTCATTTGAAACTAAAATTTACTTACCCTTTGGGACTTAGAGGTACGTGGACCCCTTGTCATCAAGGGTTGAGGCTTTAGCGAAAGCCCAAATTTGAAAGTCTTAGGTTGGCCCTTACAAGAGCCGTTTTTGCCACCAGGGTGGACTTTGAAGGAGGGAAAGGATAAAAGGTTTTTACTCAGTAAGATTTATTTTCAACTTGCCACCCTCTTTTATTATTTCTAGGTGTTGAGCATCAAGGGCAATAGAAAGTTTTCTAGGAAGGTCAATAATATAAATTTTGTTTTTTTCTAAATTGAAAATGTAAAAGGAAGTAGATTCATGTTTAAAGATTTGGTATTTTTTGTTGTCTAAGTTTTTCAGATGTATTTTTTGCTGGGGTACGTGTGAAGATAAAGGTGAAAGAGGTGTTGTATTAGTGGAATGTTCATTGGTGATTTTGATGCCGGTACGGATGTTGTTTTGAAGTGGTTGGAAAGGATTTTGCGCAATTGCAGATGTAACATCGTACCAATCTCGATTATTGTTAGACTGAAGAATTTTATACCCCAGCAGTTGTAGGTGGGAGAAATAGTTGTACCAAATGTGAAGTACTGGGAACGGTTCATGTTGAAGTAAGAGTTGTTAGGTTGGTGGCAAAGCAGAGAATGAGCTGTTGAGTGTAGAGTGTGTGAAGCAATCAAGGACTTGACCACCTGGTGTGTCAGCTGACGCAACGAAGTCGACGACTTGTATTGCCAACTGGTTAGAAGCGGAAGCGTGCGATGTCACCAGGATAGAAAGCTGGCTCAGTGATGATGTAAAATAAAATTTGTCAGTTTTTGCGTAATAACATTTATACCGTTGGTTTTATTGAAAAATGTTACTGGACCTTTTTTGTTTGTCTTTTCATTCCGCGTATTTTGAGTACTCACATGATAGGGTTTTGAAACATATAAAGTAAAATATGTTGTAAAAAACTTTTTTATTTTTTGTGTTATAACTTCTATACCGTTGCTTTATTGAAAAATGTTACTCGATCTTTTATGTTTGTCTTTTCATTCCGCGTATATTAAGTACCCACATGATAGGGTTTGGAGCAATTTTGTGACCCCCCCCACCAACAAAACGGAGAACCCCCCCACCAACCCCTAACCCCCAACCCCGCCATTGACTCACCCCTTGGGAGTTAGAGGTACGTGGACCCCTTGTTAGTCACCAAGGTTGAGGCTTTAGCGAAAGCCCCCGCCATTGACTCACCCTTTGAGACTTAGAGGTAGGTGGACTCCTTGTTAGTCACCAAGGGTTGAGGCTTTAGCGAAAGCCTAAATTTGAAAGTCTTAGGGGTGGCCCTTATAAGGGCCGTTTTTTTGCCACCAGGGTGGACTTTGGAGGACGGGAAGGAAGAAAGGATTTTTAATCAGTGAAAATTATTTTAATTTTGCCACCCTGTTCTGTTACTATTAAATATTTTAAATCTATAGGAATTGACAAATGTTTGGGAACGGTGATGATATAAATTTTATTTTTCTCCTCATTGAAGGAATAAATCATGTTTACATCATTTTTTAAAATTTGATATTTTTTGTTTTTCTTTAATCTATTAAGTTTGAATTTTTGTCCTGGAAATTTCTACATGGTGCGGGTTGAATCGTTGGGGGTATTGGGATTTCTTCGATGCGGGGGGTAGGGGTTTCTTCAATGCGAGGGCCTTCTTCAATTTGGGGGGTGAAGGTTTCTTTAATTGGTGCGGGTTGAATTTTTGGGGATAAAAGAAGAGATAACATCCAATCGTCATTGTCAATAATTGCTTCTTTTTCTTGAATTTGTTCTTGAATTTGTTGTTCTATTAAGTCGTCAAGTGAGGAGAGAACAGTAGAAGGTCTTTGTAGAAGACGCAGGAGAATGGGAGTATCGTTAGAGGTTGATGAAAAAGAGTCCATAATAAGAAAAAAGAAAATAGATAAGAAAATGGAGAAATAAGAAAATGGAGAAATAAGAAAATGGAGAAATAAGAAAATGGAGAAATAAGAAAATGGAGAAAAATGTGGGACCGGATTGTAACAGCGACGGTGGCAAGTGGCAGAATGACACAAGGCGGCCAAATGGGGTTATAATAGGTAGCTGACACTGCAACCTTGTAGTCGAGGTAGTGAAAGCGGAGGCTACCGACCCGGCCAAAGTAGGCCAGGCGATTTGTTGGCAAAGTAGCGAAAGCGAAGGCTACCGTCCCTCGGCAGGCAGACACGTCGACCTTCTAGTCAAGGCTGCCACCTTGAGCTCGCGGATATAACCGAGCGCGGAACGTTTCTCTTTAGCATTACGGTGTAGGTGTAACTCGTGCTCTTACGAGCAGGGTTATGCTTAACGTAATGTTCGCCATGGTGTGAGGGATGGTTAATGTCTAGCTCACAACGCGTTCGACTATTGTAGGAGAGGCGCCCTTCTATAATAGTTGGCCGCAATGGCAATCCAACTACCTTTCCATTTCCTGCGTGGTTTAGTTGTCAGGGGTAATATTATGGTGAGGTGTGTGGGATGGCTTATGTCTAGCACACACCGTATCTGTAATATTACGTAGCATAAGACAGGAGTATTATTATGGTGAGGTGTGTGGGATGGCTTATGTCTAGCACACATCGTAACTGTAATATTACATAGCATAAGATAGAATAGGGGGAAAGTTAGGTAGGGGTTAAGATATGATAGGGCGGTGAGGTGTGAGGGATGGCTTCAAGACCAAGACCAAGTGTCATTCAGTACACACGCGGACCATCTTTGGATGTGGAGTTACACGCCCGAGCTTTACCAGGTAGTGTAGTAACTCATTTTAAGATTGACAATGCTCAATTGCAACTTGCACAATTTATATCAAAAGCAAAAACATTAGTAACAGAAACATTGAACAATGAACTAAGAAGATTAAATTTTATAAAGTTTGAATATTATTAGATATTGTATTTACAAATGTTCAGAATGAAACATCACCAAGAGGAATTTTAACTAAAAACAAAACCATCATGTTTGTATCGGATATAAGCTCAATCGTGGATGAATGTTTTGAAGAACTTTTAACAAAATTGCAAGAACACGAAGGAAGACGTTCAAGATGGAGTTTGTTAGGTATAACAGGGCTAGATATTAGAGTTCATAAACATGGATATGGAATAAGAGGTAGTAGTTGCAACAGGAATAGGAGACAGTGATGCAGTTACAGTAGAACAATGGCGTAAAAGCTCAATGGCTTATTATAATCTTTTCCTAACACTCATTGGGTATGTTATAAAAAACTGAGATCGACTATTTACTACTTTGATAGTTTTGGTAATCTTCTGCTACCAAAAGAACTACAATATTATTTTAAAACAGCTAAAAATGTACTTCACAATTATAAAAGAGAACAACCTGATAATACGGTAATCTGTGGACATTTATGTTTAGATGTTTAGTTGACCCACTGGAGCATATGAAATTGATGATATAAATGAAGCGATACAAAATTATATGGGAAAAGATAGTATAACAATAAAAGGAAATAACAATACTATGATAGCTGAAATCAAATCTAAATTTTATATAGATTTTAGCAAAGAACATTCAATTGGTAGTTTATCAGGGTTTCCTAAAACAAAGGAAATTTTACAACCTAATACTAGCCATGCAGGTGATAAAACTGTGACAATAATGAAAGTTAACAGTATAGATGTTACATGTAATATTATACATGGCTCATATAGAGATGGTGAAAATACTCATATATTGCACACATTCTATCCAACTGTCGCTCCGGGTTTTAAAATTCTGGAAAAGCCACAAAACCTAGTGTACCTACCGTTAAACACCAGTTTTATTTCAGACATTGTGGTGAACATACTAGATCAAGACGGAAATCATATTGATTTTAGACAGGAACGTACAACTATACGAATACATATAAAATCAACCGCATAACAATGAGGTTATCATTTAAAAAGAAAGAGCTGACTGGTAAACAAGTCAGTAGCACGTCAGCTATAGAAGGATTAACAAGTGATAACATTCGTTTTCTAGAAGAAATTGGATTAAAACTTATAAATAATGGAAATATTGGATATAGTGCAGTGTCCGACATTCGACGAAACCTTATGGGAAAAGGAATATCATTGGCACAACCCTTATGCTTCGACAAAATTAAACAATAATGATGAAATCAGAATTCCAATACAACAAGATATTTATACACTTCCATGTGAAAGTTATTTGTATATCGAAGGAAGAGTAACAAAAAAGAATGGAACCACTGCAAGTACTGTTCCGTTCATAAATAACCCCAAAGCATATTTGTTTGATGAAATAAGATATGACATTTCTGGAGTTACAGTAGATTCAACAATAAAGGTGGGAATTACAAATACATTAAAATGATCAGCATCTTGACTGTCTACCGTTGTATGGGTAACATCGTCTACAGCATTATAAACAAAATGAGTTATTTATCAGTTGTACAAGGCGTTTTCGAAACAACACCTTTATTGGGAAATGATGATGATGATGATAAACATTTTAAAGAAAATTTTGTAAAGGAAATTGATGAGTTTTTAAAGTTTGGACAAAATAAAAAGTCGTAAAATAATAAAACAGTCGTTAAAAAAGAAAAGAAAACTTGAAGAAAATATTCCACCAAACATTTTAACTGAAGTTTTCCTTCGCATCTTTTATCCTATTTCATCTTGCATGAGTAAAAGTGTGTCGATAGGATGGGTAAAATCATTGGACTACTCTCCCACAGTAATACTGAACCATGGCACAAAGATGGTTTTATTTTCAGAAAATGCTTGGGATTCCTTTTTAAAACATATACATCTTATTGATTGTTATTTAGCCAACAGTTTCTTTGGAAGGAAAACTAACATTCAACTTTTGGATTGTGACAATGAAATTAACAGTATTAAACATCGTGGTCAACAACAAGTAAGAATTAGAGACTCGACACAATTTGAGAATAAAATTCTACCTACACGTGAATAATTCTACATTTTAAACTATGCAACATCACCTATCACTAGGAATATGAAACAATTGGTATTTTCAAGCTCTGTTATTAAGGAATATCTGGCAGATGCATGCGAAAAACAACCTGACAGCACTTTACAATACGGACCAATAGATACATCCATCTTTAATAGAATACCTCACGAGGTGGAAATGTGGAGGCAGTTGAGAAACGTTGAACCTTTTACTGAAATTGCAACGGAAGCTACAGAAGAAGAAACCAACAACAATACAGAAGAAACAAACAACGACAGTACAGAAGAAACTCAGCAGGTTTAAAAACTACAATGTAACTTAACAAAAGAATAAACCGTGGGGTAGGCCTACCGGGGACGGTGCCCACGTTAAACATACACCAACGCGCCTACAACTGTACGGCCTGGTTTATATATCTAACCTACCGTGGTGTGGAAAACAGTTGATCGGCAGACACCGTGATAAGCGGACTGGTTGAAGAAATGGTAGCAAAACCTTGTGTAATTGGATTTCAAGCATTTCGCGGAAACGATGATAGATTTATCATAAAAGAATTGGTAATTTTAGATTTTCTCACACAATTGGGGCACCCGTTCTTATTTGAAGCACCGTGTTCTGTCCATGAATTAAAGTCAAAAGCTAAATAACAAACAGATGGTTAACAAATAAATTTCATCATATCCATTGGTTTGAAGGTTTTCTACCGTACAACAATGTTCACAAAATTATGTTTGATTTTTGCAAACAATTTACGCACATATACACCAGAGGATTCGAAAAAAAAGAATTGGATACAACAGTACACAAACAAAGAAGTTTTAAACATAAAAGTGGACAAGACCTTTCACTTTGATGCTAGAAATATTTGTGTTTCTGCAATAGATCCGAAACACAACCAATCTCAATGCGCGTTACAAAACGCATATCACTTGGCTGCTTACTTACAACAAACGGAAGAATGTGGTGCGGGTTCCGAAGGTTATAAAAACAAGGGTGCAACACACCCCGAGTATCATTCTTACTCCATACTCCGAACAGACAAATTCTCCAGTGAAGGATGGCATCACAACAGTTTCTCCAATGTTCGGTTGAAAAATTCAACTTGCATTCAAAATCAAATTCTCTAATTATCAAGAAATGTTCAAAACTAAAAGAACACAAACATTATATTGTTCATGAAATGAAGAAAATTGATACAACGCATGAAGACGCAGTCGTCGCATCTTTATCCGATGCACCATTTACACCAGGTGATGAACCAAAGTTTCAAGTATATCTTCAAAAACGATTCGTCTAGTTGCTTCAAAATGAAGATCTGCGGGAAATTCAGCCAGGATCATTATATTTGGTGTCACACGGAATGAACGGCAACAACTCAACGGAACTTACTCTGAAAATCACACAAAAATAATACATTAAAATAACTTTGTAAATATTGTATTGTAAAAAATGTTTTAAATAAAAAGATAAAAAACAACATATCAGTATGTTTTTTTACATACTGATATGTAGTAATTTTTAAAAGCTCAAACGGATGACCTTGAACTTTTAATCGATAGTATTATTCGATTTTTTCATTCGATAGTTTTATTCGATGGTTTTATTCGAATACTTTACATAAATACGAAACCTTAACGTTGAGAGACTCAGTTCTGTTTAAGACAAGCTAAAACCAACATGTCATCCAAAAGAAATAATTTACCACTTCTATCTTATTGTTGCAAAGAAAAATGTTTTAAAATACCTGAAGATCAAGTTGACGGAAAAGCTTGTAATAAATGTAATATTCTTTCTGCTACTGTAAATTAGTTGCAAAACATATCAAAAGAACCGGTTGGATAAACTAGAAGAATTGCAACATCGACTCGGTCTATTGTGGCAGCGATTAAATGCAAAGTGATTAAACAAACGCCTGCCATTTTTTATCCCCACCACTACCCCCACCGTCAGAGGTACCCGCAGCACCGGCTTTGCAATAACCATTCCTGCTACACCTCTAGTCGAGTAAACAACTCTAGTCATGTCTCTCAACATTCGCGGGATCCACTACAACACTATCAATCTTACAACCTAGAAGGATTTGGAAATTTTTAGTGAAGAACTAAAACAACTTATAGCCACTGGGTTCGGCTTATCTTTGGAACTTTATGCAACAAACAATCAAACGAAAAATGTGTTTTTCCAACTTACATCAAGAAGAATGAAAATAAGCAAGAAACTTCAGCACCGACAACAAACTACTTTTCAAATTTGGGAACAAACTTTTCAAACTTAATGTAAAATAATACTATTGTAAAAAAATAAAAAAAATCTTGCATTTTCGGAAAATCCAAAAATGCAAGAACCTTTTTTTAAAAAACAACCCAAGCCGACCTTGACCCAAGCCGATTTAAACTTTAAATGCCCACAGCCCAGCTACGTCACAGCTGATGACGTCTCTTCCGGCAACTTTCATTATGATAATTTATGCATAGTGGGCCAGAAACGCCACTTCCACACTACTCATGTGTTTAAATGGGGATTGAAGTTACTAGCCAAATTAAGTTATAACTAGATGATCATTTTGTGGTAAAATGTTAGGGATATTAGTAAACAAATGTACCTAGCAAAGGGAATACCATAGCAATCTCCCATACAGCCTGTGATGGAAGGTGAACGTGGAATAAAGTATATACCTTGATCATCAAAAGAAGTTGATCGGCAGAGCGACCGCGCGGCAGTGGAAACATTATATTTCGTAACACTGTAGAGACGTAAAAATTAGTTTAAAATGTTAAGTAAAATATTATTCCAATGTTCATTCAGTTGCGGGTTTACCACAAGTTGTAAATAATTTTTAGCATACTCCGTATAGTTCATTGCGAGTTTTATATGAAAACAGGATTTATGAGTTAAAAAAATATATTGCCAATGTTTGATTTTGAATATCTCTGCTTAAAAGCGGGTATAAATTTCCTATATATAGAGAATCTTTAGTCTACTTTCTTAACAACACTATATCCAAATGTAATATGCCTATGTTTGATATTAATTACGTTATCAATCTATTTCCAACGTACTGTTTACTGTCCTGTTAAAAGTTGTACATTGATGAACTTCACGTACCGCGTCTGGTTTGAGTAATGTAGTGAAGATTTATCTTTCCACCACCTGCTATTTTCCACCACCAGACGCGTTTTGCTCATTGTAATGGATAGGTAATATAATAATTTGTCCCCCAGCGGGAGAAAAGTTATTACTTTGTCTCTCGGCGGGAGACAAAGTAAACCCATCATTGTAACATTGTAATAAATAATAAAAAAATTAGAGCGCCTTCAAATTTCCACGCACACATGCAAATGTGCTGTAGCTAAACGAATGCAGGCGCTAACAGCTTATTTAGTGGCAGAGTTAGTTAAATAAGAATAAAGCCCGCCATCCACTAGCGAACTTTGTCCGGGAAAAACACTGATTTTGTCCGCGCGGACAATGTTTGGCAGAAGGACGCTAGTGGATGGGCTCGACAAGCACTGATTTTGTCCGTGGCGTACAATGTCCGGCGGACAAATTGTCAGTGGTCTCGGCTAAAAACCGCGGGCGGATTTTGTCCGTGGCGGACAGTGTTCGCTAGTGGATGGCCATTCCCGATTTTGTCCGTCTCGTCGTCAAGTTTTCTCCCATCAAAAACCCTTAAAAATATATTATACAACACCATCAAGCGGGTACATACATACATACATACATACATACATACATACATACATACATACATACATACATACATACATACATACATACATACATACATACATACATACATACATACATACATACATACATACATACATACATACATACATACATACATACATACATACATACATACATACATACATACATACGTACGTACGTACGTACATACGTACATACATACATACATACATACATACATACGTACGTACGTACATACATACATACATACATACATACATACATACATACATACATACATACATACATACATACATACATACATACATACATACATACATAAATATTAAATAACAGATAAGTACTAATGTAAGTTACAGTATGCGTGCAAATAATTTTATTACTTGCAATGATTTTATTATTTTATTTAACGTTAATTTAAGTTTAATTATTGTACTGTGTTAAGTAATTTACAGTTACTATATATTATTAATAATAATTATCAAATTGGGACAGTGTATTTGTTTCTTGGAATATAGAAACTTCTTGCGATACGTCGCTACGCGCCGCACCGTTTCCGGTCCCACAGTAAACCGGGACACCTGCGTGTGCACTGGTAAAGTTCAGTCGCTCAGTGATCATCAGATTGAATGTACATCCTTTAAGCTCAGTGTCGTGGAGGTCGTGGTGTGATAGTGTGTACTGTTATCTGTTGTGTACTGTGGCAGTACCATATTCAACTACACATATACAAAATTAAATATATTATACTGCGCGGTGACTGCCAGCTCTGCAGTTGTCACTAGACTGATCGACAACGACAAAACTCATCCTCTCCACAGATTTTGTCCGCGCTGCCTGACGGACAAAGTCCGCTAGTGGATGGCGAGCGATCAGACGGACCTGCGGACCGCCCAAACTTTCTCTGATTTTGTCCGGCCTGCCTGACGGACAAAATCCGCTAGTGGATGGCCCGCTTATTAACAACAAATAGCTGTGAGAATGTCTAAAGCCCGCCATCCACGAGCGAACTTTGTCCGGGAGAAAGCACTGATTTTGTCCGCGCGGACAATGTTCGGCAGAAGGACGCTAGTGGATGGGCTCGACAAGCACTGATTTTGTCCGTGGCGTACAATGTCCGGCGGACAAATTGTCAGTGGTCTCGGCTAAAAACCGCGGGCGGATTTTGTCCGTGGCGGACAATGTTCGCTAGTGGATGGCCAATCTCAATTTTGTCCGTCTCGTCGTCAAGTTTTCTCCCATTAAAACCCCTTTAAAATATATTATACAACACCACCTAGCGGGTACATACATACATGCATAAATATTAAATAACAGATAAGTACTAATGTAAGTTACAGTATATGTGCACATAGTCTTATTATTTGCAATGATTTTATTATTTCATTTAACGTTAATTAAAGTTTAATTACTGTACTGTGTTAAGTGAATGAATGAATGAATGAATAATTTATTTCCAAAAAAATAATTACAATATACAATAATACATATTACAAAAATAAAGATTGGAAATTAGTCCCCAAATGGGCTTTCGCCTGTGGTTGGGGACGAGTCGACAGTCCATGATTCTGTTATAAATAACTATTTTAAGGTACAAAAAAACTAAGAAACTAAAAGAAAAACTAGGAAAGTAGATGCATGCATATGATAAACTATACGCTAATTACAAAATTATGTGTTCCTGAAACTTTATGTTTGATAGTTCAACTGAAAACTTGGCCCAGTCGCCAAGGACACGTGCAAATACAGACGCACAAGGAAACAACAGAATCAACCGTCGTACACACCACTCTCTCTCTCTCTCTCTCTCTCTCTCTCTCTCTCTCTCTCTCTCTCTCTCTCTCTCTCTCTCTCTCTCTCTCTCTCTCTCTCTCTATCTATCTCTCTCTTTCTCTCACGCGCGCACACAACACACACACTCACTCCCCTCCCCACCCCCACACGCATGCTAAAAACCTGTACTTCCTTGACATTGTCAAGAATTCAAACCGTATCGGAAAGTGATATAATCTCGAATTTTAAGTCGACCAATTTCCAGCAACCATTTGTCAATAATTTTTTTGTAAGTACGAAGACTGCAAATAGGTGGTGATTTTATAATAGTTGGAAGTTGTAGATAAATAATATTCGCAAGATACAAATAGGTGGTGATTTTATAATAGTTGGAAGTTGTGGATAAATAATATTCGCAAGATAAAAAGACGACGTAGTATTTATTGTTTTTGATAATCTTGGAGTAACAATTCCAAAATTTACCGATGATCTCGTTGAGTATGAATGCGTAATATGTTGAAAAATACTATCTTTATTTTTGAAAATATACAGAATTAAGGTTTTTATAAACAACTGAGAAATATTAAATACTTTAAAATCATCAAACAAAATCTCAGAAGGGTAGCGACGATCTTTTTGGAGTGCAATTTTTATTATGGATTTTTGAACAGTTTCTAGGGATGATAATACAGACTGAAAACAACCGCCCCATGCTAAAATTCCATACTGCAACAACGATTGGACGTAAGCATAATAAACAGTTTTTAATAAATCTGGAGGAAGTAATTTATTTATACGTGAAAAAATAAAACAGAATTTACGCAACTTGTTTCTGAGATACATAACATGACTATTCCATTTCAGACGCAGACGGTTATCAAAGAAGACACCTAAATATTTATATTCAGTCACTCTCTCGATACACTCACACAACACGCAGCCATTCATGTTCACACCCCCGCACGTGTGCAAGCGTAGATGCAGGTTCATCGGATCGTGGTCGGCTCTCAAGGAAACAGGCATATATTTGGTTTTAGAAATGTTTAGAGAGAGCCGACTTTGATCGAACCACTGCTTGACGGTGCAAAGGCCTCGCTCCGCCACACGGTACACTTCCTCCCAGCTGTCACCCTCAAAAAGCATTACAGTAGTTTACAATTTTGCTTTATATTATTATTTCAAATTGGGAAAGTGTATTTGTTTCTTGGAAGATTGAAACTTATTGCGATACGTCGCTTCGCGCCGCGCCGTTTCCGGTCCCACGGTATACCGGGACCAGCGACCAAAGAATCGCTGACCGGGACACCTGCGAGTGCACTGATAAAGTTCAGTCGCTCAGTGATCATCAGATTGAATATACATCCAGTTCGTGGAGGTCGTGGTGTGATTGTGTGTACTGTTGTTTGTTGTGTACTGTAGTGTGTTGTTTACTGTTTCGTATAAGCAAGCCTAGTTATGTCGGAAGCTCCGGAAGCGAACACGAATGATAGAGTCTTGGAGGAGGAGGTTCCAAAGTCAAAAAAGAAAAAAGACATTGAATTAGAAAATGAAAAACAATTAACAGCAAAATTTATGACCCCTACATTTTTAAGGAGTTTATCGAACTATACAGAAACGCCCCTTGTTTATGGAAGATAGACTCCAAAGAGTACCATAACAAACAGACCCCCCTTTTCTTTATAATAAAGAAATTCCCTTTTCTTTATAAGGGGGGGGGGGTGACTAAATCCACTAATAGTACATACTCCTCCTCAGTCATCCTCAAATAGTTTTTAAAATCATAAGGATTGTTTTCCTTAAGTTCAAAAAGCAGCCCTATTTGGGAATATTCGGTCCTTTTCAGTAACCACTGCTTTACTCAGCACTGCGGAGGTTTCCTTTTCTTTTTTTCAAAAACACCTGCTTCTTCTAATAACAAAATGGCCGCAGCTACTCTTTTTTACCGGCCATTGTCTGGTAATGAATAAAAATGTACACTTTAAAAAGTTCATCACTCAGATATATATATATTACACACACAAAAAAAAACTTCACAGATACAAAACTAAAATGTACTGTACTACGCGGTGCTGCCAGCTCTGCAGTTGTCACTAGACTGATCGAAAACGTAAAAAATCATCCCTTCCACAGATTTTGTCCGCGCTGCCTGACGGACAAAGTCCGCCAGTGGATGGTGAGCGATCAGACGGACCTGCGGTCCGCCCAAACTTTCTCTGATTTTGTCCGCGCTGCCTCACGGATAAAATCCGCTCGTGGACGGCGGGCTTAAGAAAATTACGGATGTAAGAACGTTACGACAATCAGCTGGTTGCTGGTGCATGTATGGATGCAGCTACCCGGATGCAGGCGTTAATTCAGAACGAAACAAATAGTTATTTGTGCATCTAGGGACTTAAGTGCAACTTTTTCTCCGCGAGGGAAACTGTTGTCGCCCGATGGCGAAGCCGAGGGCGACAATTTTCCTGAGGGAGAAAAAGCACTTTAGACCCATGATGCACACAACATTTTTCCTCCACCTACACCATCAACAATAATTGTGACAATATAACGTTACCTTCATATAATATTTTTCTCCTTTAAACTAGGCTAGATTAGAATCGCACATAAATATATTACATAAGCAATTAAAAGCAATTATAACTAAGCAATTTAAACAAAAATTTATTCAAACTTTCACACTATTTTTTCTAAAGTTTTAATTTTTTTAAATACCTCCCAAAATCTGCAGGTAAGAATCGATCATGTTTATAAAACGTTCGGCCGTTCGGCGTATTGGTAACAACAAGCTCTAATCAGGTGTTTTTATATTCAGTGTTGCCAACTTAATTCATACAAACACATTATTACCTGGCTATTAAAATGCATACGCGGTTTTGTTTTCTTAAGTTGAAACACTGAAGTTCTTGAATTAAATTTCGAGTAGGCTAAGCAAATAAAAATCGACAGTTTTGCCACATTTTCTCACTACTCATCGCGGCGTTGCCGGATTTCTCCCCATGTATTTCTTATGAGATTACTTTTAGTCCTATGGGAGAAAAAGTAAGTAAGTAAATCCCATGGAGTATAAACTAGTACTTTAGTATTCTATTCCAGGGACAAAAGACGTCTTTAGATAGTAGGTGGAGGAAAATGTATACTTTATCACTTACTAAGTTAATTACATAAATGTTTGTGGTCCGCGACAAGCTCGGGTGTCAACATTTTCACTCGTGAGATAATGTACTTTACTCACTCAACATATAAATAACTATTTTTACGTCTACTGATAAAGACCGTGTTTAGTAACATTTAACGAATGCTTACACGTTTTTATTGTCAAGTGAAATAATTCTAAGAATATGCTGAAAAATTAAATGAGATAACCCATTGATAACAGAGTTATCATGTTGGAAAGAAACTGATAACGTAATCAATATTAAACATTAGGTAGGCATCTCAAATTTTGATGTAATGTTGTTAGATTTTATCCTAACAACATTATATCAAACATGAAGGCGCTTCATAGGGCATTATTCTACAATGCTTTTAAGCAGAGATATTTTTAATAATACATAGGTAAATAATATAATTTTTAATCATGTTTTCATAAATCTAACTCGCAAATTAAACTTTACAGAGTATGCTAACATTATTTTTATTTAAATAAAAATCTAACTAAAATATTTTAGATTTTTTTTTACTAAACAGCTTAAGGTAACCCGCACCGGGGCCAGTTGATATCAGTTCAAGTTGATACTGTAATAAAAGCGACTGACAATTTTGAGGGATAGAAAAAATTCTAAGCTATATCTTGATAAATGTGTTTATTAATAATTATAAACTAAAGAAAGTATGGGGAGTACACTTTCATAATCAAGGAAACATAAATTTATTTATTTATTTATTTTAAGTAATTTCAAACAAAGGAATAAATTTATTATTTGTTTGAAAGCCATTGTTGGAGATGGTGAGTTTATGTTTACGTTTTTCATTCTTGTGGACGCTTTCAATCACTGATTATGGTAAAAACAACTTGCCCCCAGTTACCACATCCTTCAAAAAGTAAGATTATCTATTAAATAAATGTATATTTAAATGTATATTTAAAATATGTATATGTAAATTTGTTGACGTTCTTACAGCTGATTGCTGTTAATGTTATTCTTATGTGATTATTTCTGCCACTAAATCAGCTGTTAGCGCCTGAAATCTATTGAACCTCAACATATTTGCACGTCTGCGTAGAAATTTAAAGGCGCTAGATTTTTGAATTATTAATTTCAATGTCATTCTTATGGGTTTAACTTCAATGTTATTCTTATGTTATCACTTTACTCTCGCTGGGAGACAAAATACTATTTTACTCACTCTTTACAAAAAACAGCGAAAAAAAGCGTCTAAACATAGCAGGTGGGGGAAAAATAATTTGTCTCCCAGCGCGAGTAGTGATAACTTTGTCTCCCACGGGAGCCAAAGTAAACCCATAAGAATAACATTGAAATTATTATATTATTACTATGTACAGCCGCTTAGCCGAGGCGGTAGCTCAGAGGTAAAGTACTAGCCCCACGTTTCAAACGTCGCTAACGTCGCTGGTTCGATCCCAGCGGCGGGCGACTCCTGTTCCATCATGAGCGGTCACCTCTGGCTTGCCTATGTGACTATTGCCGCTACGGTACCTTGCTGTCTTTAGATCGCCGCACAAGCTTATTGGCCCATGGCGACGGGCAGTTGAGGTTTTTAATTTAGATAAAAAAGAAATCAATAATTCAAAAATTAGACTGCCTTAAAATTTCCATTCACACATGCAAATATGTTCCAGCTCAACGAATGCAGGCGCTAACAGCTTATTTAGTGGCAGAAATTATCAAATTAGAAAAACATCCAAGACAATCAGCTATGAGAACGTCTAAAGAATTAAGCATGTATGGTCGTTGCAACAATGAGCTGATTGCTGGTGGTTGCGCAGCTACCCGGATGCAGGCACCAATAGCAGAACGAAACAAAATGACTATTTTTTATTACTTCATTAGTTAATGAAATAGATTTTTATAGATTGGATATTTATTATTGCAGGTGGGGGAAAAATTTTGTGTGTATTTCGAGAGTAAAGCACATTTCCAAGCACATTGCATAATGTTCGGGTGCCAACATTTTCACATTTAAATGGATTCAATGCAATCGTTCATAATAAAGTTATGTCTGAAACATTTATAATTCAGTTATAATACTTATGTTGGAAATGTAACTAGATTAAAGTTATAATAGGGAAATAAAAACAAATTTTCAATAAGTAAATATTTTATTGTTTTAATCTGAACATAGGGTAGGCTCTCAAGGTTTTCCCTATAGCGGAACCTCGCCAAAAATATAGTTATCCAGATTCGCTTTACTAACTACGTGTTCAGAATCATTACAAACGTTTCCGAAAATATAATTTCGAAGATATATACTTTATATTTCTATTCTTTGTGGTTTGTTGCGATAGACAACAAAAATCCCCAAATCGCAAAAACGCCTTGAATATTATTTATTTGTACTAATATTAGTAATGTACAGTCGTGTCTAGAAGCATTCCAAAACGGCAAGGGGGAGCAATCCGTATGTCCTTGTCGCAAGCGCCAAAGGGGGAGCAGTACGTAACCGCCCGTCAAATTCTGCTGACAGTGAGGTTAACAGCTTTGACAGTGAGCGTTTGCTTTGTTGGAGGATGAGAGGCGTTTGCCTTTTAAACCATCAAAATGAATCTTCCAATAATCTATATGACTTACCAATTTTATAATGATAATTCAGCCATTTTTAACGATAATATCTGCAATCATTATTTAGTGCAATAAATACAATGGAAGATTTAAATACTGTAATTAACACCCTTTACTCTTGATAATGAACAGTTAATATTGGATTTCATAAAATTTTAAATTAAAAATTATGTCGACATTTTTATAATTTCATTTCTGTCAGTGATGACATTACAAAATTATTGGTGTAATTTTTATTTCAACACCCTGTAGGCCTATAAGCAATGAAAAGTAATTTTGATCGGCTAAATGTGTGTTTCTTACTCCTTTGAGACGTTGTGTAAATATAAGGTTATTGAAATATATGTATTTTTTATAGGCATTTAACAAAATTACAATTGCAAAAATAAGCTAATATTTAAATAAACATTAAAATAATCATTTTATAATGGCATTGTACCTTAAATACCATTCTCCCAAACCTCCGCAAAACCAGGTAATGCAGGTAGACGGTTCAATATCCATTGACTTGGCTTTCGTATTCCTACGATTATTTCTTCTTTTAACTTATTGTTTTAAGATATTCTTATTGTTAAGATGACTTACAGTTTCGTATACACTAATCATATTCATTATACCTAATATTTGCACACTCAATATGCCATATTTATTTAGTTTGTTTTAAATGTAATTAGTATTATTATTTATTTAGTGTTTGGTTTATTAATATTGTAATAAAAATGCCTCTCTGGGCTCATGAAGAGTAGCCTACAGATTAGTTGTGACCACTGTGCTCACTTGGGGTATTCCCTAAAAGTGACCACTGCGTGCTCAGTTGGGTTGTACCCTTCGAGGGCCATAAAAGTAACCCTCATCAAAAATCTGTCCAGTGTGCTCAGCAAAAAGGCGACATACGTAAATTTCATCACCTCGATCCATGTTACAATTACAAAAAAAAAATAATATCGCGTTACCCTTCCATGCACGCTCAACCTCCCTCAGCTGCTGGACTATCGTTTGTGGTTTCTGGATTAAAATTGTTTTTACAACAAAAACTTCTGGTTTGGGATTTGCCCCCATATCCCCCCCCCTTGGGTTCTCCCCTGGGAGCACCAGAAACCTATAGTAATGAGCTCACGAGTGTGGGACTGAGATTTGAAGGCGCTAACCAGCAGCCCATGCTATTGTTGTGGGGGTGCTCTGCGGGTTGCATCAATTCAATCCTACACTCGTAAGCTCAGTACTTAATGTAGTGAGCTCACGAGCGTAGGGCCGAAATTTGAAGGCGCTAGACAGTAGCCAATGCTATAGTTACGAGGGTGCTCTGCGGATTGCATCGCTCTGGTCCCATAAACGTGAGCTCCCAAAAGAGTATACTACCCTCGAGATATCCCAGATGCTCCAGATACATTCGGGGACTCGTGGAGTGATTGTATATTGTAAGGTTATGCGGGGCTACAGTGGGACCGTATGTATTGATCAAGTTGGGAGGGGAAGCGAGGGGGGGTGTGTGCGTGCAGCCCATGCGATTAGGCCGGTCCGCCCCTCCTCCTCCCCCTCCATATCACGGCTGCATCCCTTCTGTTCTACGATTATATCGTCAATTCGATACATCTCATTCGGCGAATCAGGCAGAAATCATCCCAATTGCTCCATGAGGTCTGCTTCTCTCTCTCCCGCCCTGGTCTGCCTTGCGCGGTGGATTTTCTCCTGGTGTCTTATGCGGCATTTACACTAGCATGTAGCGCTAGCGTAAGTAGGACATGCAAGTTGATACAAACTGTACTTGCATTCAAATTAATGTTTACACTACACACCTACCTTTGGTAGGAAATCTTGCTCTAAGTTCAGTCAGTGCAGTTCGTCATCTAATGCGGAATGTATTCAGGCAATTTATAAAGTATAAAGATTAAGTTATAATCCCAAAAGCAAGGGTGCCCCTCATGAAGTTCCAAAAAAGTTTCAATGGTAGTTGAATTACATTAACAGACTTTTTGGCCGTTTTTACTTCCATCTTTACTGTATACCTTCCTTTCACGTGTTCATCGCCTTAATTCATTGTTGACGCCTGGAGCAGCCTTGATAACCCTACTAAACAATTATAACAATAACATTAACCTAGAATTCAATGCACAGAGCACACGACCAAACACTCTCGTCAATTTTTTACAAGAAGTAGTTGTCATGAAATAGGTTTACACAGTAACGTTCTGCTAGTGGAGCTTTCGCGAAAGTTGTTGGTTGCGTTGGTAGTATTTTGACAGATCCTATTTGCGGAAGCAACGAACTCTTGCAAGTCCATATTGCAAGTTAAATTTTCATGCGTTTGATTGTTTACATTTGCAAGTTTTCTATAAGTTGGATGCAAATAAAACTTAAGCAAATGCTATATGCTGGTGTAAACCCCGCTTTATTAGAAAAAAATATGTAAACAAAAGCATTGAAGATTCAGGAAATAATTGCCACATGCGAGTGATTTTATTTTTAATGAGTGATTTTATGCTTTAATAATTGACATAAGGGGAGATCTATGATGGCGGCAATTTTTTCAAGATGGCGGCACGTGGCCCAAGTAGGATTTTTTGGGGAATTTTAGTGTGATGATCCCGGCTATATGTACGACCTTTCTAGCAATTTTCAAACTGTTAAATGAAAATTCCGCTATTACGATAATTTTCGCATAATTTTCCTGCACTAATAACAATTAGCATCACTATTATTGTGATGCTATTTTTGTATCAATGTATTGTAATCAGCCGCTTATGCCTTCACTGTGTCATCACACATATAACTAAGGTGACCAGATTTTGGAGCAGCCGAAACGCGATGCCGACCTCCGGGGGGTGTACCCGCCACAAAGAGAGGGGGTCCGGGGGCCCTCCCCAGGGAAATTTTAAAAAATTAGGAGCATTTTTGTGCATTTTTAGACTCTTTCGAATTGAAAATCCGTTCTAGACTCTAGTTCATATTTACCATTAATTTTAAATTACTCGGAAACTACAAAAGAACAAAAAATATTTAAGAGTTTTTTTACTAAAACGTATTCCCCCACTAAGAGAGGAGGTCCGGGGGTCCCCCGGAAAATTAAAAAATTTAGGAGCATTTCGGTGGGTTTTTACACACTTCCGGATTGAAAATATGTGCTAGTCATCTTAATCATTAATTTTAAGTTCCTAAGAAACTACAAAAGAACCGAAAAAATATATTTAAGAGTTTCTTTACATTAAAAGCATTTTTAAAGTATTTTTCTTACCAATAACACCAAAACGGGACAAATGGGCGTCCCGAGAGAGTTCGTCGGGACAACGGGACACGTCACTAAAAAACGGGACTGTCCCGTTCAAAATGGGACGTCTGGTCACCTTATCCATAACACGTAATACTCTGCAAACGGCAAGAGTAACTTGAAATTAATCGGCTAATAAACGGGGCGGCCGTAACAGATGATGAGCAATTAATTAAAATCTTTAAATTTACTCTACCTGTAAATTTACTCTACGGGCGCCGTTGCAGACGCTACACCGCTTTCCTGGTTGACACCAAACTCCTCCGAATGTTCAACATGGGCTTTGCGTTGGCCTTATCGGTAAAAGTATATAAAAACTAATGTTTTAGTATTTTTATTTTGAATTTTTTCTTGGAAGTGCACCCTCAGGCAGCTTGCGCCCCTAGGCCCGGGCCCACTGGGCCTATAGAAAGTCCATCGATATACACTACTGGATTGCGCGCCGCCCGTAAGGCACGTGTATAAATTTCCGAGCCTACACAGTGGTGTGTTGAGGTTGCAGCCTGGCGACTCGCAGGCGAAATAGGGGCACAAACGCGAAACCGTATTGTTGGCCGTACTGAATCTACGTGGCCTTGGGCGTAAGTTCGCGGTTAAAGCGTGCTATAAAAAGATGTATATTAGCTGAGTCATGTAATCTAGATGACATATATTGTATAATAGTCTAAAATCCCCAATATTTCTATTTTCATGGCAGCAAACCTGCATACTCATTCCCTTTTGAGAAATCAAACAAATCTATATTTTCCTTATTTCTTAACATATCTTGATAAAACTTGGTATGTGGCTTCTTCTAGCTTAGATCTACTTAATATTGAATTAAAACCACCCAGTTTTAAAATACCTGTTGCAGCAAACCTGCATACTCATTTCCCATGTTATTCTTAAGGAGTTTACAAAAACATATCTTGTCTCGCTTGCTAAGTTGGATTGAAATATGTTTTTTGCATTTTAAATTTGCTGAGCTCGCTATTATGTTTTTTTCCATTTTTAAGGTAGCTTTTTCCCTTTAAAGACTTTTGAGGTGGAATAATGGGTTTGGTATAGGCCTAGGAAAAATTGAGCCCGCCCCTCAATATGATATAATTCATGCTAATGTAGATGAAGATCAAGATGAAAGTGAAATGGACGATGCAGCGGAGATGATGACAAACAACGAGATTTCCAACTACAAGGAAAATGTTTTGTATTACATTTGCGGAGTTATCGTTAGAAAAATTGATAAGAAAGTAACATGTGAAGAGTGTAGCGCAATACTTCGTGCTAACGAATCTTATTTGAGGTGACACACGCATTTCACAGATTTTAAGACTAAAGGAAAACTTAAAAGGTCTCATCAGGTCTCATTATTATGTATTTAGAGTAGTTAAATCCTACTCATATTATAAATCCTACTAATATTATAAATGTGAAAGTATGGGTGCTTGTGTGAATATCTATCTTTCAACCACGTGAAAAATACTGGCCTAACTGAGCTAAAACTTTGCAGGAATAGAGCCACTATATCAGAAAAGGACATAGGTCTATTCACTTCCTTAAAATCTTCTCGGGCTACGCCCCGTGAACGTACTTAGCTTAATTTTATTCATTTTATAAGGATGTAAACATTCAAATACTGAATTGTAAATAGCTGTGAATACTAAAATTTGACAGTTCAAATAGCTTAAGTAAGATCAGCTGTAATTTTTATGGTGATCGAAGCCACGGGCAACTGCTAGTATGTCTAAAATAATAAAACTCATGAGTTAGGTGCCAAAGTTAACGACCACAAACTTACATTGCAAGTTTGTAATCATTTTAAAGGTGATGTTTTCAAAGGTCACAAAACAAATTATGAATTGCAGGGTGATCGTAAAGTATTTTAATGAAGTATATTTATTTGTACATGGTTTTCAAGATCTTATCTCACCACCTAGGTAAGAAAAAGACGACAGACACTGTACAAAAAACAAATCCATGCATTAGACAACAGCTGGCAAAACATTTTGTTTTGTAACATGTAAACTTGTTGTTTCGTTAAAATTGTAAGTTAAGAACGAAGTAACAAAAATGTTTGATTGTGAGCTTTCATTGTGCTTATTACACCTTTTCACATTAATTAAAATTTGAAATCAAAATTATAATTTAGAGGAACATCCGTGGATATGGAATACCTGCCGAGAGTCGGTGTGGTAGTGCGGTAGCAAAACCTATTTATGTTTTTCTTTTTAATTTATAATGTTTCTGCAAATTGAATATGTGGTCGAGAATGATTAATACTTCAGAAATGTCTTACGGTGCTCTGTGAAGCGTACCGGTATCGTTAAAGTGCCGCGACTATGCCGCGACAATGATAGGATATAGTGCAGCGAGGCGCTTGTGCCCCTATTTCGCCTGCGAAGTCAGAAACGCAACCACGGCCGCCGGCTCGGGCTGCGGAGCCTACCTGCCGATCCAGTAGTGTATATCGATGAGAAAGTCCTGCCCTGAGCATGTTAGTCGAATAACAAAAACCATTAATATCTTATGAATTAATTAAATTAAATTTTCATTTGTATATATTACAATTAGTGACTGATGACAAAATTAAAATTTAATCCTGATAATTTTAGGCTACACAATTTTTAAGAGGATCAAACTTTACAATTTTTGTAATTTGCACATTTAAAAAATATTACTGTCTTTGAGAAATTAAGCTTCGAAAGCAAAAATAAATACCCCCGTTGCAGCAGACCTGCATACTCAGCGAATTTCAAATGCAAAACAACATATTTCAATCCAAAATAGCGAGATTTGACATGGTTTGGTAAGCTCCATAAGAATAACATGGGGAATGACAATGCAGGTTTGCTGCTACAAGTATATTAAAACTGGGTGGTTTTAATTCATTATTTAGTAGATCTGAACTAGAAGAATCTATTTACCAAGTTTTATCAAGAAACGTTGAGGAATAACCGAGATATAGAATTTTACTTATTTCCCATAAGGTTAACATTGGGACAACGTTCTGTGGTCACCGCTTTCAATATCTCGGTAACCAGTGGACATAGAGCAGTGATTCAATATACTAAATTGTTTGTTATTTTGAGCTGAATTCAATGGTGCCGACAAAAATTCGATACATTTTATTTTTCTATGTAAAAAACTCAGAAAACCCATTTGGGGGGGGGGGTTTATCCTCCTTTACCCCCCGCACCAGTAGTCCGATCGGGCTGGTTCACGAACTCATCCGAGTGATTACCACTTTACACGTCTGTACCAATTTTCATGAAGATCGGACCATTTTTACGGCCGCTATCGTGCTAACAGACACATATATAAATATAAATAAATAAATAAATAAATATATATATAACACCATTTGTTCGAATTTCTGTATATATATATATATGTATATATATTCATAATAAAGTGGGGGTGGTGTGCGGAGCAAATTTTTTTATAAAATATTTATATATACATCCAGGCATATACACATGTGTATGCCAATTGCAAAACGTTTTGCTAAAAGAAAGATTTGCCGGAGGCCCGGTTTTTGGATCAGCTATCAATATTCACCATTTATATATATATATATATATATATATATATAAATTCGAACGAATGGTGTTTTTTGCTTCTGGTGGCCATCATGGTCTCGGGCTTAGGTCTTACCATGAGACCTACGGTAATAGCTTCTTCCCTTTAGGGAAAATTCGCTAAAATGGGTTATTTATTAGTCACACATGTATGTATAGAACATTTTAGAAATTGACACCTTACAAGAAGTTCTTAAGAGTTGTTAAACTATGTAAAAACACGTACAAATAAAGAAGAACTAATAAAGTTTGATGAAATTTCATGCGTTTGTACGAGCTTTTTCCATTTTTTAAACCTGTTGAATAACATGCTGTTGTTACATACGAAATTTTATTGCTAATGTTGTTATCTTATGGGTGCCAATTTTTTCGATATGCAAAAATGTAACCAGTTTTCAGTTCTCGAGTAGGGTTGATAACGTAAAGCAAAGTAGACAGTCTTATTTTAGGCGGGTCAAAGGAGGTGGCAAAATCGATGTTGTCCAACAGCGATATAGGTGTGTAGTCTACCGCTTTATAATTGATGGCTTGACAGGCATTGAATAGCAGGTCGATCCATTAGTCCCCCAGACCTTGTAGGAAATGAAGCACGCCCCTCGCAGTCAACCCCTGCTCCCGTCCCACCAAACCTGCGCCCGTCCCAGCAAACCTGCGCCCGTCCCAGTCTACCTGCGCCCGTCCCAACAAACCTGCGCCCGTCCCAGTGTACCTGCGCCCGTCCCAGCAAACCTGCGCCCGTCCCAGCCTACCTGCGCTCACCAAATTTAAATACGTATCACTTAAGCCGTAGATATACGGCGCATAACCATGCAGTCCAGCATGGTTTGCACGGGTGACGCGAGGCATTGGCGGATTTAGGTCATGACCTTTGAGGGTGCCAGCTCACCTAATAAAGTTGCAGTATTGTATGCTCAATTCCAAAACTTAAAACTCCTATCAAAATCCTATTTTAAACGGCTATTTATGTATTTTATTTAACAAAAACCATTTTGTAATTTATGTAATGCTTCGTTCAATATGTTAACAATAATTTCCCCCCTACTTCGGGCACCCCCTGGCACCCCCAGAAATCTGCCCATGGCGTGAGGTAGACTGAAGAAGAGGTGCGGACAACGACGGTCGCACCGGATACTCGGCTCGAGGGGATCGCTGGCGCGTCTCGCCCGCCATAATTCTCTGAATAGAAAATTATTGTCTTGTTCGCGGAGAATTATTTTTTTAGCTGTCTATAAGCGAAACATGTAACCTTAAAGAGCCTTGAATCCTCTTCCATCCGTCGTAAATCATGTTTCCATCCTCGTGGTTGTCATTTTGAGGGTCCCATATGACAGGTTCAAACTCCTTAAGTCCAAAATCTCGAAATTAGACAATTTGCCCACTCCACATTGAAACGCCACTTGAAGGTGCTGCTATACATACACGTCACGTCATGTCACGTCACGTCACGTCGCGTCCGTTTTTGATGTGAATGAAACCTGTGTAATCAAATGGAACCGGCTATACATACATATCACGGCACGGCCCGACTCGAATGCTCTGAAGAGCATACACGGCCGAGTCGGCCGAATTGGGACGCGACGCGACGTGACGTGACGTGTATGTTTAGCTTACACCGACGTCCAATCGGCCATTCGGCTCTTAGAAACTAGAAAATCCGAATCGATGCGAATATGTATAGCATCCCTTCCGGAATCGCCGAATTGGCCGTAAGTGGACGCGACGTGACGTGTATGTATAGCTTACACCGACGTCCAATCGGTCATTCGGCTCTTAGAAACTAGAAAATGCGAATCGACGTCACGTCACGTCGCGTCCACTTACGGCCAATTCGGCGATTCCGGAGGGTGCGCTACACATATTCGCATCGATTCGCATTTTCTATTTTCAAAGAGCCGAATGGCTGAGTAGACGTCGGTGTAAGCTATACTGTGTGTCCCAAAAGTCACGGAACGGTTTAATATCTTTTAAAATAAGCCAGATATCAAAACAATATTTTGCATACCTTTTAGTACTAAAAAAAACTACTTTTTGATGTATGTGTCATTTCTGCCCCTGCCCGCAAAATTGGATTTTGGGGGGGGTAGCCCCAACATTTTAAATGTAAACCCTCATCGTGCGACTGCTTATTTTAAAGGGCTTGTTAAAAGAAACACAATGCCGCAAACCGGAGGTCGATATCATGCTCCAGTCCAAAATGGCAGCCATTCAAAAATTAAAAAATGCTGTCCGTAAATTAAAATTGAGTATTTTTTTGTTCGGCAATTCACATTTAAATCGAATAAGAACCACCAGAACACATTTTAACTACTTAAAAGATACAAAAATTATAATTTCTTGTTGTCATCATCAAGGCACAACCCTCCAAAATTGTTTTTGGGGGGTGGGAGTTCTTCCAACCAATTCCAATATCAGCTCACATCGTATGACCACTCGTTTTAATATGCTGAATGAGTAAAAAAATAACCCAAAGCTTGTTTTAATGAAATTTAAAAAATTAGTTATTTTTGTGGCAAATGTTTGGCACTTCATGTATGGGGATTTTTCTAAAAGGTAACGCACAGACGACCCTCCGCAGGTATAGACCTTTGCCGCTGAGCCAAAGGTCGCATTAAGGCGGATATCTATTAGTATGCTAGTAAAATAATTTTGACCCTATCAAAATTAATTAATTTATTACAAGTAAGGTAGGTAACTTTTTTGAAATTTAATTAAAACAAGCTTTGGCTTATTTTTTACAAAGCAAATTAAAGTGAGTGGTCATACGATGTGAGTTGATATTGGAATTGGTTGGAAAAACCCCCAACCCCCAAAACCATTTTGGAGGGTTGAGCCTTGATGATGACAACAAGAAATTATTATTTTTGTATCTTTTAAGTAATTAAAATGTGTTATGGTGGTTCTTATTCGATTTAAATGTGAATTACCGAACACAGAAAATACTAAATTTTAATTGACGGACAGCATTTTTTAATTTTTGAATGGCTGCCATTTTGGACTGGAGCATGATATCGACCTCCGGTTTGCGGCATTGTGTTTCTGTTAACAAGCCCTTTAAAATTAAACAGTCGCAGGATGGGGGTTTACGTTTAAAATGTTGGGGCTACCCCCCCAAAATCCAATTTTGCGGGCAGGGGCAGAAATGACACATACAGCAAAAAGTAGTTGGTTTTAGTACCAAAAGGTATGCAAAATATTGTTTTGATATCTGGCTTACTTTAAAAGATATTAAACCGTTCCCGGACTTTTGGGACACACAGTATATACACGACACGTCACGTCACGTCGCGTCCCAATTCGGCCGATTCGGCCTTGTATGATCTTCAGAGCATTCGAGTCGGGCCGTGCCGTGCCGTGACGTGCATGTATAATCAGTTCCATTTGATTACACAGGTTTCATTCCCATCGAAAATGGACGCGACGCGATGTGACGTGACGTGACGTGTATGTATAGCAGCACATTAATTTTCTACTTGGGCCTACTGGGTTGCCCCCTCCTCCTCCCCCTCCCTATCACGGTTGCATCCCTTCTGTTCCACAATTATATCGTCAATTCGATACATCTCATTCGGCGAATCAGGCAGAAATCATCCCAATTGCTCCATGAGGTATGCTTCTCTCTCTCCCGCCCTGGTCTGCCTTGCGCGGTGGATTTTCTCCTGGTGTCTTATGCGGCATTTACACTAGCATGTAGCGCTAGCGTAAGTAGGACATGCAAGTTGATACAAACTGTACTTGCATTCAAATTAATGTTTACACTACACACCTACCTTTGGTAGGAAATCTTGCTCTAAGTTCAGTCAGTGCAGTTCGTCATCTAATGCGGAATGTATTCAGGCAATTTATAAAGTATAAAGATTAAGTTATAATCCCAAAAGCAAGGGTGCCCCTCATGAAGTTCCAAAAAAGTTTCAATGGTAGTTGAATTACATTAACAGACTTTTTGGCCGTTTTTACTTCCATCTTTACTGTATACCTTCCTTTCACGTGTTCATCGCCTTAATTCATTGTTGACGCCTGGAGCAGCCTTGATAACCCTACTAAACAATTATAACAATAACATTAACCTAGAATTCAATGCACAGAGCACACGACCAAACACTCTCGTCAGTTTTTTACAAGAAGTAGTTGTCATGAAATAGGTTTACACAGTAACGTTCTGCTAGTGGAGCTTTCGCGAAAGTTGTTGGTTGCGTTGGTAGTATTTTGACAGATCCTATTTGCGGAAGCAACGAACTCTTGCAAGTCCATATTGCAAGTTAAATTTTCATGCGTTTGATTGTTTACATTTGCAAGTTTTCTATAAGTTGGATGCAAATAAAACTTAAGCAAATGCTATATGCTGGTGTAAACCCCGCTTTATTAGAAAAAAATATGTAAACAAAAGCATTGAAGATTCAGGAAATAATTGCCACATGCGAGTGATTTTATTTTTAATGAGTGATTTTATGCTTTAATAATTGACATAAGGGGAGATCTATGATGGCGGCAATTTTTTCAAGATGGCGGCACGTGGCCCAAGTAGGATTTTTTGGGGAATTTTAGTGTGATGATCCCGGCTATATGTACGACCTTTCTAGCAATTTTCAAACTGTTAAATGAAAATTCCGCTATTACGATAATTTTCGCATAATTTTCCTGCACTAATAACAATTAGCATCACTATTATTGTGATGCTATTTTTGTATCAATGTATTGTAATCAGCCGCTTATGCCTTCACTGTGTCATCACACATATAACTAAGGTGACCAGATTTTGGAGCAGCCGAAACGCGATGCCGACCTCCGGGGGGTGTACCCGCCACAAAGAGAGGGGGTCCGGGGGCCCTCCCCAGGGAAATTTTAAAAAATTAGGAGCATTTTTGTGCATTTTTAGGCTCTTTCGAATTGAAAATCCGTTCTAGACTCTAGTTCATATTTACCATTAATTTTAAATTACTCGGAAACTACAAAAGAACAAAAAATATTTAAGAGTTTTTTTACTAAAACGTATTCCCCCACTAAGAGAGGAGGTCCGGGGGTCCCCCGGAAAATTAAAAAATTTAGGAGCATTTCGGTGAGTTTTTACACACTTCCGGATTGAAAATATGTGCTAGTCATCTTAATCATTAATTTTAAGTTTCTAAGAAACTACAAAAGAACCGAAAAAATATATTTAAGAGTTTCTTTACATTAAAAGCATTTTTAAAGTATTTTTCTTACCAATAACACCAAAACGGGACAAATGGGCGTCCCGAGAGAGTTCGTCGGGACAACGGGACACGTCACTAAAAAACGGGACTGTCCCGTTCAAAATGGGACGTCTGGTCACCTTATCCATAACACGTAATACTCTGCAAACGGCAAGAGTAACTTGAAATTAATCGGCTAATAAACGGGGCGGCCGTAACAGATGATGAGCAATTAATTAAAATCTTTAAATTTACTCTACCTGTAAATTTACTCTACGGGCGCCGTTGCAGACGCTACACCGCTTTCCTGGTTGACACCAAACTCCTCCGAATGTTCAACATGGGCTTTGCGTTGGCCTTATCGGTAAAAGTATATAAAAACTAATGTTTTAGTATTTTTATTTTGAATTTTTTCTTGGAAGTGCACCCTCAGGCAGCTTGCGCCCCTAGGCCCGGGCCCACTGGGCCTATAGAAAGTCCATCGATATACACTACTGGATTGCGCGCCGCCCGTAAGGCACGTGTATAAATTTCCGAGCCTACACAGTGGTGTGTTGAGGTTGCAGCCTGGCGACTCGCAGGCGAAATAGGGGCACAAACGCGAAACCGTATTGTTGGCCGTACTGAATCTACGTGGCCTTGGGCGTAAGTTCGCGGTTAAAGCGTGCTATAAAAAGATGTATATTAGCTGAGTCATGTAATCTAGATGACATATATTGTATAATAGTCTAAAATCCCCAATATTTCTATTTTCATGGCAGCAAACCTGCATACTCATTCCCTTTTGAGAAATCAAACAAATCTATATTTTCCTTATTTCTTAACATATCTTGATAAAACTTGGTATGTGGCTTCTTCTAGCTTAGATCTACTTAATATTGAATTAAAACCACCCAGTTTTAAAATACCTGTTGCAGCAAACCTGCATACTCATTTCCCATGTTATTCTTAAGGAGTTTACAAAAACATATCTTGTCTCGCTTGCTAAGTTGGATTGAAATATGTTTTTTGCATTTTAAATTTGCTGAGCTCGCTATTATGTTTTTTCCATTTTTAAGGTAGCTTTTTCCCTTTAAAGACTTTTGAGGTGGAATAATGGGTTTGGTATAGGCCTAGGAAAAATTGAGCCCGCCCCTCAATATGATATAATTCATGCTAATGTAGATGAAGATCAAGATGAAAGTGAAATGGACGATGCAGCGGAGATGATGACAAACAACGAGATTTCCAACTACAAGGAAAATGTTTTGTATTACATTTGCGGAGTTATCGTTAGAAAAATTGATAAGAAAGTAACATGTGAAGAGTGTAGCGCAATACTTCGTGCTAACGAATCTTATTTGAGGTGACACACGCATTTCACAGATTTTAAGACTAAAGGAAAACTTAAAAGGTCTCATCAGGTCTCATTATTATGTATTTAGAGTAGTTAAATCCTACTCATATTATAAATCCTACTAATATTATAAATGTGAAAGTATGGGTGTTTGTGTGAATATCTATCTTTCAACCACGTGAAAAATACTGGCCTAACTGAGCTAAAACTTTGCAGGAATAGAGCCACTATATCAGAAAAGGACATAGGTCTATTCACTTCCTTAAAATCTTCTCGGGCTACGCCCCGTGAACGTACTTAGCTTAATTTTATTCATTTTATAAGGATGTAAACATTCAAATACTGAATTGTAAATAGCTGTGAATACTAAAATTTGACAGTTCAAATAGCTTAAGTAAGATCAGCTGTAATTTTTATGGTGATCGAAGCCACGGGCAACTGCTAGTATGTCTAAAATAATAAAACTCATGAGTTAGGTGCCAAAGTTAACGACCACAAACTTACATTGCAAGTTTGTAATCATTTTAAAGGTGATGTTTTCAAAGGTCACAAAACAAATTATGAATTGCAGGGTGATCGTAAAGTATTTTAATGAAGTATATTTATTTGTACATGGTTTTCAAGATCTTATCTCACCACCTAGGTAAGAAAAAGACGACAGACACTGTACAAAAAACAAATCCATGCATTAGACAACAGCTGGCAAAACATTTTGTTTTGTAACATGTAAACTTGTTGTTTCGTTAAAATTGTAAGTTAAGAACGAAGTAACAAAAATGTTTGATTGTGAGCTTTCATTGTGCTTATTACACCTTTTCACATTAATTAAAATTTGAAATCAAAATTATAATTTAGAGGAACATCCGTGGATATGGAATACCTGCCGAGAGTCGGTGTGGTAGTGCGGTAGCAAAACCTATTTATGTTTTTCTTTTTAATTTATAATGTTTCTGCAAATTGAATATGTGGTCGAGAATGATTAATACTTCAGAAATGTCTTACGGTGCTCTGTGAAGCGTACCGGTATCGTTAAAGTGCCGCGACTATGCCGCGACAATGATAGGATATAGTGCAGCGAGGCGCTTGTGCCCCTATTTCGCCTGCGAAGTCAGAAACGCAACCACGGCCGCCGGCTCGGGCTGCGGAGCCTACCTGCCGATCCAGTAGTGTATATCGATGAGAAAGTCCTGCCCTGAGCATGTTAGTCGAATAACAAAAACCATTAATATCTTATGAATTAATTAAATTAAATTTTCATTTGTATATATTACAATTAGTGACTGATGACAAAATTAAAATTTAATCCTGATAATTTTAGGCTACACAATTTTTAAGAGGATCAAACTTTACAATTTTTGTAATTTGCACATTTAAAAAATATTACTGTCTTTGAGAAATTAAGCTTCGAAAGCAAAAATAAATACCCCCGTTGCAGCAGACCTGCATACTCAGCGAATTTCAAATGCAAAACAACATATTTCAATCCAAAATAGCGAGATTTGACATGGTTTGGTAAGCTCCATAAGAATAACATGGGGAATGACAATGCAGGTTTGCTGCTACAAGTATATTAAAACTGGGTGGTTTTAATTCATTATTTAGTAGATCTGAACTAGAAGAATCTATTTACCAAGTTTTATCAAGAAACGTTGAGGAATAACCGAGATATAGAATTTTACTTATTTCCCATAAGGTTAACATTGGGACAACGTTCTGTGGTCACCGCTTTCAATATCTCGGTAACCAGTGGATATAGAGCAGTGATTCAATATACTAAATTGTTTGTTATTGTGAGCTGAATTCAATGGTGCCGACAAAAATTCGATACATTTTATTTTTCTATGTAAAAAACTCAGAAAACCCATTTGGGGGGGGGGTTTATCCTCCTTTACCCCCCGCACCAGTAGTCCGATCGGGCTGGTTCACGAACTCATCCGAGTGATTACCACTTTACACGTCTGTACCAATTTTCATGAAGATCGGACCATTTTTACGGCCGCTATCGTGCTAACAGACACATATATAAATATAAATAAATAAATAAATATATATATATATAACACCATTTGTTCGAATTTCTGTATATATATATATATATATATATATATATATATATGTATATATATTCATAATAAAGTGGGGGTGGTGTGCGGAGCAAATTTTTTTATAAAATATTTATATATACATCCAGGCATATACACATGTGTATGCCAATTGCAAAACGTTTTGCTAAAAGAAAGATTTGCCGGAGGCCCGGTTTTTGGATCAGCTATCAATATTCACCATTTATATATATATATATATATATATATATATATATATATATATATATATAAATTCGAACGAATGGTGTTTTTTGCTTCTGGTGGCCATCATGGTCTCGGGCTTAGGTCTTACCATGAGACCTACGGTAATAGCTTCTTCCCTTTAGGGAAAATTCGCTAAAATGGGTTATTTATTAGTCACACATGTATGTATAGAACATTTTAGAAATTGACACCTTACAAGAAGTTCTTAAGAGTTGTTAAACTATGTAAAAACACGTACAAATAAAGAAGAACTAATAAAGTTTGATGAAATTTCATGCGTTTGTACGAGCTTTTTCCATTTTTTAAACCTGTTGAATAACATGCTGTTGTTACATACGAGATTTTATTGCTAATGTTGTTATCTTATGGGTGCCAATTTTTTCGATATGCAAAAATGTAACCAGTTTTCAGTTCTCGAGTAGGGTTGATAACGTAAAGCAAAGTAGACAGTCTTATTTTAGGCGGGTCAAAGGAGGTGGCAAAATCGATGTTGTCCAACAGCGATATAGGTGTGTAGTCTACCGCTTTATAATTGATGGCTTGACAGGCATTGAATAGCAGGTCGATCCATTAGTCCCCCAGACCTTGTAGGAAATGAAGCACGCCCCTCGCAGTCAACCCCTGCTCCCGTCCCACCAAACCTGCGCCCGTCCCAGCAAACCTGCGCCCGTCCCAACAAACCTGCGCCCGTCCCAGTGTACCTGCGCCCGTCCCAGCAAACCTGCGCCCGTCCCAGCCTACCTGCGCTCACCAAATTTAAATACGTATCACTTAAGCCGTAGATATACGGCGCATAACCATGCAGTCCAGCATGGTTTGCACGGGTGGCGCGAGGCATTGGCGGATTTAGGTCATGACCTTTGAGGGTGCCAGCTCACCTAATAAAGTTGCAGTATTGTATGCTCAATTCCAAAACTTAAAACTCCTATCAAAATCCTATTTTAAACGGCTATTTATGTATTTTATTTAACAAAAACCATTTTGTAATTTATGTAATGCTTCGTTCAATATGTTAACAATAATTTCCCCCCTACTTCGGGCACCCCCTGGCACCCCCAGAAATCTGCCCATGGCGTGAGGTAGACTGAAGAAGAGGTGCGGACAACGACGGTCGCACCGGATACTCGGCTCGAGGGGATCGCTGGCGCGTCTCGCCCGCCATAATTCTCTGAATAGAAAATTATTGTCTTGTTCGCGGAGAATTATTTTTTTAGCTGTCTATAAGCGAAACATGTAACCTTAAAGAGCCTTGAATCCTCTTCCATCCGTCGTAAATCATGTTTCCATCCTCGTGGTTGTCATTTTGAGGGTCCCATATGACAGGTTCAAACTCCTTAAGTCCAAAATCTCGAAATTAGACAATTTGCCCACTCCACATTGAAACGCCACTTGAAGGTGCTGCTATACATACACGTCACGTCATGTCACGTCACGTCACGTCGCGTCCGTTTTTGATGTGAATGAAACCTGTGTAATCAAATGGAACCGGCTATACATACATATCACGGCACGGCCCGACTCGAATGCTCTGAAGAGCATACACGGCCGAGTCGGCCGAATTGGGACGCGACGCGACGTGACGTGACGTGTATGTTTAGCTTACACCGACGTCCAATCGGCCATTCGGCTCTTAGAAACTAGAAAATCCGAATCGATGCGAATATGTATAGCATCCCTTCCGGAATCGCCGAATTGGCCGTAAGTGGACGTGACGTGACGTGTATGTATAGCTTACACCGACGTCCAATCGGTCATTCGGCTCTTAGAAACTAGAAAATGCGAATCGACGTCACGTCACGTCGCGTCCACTTACGGCCAATTCGGCGATTCCGGAGGGTGCGCTACACATATTCGCATCGATTCGCATTTTCTATTTTCAAAGAGCCGAATGGCTGAGTAGACGTCGGTGTAAGCTATACTGTGTGTCCCAAAAGTCACGGAACGGTTTAATATCTTTCAAAATAAGCCAGATATCAAAACAATATTTTGCATACCTTTTAGTACTAAAAAAAACTACTTTTTGATGTATGTGTCATTTCTGCCCCTGCCCGCAAAATTGGATTTTGGGGGGGGGGGTAGCCCCAACATTTTAAATGTAAACCCTCATCGTGCGACTGCTTATTTTAAAGGGCTTGTTAAAAGAAACACAATGCCGCAAACCGGAGGTCGATATCATGCTCCAGTCCAAAATGGCAGCCATTCAAAAATTAAAAAATGCTGTCCGTAAATTAAAATTGAGTATTTTTTTGTTCGGCAATTCACATTTAAATCGAATAAGAACCACCAGAACACATTTTAACTACTTAAAAGATACAAAAATTATAATTTCTTGTTGTCATCATCAAGGCACAACCCTCCAAAATTGTTTTTGGGGGGTGGGAGTTCTTCCAACCAATTCCAATATCAGCTCACATCGTATGACCACTCGTTTTAATATGCTGAATGAGTAAAAAAATAACCCAAAGCTTGTTTTAATGAAATTTAAAAAATTAGTTATTTTTGTGGCAAATGTTTGGCACTTCATGTATGGGGATTTTTCTAAAAGGTAACGCACAGACGACCCTCCGCAGGTATAGACCTTTGCCGCTGAGCCAAAGGTCGCATTAAGGCGGATATCTATTAGTATGCTAGTAAAATAATTTTGACCCTATCAAAATTAATTAATTTATTACAAGTAAGGTAGGTAACTTTTTTGAAATTTAATTAAAACAAGCTTTGGCTTATTTTTTACAAAGCAAATTAAAGTGAGTGGTCATACGATGTGAGTTGATATTGGAATTGGTTGGGAAAACCCCCAACCCCCAAAACCATTTTGGAGGGTTGAGCCTTGATGATGACAACAAGAAATTATTATTTTTGTATCTTTTAAGTAATTAAAATGTGTTATGGTGGTTCTTATTCGATTTAAATGTGAATTACCGAACACAGAAAATACTAAATTTTAATTGACGGACAGCATTTTTTAATTTTTGAATGGCTGCCATTTTGGACTGGAGCATGATATCGACCTCCGGTTTGCGGCATTGTGTTTCTGTTAACAAGCCCTTTAAAATTAAACAGTCGCAGGATGGGGGTTTACGTTTAAAATGTTGGGGCTACCCCCCCAAAATCCAATTTTGCGGGCAGGGGCAGAAATGACACATACAGCAAAAAGTAGTTGGTTTTAGTACCAAAAGGTATGCAAAATATTGTTTTGATATCTGGCTTACTTTAAAAGATATTAAACCGTTCCCGGACTTTTGGGACACACAGTATATACACGACACGTCACGTCACGTCGCGTCCCAATTCGGCCGATTCGGCCTTGTATGATCTTCAGAGCATTCGAGTCGGGCCGTGCCGTGCCGTGACGTGCATGTATAATCAGTTCCATTTGATTACACAGGTTTCATTCCCATCGAAAATGGACGCGACGCGATGTGACGTGACGTGACGTGTATGTATAGCAGCACATTAATTTTCTACTTGGGCCTACTGGGTTGCCCCCTCCTCCTCCCCCTCCCTATCACGGTTGCATCCCTTCTGTTCCACAATTATATCGTCAATTCGATACATCTCATTCGGCGAATCAGGCAGAAATCATCCCAATTGCTCCATGAGGTATGCTTCTCTCTCTCCCGCCCTGGTCTGCCTTGCGCGGTGGATTTTCTCCTGGTGTCTTATGCGGCATTTACACTAGCATGTAGCGCTAGCGTAAGTAGGACATGCAAGTTGATACAAACTGTACTTGCATTCAAATTAATGTTTACACTACACACCTACCTTTGGTAGGAAATCTTGCTCTAAGTTCAGTCAGTGCAGTTCGTCATCTAATGCGGAATGTATTCAGGCAATTTATAAAGTATAAAGATTAAGTTATAATCCCAAAAGCAAGGGTGCCCCTCATGAAGTTCCAAAAAAGTTTCAATGGTAGTTGAATTACATTAACAGACTTTTTGGCCGTTTTTACTTCCATCTTTACTGTATACCTTCCTTTCACGTGTTCATCGCCTTAATTCATTGTTGACGCCTGGAGCAGCCTTGATAACCCTACTAAACAATTATAACAATAACATTAACCTAGAATTCAATGCACAGAGCACACGACCAAACACTCTCGTCAATTTTTTACAAGAAGTAGTTGTCATGAAATAGGTTTACACAGTAACGTTCTGCTAGTGGAGCTTTCGCGAAAGTTGTTGGTTGCGTTGGTAGTATTTTGACAGATCCTATTTGCGGAAGCAACGAACTCTTGCAAGTCCATATTGCAAGTTAAATTTTCATGCGTTTGATTGTTTACATTTGCAAGTTTTCTATAAGTTGGATGCAAATAAAACTTAAGCAAATGCTATATGCTGGTGTAAACCCCGCTTTATTAGAAAAAAATATGTAAACAAAAGCATTGAAGATTCAGGAAATAATTGCCACATGCGAGTGATTTTATTTTTAATGAGTGATTTTATGCTTTAATAATTGACATAAGGGGAGATCTATGATGGCGGCAATTTTTTCAAGATGGCGTCACGTGGCCCAAGTAGGATTTTTTTGGGGAATTTTAGTGTGATGATCCCGGCTATATGTACGACCTTTCTAGCAATTTTCAAACTGTTAAATGAAAATTCCGCTATTACGATAATTTTCGCATAATTTTCCTGCACTAATAACAATTAGCATCACTATTATTGTGATGCTATTTTTGTATCAATGTATTGTAATCAGCCGCTTATGCCTTCATTGTGTCATCACACATATAACTAAGATGACCAGATTTTGGAGCAGCCGAAACGCGATGCCGACCTCCGGGGGGTGTACCCGCCACAAAGAGAGGGGGTCCGGGGGCCCTCCCCAGGGAAATTTTAAAAAATTAGGAGCATTTTGGTGCATTTTTAGACTCTTTCGAGTCTAAAAATGGACAAAATGCTCCCTCGATGGTCATCCATATAAAAATGGATGATATAGCACGTCATCGTGCTAGTGACGTGTATACATACACGTCACTAGCACGATGTGACGTGACGTGACGTGTATGTATAGCAGCACCTTAAAATTAAAACTAACAAAAAAATCTACCTATTCACGAGGCAGTGGTGGAAGAAATGAGTTCAAAGGGGGGTTTGTGGCCGCGCCAGAACGCTCCTTTGATGTTTACCGAATTTTCGTGGGAACGCCCGCTTCAGCACGGAAGCGCCTGGCGACCGGCGAGCCGCGGCGGTTGGGCTAGCTACACGGCGCGTGGAGCGTACGGTTTTATGACTTTGACCGCCGCTCCTCGCGCCGTGTATCTTCGGTTTGACGGTCTGCGCGCCGCGGCGCGGCGCTTGGGCAAGCGGGCGAATACGGACTGCTCCCCCCCCTTAGCAGTTAAAAACGGTGGAATACGTATTGCTCCCCCTCACCGTTTTGGAATAATTCTAGACATGACTGCACCAATATGAGTACAAATAATTTAACTGGCGTTTTGCAATATGGGGTGCACTGCCGCAACTAACAACGAAGAACAAAAACAACCATGGGCGGATTTAGGTCATAATATTTGGGGATGCCAGTTCACCTAATGTTTGAAGTATTAATTGTGTGCTCAAATTCAAACATCAAACTCTTATTTAAATGTTCTACTTTGAGGCCTGTTCCAAGTAGGTACTTATTTTATTTAACAACAACCATTTGTAATTTATGCAAATACCTCGAGTTATGTTGAAAACAGTGGTGCTCCCGCTCATTTTGGGGAAATCGTTTTAGAGATCATCTTAATGGTACTTACCACCAACAATGGATTGGTCGTGGTGGGCCAGTGTCGTGGCCACCACGATCTCCACATCTTACCCCCTTGGATTTTTATGTTTGGGGCACAATGAAACAGCTTGTTTACTCAACTCCCGTAGAAATTGAAGTTGACCTGATTGGTAGGATTGTGGCGGCTGCTGCTGACATACAAGAAAAAAATGACTTTAAAGGAGTGCGGCAATCAATGTCAGCACGATTTACAATGTGCAATCGAGTTGGCGGTGGGCACATTCATTGAACATCAGTTGTAATAAAGATTGTTCAGCAAATAATTCCTTTTTAATACTTGTTTTTCATCACTAATATCTAGTTTTATTTCGTTTAAACTAATAAAAAAAATATTTCTCTAATTTTCGTTTATTTTAAGTTTTATAATGTTGTTACTAAGTTATCCTAGAAGTAGCAGGGAAATTACAGACACAACCAATCTGCAGGTTTGTGAAAATAAATTTATCAACTGATTAGAGTTGATATTTACATTTGAAAATTTTAAACGGCCGCCATTTTGAAAATAAGCATGGTAAAAATTATTTTTTTTCTGGAATTAGGCTTTAAGCTAATAAAGGTGTATACCAAATTCCATATAATTACACTGAGCCGTTTTTGTGATAAAAATTTTTTTGTTAAAATAACAAAATAACTGCTATACGAGTAAATTTTGAGATTTCGAAATTATGACTATGTTATTTTTACTTGTCTATGGTCGAGGAACAAAACCCATAAGTATTGGTAAACAGCTCCGGGACACCCTGTATATTGTTACGGGACGACTGGAAGCCTGCAGCCCCGTCCGTTCTGGAAGCTCCCAGAGGTGCGAGAATGCGGGGTGGAGGGGCCGCGGCACGTGCCGTCGGCGGCCCCTTTGACCTGCCGACAAAGGGGCTTCCCGAATCTACCCCTTACGTATAACACCCACCGAACGCAGAGATCATACTGATTTATTATTAATAACAAAAGGTGATATTTCACATTATGTTTATATTAAAGATTTTGAAGCTCTAGTTTGCAAACAGTTATCAAAACATAAAGAAGGAAAAACCACTTGTAAAAGATGTTTCTGTTTTGTAAACAAACCTTTAAGAAGAGGTGGTTCAGAATGGTTGACGGAACATCAAAGATTATGCAGTGGAAACTATGAAGTAAGAATTAAATTACCACACCCTAGCAGATCGCAAGTAAAATTTGACAAAGTTATCCAACAATACAGAATTCCAGTTGTAGTGTATGCAGATTTTGAATCTTCATTGCTTCCACTTGAACAAGAAGAAGGAGAGGAAATTACAAGCAGAACAAAGTATCAACTTCACAAACCAAACAGCTACTGTTTAGTAGTAAAATCCACTCTGCCTGAAGAACATCTTCAAGAATATGGTTTGACATCTACACCAAAGATCTATCGTGGAGAAGAAGCAGCTCGATACTTTGTTGATGATTTATACGACATCGCTGGGAAAGTAGAAGCAATGTATAGCAATGTAGTTCCTATGTCACCTATGACACCGGAAGAACTTTATCTTTATGATTCGGCAACAACATGCTATTTGTGTAACAATCAATTTACAGAAACTAAAGTTAAAGTTCGCGACCATGACCATCTGACAGGAGCCTACAGAGGTGCAGCTTGCAACGGATATAACATCAACTACAAACTACCATCTTTTATTCCTGTGGTTTTTCACAATCTTAGTGGATACGATGGACATTTTATAATTCCCGAATTAGCAAGAGACAACGGTGAAATAGATGTTTTGGCACAAACTATGGAAAAATTTATAAGCTTTTCAAAAAAGGTGAGCAAAATTAAACTTAGATTTGTTGATTCTTTTCGATTTATGCCTTCTAGTCTTATGAAACTTTCTGAAAATTTAAGAAGACAAAATTTAATAGAAACAAGCACAATTGTACCTGCAGAAAAAATGGATTTGGTTCTTCGGAAAGGAGTTTTCCCGTATGATTACATCGATGGACTACATAAATTTCAAGTAACATCACTTCCTCCACCAGAAGCATTCAAAAGTAAACTTACCGATTCGGACATTTCACCTGAAGACTATCAACACGCATGCAGAGTTTGGGACGAATTGGAAATGAACACTCTGGGAGATTATTCTGACTTTTATGTAAAACTTGATGTGACCCTTCTCTGCGATGTGATGGAAGAATTTAGAAATACCTGTTTTGAAGCCTACGGATTGGACCCTCTTCATTCTTATACTTCTCCAGGACTAGCTTGGCAAGCTATGCTAAAAGAAACAAAATGCAACCTTCAATTATTAACAGATATTGATATGGTGTTGATGATCGAATCGGGCGTTAGAGGTGGATTAACCCAAAGTGTTACTAGACATGTTAAAGCTAACAACAAATATCTTCCAGACTACGATGAAGAAAAACATTCAGTGTTTTTGGGATATTTCGATGCCAACAATTTATACGGATGGGCCATGTCTAAACCACTTCCTTTTGGTAACTTTGAATGGGTTAATCCAGACTCTATTGGTGATATTTCACAAATTTCAAAAGACGGAGATACCGGATACATATTGGACTGTGACTATGAATATCCAGAACACTTGCATGATCTATATTACGATCTTCCGCTCCTTGCAAAAACAGAAGTTTCACCAATTGGCAAACATCCAAAATTAATGATGACTCTTGAAAATAAACAAAGATACGTAGCTCACTTTTGGGTTGTTCAACAAGCACTCCAATTGGGTTTACGTATAACCAAAATTCATAGAGTTTTAAAATTTTCCCAATCGTGCTGGTTAAAACCGTACATTGATTCAAACACCAGAAGAAGAGCAGCTGCAACATCAACATTTCAAAAGAACTTTTTTAAATTAATGAATAATGCGATATTTGGAAAAACATTGGAAATCAAAAGAAAACACAAAAATGTTAAATTAGTTACGGATCCTATAAAACTAGAAAACCTTGTACAAAAACCAAACTTTGGAACATCCGTTATCATCAATGAAAACCTTGGGGCAGTATCTATGAAGAAGACAAGCGTGAAAATGGATCGTCCGTTGTACGTTGGAATGTCAATCTTGGATATTTCCAAAACTCACATGTATGATTTCCACTACAACAAAATGGTCGCCTGTTACGGTAGAGATAACATCGGAATCGCCTACATGGACACGGACGCTTTCATCTACTGGATTCTTACTGGAGATATGTATTTAGATCTTCGAACATTTGTTCACAAAGATGAATTTGATTTTAGTGACTATCCAAAAGATCATTTAAATTATAACAATGATCGGAACAAAAAGAAACTTGGAAAATTTAAAGACGAAGCAAATGGAATTTTATTGGAAGAACTTATAGCACTAATGTCAAAATTGTATTCACTACAATTGCATAAAGAAGAAAATAATGTTATTAAAAAAGCTAAGGGTGTAAAAAGTTTGTATCTTAAGAAGAATGTAAATTTTCAACACTACAAGCAATGCTTATTTGAAGAAACGACTATAACTGCAAAATTCAACACCATCAGAAGTTTCAACCATCAACTGTACAGCGTAACAGAAGTGAAAAAAGCACTCTGCTCCAATGATGACAAACGACACATTCTTCCAGACAAAATTCACACTCTACCATTCGGCCACTATTCTCTTAATCCTATCGATGAGTAAAAAAAGGAAAAAGAAAAAGAAACAGAAAAAAGAAAAAAAAAGAAAAAAGGGGAAATCACAGCATGCTTGCTGTGATTTCCCCTTTTTTTAAAACATGTTGAAATGACCTTGAACTATAAAAGCGGATGCAAAAAAAAAGAAACATTCAATACTAACTTGACTGTGTTAGTAAAAACATCATGACAGAGTTAAAGGAGAAAGTTGTTAATGAACTTCATAAACCTGCAAGAATAATGTTTCCACGAAGAAACACTGTTGTAAAAGGAATGAATGATTTGTATCAAGCAGATTTAATTGAAATGCAACCGCATAGTAGAATAAATAAAGGGTTTAAATACATACTTACCATTATTAATTGTTTTACTAAAGTTGCAGATGCTTTACCATTAAAAGACAAAACCGGTAACAGCATAACAAAAGCTATGGAAGTAGCTATAAAAAGAGATAAAAATAAAATTAAACATTTACAAACTGATGATGGGAAAGAATTATTTAATAAATCTTTTGCCTTGTTAATGGAAAAATACCCCCGTTGCAGCAGACCTGCATACTCAGCGAATTTCAAGTGCAAAACAACATATTTCAATCCAACATAGCGAGATCCAACATGTTTTTGTAAGCTCCATAAGAATAACATGGGAAATGAGTATGCAGGTTTGCTGCTACAAGTATGTTTAAACTGGTTGGTTTTAATTCAATATTTAGTAGATCTGAACTAGAAGAAGCCATTTACCAAGTTTTATCAAGATATGTTGAGAAATAAGCGAAATATAGAATTTTACCTATTTCCCATAAGGTTAACATTGAGACAACGTACTGTGTTTACCACTTTCAATATCTCGGTAACCAATGGACATAGAGCAGTAATTCAAAATACTAAATTGTTTGTTGTTTTGAGCTGAATTCAATGGTGCCAACAAAAATTTGATAAATTTTATTTTTCTATGTGAAAAACTCAAAAAACCCATTTTTGGGGGGTTTATCCCCCTTTAACCCCCTTCCGGTGGTCCGATTGGGCTGGTTCACGAACTCGTCCGAGGGATTACCACTTTACATGTCTGTACCAAATTTCATTAAGATCGGACCATATTTACGGCCGCTATCGTGTTAACAGACATATATATATAGATATATGGATATATATATATATATATATATATATATATATAAATTCGAACGAATGGTGTTTTTTGATTCTGGGGACCCCAAAATGAAAAGTTAACATGGTCGCGGACTTAGGTCTTACCATGAGTACTACCGTAATAGCTTATTCCTTTAAGGAAATTCGCTAATATAAAATAAATCATTATTCCACAAATTCTGAGAAAAAGGCAGCTATAATTGAAAGATTTAATAGAACCTTAAAAGGTGCAATGTATAAAATGTTTTCAAAAAGAGGTTCTTACGTATGGGTTGATATTTTACCAAAATTAATAAGCGAGTACAACAACAAGTTTCATAGAACTATTGGTTTGGCACCTAACAAAGTGAATAACAAAAACGCTAAACTAGTTTTACAACGAATTAAAAAGAATACACAGCCAAAAGCTGAACAAAGAAAACCAAGAAAATTTAATGCAAATGATAAAGTTCGAATTAGTAAATACAAAGGAGTGTTTACTAAAAAATACCTGCCCAATTGGACAAACGAAGTTTTTACAGTGTATAAGGTACAACCTACTGTACCGGAAACTTATATTTTAAAAGATAACAAAGGAAATTTGTTACAAGGCGGTTTTTACGCACATGAATTGTTAAAGTCAACAGTGGGCGATGTTTATCTTGTTGAAAAGGTGTTGCAAAGGAAAAAAGACCAAGTTAAAGTACGTTGGTTGGGGTTTGACAAAACTGAAGATTCGTGGATACCTATAAAAGATTTGATTTAGTTTTAAATCAACTTATTTACTCTTCTGCCTTTGAATAAGATGGAGATTGTTCACCATAAAGATAAATTCAATATTAATAACATTGATGATTTAACTGTAGATAACGTTAAAATCAACAATGGTAAACACGGCAGTTTATTTCCAAACACTGTACGATGTATAGTAAGCGGCCCTTCAAACTGTGGCAAAACTAACGTTGTTTATAACTTAATTACAAATACAAAAGGATTACGATTTAATAACCTATATATTTTTTCAAAGTCCTTACATCAACTAAAGTATCAATTGTTGGAAAAGATCCTGACTGATGTACCTGATGTTAACTATTACAAATTTAACGCTAGTGACAGTGTTATGCAACCAGACTAGGCTAAGCCGTATTCTGTATTTGTATTTGATGATGTATCTAGTGAAAATCATGATACTATTAGAAACTATTTTGCCATGGGAAGACATAATAATATTGATAGCACATATATCGGACAAACATATAGCAAAATTCCGAAACAACTAATTAGAGACAATGCAAATATTTTAGTTTTATTCAAACAAGAAGATACAAACCTAAAACATATAAACAACGATCATGTAAATGCTGATATGACATTTGAAAAGTTCAAAGAGCTTTGTGGAAAAGCTTGGGCGGAAAAATACGGATTTTTGGTAATTATGAAAGATAAAGCTATAACAGATGGTCGTTACCGCATAGGTTTTGATAAATTTGTTTTAATACGTTAATTAACAACATTATCGTACAAGTCTTCATGGTGTAAACATGGTTAATCAGGAAAAGCTATTAAAAGAAATAAAATCACTTAGTGATTCTATTAGACATAAAAACAGAACGTTAAGATTAGGAATAAATAAAAGAGAGAAATTTCTGGAATCAACATTTAAACCTATTACTGAGCCATTTAAACAATTGGGGCAAAATGTTAAAACTTCAACATTTAATTTTTCCGGAGATGCTATTTTACCCATTTCAAAACTTGAACAAAAAGATGAATATGAAGGTGATACAAGCTTTACGCAACAAGGAGAAACAACTGAAGAAGAAAGCGAACAAGGTGAAGAAACGGATGTTTTAACAGAAAAAAAGGTCTTTCTACAAGCGAAGAACAAGAGGAAGTCCGTCTAACTTAATTAATCCGTCTAACTTGAGCAAATTGGGCTCGGATATTGCGTATAAAGGGCCGCTTGCAAGACAATTTGTATTAAAAATGTTACATTCTGCACAACCAACTCGAAAGTATCATACGTTTAGTGCTAGAATAGAAGAAAATTGCCTAATGATTGGAGATAGCAAGCTTGATGTAGACGAACATGACAATATTATTAGAAATAATAAACAATACAAGGGTACAAAAGGATTGTTTGAACTTATTTTTTAACCGAAACCTAATAAATATACTAAAAAGGATTTAAACATTTTTAAACAAATATTGGAGGATACACATACGCATAAGAAAAATAAAATTCTAAAAATTTCAATGTTCATAGAAATACATCATAAAAATATAAAACTATTATTGCTAAACTTTTCCCACCAAAAAGAAGGGAACCCATAAAAAGAAAATCATTATCTTCTGCTGAAATAAATATTTTACATAAAAGGAGAAAAACAAATCAATCAAGTTTATCAGGAAAATGATTATTGACAAACTTGTATGATACTAATATAATATACTACAACGATATAAACAAATTGGTTGATAGAATGAAGTTGATATATGAAGCTAAACAAGCCGGACATAGCGGTTTAGAAAACGAATGGGTAGCTTTGGTCGGCGAACTGCGAAATCGAGGAGTAATTGCATAAAATATGAGTATATATAATACAAGTATAAACGATTAAACATTCAGTATAACCATGAGTGTGGATAAGTTTGGACGGTATTCCGAAACTGGAACCAAATCAGGATCTTATGGAAAAAGAGGTGGTTTACCACTAACATCCGATGGAGATTATGATATAAGTAACAAACGTTTAAAATTTGTAAATGATCCTAAGGATGATAATGATGCAGTAAATTTCAAAACTTTAAAAAGTGAAACATTACCTAGCTTAAAGCTTCAAAATGAAGTGTATAATGCTAATTTGTATAGAATTGCAAATCTTCAAAAACCAATAGATAAGAATTATTCGGTAAATAAAGAATATTTAATGTGGTACATAAACCAAACCTTAAGATATGATCATAAAAGTAATAATAAAGTATATGATGCAAAAGATCTTCGAATAGCCAATATAGCAGATCCTGTTAATGATCAAGATTTAGTTACAATAACGTATTTACATTCAGTCATCCCTGAAAAAACAGATAAATTTTCCTGTTACAACTTTGTAATACACGATATTAGAGACCCTAAAGATACGAAAGATGCGGTAAACCTTCAATATCTTACAGATCATTGTATTACACATAATAATAATACAATTGATTGCAAAAATAAAGTGTTAACTAACGTTAAGGAAGGAACTGCAAAATCAGATGCAGCTACAATAAGTCAAATAATAAAATTAAACAATAACAAATGGGATGCGGATGCAAAAATAATTACTAATGTTAAAAAAGGGTTGGGTGAAACTGATGTAGCAACAATTGGACAAGTTCCTGTATTACAATAATACAAAGAGGCGGCCGACAAGCCTTTGATTGCAAAGGGAGACCACTCGTTAATGTTGGAACAGGAATAGCAGACGGTTAAACAGTTACAGTAAAAGAATGGCGTGAAAGATGCTTAAGAACAGAAAAACACAAAAAGTTTTTTTATTGTCAAAACTTGAGATTGACTAACTTAGATGACCCTATTGATATTACTGATACTGTTAATGTAAATTATATTATAAGACTCTTAATTGCAGTGTTATATGATGTTTATAACACAATAAAGCCCATAAAATCAGATCAAAAACTACATTGGGTTGAACAAAATGTTATGGAAAATATTTTTTAAATATGAGAACTGGAAATTTAAGATTTTCTCAAATTGATCATGATAAAAAAGATACAATCCTACCGAAAGACTGGGTAAAAGTTTATTACCCATAAACAAAATACTTATACATGTTTATTATAAATAAACAATGTCAAAGGATAAGTGCATCATTCATTATAAAGCATTTATAAAATAAACAAGTATTGACATTTCCTTTCACTATAAAAGACCATGTTGAAAGTTCAACGCATCAGTCATAATCGACACGTCATAAAGAGAGGAAGAGGAATATCATCAACAGCACTTTCTCTTATTACTAAGCCGGTTGGAGCTATAGTTAATAAAGCTATCGATTTATTACCTGTAAAACTACATTTACCCGGAGGTTATCAATATTGTGGTCCTGGAACAAAATTGAAAAAAAAGGCTTGCTAGAGGAGATCTTCGAATAAATAAACTTGATCAAGCCTGCAAACAACACGATATAGCATATTCAAAGTTTGCAGGTACTAAAAATAGATCAATAGCGGATAGAGCACTTGCTGAAAAAGCTTCGCAAAGAGTAACATCCAGTGACGCTAGTAACGGTGAAAAAGCAGCAGCTTTAGCGGTATCAGCAGCAAAGAAGGGTAAAACGATGTTTGGAGGTGGAAAAAAGAAAGGAGGTGGAAAAAGGAGGAGAAAACCTACAAAGAAACGTGGAGGAAATATAAGAAGAAAACGACGATCCACCGCAGGTAAATATAAAAAGAAACAAACAATATGGTCAATGATAAAAAAAGGGGGAGGATTATACCTAAGACCGTATCGTGTATATTAAACAGAAAAAACAATTACTAATTCCAAATAAAGAATTAACAGATAAAGAATTGATTACTTATGTTTCTTGTTTACAAATTCCATTTTTTAGAGGAGTGTTTATGAAAGATGCATTACCTGCTAAAATTTGGAAAAATGAAACCGGAATAGTAAATTTGGATAATAGTAAAGGATCAGGCACTCATTGGGCATGTTATAAGAAACTAGGATCGACTATTTACTACTTTGATAGTTTTGGTAATCTTCCGCCACCAAAAGAACTACAATATAGCTCTAAAACAGCTAAAAATGTACTTTACAATTATAAAAGAGAGCAACCTGATGATACGGTAATCTGTGGACATTTATGTTTAGATTTTTTAACAAAAAGCGTTAGTCAACTTTAAGATGTCTTCCTATACAGTATCATTAACTGGAACGTCATCTACTTTGCGAAGTGTTCTTTTTCCTGCGTTACGTTTGTAAAAAGATAAATAATGGGAAGCCGCATTATTAGATATAACAACTTATAATTCTATTCCCAACGTTACTGAAAATGTTAATGACAAAATACATTATTACAAAACAAAAGATAAAGATACAAACAAATATTCAGATATACAAGTATGTAGTTTACCCACTGGAGCATATGAAATTGATGATATAAATGTAGCGATAAAAAATCATATGGGAAAAGATAATATAACAATAAAAGGAAATAACAATACTATGAAAGCTGAAATTAAATCTAAATTTTATATAGATTTTAGCAAAGAACATTCAATTGGTAGTTTATTAGGGTTTCCTAAAACAAAAAAATTACAACCTAATATTAACCATTCAGGTGCTAAAACTGTGATAGTAATGAAAGTTAACTATATAGATGTTACATGTAATATTATCCATGGTTCTTATAGAGATGGTGAAAATACTCATATATTGCACACATTCTATCCAACGGTCGCTCCGGGTTTTAAAATTGTGGAAAAACCACAAAACTTAGTGCACCTACCGTTAAACACCAGTTTTATTTCAGACATTGTGGTGAACATACTAGATCAAGACGGAAATCATATTGATTTTAGAGACGAACCTATAACTATACGAATACATATAAAATCAACCGTATAACAATGGGGTTAACATTTAAAAAGAAAGAGCTGACTGGTAAACAAGTCAGTAGCACTTCAGCTATAGAAGGATTAACAAGTGATAACATTCGTTTTCTAGAAGAAATTGGATTAAAACTTATTAATAATGGAAATATTGGATATAGCACAGGGTCCGACATTCGACGAAACCTTATGGGAAAAGGAATATCATACGCACAACTCTTACGCTTCATCAAAATTAAATAATAATGATGAAATTAGAATTCCCATACAACAACAAGATATTGATACACTTCCATGTGAAAGCTATTTGTATATCGAAGGAAGAGTAACAAAAAGGATGGAACCACTGCAAGTACTGTTCCGTTCATAAATAACCCCATGGCATATTTGTTTGATGAAATAAGATATGACATTTCTGGAGTTACAGTAGATTCAACAAAAAAGGTGGGAATTACAAGTACACTAAAAGGATTAGCATCTTTAACGCCGAGTGAAAAAAATATGCTGGCCGCCGCAGGATGGGTAGCACCCGATTCCAGTAGAATCACTCCAAACAGTTCAGGCAATTTTGACTTTTACATTCCTCTAAGATTATTTTTAGGCTTTGTCGAAGATTACCGAAAAATAATAATAAATGTAAACAAGAATTAGTTTTGTTACTATCATCAAACGACAAAGATATTATTATGGCGCCTGATGGAACAACGGAAAATAATTTAGAAAGAAAAATGCAATAATACAAGATTGTTTGGAGAGTACCGCATGTACGGTTAAACGATCAAAATAGAATTTCATTATTGAGAACTTTAAAATCAGATCGTGATATCGTAATACCATTTAGAAGTTGGGAGTTTCATGAATATCCGGTTTTACCGGAAACACAACGTCATACATGGACTGTAAAAACTTCTACTCATTTGGAAAAGGCAAGATATGTAATATTTGGATTACAAACAAAAACAAGAAATGAAATAACTAAACATGCTGGTGAATTTGATCACTGCAAACTTACAAATTTTAAGGTGTTTCTAAACTCGCAATTCTTTCCACACGACAACGTCAACATAAACTTTACAAAAGAGAGGTTTAGCGTTTTGTACGATATGTACGCAAGATTCCAAAATTCATATTATGGAAAAACAAACACACCTTTATTAACGCCAAACCTATTTAAATCTACCTATCCGATTGTTGTAGTTGATTGTTCTAAACAAAATGAATCTGTAAAATCTTCTAGTGTAGATATAAAAATAGAAATGGAATTCGAACAAAATGTACCCAAAGATACATCTGCTTATTGTTTAATTTTACATGATAAAATTGTTACATATACACCTTTAACCGGTATTGTAAAAGCAGTGTTGTAAAATGAAAAGAAAAAATACCCCCCACCACTCGGTTATAAAAGCAGGAGCGGGAACGCAAATTGTTTAGTTGACTGTCTACAGTTGTATGGGTAACATCGTCTACAGCATTATAAACAAAATGAGTTCTTTATCAGTTGTACAAGGCGTTTCCGAAACAGCACCTTTATTGGAAAATGATGATGATAAACATTTTGAAGAATATGTTGTTAAGGAAATTGATGACTTTTTAAAGTTTGGAAAACAAAATAAAAAGTTGGAAAATAATAAAACAAACGTAAGAAAGAAAAGAAAACTTGAAGAAAATATTCCACCAAACATTTTAACTGAAGTTTTCCTTCGCATCCTTTATCCTATTTCATCTTGCATGAGTAAAAGTGTGTCGATAGGATTGGTAAGATTATTAGACTACTCTCCCGCAGTAATACTAAGCCATGGTACAAAGATGGTTTTATTTTCAGAAAATGCTTGGGATTCCTTTTTAAAACATCTACATCTTATTGAATGTTATTTAGCCAACAGTTTCTTTGGAAGAAAAACAAACATTCGACGTTTGGATTGTGACAATGAAATTGACATTATTAAACATCGTGGTTAACAACAAGTAAGAATTAGAGACTCGACACAATTTGAAAATAAAATTCTACTAACACGTGAAGAATTCTACTTTTTAAACTATGCAACATCACCTATTACAAGGTATATGAAACAATTAGTATTTTCAAGCTCTGTTAATAAGGAATATCTGGTAGATGCATGCGAAAAACAACCTGACAGCACTTTACAATACGGACCAATAGATACATCCATCTTTAATAGAATATCTCACGAAGTGGAAATGTGGAGGCAGTTAAGAAACTTTGAACCTTTTACTGAAATTGCAACGGAAGCTACAGAAGAAGAAAGCAACAACAACAATACAGAAGAAGAAACCAACAACAACAACAATACAGAAGAAGAAACTTTGCTAGTTTAAAAAACTACAATGTAATTTAACAAAAGAATAAACCGTGGGGTAGGCCTACTGGGGACGGTGCCCACGTTAAACATACACCAACGCGCCTACAACTGTACTGCCTGGTTTATATATATAGCCTACCGTGGTGTGGAAAACAGTTGATCAGCAGACACCGTGATGAGCAGACAGGATAAAGAAATGGCAGCAAAACTTTGTGTCATTGAATTTCAAGCATTTCGCAGAAACGATGATAGATTTATCATAAAAGAATTGGTAATTTTAGATTTGATCACACAAGTGGCGTACTCATTCTTTTTTGAAGCACCGTGTTCTATCCATGCACTAAAGTCAAAAGCTAAAATAACAAACAGATGGTTAACAAATAATTTTCATCATATCCATTGGTTTGAAGGTTTTCTACCGGACAACAATGAACACAAAATTATGTTTCATTTTTGCAAACAATTTACGCACATATACACCAGAGGATTGGAAAAAAAAGAATTGGATACGACAGTACACGAACAAAGAAGTTTTAAGTATAAAAATGGACAAAACCTTCACTTTGATGCTAGAAATATTTGTGTTTCTACAATAGATCCGAAACACAACCAATCTCAATGCGCATTACAAAACGCATATCACTTGGCTGCTTACCTACAAGAAAAAGAAGAATGTGGTGGGGGTTACGAAGGTTAAAAATAAGAGGAAGCAACACACCCCAAGTATCACCCTAACTCCATACACCGAACAGACAACATCTCCAGTGAAGAAGATGGCATCACAACAGTTTCTCCAATGTTTAGTTGAACAATTTAACTTACATTCAAAATCAAATACTCTAATTATCAAGAAATGTTCAGAATTAAAAGAACAGAAACATTATATTGTTCATGAAATGAAGAAAGTTGATACAACGCATGGAGACGCAGTCGTCGCATCTTTATCTGATGCACCATTTACACCAGGTGATGAACCAAAGTTTCAAGTATATCTTCCAAAACGATTCGTCCAGTTGCTGCAAAATGAAGATCTGCCGGAAATTCAGCCAGGATCATTATATTTGGTGTCACACGGAATGAGCGGAAACAACTCTACGGAACTTACTCTGCACATCGCACAAAAATAACTTTGTAAATATTGTAAAAACATGTTTTTAATAAAAAAGATAAAAACAACATAACAGTATATGTTATTTATATACTGATATGTTGTATTTTTTTAAACTCAAACGGATGACCTTGAACTTTTAATCGATAGTATTATTCGATTATTTTAATCGATAGTTTTATTCGATAGTTTTATTCGAATACTTTACATAAATACGAAACCTTAACGTTGAGAGGCTCAGTTCTGTTTAAGACAAGCTACAACCAACATGTCATCCAAAAGAAATAATCTACCACTTTTATCTTATTGTTGCAAAGAAAAATGTTTTAAAATACCTGAAGATCAAGTTGACGGAAAAGTTTGTACAAAATGTAATTCTTTCTGCTACTGTAAATGTGGTTGCAAAACATATCAAAAGAACCGGTTGGATAAACTAGAAGAATTGCAACATCGACTCGGTTTATTGTGGCAGCGATTAAATTCAAAGTGCTTAAACAAACGCCTACCATTTGTTATCCCCACCACTACCCCCACTACCGACAGAGGTACCCGCAGTACCGGCTTTGCAACAACCATTCCTGCTACACCTCTAGTCAAGTAATCAACTCTAGTCATGTCTCTCAACATTTGCGGGATCCACTAAAACACTATCAATCTTACAACTTACAAATATTTGGAAATTTTTAGTGAAGAACTGAAACAACTTATAGCCACTGGGTTCGGCCTATCTTTGAAACTTTATGCAACAAACAATCAAAACGAAAAAAATTGTTTTTGCCAACTTACAACAACAAGAAGAATGAAAATAAGCAAGAAATTTCAGCACCGACAACAACCTACTTTTTAAATTTAGGAGGAAACTTTTGAAACTTAATGTAAAATAATACTTTTGTAAAAAAAACAAATAAATAAAAAAAAGAAAATATCTTGCATTTTCGGATTTTCCGAAAATGCAAGATCTTTTTTAAAAACATCCCCGGCCGACCTTGACCCTCTTCCGGACATTTCAACTTTAAATACCCACCACAGCCGGGCATTTAAACTTTAAATACCCACCCCTACACGTCACAGCTACGTCACAGCCTATGACGTCACCAGACCGGATGTAGCTGTAAACATTTGATTTATGCGAAGTGAGCCAGCAGCCCCACTTCCCCACTACTACTATCGAGCCCCGAAATGGGACTTTAATGACGAGTTGTGAACAATACTATCATCTCGATGCAAATAAGTACTTAATCTTTGAAAAAGGCATCCGACATTTCATAATCTAGTCATTTTTCTATATGTAAACACAATACGGCTGTACATTCTATTTTACAGTAGTTAAAAGTCAGCTAATAAAACCATACAAATTGGCCTGTCAAAATTAGGATCTTCGTTTGTTTGGGTACGGAAAAGTAACGTTTAGGTATACGGCAAATTATTGTTTGGATAAGGAAAAACAATTTTATCTACGACCATTGCATTAAGCACCAATTATGGTATTGCAATAAACATTATAATGATATACATTAAAACACCAAAAACCAAGCAGTTGCATAATGACGACTTTATGATACTGGAGTCACTTTAGAGTACTGGTTCTAGACCAATGAGAGCTCAGCATTTGACGGAAGTAGTGTCATAATAACAATTACGCTATTCGCACATCAGCTGATTGTTGCATTACGATTCATGTTTGAGTTTACTTATCCCATCAGCCAGTGGCGTACGCAGGATTTAATTTCGGGGGGGGATATACCGGGGGGCCGGGGGGGTATGGAATACCCCCCAGGAAGAGGGGGGTCCGGGGGCCCTCCCCCGGAAAATTTTCATAAATTACAACTGTAAATTCGCGTTTTAGGCAATCTAGAGGCATAACAACAAACAGAGTAACTCCCGAAATTTGAACTGATTTGAGCCTTCTCACAGATTAAATTCTGAAAATTTTAGATCACATAGGCATTTTAGCAAAATGTTTTTTACATAATCAAAGAAATAGCATATTTATATAGTAGGCCTAACATTAAAAGACTGATGAGCAAGTAATTCAAGAATTATATACGTTCTTAACTTTGGGAAAAAATATTTTGTTCTATTTAATCTCAAAGTAAAAACTATATCTCGCATTCTCATTTATTGCACGCCTCGGACCTTCTGGACCTGAAATATCTGGATCCTAGATTATCCGAGCGAGGTTGATCAATAGAATTAGAAAGTGCAGGTTGTCTCACCTCTGTAGAATTTTCAAGTTCCAGAACGCAACCGCAAAGCTACGATGTACACGCAAGCATTGAATGACAATAACAATCAATGATATATTAGTTGTACGTCGAATAGTGGAGACCACTGGAAAAAGTTTGATCTTCAAAATTTGACAGACTTATCACAAATCTGCTTAGATTTGACGGCGAGACTTGATTTTCACGCAACGTAGGCAGATTTTCGTCTGCCACGACGCTGTTACGAGATCGACAGACAGACGAATAGTGTAAAGTATACGGCCGTGAAAAGACGAAAATATTCGTCTGCCGCATTTTAACATCGTGATTTTTTACCATAAATATTTCACGCAATATGATGAATCTTTTGTCACAGCATCTGACGACAATGGCGATGGCGGCAACATCGCGGATGCATTTAATGGCCACTGTTGTCATCAGGAGTTTTTGCTTGCCTTATGTTCTTATAGGCCTACTCCCGCCAATTACTCACGATAACCGCAATAGATAAATATACCCTGATCCAATATAATCTCTGAATCAATCATCTTTAAAATAATAGAATTACCTTATAAAAGTTGAGTAATTTATTAATTAATGTGTAGTGTTTTAAGACAACTTTAGTGATACCACCGCCTTCATTATGAACGAGATATTAATCCCACCAGGGGTGGCAGGCCTGGCCAGATATTAATCCCAGGGGTGGCAGGCCTGGCCTGTTTCTGTGAAGTTTGAATCTGTCACTGTGTCTTGTTTAAAGTTAAGTTTCTGTGTGTATTAACAGTGACAAAGTTTTTTGGTGACTATATTTTAATTCTTGGATTGCCAGTGCTGTCTCTGATACGTCAAATGACACTGTAAGTAGTATTTTAGTGCTTGAACACTGAATCACAATTGTTGCTGTGGGACTGATAAGTCTGTCCGTTAGCGAGTTTGATACAAACGCGCATCGGCTGCCGCGCACGAGCCGCCGCGGACGACAACTGCAGGGAGAAGTTCCCGGACTAATTGCCCGCCGCCGACGACGACGCGACGCCCGCCGCTCGCCGTGCCGCGGCAACAACCCCGTGAGGCTGCCGACTTATAATTGCGCCTGCAATTTCCACGACGCAGTTCTGGCGCACACCTGAGTTGTGACTGCAGTTTGAGATTTTCGGGCGTCCACTTTATCAGCACTTTAATACTTCAGCACTTATGGTAAAGCAATTTAAATGTAATAAAGTTTTTACATTTAACATTTGAACTGTTTATTGACCTAAAGTTTTCCAAAATGGAAAGTCCAGAAAACTTTATGTTCAACTGTGTTAATTTCTCTGAAGACTCTGAACTTTTAGTTTCTGACTTTTGCCTTCGGCTGAGTAAACTATTGACAAATTGTGAAATTAGCAATCATCATGACTTTGTAAATTCTGCTAGTAATGTGGTAATTAAATTCAACGCTGTCTGCGGTGAGTTGTTAGAAGTCCGTGCTAAACTGAGCGATGCTGAGGTCGAACTGCGAGAACTTCACTCTCTCTTGGAATCTTCTAAAAACTCTCATAGGGTTGAACTCAGTGAATCCCTTACCACAAGTGACTGCCTCATAGAGGAAAAATATGTTTTAGAAAATAAGATTAAGGATCTGTCCGAAATCTTAATTAAGGCAAATAGCTCTAACCTAATTCTAAAGAGTATACAATCTGAGCATGAACGAATACTCAGTGAGTATGACAGTTTGCAGGATGCTAATTGTAAGTTGATTGCTGAAAACAGTGTTTTCAAAAAGTCCTGTGAAAAAAAAGATTTGTTGTGTTCAAAATTAGAAACACAGAACTTACAGTTGGCTAATAAATTAAAGACCATTGAAACTTCTATTGATGATAAGAAAAAATGGTTGTCTGATGACTTACTTTCAGATCACTTTAAGTTATTGAACGATGAAATGTCCAAGTTTTGTAATGATGTTTTGTTTGTAGGACCTTCTGTGACTTTGTTGCTCAAAGTTGAGAAAAAAGACCAAGTGGACTGTATTTTAGATAGCCTTGAATTCAGTAAGAAACATTATGTATTTTTTTGCTAAATAATTCATTTAGCAAGGGTGGCTCTCATTGGAGCCTGCTGTTACTAGATACAGTTACAAAAAATGCAACACATTATGATTCTGCTAAGGGGTTAAATAAGCAGCATGCTGCAGCACTTGTGGCCAACTTAGGATTGGAAGTAACCCTGACAGAGGGATGTGTAGCGCAGCAGACTGCGGGACATGAGTGTGGTCTCCATGTCATTGTAAATGCTCGTCTCCTGGCTAGTCAGGTCTCTCCTAAGGTTATAATGCCCTCAATTCATCAAGCCACTCCTTCCCTGCCATGCACTGTAAACCTCTCAATCTCCCACGATAACACCCCTGTTGAGAAGGTTCTTGTTGCCATTCCTCAGACCTTGGATCCCCCTCCTATGAGCGACCCAGTTGCACACGTTCCTAATGATGCACCAAACGAATATTGTTCTCCTATCGTCCCTGTTAGTGATCATTGTTGGAAGCTTCAAAGTAATAAAACTAAGCATCGAAAATCTAAAGTTGTAAAACTAGATAATCATCATCCTGTAGTTTGTAAAAACAAGTTTGATGTTCTTAGTAAAGTTTCTGAACAGTGTCCTGAGAATTTAATAGTCAACTCATCCGGCTCTTGGCTTGAAAAAACTAGTCATTTTAAATACGTAGGCATGAAACACAGTAATGTAAATAAAAAGTCGTATGTTCACTCATCTGATCGTAGTAATGTAAGGTATGCTAAGAACCTCAAGGTATGTGATACTTTAGCTGATGACAAGGTTACTCAGCCAGTTCATGACTCTATTCCGGCCCAAGTCCCTTCTTCTAAATCACCTGGGGAAATTGGCTATCTGCTAATTGGGGACTCTTTGTTGCGCTATGCGGGAGGGCTTTGTCGACAAAATGGGTGCACTGTTAGTGTTAATCCTAGTGCCAAAATTAAGGATATTAAGTTCAAACTTAAATCATTTTCAAAACAAACCCCCCACATTATTCACTTTCATGTTGGCACCAATAACTTGCCATTTGGTTATAGGGGCGGCAAAGGGTACAACGGAGGTCACGGCAAACGCGAGGCTCTCCATAGTATGGCGGATCTCCTCTATACCACTCGCGCCCTCTTCCCCCACAGCAAGGTCTTGGTGAATGGTGTCTTGCCCAGGTCTGACATCACCACCACTGCACTTTTTTCATTCAATGAGCAGCTTGAGCTTATGTGTGGAAATTTCGGTGCGACGTTTGTGGATACTGGGAGGTGGGTGCGTTGGTATCACCTTGCACGGGATGGCTTACATCTCAATCGGGGCGGAGTCTCTGTGGTTGGTAAAACACTTTTGGAAATTTCCAAGCACCTTACAGCTTGTGAGGCTGTACCTGAGACACTCGAAACGCCGAGTACTCCTGGTGCTGTGGAGCATGTGTCGTCTGCCGACGTGGTGGCAGCGTCTCCAGGTCCTCTGGGCACACAGAGTGAAAAAAACGGCCATGTAAGGGCGAGTCAACCATTAGGTTAGGCCACCTTAACATGAACTCGCTGTCAACAGGATTTGAGGAGATGGCCTCGGTGGTACAGGACCTGAACCTTGATATCTTTGGTGTGACAGAGACTTGGCTTTCTGAAAATAAGAGCTCAGATGAGTTTAAACTTCCTGGTTATTTCTTGTTCAGAAGTGACAGAGATGGTTTTAGGGGAGCGAATAGAGGGGGTGGTGTTGCTCTGTATGTTAAGAATGATCTGAATTTTACGCCTAAAATAATGGATTTGCAAAATCCCCTCGAGAATATATGTGGCATTGTTAATAACAGAGGAAATAAATTTTGCATTTGTGTGGTGTATAGACCTGAGGACATACCTTACACCTGTATAGAGCAATTTCTTTTTTCTACTTTCTATGAAATGGCCGAGTATACTGATAACATAATTGTTATGGGTGACTTAAATATAAATTTGTTGGACACCTCAAAACCTGATGCTCGTTTTCTGATTAAACAAATTGAAGCCTTAGAGCTCACACAGCTCGTAGATAAGCCTACAAGAGTCACAAAGACCTCCTCTTCACTTATTGATCACATCTTTATAAATAAAGGAACCAAGTCTATAAAATGTGACGTCATTGACATGTCATCCATCTTTGACAGTCGAGGAGTAAGAGTATCAGATCATAAATTGACCTATTGTGACATTGTTCAGAACAGAAGTAGAGGCAAGAAGTTTGTAAAATTTGTAAGTTACAGAGACTACTCTAATTTCAAAGTAGAAGAAATGATTGAGTGCGCTGCCAATATTCAGTGGAATACTGTAAAACAAATGAATGGTGTCAATGAAATGTTGGATTTCATAAACTCGGCCATTAAAGAAATATTTGACAAGAATGCCCCATTAGTAAGAAAAAGAGTCACAAAAAAGAGAGCTCCTTGGAGAAATGAAAGCATCATAAGTCTCACCAAAGTAAAGAATTACTGGAAGAGAAAATTATCAACATCGAAATGTGATCAAACCAAAAATCTATACTGCAAAGCTAGAAATACTCTGAATAGTGCAATAAGAAAAGCTAAACAGATATATTTTCAAAAAGAAATGGCAGGATGCACAAATTCTAAGGAATTCTGGGCTAAAATTAAAATAAGTGGTGCAACAGAAAACAAAGAACATGAGCTTCCAACATTTCTACGAAAACCCGATGAAATAAACGCACACTTTGCATTGATGGGTGCGGGTTGCCAAGTCCAGCCAAACTGTCTGAACTATTATGCCCAGAACTGTTTTGAGAAAATTAAGAGAAATTTCAGCTTTCGTCCTGTAACAGAAAGAGAAGTAAAAGCTGCCATAAATAGGATAACTTCTGGTGCAGTTGGCACTGATGGTATCACAATCGCAATGATAAAAATGGTGGGTCCGTACTGTATTGAGGCCATTTCTCACTTGTTGAATGTTTCACTTGCCACTGGAGTCTTCCCTAATAAGTGGAAGGAAGCAATTGTCATTCCTCTTCCGAAGGTAAAAACTCCGTCATCTGTGGCAGAACTTCGACCGATTTCTGTGTTGCCTGCCCTTTCAAAGGTCCTGGAGACTATTGTGGTTACTCAGATGGTGGAATATCTGGAATTGGAGTCGATTATTCCAGCTACACAATCCGGGTTTCGGAAAGGGTATAGTACCTCTACAGCCCTTTTGCTTGTCTGTGATGACCTCATCAAAGCTAGAGCTGCTAGAAAATGTACTACCCTTGCCATGCTTGACTTCTCTCAAGCATTTGACTCCATTGACCACCGCCTGCTGTTGGCCATGATGAAGTTCTACAGGTTTGACCATCATACTATATCATGGTTCCATTCCTATTTAGATGGAAGAAGCCATAGGACGAAAGTGGGCTCTAATATATCTGCTCCTGTGAGTAGGACATTAGGTGTTCCGCAGGGCAGTTGCCTTGGTCCCGTCCTGTTTACATTATTTGCTGCCACCATGGGGAAAGATTTACAACATTGCCAGCTGTATGCGTACGCTGATGACGCTCAGCTTGCTCTTCAGTATGAAGCCGACCAAGTCAGCCGGGCTGTCTGTGATCTCAACTCAGACCTGGAAGCTATTAATACCTGGTCCATAAACCATGGTGTCCAGCTAAATAAGAGTAAGTGCTCTCTGCTGACGTTCTCAGCCAGCAAGGTACTGAATTCTCAATCACTACCCGGTGTTTATCTTGGCGGTGTTTTGCTGAATGAGTGTGGCTCCACTAGACTTCTAGGTCTTCAGTTTGATGCCAGGCTTTCTTTCTCAGGTCATGTGATTAGTGCTTGTCAGAGAGCGGTGTCCCGACTGAGAATGTTGTACAGGCAGCGACACTTATTTCCCCCACCTACTAGGCTCCGTCTTGTACAGGCTTTGGTACTCTCTGTATTTGAATACTGTCTACCGGTATATGGCAATGTCATATCACTGGGTGACATGGACAGAATGCAGAGAGTCCAAAATATGTGTGTCAGATACGTTTGCGGGCTGAGGAAATTCGACCATATTTCACTTGAGCGGAAATCCTTAGGCTTATTGCCTATGGCTGATTTGTGCACTCTCCGCACAGCTTGCCTTGCCCGTAAAGTTCTGGCACAGGGAAGACCGGAGTACCTGAGAGGGAGACTCAGGACCCGCTCTGAGGTGCGCTCCCGCTGCACTAGGCAGGACCGCATGCTGGAGATGCCTCGTGTGCGCCTTGAGTCCGCTAGGGGAGGATTTTCATATTTTGCCCCTAAGGTTTTAAATTCATTGGCGACCGAATACAGTCATGAGCTTGGTGGCCAGAGAGCATTTAAAAAGAAATTGCACAATGCATTGTTGAATAGAAAAATGACTAATTAAGTTATATTTTTTAAGAATTATTTTATTTTATGAATTTCAGTTGTTATTTTTAAAGAATTGTTTGACAAGAGTTATTTTGAAAAACATGTACACATGAAAAACGCTTGCTGGAAATAAAGACGATTTTATTTATTATTTATTTATTTATCTTCCCAAATATTTTCCCAACATCCACAATAATTTCGGGGGGGGATATATCCCGATATCCCCCCCCTGGGTACGCCCCTGCCATCAGCTGATTGTTCCAAAACGATTCATGGTTCAGTTTTAACCTCAAATTTGAGTTGACCAATTCCATCATTAGTTAAAGTCATGAGTTTTGTTTAACTTGGGGGAAATTTTGTCGTATATTGTTGGTCGTAGATAAAATAGTGTATGGAACGATTGTATTATGTATTTAAGCCACTCGTGAGATATTTAGAACACGAGCTTCGCTCGTGTTCTAACTTACATCTCACTCGTGGCTTAAAGACGTTCATAATACAATCGTTGCATAAACTACTATTTGGGTACGGAAAAGTCAGGTGATCATGATTTGTTTTGATGTAAGGAAATCGAGGGTTTTCGTAGATCTCAGCTGTACGGCAACGGCCTATTTTCGTAATCAGGGAGATGAAAAAATATATTGAATATCAATTTGTAAATTTGTTCTAATATTAAAAAAATATTTATATTTTAAATTATTGTAATGCTAACGAATTTGTTTTCATAATTTATTCACCGTTCGTGGAGCGGATTTTCGTTGGGACGCCTTATAGCGAATTTCCCCTATAGAGAAGAAGCTATTACCGTAGGTCTCATGGTAAGACCTAAGCCCAAGACCATGATAACTTTTTGTTTTGAGGTCCCCAGATGCCAAAAACACCAATCGTTCATATTCATAAATAAATATATATATATATATATATATATATATATATATATATCTTCTAGTTTAGATCTACTAAATATTGAATCAAAACCACCCAGTTTTTAATATATCCGTAGCAGTAAACCTGCCTACTCATTCCCTATGTTATTCTTATAGAGCCTACAAAAACATGTCAAATCTCGCTATGTTGGATTGAAATATGTTGTTTTGCATTTGAAATTCGCTGAGTATGCAGGTCTGCTGCAACGAATATTTTTATTTTACCTTCTTTATCTGAATCCAAGACTTTATTTTTATTTCATCAATATTTTTTATTTTTATGACACAAGTTTGAAATACCTATCAGGGGTGCCCATCCCCCCCTACCGCGATGGCGCACCCCTCCCAGGCAATGATGTACCCCCCCAGGCAATGGTCAAACCCCCCCCCCCCAAAAGGCAATGACAATCTCAGTAATTTTTCATTGATGTACCCCCCCCCCCACCAAGACAATGACGAACTCATTCATTTTTCATTACAAACAGAAAATATCTACAGTTATATTTTAAATCTTATTACATAGAGGTAAGATTGCACTTAAAAATAAAAATATAACATTTTAAAACAAACAACTGATTACAAACAGCTTAAGTTATTTTACGTTTGCAAGTGTAAAATTATTAATTGTTAAATACTTTCATTGATAAAGAATATATGCAAACAAATATGTCTATTCAAAGGATTCTTTGGAAAATGAACATACTCGTCCTAAAGGCTGTTAAATAACCTTAGCATATAAAACTTCTTCTGGGTTACGAAATTAAACTGATTACCTCGTTTATTTTACTCATATCAAATTTATTTTCCTTTCATTATTTTTTATCAGATTTAATGTTAAAATGGTTTGATTGGTCAATTTTAAGAACCATGGATAGGTGAATTTCAGCACTCATGTAGTTTTCCTGAAGAAGCCTTTCTTGCTCAAAGTCTTTTTCATCGAAAATATTAAAAACCAGGAAAGAATAAACATGTTTGTATAGTTAAAAAAATTAAAACATAATGGCTTACTTAAAAAAAAAAACTGTAATGATTACATAATTTATAGGTCCACAATGAAGCTTACGATTTAAGGCGAAGGAGTTTTTTTTCTCTGAACACTTTATAAGGCAAAATTTTCAATTATTTCTTCGTTGGTAATCGTCTTCAGTACTTGAGAGTACTAGTAAACTGGAGAGCCAGTCATCTCCCATACTACTTCTGAGACGGATTTTCATTATTTTCTAGTATTATAAGTAATTCTTTGTTTACTCGAAGAAATCGAGAGAAATTAGAGATTGTTACCGGTACTTTCAAAATAAGTCAAAAATAAAACACTTTAGTATATTTACAAATCAATTACATATCTTCGCATAAATTTCACATGATAATGCTTTATAGAAATCAGCGTGTCATGCTCATGCTTATAGTTCGATGGTTATGATATTTTATGTCCCCGCGTTGGTATCGTCGCGACGTCGGGCGTCGTCGTCACGGCCCGCGGTGTAGTATCCTTGACGCCCGGCGGCGTGAGGCGTGGCTTGGCTCGAAGGATAGACAGCAAGTATTTTGCCTTTCTCCATCAAGAAATAAGCTAATTATAAGGACTTATCTGTTGAAAAAATTTATCATTCAAACAGCTTTTATTGTTATCGTGCAAAACTCAGGCCACAGACAAATTCAGGCCCGTGTTTTGGCGAGCCATTTATAGCATTAAATGTTATAGTATGTATAATAAAGCGTATATTTTGATTGTTTTAAAAGAGTTGTTCTAGTATTGGAACGGTCTTAAAAGATGAGGGATGCAACTTTCGAGATGATCTACCGAACATTTCAATGACTAGAAAAATCTTCTTGTTTAACGAACTTGAAAAAATACAAGTCCTTAGTTAACACATGGGGCACATTCCACGCGTTAAGCACCAACAACTAATATATAGCCATCGATATAAATAACATGATCAACAAGTTATTAACACTATTGATATAAATAATATCAAAGTGCAATAACTTTGTCTCATTTTAAGGCAAATCCTACACATTTTAAAGTTGCCTGCTTGTCTTAATAAAAGAAAATAAACGGTAGTATCAGAAAACTGACACATACTTTCTCCCTTCAAGTCATTTAAAACCAGAAAACATATTTCGTGAAATAAAACAAATTAACAATTAATTATCACACAAATATATACCAAATGTTATCAAAATCGGTTAGTAAATAACGGAGATATCGGTTTTTAAATATTTGCCATAAGGATTACATTGGACAACGTACTGCGTTTACCGCCGAACTAAAATATCAATTATCTCCGCAACCAGTTGACGTAAAATAATGATTCAAAATACTAGATTATTTAGTTTTTCAAGCCAAATTTAATGGTTGCAAGTATATTTTCTTTAAACGTTACAGTTTTTGTGAAATTTGAAAAATATGAATATTTTAACACTTAAACCCCCATAACTTCTGAACCTGAATTTTTACAGACATGCGGGTGGTGTCATTTTGTTTTTCATCCTAAGCACTAAAAACCATGAAATTTTTATCAAAATCGTTAGAGCCGTTTTTGAGAAATTTGGATTTTTGTCATTTTTATGGGTTTTTATGGGGTGAATACCCTTAAAAATCAAAAATTCAAAAAAACGAAAAATTCGCCTGGAGATACCACGGCTTTATACCTAATTGCCAAATTTCATGAAAATCGGTCCACTGGTGTCTTCTCTAGCTTTGTATACATCCACACACACATACATACATACATACATACACACACACACACACACACACACACACACACACACACACACACACACACACACACACACACACACACACACACACACACACACACACACACACACACACAATAACGAAAACGATACTTGACGAAAACAATACTTTCTCCATATACATTGTATAGGGGGGAGAAAGTAAAAGTAATAATCTACTGATACTGTACAGAGAATAAAGGGAATATTAAAATTACCTGGACGAACAAGGTTCATTCGGTTCTCCTAATTTTGTGTAAAAAGTTTCTTTCATTGTAAGGTTTCCATGTTGACTCACCCACTTCCCTTCAATGACTAAATTTTATATCTAATCCGTTCTTCTTCTTATAATAGTATATTTCACTACCCAGTCACGAAAGTAGCCCATTTCGGGGCAAGATAGTAACCCACAGCACCCCCCCCCCCCAGACTGACTTTGTGATGTGACTTTGTTGCTTACGCCTCGCAAGTAAAACACTATCTTGCCCCGAAATGGGACTTTTGTGACGAGTTGTGAACAATACTTTTCATCACGATGCAAATAAGTAACCAAACTTATGAAAAATCATCCAACATTTCACAATTTAGTCATTTTTAAATAAGCAAACACAATTCGGCTGAACTGTCTATTTCAGTTTATCTAAGTCAGCTGGTTGAACTGTCAAAATAGGAACTTCGTATGTTTGGGTACGGCAAAATTTTGTTTGGATACGGGAAAAGTTTGTTTGGGTACGGAAATGAAATGTTTGGGTACCGAAAAATCAGCTGATCATAATTTGTCTTGATGTAAGGAAATCGATGGTTTTCGTAGATCTCAGCTGAACGGTAACGGGCAATTTTCATTTAGCCTACAGAGTGATGAAAACATGTTTCTTTTCACAGTGCTCTGACCACTTGTCGTGACGCACTTTGGCATTGCACAAAGGTTCCAAGCACTTATATAAATTTTTTTGGCATTTCGAATAACTATAATCAGTTCAGTTAAGTAAAAAAAGTAAAAACTAAATAATGTACACTACTATAATTACATCTTATCAATAAATTACACCAATTATCAAACCACAATTGACTAAATATTATAAAACTATGATATTGAAAGACACAAAACACGCAAGTGTGATGGATTAATAAGCCTCAACAACCACTGACAACAACTGTGACAACTGATAACATCAGAATATAGGGGTGGGAATCAACGCATGCGCCATCTGTTATCAACATCAGGCCACCTGCAAGGCTCATTATCTTACCCCGACGTTGCCAAACACTGTCACTGCCCACTGCGTTTTAGCAAGATCTCAAAACGTTCTACTGTTCTGCTTATAAACAAAGTTTTTGACTCCTAACATGTTTTCTTGGTTTTCTTAATCCAATTCCTCCTTTTATTTCACATTTTGAAAATTAGTAAACAAAAGAAGTCTGTCTGGCTAGTCCTCCGATAAAATTCAAATGTTTATTTAAGTATTAATTTACTTTTCAAACTCAAAATTTTCCCGCCCCCCCCCCCAAACATTTTGATGGCGCAACTTGCGCCATGACCCCCCCCCCCCCTGTGGGCACCCCTGATCCCTATTTATTTTTGTAAAATAATTTTTTTGCTAATGGGACTCGCTTCCTTGTTTTTAATCTCATTTCTCATTTCATAATCATTTGACTTATTAAAACGGAAGTTACCAAGTATACAGACTTTAACATGTATAATTGATAGGATAGTGGATTAATTTTTGGCGTTTACATAGGAACCGAGTAATAATGGCCCTGGACATATCGGTAACGAGTATACGTTATGATATCCTATTGCGCAATGAATGCTTATTGTATTGCTTGCTTAATTGCACTATTACCTCATAAACGGCTTCGAGAATTTCCATCATATGCTGGAAATAAGTTATTTTTTGCTCAGAAACATGTTTTATACTAGTCACATTTCCAATAGAAATCGAATTACGTAAGATAATTAACATAAAAGTTGTGAAGTTCAAAGTTGGACCTTACGGGTTTCCATGTTGTAACGAAATAACCAACGTAAATTAAAATAAAGTAGCCTAATCATAAAAGCAGTTTGTAAAATCAGCCATGTTAACAGGAATGCTATTTCAGCGTTCGAGAATCAAAGGATGCATGAGTGTTAAAAGAAAGAGAATAAAAATTAAGACACTGCATTTTTACAGTAGGCCTACTGTAATAGGTTGAACTGGTCAAACTCTGGGCTATAGAAGACTGAAGTAGCCGGGGCTAAATAGTGATTAAATATCAAACATTTATTGTAAAGTAAATTGGCTTTATTTCAATTGTAAACCTGTAATAAAAACTGTATGTTTACATTCATCATCAAAACAAACTTAAGAAAATAGCTATAGCGCCGGTACAGTAGAATCTCGATAAAAAGACACTCGACAACATAAAAACCTCGATAAAAGGTGCACTTTTCAAATTCCCCGAAACTGTTAATACAATCAATGTCTTTATAACACGAACTTAAAAAGAATGGCCCCTTAATAACAAGACTATTTTTAGAATCCACCTTAGAGTCTTCTTGCCGAGGTTCTACTGTGCTTCAGTTTTTCATAAGGATACGATTTTTGTTTTTCACTTTTATAAATCTAAGATTGCGGAATTTGACTTTCTAAATATTTAGTCAAAGATCGGTTTGTTTCTCATGCCAAAACTAGGTTGAATTGTCAGAGCATTCAAATTTGAATTCAAAGCATTTTTAATTATGAGAGACCCACGAATAGTAGCCACGTTAATAGTCACGTTGTACAACAAAGGCTTCAACCGAGGGTTAATGATAAAATAGTGGATCGAGACGAGCAAGCAGAAGATAAGGACCAACTTTGGACTCTGGCTCAGCAACGAGTCAGCACAGATACCGGCATCAGCAGCGGTGCAGCGAGCGGCGCCCGGCGCAGTGGCCAGTAGCGGCAGCAGACATAGCCATGGCGTCGCCTCTTCCTTTGGCCTCAGTACTCGCTGGTAAGACAAATTGGCATCTTTGTAGCAACAAAATATTTATTACAATTATTTCTACTTTTTATCAGTGCATGCTACTAGGGATGCAGCACTTTTCTGTTGAATGTGGATCGCTTAATCGAGTTATACAGGCGCGTTCAATTTTTTAGCACAGATCTCCTAGAAAAGCTTCAAAAATCAGATTGAAAAATTGTCAAATTACAGCACTTGTCAAATTATAGCTTGTACACAAAAAGCCCTCGTGGCTGAGGTGCATTGGGACTTCGGTCCGGCTTTCCTAATAAATTAGGTACATCACTTAAAGTAATAATGGTAATTACAGACATTACCACCTTCAGTACAGCCCTATTGATTGCTTGTTTGGCTAGTCTTGTTCGTTGCCGAGAAATTGGTTGATAAAGTTTTAACTCTTTGTTTATGCTGCGGAATGATAAACTGACATAACTTTCTTTAGCACTTCAAATTGGGCGGAAAATTATTCCCTAACACAAAAATACATTTTTAAATGTTATATTAGGGTTTATACACTTATTAATCGAATAGTCCCAAAATTTAGTCTTCTGTGAAAGTTGTCCTAAAATGGGCACTTTTGGCTTGTTAAAGCACTTATGACATCTGTAGCTCTCATGGTCTACATTCAAAAAAGTATAAGAACAACTCTGGACAAATATGCATTATCTTCGGCCTGCAAACTGTTTTGTATTATGTAAAGACGCGTTTATCATAATCATCACTCAAAATTTTAAAAGATTTTTAAATTTACACTTTGGTATTTTCTGAGCGGCCTGCTTACTAAATTTACAACTTATTAGGGGTGTGCTAAAGAAAATATTTTTGTTATTTTTGGTGGTGGTTTATGCAATTTATAAATCATGTATATATTTTAGTAAAACGTAAAACTCTACAGGAAAGTTTAATTAATAAAAACGACAACGAAAAATAATTTTAAAGAAACTAAACAAAATGACAGAAATTCTGGCTGAAATTTTGCCATGTCAATTTATTTAGTGATTATTTCGCCCATTCTAATTTGTTCTCGATGATCATTTCAGTATTTTATTTACAGAGAGTTCATTTTGTTCTTGCCCTAAAAATACCGTGAAAACTGTAAGAGCAATTCAGTCACTTCAAAACCATGACTTAGTCATACAACACCCATGTGTGCCTGGATTTAAATTGTTCCCTTGTACTTACAGTTGTGTTACAATTTAAGACCTCGCTGTTAAGCTATGCTTATTGAGGCTTATTGTAATCATACTTTTGAGTTAACAACTAAATAAATGAATAAATAATAAAATGTATTTTGTATAAATGGAATACAGGGTGTCCGGAAATTATGGTAAAATATTCTAGTATGACAGTATAGGTAAAAATAAGAAAAAAAGCTTATGTTAACATAGATCCTAAAATGCTTTGTTTTCCGTCCGTGAGTCTGTTTGTGATTTGTACATATTTAATTATATCTCATGAAGCTCTTAACGTATAAACTTCCAACTTGGAACATGGATGACCACTATTAAGAACTATTTTTGTTGGAAGTATAAAATGTATACCTCGTACAATTTCAAAATGGCGACTGTTTTGTTTTCAAAGCTAAATATCTTAAAACCCGTAAATTTTAGAAAAAATATACAAAAGGCAAAAAAGTTGCAAAATTGGATCCAATTAACGCTGATATTAAGATTATGATGATAGGACTACTAATAACAGAGAAATTGTAACGTTTCTGAATAAAAACATGGTTCCTAAGAACATACTGTCTGGAATGTCCATTTTTTTAATCGGAATTGTTTTTTATCCCCCCAGAGGACAGTGTCCTGTGTTGGCAATTTCAAAATCTAGTCATATTAATTACAAATACCAAATAATGGCACAACCCATATATTGGGTGATTTTAAACTTTAGACAGTTAGGCCTAGTAAAGGTCATGGCTTATAATGTTTGAAACCGAATGCCCATTTCAGTAGAGCCTAATTTTGGTACTGTATTATGGTGCATAAGGAGGTATAGCCACAGTAAATAATTAATTTTAGGTAGCACTTAACAGCTATATCGGATTAATTTTGTAATGCACAAGGAGAACCTTTTTAACTATAGATTTTCTTTACGAGTTACTTATTTTCTTAGCTTTTTTGAGCTGTTTTGTAAAACTAGAATGATTTCCTTGCTTCTTTGTTTTTTTAGTCAATGAACAAATAAAAATAAAAAGTTGTTGCTTACGCAAGAGGAAGTCAAGTTAGTTGAGAGGGGAAACTGGGAATATTGCAAAGGCAAAAGGAGCAATTAATATCTGCCGCATATCTTGGACTTTTATAAAATTTCGTTAATAGAAATTAATTAATTATAGAACCACATTTTCCCTTTAAATTCTGTATGTTCATATTTAGAAACCATTAATCGGGTTTTTGCTTATTTTCAGTGGTATTTTGTGGCTGCTTAGCTGCTGATTACGGTGAGTACAAAGTATGATTAAATGTTGTTTCACTTTTAAAAATACACTATCAAAGTTATCCGGCAATTTAAAAAAGTAAGACCTGAAATATTCTTCTACAAAAATTTAAATCAGATAGAACTTTTATTAAACTGCTGTTACCTTAGGGTATTGGACGCAGGTCAACATTTTGTCCCCAAAGGAGATTAAATAACACACAAAATCGTTATCTCTAAAAGGAATATGTTCATATTTTTGGTTCCAAAAAGGATGAAGACCATGACATTATTTATGCGCGTAATCCTGACGAGTTAAATTTGTTTATTTGGTAAAAAATTTTCTTATTGAGAAAACAGTATTTAACTGATAACCTCTTTATTTATCAACAATAATTACTTCAAACAGTTCTTTAAACCCCAAAATTAATGGTGAACCTAAGAATACCGTACATGATTTTGTGTCTAGTGCTGAGTTTAAATATCTGTTTTTTCAGAGGGCTACAACGTGACAGTCGTTATGGGCCTAAAGGGGTTTCTAAACTCTCTAGAGACCTTCTACAGATTTTTTTGCATCTAGAGAAACATATAATTTATCATATAACTATGGGTCTAGTTTTCTGTCCATCTATATATATATATATGTTTTCACATAATAATTTATAACTTTTGACCTATTAACCTATACCATAGTTAAGAGGGTTCCCTACCAACGGCAGTTTTTCTTTTTCTGCGACACTAGCGGCGACGTTAGGAACTGCGGCTCCATAAGAGCCCATGTTAAATTTGTGCAATTTTCGCCGCGCAAGCCAGTGCAGGGGTAAATGCGGTGTCATTTAGCATCTCCAATTCTTAAAATAAAAGTTATTCGGATATAGCATTGTAAAGGTAACGAGTTGCTGAGTGTTTATTGCTTCTCCAAAATCGTTTATGCTCACTCATTAAAAAGATACATGGCGTTAAAGATGGTCAACTTCAACGGAATGTATCTTCAGAATACGTTAACTTGAACGATTTTGGGTTAGCAATTAACATTCTACAACTCTTTATCTTTGAAATGCTATGTTAAATTTAATTTAATTTTGAAAACCGTAGGCGCTAAATGACACCGCGCGGAGCGTGTTTTGGGCATGTTTTGGCGTAGGTAGGGAACCCTCTTAAACAGCAAAGACCGTATTCCCCGGGCTAGGGATATCCTGCGGAAACGTTTAATTTTGTACTTACTGTACCATAAGGTAATTTTGAATTGTTAAACGAACGTAACTTTAGTTAGAGGCGCATGGGCGGATTTCTGGGGGTACCAGGGGGTGCCCGGCACCCCCTGATAATTGCTGGATTGTTTGGTAGAAAAGGGGAATCAATTTCAACATAACTTTGAATAAGCTATTACAATAAATTACAACAGAGTTTTGTCAATTAAAATAAACATATATTTATTACAGTATACCTGCAAACAGATTATTTGTATAGGAGTTTGATGTTTTCATCTGAGCATACAATACTTCATAAGTGAGGTGACCTGGCACCTACCCCCAAAAATCAAGTCCTAAATCCACCCATGTAGAGGCGTGATATTTACCCCATCACAGAGGTTTGCCCCATCACAGAGAATAAGTAACTTATTTCTTCTCTGTGGCCCCATTTTGTTTCTGTTACTCAGTCCTTAAAATGAGCGATCATTTAGAGAAGGTTTGTATTTGACAATTTGAGCCAATCCCCCAAAATCGTATTTCGGGGATAGGGACAGATCGTGAATGACAAGCGGAGTGTTTTTTGGTCAGTAATATATTTATCCTATTTAACTCGTGGTCAGCGCAGTGGCTGGTCCGGCTGCTCACTCAGAGACGGGCTGTGTCTCTAATATAGAATTGGTAATCTCAAGCGAGACTAACCAGTGCTCTGGAGACCCAGATACTAATAAAATCAATAAAACAGTCAAAGCTGGGAATGTTTTTTTAGGCCCAGCAAGGAACAATCTGTCTCTGAGCGAGGAGCTGGCGGCTTGTGTGGCACAGGACAGTCCGAAGATATTGCAGCCTCAGGACAACGCTCCTCCTCAAACTCCTGTCCATTAAGGGTTGTGAGCTATAACATCAGGAGTGTAAAGAAAAAAATCCCTGAGTTGTGTATCTTTATTAACTCTCTCCCTCAGCTGCCAGACGTTATCTGTTTGCAAGAGACATGGACCGATGAGATTAGTGAAGTCCTTATGAATACATTGCAGGGGTACAACGTTGCTTCTTATTTTTCACGTTCCTTAAAAGACGGAGGAGGTACTGCAATTCTTATAAAACAAAGTCTTCTTTTTAAAACCATTGATTACAACGGAAAAGTCCCGTTAGTTGAGTGCTTATTTGAATATACTGCAGCTGAGATATCGATTGGTGAAAACTCCTTTCTAATTGTCTCGCTTTACAGCAATCCTGACAGTAATCATTCAAGCTTCATAAAACATCTCGATAATGTCATGGATCACATCAGAAAAAAGAGCCCCGGGAAAACTCTTCTTATAGCAGGTGATTTTAATATCAACCTTCTCTCTGATGACAAAGATGCCAAAGATTTCTTGACTTCTATCAGTTCAAATGGCTTAATTGCTAATTTCAAACTGCCAACGCGCATCGTAAAAACTTCAGCCACATGCATTGATAACATTCTGACTAACTTTCTCCCACAAAATTCTGCCTTGCATGAACCTTCTCTGTCTGACTACAAAATGCTCGAAATATGTTTTCAGTTTAATTTCCTTCCGTTTAAATCTCCATCAGGAAAACCCCTACGAAGACGTTATCACTCTGAAAACTTATCAAAATTTAACAGATTACTTCTTGAGCAGTCTCCTTCAGTTCCTCTGGCTGACGAAGGTCTCAATATAAATGATAGCTTTGATTCTTTCCTTAAAAGTTTCATTTTTGCTTTTGAAGAAGCATTTCCCCTCATGCCGAACAAGTCAAAGCCAAAATCACAGAAAGCCTCCTGGATGACTCCCGAAATTAAGGAAATGAGTCGTCAAAAAAGGGAACTGTTTGAGAACAGCCGTACTTCGGACTGTCCTCGTCTTGCAATGGATTATAAAAATATATGTAAGGCCTTGAAAAAGGAGGTATCCGCTGCAAGACGCATGGCGAATGCTGAGCATATCTCTGGTGCTGATAACAAGCCAAGGGCAATGTGGGGGGTCGTTCGCAGGGAAACAGGGAAATTGCCTCAAAATCACAATGGCAATGTCACTCTGAATGTAGATGGAAATAAAATCAGTGATCCAGAAAAAGTGGCGTCAACCTTCAACAACTTTCATCAATGTTGCTGGAAATCTTAGTCCGAATGAAAATTTTGTTTCTGACTTTCTTAACAGCAATTCAAAATCTAATGACAGCTCAATGTTTCTCCATCCTACAGATCCAAATGAAGTGTATAACGCGATTATGACCTTGAGGAACTCCCGATCAGTTGGCTGGGATGGTGTCCCAGCCTCAGTTTTGAAGTCATCAGCTCATATCATTGCGAAACCCCTTGCCGATATCATAAATCAATCTTTTGAATTAGGAGAGTTTCCAGATAAACTTAAATACACGCATATCAAGCCCCTATTCAAAAAGAAAGACAAAACTGATTTGACAAATTATCGTCCGATTGCCCTTTTACCGATTTGGTCAAAAATCTTTGAGAAAATTTTCCTTTCAAGACTTCTTGTTTTTCTTGATAACTTTAAGATACTCACGAACTGTCAATTCGGATTTCGTAAAAAATCCTCCACAACTCATGCCATTTTCACATTCATTGAATCCATCTTAGAGTCACTAGATAATAGGGGTCACGTAGTCTCCGTACTATGTGATCTCTCAAAAGCTATCGATTGTGTCAGTCACACTGTGTTGCTACATAAAATGGAGTTCTTTGGAATCCGAGGCAAACCTAAAGATTGGCTTACGTCTTATTTACATTCCAGAAAACAAAGGGTAGTATATTCAGATGCTCATGGAATTAGTCACCATTCGACATGGGAAGTAAATGATAAGGGGGTTCCTCAAGGCTCCGTTCTTGGACCCATTCTTTTCCTGCTCTATGTGAACGATCTCCCGCTTGCATTCACAGATGCATCGGCCATACTTTTTGCTGGTGACACTACCATTACAGTGTCACATCCGGATAGAGCTCAGCTGGAAGGGATGGTCGATGTGTCTTTGCAACGGGCGGGACAGTGGTTCATGTCCAATGGTCTAATGATGAACAAATCCAAAAGTCAGCTCATGCATTTTGCTACCAGGCAAAGTATCCATCTAGACCTCAAAATTTCGGACATGGACACTGTCTCTTCTGCGAGGTTTCTTGGTGTCGTGGTGGACAGAAACATCAACTGGAAGAATCATGTTTCATTTCTTGTTAGTAAGCTTCAATCGGTGTGTTTCATGGTCAAAGTATTGGTGCCAATTGTTGATCATGAGACACTAATGACTGTCTACTACGCCCAAGTTTATTCGCACCTGAGGTATGGTGTGGTCTTCTGGGGAGACTCGGTGGATTCGGGTAGAGTTTTTAAAATCCAAAAGAAGATCATTAGAGTCATGTTTCAGCTGCAGTACAGGCAATCTTGTAGACCACACTTCATCAGTTCTAAAATTCTTCCCCTTCCCTCTCTGTACATCTTTGAATTAATGTGTTTCTTTAAATCCAATCCAGATCTTTTTTCAAAAAACCAAATTACACATACATACCAGCTGAGGCATGACATCCTTCACTACCCGATTCACCGTCTAACCCTCTATGAAAAGGGAGCATATTACTCTGCATTGAAGTTGTTCAATGGGCTCCCTGAACCAATCAAACAAGAGCACGATTCAAAGAGGTTTAGGCACTCCCTGAAGAACCATCTCACGAGTCGGGCGTACTACTCTGTGAAAGAGTACATTTCAAATAATTCTTGACATGAAACTTTGTGTATGTAGAGAGTTGTCTACATTTTTTTTGTAATTGTTGTTCATTTTAATTACATTATTTTAGGACATTGTAATTTTGACAAGTCATATGTTTACTTAGCCTATAGCTTAAAAATGTAAACCAATGTGACACTTGTAAATAAATAAATAAAACTCAAAAGTTTTTAGACCTGTTCGGGCCTTTTGGGGCGTGCTGGGTTTATATCAACCCAACCATTCAACCAATATCCCCTAAACGAGAAAAACCTAATTTCTATTTATTTGAATCAAAATGCAGTATAATAAAATATTTAGCTATTGACTATTCACTATTGTAGATATAACTATAGTCACTTAACAAACCAAATTAATTACTGTAAATGGGCGATTCTCTAGAAAGTGAAACTGACATGATTTTTTTGAAAGTAATTTTGTAGAACTTATAATGGGTGTGTTTAATTAGTAAAATATATAAATTTGATGATTATGGTAAAAAAATATTTTTCCTTCATATTGTGAAAAAATAGCTTACAAAGTTAACCACTCTTGTAAACACACCATCCCTCAGAAATATAACTCCGATTAAAATTTGATTTGTTTGGTCAGATTGGAATATTTTCATAAAATAATACAACTATATTATTACTTTGTCTTAGAGCAACACGCCAATAACATAAAATGGACGTTTTAAGTTATTAAAATCACTTAAAACGACAATTTTCCAAACATACCTCACTGTGCCCCGTGCATCACAAAAAACATCCAATTTTCTTTCTGCTGACTTAAAAAAGCATTATCATTATAATATTTTCTGTGCAAAGGTACTTTGTTAAGGTTTATCAAAATTAAGTGTAACTGTATTTTTATTTGAAATGTATGTTGTTTTATAAGATTTTTAAAATCTCAATAGGTAAAAAGATTGATAACTGCAGATACAGAAAGTTAATATTTTATTTATCAATCCTTAAGTGTACTTGGAATACATTATGTTTATTATAAATGTGAAATATCAATAAATAAAGCATTTTCTATGAAAAATATAGTTTGACCATTATGTTATCTAGGCAGCCCAAAAAATGTTAATTAACTAACTTATCAATTAATTAATTAAATAATAATAATTATATATTTAATTAAGTTCACTTTCCTCAAGAAATTCGGCATTTTTACTGAATCCCGTGCATTTCGATCACATTTTTAATGATAACTGATTTATATTACACAAAAGTTAATTTTTCTTTCAATAAGTAGGATTTGCTGGATAAAATTAATTTAACCTGTATGAAGAAAAAAACATTAATTTATATTTCATGAGTCTGTAGAATGTCGTCTGAATATCCCCTGCGTCACATACCGCAGAATCGCCTATTATTTATTTCCTTAATTTAGTTGAGAAAACACCTTAAAAATTACAGACATGTTCATTTTAGCGAATTTCCCCTATAGCAGAGTTTCCCAACCTTTTGGTGCTCGCGTACCACCTTCCACATTTCAAATATTTTGGCGTACCATCGCAAGGACCCCCTCCTCCCACCACTGAAGGATCCCTTCCAACATTGCTTATAGTAACCCTTTGGTGTTTTTTTGCCACAGCTAAATTTATTTTATTTTACTTGTCAATGTAGCCTACATATTTAAATCGTACTTTTATTATAAGGATATTTTGACAAATTACATGGAACTTCACGCATTTCTTATAATTTATATTGAAAAATTAACTTAAAACAATTCAAAGTACAGTATACTGTATTTTCACTAATGATCATATATTTAAGCATATTAAAAAAAATGTATCCAACAGATCGACATAATTAGACTGTGGGTTCAAAATAGAAAATACGTTTGGTTAGTAAATCGTACAACTAAAAACTATAGCAATGCCGTACCACCGAATTAACGCTGTAAAACTGGTAGTATTTTTTAAATGGAAAGAACATTTTTTATGCCGACGTATTTTGTAAAAAGAATTACTCATCAAATGAAAGAGTAATAATAGTTCCTAAAATATGGCATGAAATTGGAATATTATGACCAAAACAGATACTGAAAAAGTTAATTAAGTTAAGGTATGTATTAGGACTTTACTGTTCGTCGGGACAGCGTTTGTTCGTAAACCTTATATTTTATTTTGTACTACTTCTTCAACCTCTTGCGTACCACCTGAAAGGTCTTCTCGTACCACCAGTGGTACGCGTACTACCGGTTGAGAAACACTGCCCTATAGGGAAGTAGCTATTACCATAGGCGGCACGGTGAGACTTAAGCCCAGGACCATGTTATTTTTTCCTCATATATGTATATATATATGAAAATGAACGAACGGTGTTTTTGGGGTCTAGGGCCCTAAACCCCCCCCAATTTTAAAATTAAAGTTGGGGTTTGGGGGGGCCCTAAACCCCCATTTTAAAATGAAAAAATAACATGGTCCCGGGCTTTTTTATACCTGTCTGTAGGCGCGATAACTTTTGTAAAAAAGGTCTGATCTTGATGAAATTTGGAACAAACGTGTAAAGCGTCATTCATGACTTTGAGTTCGAAAACCAGCAAGATTGGTTTACTCTAAGAAGAGTTTTTTGACGAAATAAAATTTATTTTCAAGATTTAACACTTTTTTACTAATTATTTTTAAATTTAACTGTCAAAATTGAATTCAGCTTAAAAAACAAACAATTTAGCATTTTGAATTATTGTTCTACGTCAATCCGTTGCTTAGATATTGGATAGTATTGGATGTGCTAAACACAGTACGTTGTCCAATATTATTTTTAATTTTTCCCTCCAAAAAGTATAGTCACCTTGATTTAAGATATCTGAACATATGATTAAATTTTCAGGTGATGAATATTTTATTTGTGTTTATTTTGAATAGTTAGGGTTCATTGATCAAGGTTTTGCAGAAAATGTATACTATATAAAAAAATACAAATTATTTTTAAATTTAAAAGAAAGTATGAGCATTTGGTGGGGGAGATGTCTTGGTCTAATAACTGCCTGAAAATGTAGCATAATATATATGGTATGTTTACAATGATGGGGATTGATAATATATTTGATTGAAATTGTCTGGAGGGATGTAGGTCTGTTACAGCAGGGATGTTTTAATTACAAAACTGACCATATGATTGAATTTAATTTTTTCATGAGATTAAGTTATTTGTTTGTTTTGAGTGTTTTGAAATCATTAATTATATGTTTGTTGACATTTATATACTATAACAAGATTACAGTTATTAAAAATTAAAAGACTAATAATTATATAAAATAAAAAAGTGTATGTATTACTAATGAAAACCAATGTGGTCTGTTTGTTAATTTGTTTCACGTTTCCTCATGTTTAAAGCTTTTATATATAAATGATTAATATAATAAGAATCATTTTAACTCAGTACCCTTAGTTTCATTTTTTTAAATTTTATTTTAAAAACCCAACATTAAAAATTTTAACATTTTAAAGAGAATTCTATATTAAATGATTAAATATACGTTTTTAGTATATTATTTGATTAATGTATTCAAACAATACTTTCCTTCAAATAAGTTGAATGCTCACATATACAAAATAAATCCTACGGAAATTCGCTGAGTATGCAGGTCTGTTGCGACGGGGGTATTAATATATATTTACTAAATCTACGTCACCTCTGAAAATTAATTTAAAGCAACGGCAAAACAAGCAACCAGAAACTTTTGTCCCGTGCATCACGATGTATTAGGATTTTAAAACATTTTTTAATATATCAAAATATTAATTTTCTCAACCGAAAAATATTGTTAAATGAAAAACATTTTACATAATAAAATCAAAATTTTAAATAAAAGATTTACTACATAAATCCCAGAAAAAATAGCATTCTTCTTACTTAGGAAACTCTGCACACTTTGAGTACCATGCATCACGGTCACTTTTGTAATGATAACTTATATGTATTACACAAAAACTAAATTTTCTTTAAATGGATAGAATCTGTAGGATGAAATACACTACACCTGCATGAAGGAAAAAAATATTCATTATTATTATTTTTTAATATTTGTAAGAGTATAAAGTGTCTGAATGTCCTGTGCGTCACATAGAGAATCGCCCAAATGCGTAATTTATCATAGCATATTTTTTCTTCAACTCTGCAAAGCCGTTATCACCCATCAGATCGTTTGTCAACAACGTGTTTTATAACTACTAGTAAGTAAAAAAATTTTATAACCTAAACTAACTTCACAGGTAACCACGGGTCTTGTTCGAAGTTTATGTGCACAGCACAGATTGTGTTTAGTGTTTTGTCATTCAATTTAGCCCATTTCTGCCCACTGTAGACATTTGTAGACACTGACTTTACAAATTTTTATCACGGATACAATTAAGCATTTGAAACAAAGAGTATTTTATTTTTATCTATTGGTATCCCTGCTAAGCAGCTACAGTGTTTGCCACCATTTTGTAGTATAAGTGCGAGTAGGAAATTTGAGATTAAGAACCTCTGCAAGAGAAGCCATGTCATATTTTGAATCCTAAGTGTTATTACTATTATATTTTAATTTTTTATTGAATATACAATTGTTAAGATATATTTAGGAACTACTACAATAAATACAATCGTAGCTTAGTTTATTTTTTTACAAGAACATAGTTTTATTCCTTTGCAAAAACTGATGTCGACAAATTTCGACAGTGGTCACGAGCGGTCACAGGTCCATTATTGTCAGAGGCTATGTTATTTATTATCATTCGCTATGTAGTATGGAGTTACACGAGAAAAACACCATAGATCGACCTACAGCAGGACGTCTGAGCTCATAAGAGCTCCAGTTGTGTACCAGCTGACGTCCGTTATAGCGGAAAACACATCTTGGACACTGTGGAGAAGCAAGTCTGATGTACCGATGTACCCATTGTGGAAAGGCTACAAGAAAAATCTGCGGTACATGTCGAGTTGGTTGCCATGTTCTGTGTAACAAAACATTTTACTCGCTGTGACCCATTGTGAAAACTCTGCACAGATTTTTGGGTAAAATATTACGGAACCTTTACGGGAATTCATGGAAGAGACTTTTATTATGGTTTTATTTTAGATTTGTTTAAAATATTTTATATTCCAGCAATTATTTTTGAAAGTTGCTGATATTTTATCACATTTATCAAATGTTTTACTTATTGGCCGTTTTGACTGCATTTTTATGGTCTAATTTACTATCAAGTTTTACTATCGACTTGTATAACTAAAAACACTGTGTAGTATACATTTTTTAATATTACATAAAAATGTTTCCATTGTAGTTGATTGTAACTGACCTCATTTACAAACTTTTTTAGGTAGTGTCCTTTTACCTGACTTTTTATTGCGGTATTTACTATATCTTTACACCTAAACTTTTAAAACCTATGTGTTTCCTACCAATATATACTTTTTGTTTTTGCGTGTTTTTTTTCATTTCTTTTGTTTAGTTTGTCATTTTATATATTTAGAAGTATAATAGGTCATATTTATGTTAACAATTACAAACCTGATGACGCTCGCTGTCGGCTGTTTCGTCACTTAAACACTGTACCCGTTCGTGCCCACTGTCGACATATGTCGACATGCCATAATTGATATAAAAATGAGTATAACAAATTAAAAACAATCAAAATCTGTGTTTTTGTACCATTAACAACAAAATACTAAGCAGAAAACGAAATCCAAGAAAAAAAATTAATTTGGGCATAAATGGGTTAGTGTCATTTCACACCAGTCAACGAAAACGATTGGGTGAATGTATTTAACTCACTCAACCTAATCAATCTAAATCCTAACTGGATGATGGATCTATGGATCCGAAATCGATTTAAGTATGATGCATGTACGGCTAAGGGAAGATTTTTCACGCCATCTTCGACAAGAAAAAAGTTTGGGTGTCTCGCAAGCCATCTTCAATTTCGATTTAATGGTTTTTGGTTCAATTTCAATGATACCCACAAAAGATTGAAGATTTGTTGTTTCCTTCATAATTGCCTTTAGGCCTAGTCATGCAACTCAAAGAAATATTGGTCAACTTCGGATTTTCCTTGAGGGCGAGGTAGAAGTCTCTTTCTACAATTTACTATTGCTACAAATCTCTTTTTTCAGGTGGCCGATTTTTTTTAGAGAGGAGGTGCAATGCATTTATGCATACTGAGAGGCTCATCGTCCTCTTTGGGGTCGGTTTCTCGTGGGATCAATACCCCTGAACAACTGACTAACCACTTCCTTCAATACCGAGCACACTAACCTGGAACTGTTTTACACATTGCTTCGAGCTACGCCTTGTGTTTATGCCACTGTGGCTCTCATATGAGGGGATAGATGAGGATCAAGGCCGGCCAAGACCAACCTTTTCCGCTCGAAGTATTGCCTGGACGAAATGTCTAACGCAGTTCCAGTTGCCCTCTCCCCGGAGCATAGCTCTAACGATGGTCTGTGGAGTTGCGACGGCGCCGATCTCATCGAAGAGCAAAGCTAGATGGGCATGCCATCGGTCGCACTCAAAGAAGATATGCTCAGCAGTGTCTACAAAGCCAGGACAGTACGACAGTCTGAGTTAGTGACTTCCATCCTGTGAAAATAGGCTCGGAAGTATCCTGGGGTCAAGGCCGGCCCCAGGCAGGGGCAACCGGGGCAGCTGCCCAGGGCCCCGCGCTTTTGGGGGCCCCGCGCTTTCAAAAACTCCGCGTGAAAAATATTCCAAAAAAATGAAAATTATGAATGATATTTTAATTAGTTTCAAAACGTTGATAAACACGACGAGAGCGAATTCAGAAATACGATTAAAATTGCATTGACTAAGGCGAGGCCTTTCTTACATTAGCCTACTAGCCCTACTACAGTAGACGAAGAGCTGTGAAAATCCACGACCTTCTAATCGCAGAATGCCGAGGAGCAGTCAGCGTTATTTTTGAAGTAACCGTTCCGGTTCCACCGACTAGGCGGAACTGTATTAGAACGTGCCGATGTCGTTCCGCAGAAAATCTGGAACGAATAGAACAAACTGTGCCGTTCCGTTCCGGTTCCATGCAAAGCTAACTTAGACTGAAGACTGACTGAAGTGTAATAGTTGAAGGTGGGAAGAACCTATCTCATATCTCCCAACCCTAATTCCTGTATAAGGGGAATAACTTTTACCATCGGAAGTTTTGTATTAAACCAATACACTATTCAAACTCTAGATTATTAGTTATCATTTTAAAACATCCTCGCTGATTAATAATTCATTATTACGGAAAAAATTTTAAAGGAATGGAAACTTCTACAAATATTTAGTAGTAACCTACATGACTAACTCAGTGTAAAGCCAGTTGGCCTTGGCCTAATACAGTAATGCAATTAGGGGCTGTGTTGGAATACAATGTTATTTTAATCTAAAGGTAAACCAAGATTACTGTAAAATTAATCAAACACAGGCCACACTATTCACACTCTAGTAAGAATAATAATAATGTGTTGAGTTCCTCTAGCTAATCTAAACACGGCACCATTTCGATTGAAAACCATAACAAAACAACAACAACAACGAGTACCTGGTGGACCGAGCCTTGCTGGGTGTTATTTCATGTTTACCAGTTCATCCAGTTACCATAAAATATTTCAATGTCATAAAATTGATAAATAGAAACCTTTTTTATTGCTCCATGGACTCTTCATCCCAATTGCTGTATTTTCCCTTGATGGCTGTAGATCCAAACAGCTGTTATGATTACTTCATTTGTTTACACTTTCCTTGTTTATTTTCGTTGCTATCACGGCAACCCATAAGGCCAATGTTAAAATATTACAACTTTAAAATTCGATTTATTACGTTATTAGATTTTCTCTGGCCAAGTAATCTGCATAAAAGACGTTTTTGAGTCATAAATTACTTATTTCCAGACTTATAAGGAATTCGTCGGAGCCATTTTTGAGATCGTTGTGCAAACATACAAGCAAGCAAGCATGCACTCACGCAAGATAACATTGCTAGTATAAGAGTATAGGAGATATAAACTTAACAGCAACTTAACAAAGCAAAAACTAAACAACAATTTAACAAAACAAAATTTTGTAGCAAATCGTTCTAACTTAAGTGTCGCAAGATGGGTAGGCAAGAGAATAGGAAAGGAAAGAAATAAATAGCGGCACTCGAATCGAAATAATCAGAATCGCGGCGTCAGTCAACTGTCACCTATTACTAGCAAGTAACCGAAACTTCGGACCAATTTAACTGCCTTAGGATGTAACAGATACACGACAATGACGCTACTGCGCATGCGCAACCGTCGCGGTATTTTCTGCGATTAGAAGGTCGTGAATATCCATATTAATCAATGATCTTTGTCACTACTGTACTTTTAAATTCACAATTCATATTGTAGGCCATTAGGCCTAATACCAAGTAATTAGTGATTAAAAAATAAATAAAAAGTAGTGCTAACTGAAAGACAAAATCCAGTCAATGTATGCTGAAGCGCTAAGCACTGTAGGCATATACCGGTATTTTAAGACTCGTCTACGCAGCGACTTGGAAGGGCCCCGCAACTCAGATCAGCCCAGGGCCCCGCAATTGCTAGGGCCGGCCCTGCCTGGGGCATATCAAGGGGGGATATGAGGATACACCCCCCCCCCCCCCCCGACACTTAAGGGGATTCTGGGAAATTTTCGGGAATGTTAATATCCCACACATTGGGTAGTGGTGGTATCACTAAACCTGCCGTAAAACAGAAAACAATATACATTAATTACTCGCACTGTACTTACATAAAAAAATTTAAAACTCCTGCCAAACTTGCTCAAGTCTTGGGTTCTCCTCCGATACGGGCTTGAGCACCTTTGCAGGGACGCATCGGAACCGGACGCTCTCTTCGGTCTTAGGGATCGCACGGTGGCGGTAATTTCCTCTTCCTGTAAAGCCGGGAAGGCAACAACCTTTCCCTGCCTGACATCGAACAGGGTGTCACATGGGTCTGCGGAACAGTGTGAAAACTACGGCAGCCATGGTATGAGGTTTCATGACCTCAGGTGGTGAGCGAGCCCCCAGTTTCTGGGTTACAAGTTTTTAGCCTGCCCCCCAGGAGTCGTTGATATCCTAATATAGCTGTTTCCAGCACCTTACGTTGCTCCAGTTGATAGCACCCCTGAGCTCGCGATGAACAGCCCCGTGCTCTGTCGAAATGGCGTTTGCAACAGGGTGATTCCTGGCTTGTTGCGGAGACCAAGACACCTCCTCCGTAGCACCGCAATAACGGGTGTTCACCAGAAGACTGGCTTCTTCCAGGGACGGTGGAAGACTCCGGGCATTGACTGCTCACACGCGCTCTGGACTCAAGAAAGTCTCCGAAGACTACTTCGCAAGAGCTATCAAGGTATCCTTTTCAAGATCCTTCCCGAGCGTGCGGGTAGTAAATGCAGATTCTGCTCCTCTGCCTCTATGACGTTGGAATACCAGTCGTTTGGGCGCAAGTACCACGGATTTGAGTTAGGCGCGTCCTGGTTTCATGGATCTTCTGGGCATTCTCAGCCTCCAGCTCCATAGGGCAAATAACAACAACTTTGGGGCTACAGGGCTTAAGTTGCTTGTGCAGAGAGGGTGTCGTCTGAATTTTGCTGGAGACGACCTTACAAGATCGCATAGGTCGTCTTAATTATTCTCCTCAAATAATGAATTATGCGCTGAAGATTGGCCTCAGTTTGAATTCCAGTCTTCGCGTTTGCACTCATGTTTGAAGGCTATCCTGTTCTGGCACTTTTCGTGTCTTATTTCTCTTTTTGCGTGACATCAAAGTCTGGTTTGGCCCCCAAAACTGGGCGTTGTCCCCCTAAATGTTTCCATTGGAGCAACGATGAAAACATATCCAAATTAGACCACATCCAAAACAGTGACGGTCCTTGACGAGCAGTGGCCTCGGCAGAGCCCCCCCCCCAGACCTCAGTATGGCCCTATACGGTCCCAACCTGCATTACTACAGCCAAAGGGATTTTTGCCGATTGTTAGGGCAGCCAGGTCATTGCTGGCTAAGCTGAGACCCAGGCCCCTATACTACACGGCAGCCTGGGAGGTCCAAAATCCAGTTTGTAAGCTGTACCCCCTGTTCATCCTGAACCCCCGATACAATGGAGGCTGAAGAACACAGTCACTCCGGCAAGCAGGCCAGAATATGTAGGAAAGAACCCAGCAATTGCGATGAAGTGTAAGATGTGATTGTAGAAAGGAGGCATAATAAGGATCAGTGTACTCCCTCCTTTTAGTTGACCCTTCTGAAAAGCAGGGGATCCTGTTGGGGCATTCTACCCTGGCCCATTATGGGTTTTTTTTTGGGGGGGGTAGAAGGTGGAATGCGTTTACCCAGACTGAGGGGCTCGTTGTCCCCTTAGTAGTGTTGGACTCCCACGAGCTCAAAGTCCCGTGAACTACCGACTAAACCACCCCCTCAATACCGAGGACACTAGCCTGGGACTGTTTTGCACATTACTTTGGGCAAGGCCTTTGATATTACGTCCCTTGGACAACCTTCGTGGGGAAACGCTGAGTATTAAGGACGACTGATGTCGACCTTTTATCCAGAAGAATGGCCTAAACAAAGAGCCGGACACAGTTCCAGTTGCCCTCTCCCTGGAGCATTGCTCCGATGATGTTATGTGGGTTGACGACCACGCTGATCTCAGATGAAAGCGAAACTCAGCAGACATGCCCATGGTTGCACTGAAAGAATTTGTGCTCGGATGTGTTTGGCTCGACTTCCCAGTCGTGCTGCCAGCAGTCGAAGCTCCGGTTGCAGCTATTTCCCAGCCCACTTCAGGTCTCCTCTGTTAGATCGACTGTCTCTCCCTTGCAAGGTAGAGGACGGGGATGACTCCAGCGATCACCATCACAGCAGGCTCAGAGACGGTGCGATGGGTTGAAGCACAGACAAATGAGTAGACTCATTTGTCTGTGGCTGAAGCGACCCACAAAGCTTCTCGATGCTGAACTCGGGCAAGCCGGTCTCGGTAGACTCCGATCGCTTCTTGAGTGCATGAGCACAAACCTCCGTAACGTGTAGCAAGATTGATAAGACGGCACACATGAGCAGGCAGCACTTGCAAGAGTGAGGACCACCGGCATTGGGCATTAGCATACCCAGGGCAGCGACACCTTAGCAGGGCCGCCGACAGACTTTTGGAGGCCCGGGGCAAAGTTTGAGCATGAGGCCCCTCAATAGATAAAAATTGTGGATAAAAAAACTGTTGTCTCTTGAATAGCTAAAATCGTAGATCCTGCTGACTAAAAAAAGTGTTGTTCTTTTGTTCTGAAAATGTTTAATATTATCTGAATTTATTCTAAACTAAACAATTCCATCGTTAGGCCTGTAGTAAACCTTTTATTTGTAAATTTATTTAAATTTAGAACACAGACTGTAGAATTAGGTAAAATTATTTTTAATATGCCTTATGAATCTTTTGGTTAGAAACACCAGACTAAAAAATGTTTGTAAGAAGCCTGTACTTGGGGTTAAAAAATAATTAAAGAAACAGTTCTAAGTTATTGAGGACTACCTAATTAAACCCCTTTATTCTTTATTGGTTTTTCTTTTATTAATTAACTCCTATATTTCCATAAGGCCTGTGTGACGTCATCAGAAGACAATTTATCCGGTCGTATTCCAAGATCTGAAGAGAAGAATAATGGTACACATGTTACCTCAGTCAAAAATGTAAACAAATCCTGACGTCTTCTGTAGACCGGAAACCTAATAACCTCCAGCTGTACAAAAGTTATTAATCTTGACCAATCAGAGGAACCATATTAATATACCTCCTTTGAGGCTATATTTTATCCTTATGCTAATAGAGCTGCTTAGATCCGGATATTGGGTCTACCATTGACGTCACAGGCTTGGATAATATGGGAGATGGAATAAGACAACCTGACAGTATAATATCAGGCTGTGGATTCTCTTCTAATATACCACAGACCTTGGTTGTATCCTAGCTATAGCATGATACTTTTGGGTAAAAGTAAAGCCTAAATCAGAGGTGCCAGTAATAAGAACTTTCTGATTAGCCAAGATATTTTATCGTATCAGCTGGAGGCTTCAGACAAGCTGCATTCTTCTAGTCGCTGATGACGTCACGATTTACTTAAATTTTTGAATGAGGAAAACTACAATTCATTGGATCATGGTTCGTACGTAGCTTAAACTGAAACTAAGAGGAGAAACGAAGATGAAGAAGTTACTCATCTCTGAAAAACAAGTAATGTCACGTAAATGTTGTAACTACTAGCAATTCTTTGTAAAATACAGCAGTATACTCCGTTTAATTGTAGCTAGGAAAAAGGATCTTTTCCTTGGTCCATTGTCCATCGTAGGCCTGTACAACGTTTTGTGAGGAATTTTTGGGGACAGCTAATTGGACCAGGGACAGGGGCCTAGTTTAGTACGGATTTAGTTATGTGTGGTCTGGCGTCTGGCGCAGGCCTAACCCGGGCCTAACCTCGGGAGGCCCCTGACGAGACGTCAGAGAACCAAATGAAACTGTATCAAATTAAGAGAAATACACGTTTTTAAGACTATAATTTTTATGTATTTTCTAATTTTTCATTTCATATTGGTCTTCTTCATTTAAATATCCTAATTTCTAAAAATCCACAAAAAATGTACTCTGCTCAAAATGTGGCCCCCTTCCTTTTGTGGCCCGGGGAAATCTGTCCCCTTTGCACCCCCCTCTCGGCGGCCCTGTACCTTAGTGGCTTTGTCGGCGGTGCGCTGGATCTGCTCGCCGAAAGACAATCTGCTGTTGACCAAGACTCCCATCATGGGGGTGGCTGAATAGAAGTTCAGAGTAATACCTAAAATATTACACTGTAGGTAGCAGGGGTGCCCATCCTCCCTAGCGCTATGTTGGATTGAAATATGTTGTTTTGCATTTGAAATCTGCTGAGTATGCAGGTCTGCTGCAAATATTTTTATTTTACCTTCTTTATCTGAATCCAAGACTCTATTTTTATTTCGTCACTATTTTTTATTTTTATGGCACAAGTTTGAAAATCAGGGGTGCCCATCCCCCCTACCGCGATGGCGCACCCCCCCAGGCAATGATGTACCCCCCCAGGCAATGGTCAAACCCCCCCCCCCAAAAGGCAATGACAATCTCAGTAATTTTTCATTGATGTACCCCCCCCCCCCCCACCTAGGCAATGACGAACTCATTCATTTTTCATTACAAACAGAAAATATCTACAGTTATATTTTAAATCTTATTACATAGAGGTAAGATTGCACTTAAAAATAAAAATTATAACATTTTAAAACAAACAACTGATTACAAACAGCTTAAGTTATTTTACGTTTGCAAGTTTAAAATTATTAATTGTTAAATACTTTCATTGATACAGAATATATGCAAACAAATACGTCTATTCAAAGGATTCTTTGGAAAATGAACATACTCGTCCTAAAGGCTGTTAAATAACCTTAGCATATAAAACTTCTTCTGGGTTACGAAATTAAATTGATTACCTCGTTTATTTTACTCATATCAAAAGTATTTCCTTTCATTATTTTTTATCAGATTTATTGTTAAAATGGTTTGATTGGTCAATTTTAAGAACCATGGATAGGTGAATTTCAGCACTCATGTAGTTTTCCTGAAGAAGCCTTTCTTGCTCAAAGTCTTTTTCATCGAAAATATTAAAAACCAGGAAATAATAAACATGTTTGTATAGTTAAAAAAATTAAAACATAATGGCTTACTTAAAAAAAACTGTAATGATTACATAATTTATAGGTCCTCAATGAAGCTTACGATTTAAGGCGAAGGAGTTTTTTTTCTCTGAACACTTTTTAAGGCAAAATTTTCAATTATTTCTTCGTTGGTAATCGTCTTCAGTACTTGAGAGTACTAGTAAACTGGAGAGCCAGTCATCTCCCATACTACTTCTGAGACGGATTTTCATTATTTTCTAGTATTATAAGTAATTCTTTGTTTACTCGAAGAAATCGAGAGAAATTAGAGATTGTTACAGGTACTTTCAAAATAAGTCAAAAATAAAACACTTTAGTATATTTACAAATTAATTACATATCTTCGCATAAATTTCACATGATAATGCTTTATAGAAATCAGCGTGTCATGCTCATGCTTATAGTTCGATGGTTATGATATTTTATGTCCCCGCGTTGGTATCGTCGCGACGTCGGGCGTCGTCGTCACGGCCCGCGGTGTAGTATCCTTGACGCCCGGCGGCGTGAGGCGTGGCTTGGCTCGAAGGATAGACAGCAAGTATTTTGCCTTTCTCCATCAAGAAATAAGCTAATTATAAGGACTTATATGTTGAAAAAATTTATCATTCAAACAGCTTTTATTGTTATCGTGCAAAACTCAGGCCACAGACAAATTCAGGCCCGTGTTTTGGCGAGCCATTTATAGCATTAAATGTTAGTAGTTGAAAATGGTTGTTCTTAGGCCAGGTTGATGGCTGGAAAAAAGGTGGCTGGTGACGTCATCCCCCCCCGGCTGAAATTTTTTTTGAAAAATATTTTTTTTTAAATATTTTTTTAATTTTTTTTGAAAAATCTTTTTTTAACCTTTTTTTTAAAAAATCTTTTTTTTATATATTTTTTTTAAATTCAGGTTGGTGGCTCGTGACGTCACCATCCACCTTTTTTTCCAGCCACCAACCTGTGCTAAGAATAACTTCAGGTTGGTGGCTTATTGTGTCATAGTACCTAAGGTAGGTGGCTTATGACGTAATACTTGGAAAAAACCCAAGAAGCTGACCACCCACGAAGAGTGCTTAAGGTAGGTGGCTTATTATGTAATACTCGGAAATAAATTACTGAGATAACAGTACTTACCCATACTCACTCGCATAATTCACTCGCACTATATTAATCACGGACATATGCCTGTATGATGAGGATATTAATTAAATTTAAAAACAAATTAAAAATTAAAAGTCAAAATACATGCGGAGCGAACACTACTTGCAACTCGGGAAACAACCGGCAAAGTGTTGATTGATTTTGAGAGAAGGGTTTCCCAAAAGGGGAAACTAGTAAGTCAACAAATAACTGTTGGTAAGAGAGAAAGCGACTAAAGATAAACATCGACAAATAGCTCGAGGCAGGATGAGTTTATGCTGAAAGTATTGAGTAATCAGAGGGATTGGTTAGACTTTCCTTGTGTCAAAGATAAACAATAACATTCAGAAATAGCAACGGCCACCCACGAAGGTCACGTGACACCCCCCCTTGGAAAATTCCGCTTCAACACTTAAGTGTTTATTTTACAAACTCAGCTAATTCTAACATGATTTGTGATTGTTTTTTATTATTTATTTAATTACAAAACATTAAAAAAGGAAGGATAGGGTTAAAAATATATTTAATCAATAACGATTATTTCTATTTCTTCTTGCTCTTTCCTTTTTTTGATCTGTGAAGCTGGCAGAGCTCTGCGACGTTTCGCTTGCCGGGTGATATTGGTGCTGGTCGACGGTACTGGATTGAGCTCTATAGCTGTTTCCACTGCATGTACTCGCAGCTTGCATTCCTCCAGCGCTGTCATCTCAACCGTTGTAGTCGCTGGCTTCTCTGCGATGTTGAGTAGCTCACCGACCTCTCTCGTCCGCAGCAGCTGCAACTCTTCCCGATCGGTCTGGAGTAGCTTTTCAGCATCCGTCGATGCCGCTATAAGATCATCATCAGAGATCTTCGCTCCCCACGGGCTTGGTGTAAGCCACGTGTAAAACAAATCAACGGCAAAATCCATTTTTTCCGCCGCTTTGATGAGATCTTCATCGGACAAATCAGTTCCCCAATATTCATTGGGGACATATGCTCTCATAGCAAGGACTAACTCCTCCTCCTCAAAAGTGATTGCAGGCATCGACATAATGAAATTTAAAAGAGAAATAAATTTAAAAAGTAAAATGAATACAGACTGGACACTGGCTAGAACTCGGGGACAACCGGCAGAGTGACAGTGGAGTGGAGGGCCGGGCGCGGCGATGGCTTTCACTTTCACTTTTCCCATTATAGCAATGACCACAATGTAGACCACCCATGAAGGTCACGTGACCCCCCCCGGCTGGAAATAAAAAAGGAGGACCCCCCCCATCCTCGTGGAAAATTCCACTCTAGTGTTTATTGATTTCGAACTGTTACTCACAACCTAGATATTTCCAGACTACCACAGTGTCAAAAACAAACACTTTCACTTTCACTTTAGTTTAAAAGTTCGTCGCGAATAGTCCGCATAACAGTTCCGCGCTCGCGAGTTTGTGATGTATAATCGTGATATAAATCGTGATATTACTTTATTGGATTGCGAAATTGGATATTGACCATGTAAGTTTATGATATTTATTTATTTATGTGTAGGAAAGTAATTATTGCAATTACAGTCATTCACTGCTGTACATCATTCAATAATTAGTTTAATAAGAAAAAGAATAAGTATTCTTTATTTAAATTAATAAAATTTATTTATTTATCTGTAGGAAAGTAATCACTACAATTACAATTAATCACTGTTATACACCAATCATTAATTGGTTTAGTAAGAAAAAGAATGAATATACTTATTTGAATATTGAAATGTGCATTTAGCTTTAAACGAGTAGAACTTAGATTTTGAACTGTTATATAGTTTATAGTACAACTGCCCGCGTTCGGTTACTCTAGTGGACCACCCACGTAGGAGGCCACCCCCTAAGGTTATGTGACCCCCCCCGAGATTAATCTTTGAGATATGAACCCCCCCTTTTTTTACTGATGCTATGATAATAACTGTATTTGCATGATATTGATAAGGAAAAGTTTGTAAAACTCGACTGAGATACTACCGAGGGGCGGCTTGACGCTGAATGGATTTTATTTTTATTATAAAATGATAAAGAACTATTTTTATATTTATTGATAACTATTTTTCTTTACCATTCAGTGTTGGGCTCAGGTCAAACTCGAGTCAGTTTACGGGTTATACAAGCTTATATGCATGGTATAAATAAATAAACTAGTGTTTTACGAAAGCATATCTATATCAAGCATGGTAGAGAGAGAGTTGCGTTTAACTATTGTTTCCATACAGCGACATTTGTTTTGTGTGTCAGAATGGAGTTCCGCTGTGAAACATGTGGGAAGGTATACACGTCCAGGGATATTCTTCTTCGTCACCAGGCTGAGCACGCTATGCCGAAGCTAACCTGCGTCCCGTGCGGGTATTCAACTGCACGCAAGGACTTGATGAATAAGCATAGGTCGACAGCGACTCACATGCGTAAAGCGGGGCTGACACCAACACCACCTACGGTGAAGATGCCTTGTGAAATGTGTGAAACATCTTTTACAACTAAAATCGCATTGGATAGACATATGCTGGAGCAGCATGATCCGGACTTTGAGCGAAAACACCGATGTTCAAAGTGCAGTAAACAATTCTCACGTCGAGCCAACCTTGTCGTACATGAAGAGTTTAACTGCCCTGTAAAAAAGGTAGAGATGTGGGGAGATGAAGTATCCTGCAGAGCCCGACCAAGGGTGGATCAACAGCTGCCTTCTCAACCGTCAACGTCGCAGCAGGGACCGTCAGAGACTTCGACTTCTCAAGAGCCATTAGAGCCTTCAACTTCCCGGGGGCCTTTGACTTCCCAGGAGCAGCCGATGCAAGACCATCAATCAGAACCTTCAACTTCCCAGGAGCAGCCGATGCAAGACCCACAATCGGGGCCAAGCACGGAGCCTCAACCCTCGGAAGATTTGTGCACTGACAGTGACAGCCCAACCTTCGTGCTCGTGGAGGCTGGGTTTCGGAATAGGCTCCTAACGTATCGATTGAGGGAGCCTATGCCGGTGCTCAGGACAGTACCTGAGGTTATGAGTGACTTGCTTGATAAGCTAATCGAACTCTTGCATGATAGCATTGTAGGATACCCTACGATTAAGGTTAATATGGTGCTCGAGTGTGAATTTATCAGTATATTCGGTGAAAAGACATGTTTGCGGGCGTTCAAAACGATGAATGCACCTCTCGACTGTATGAACGACTTAGATAAATTCGTTCGAGGCGTTTTTGAAAAGCTCATGTGTGAGAAGGAGCAGTGCGAGATGGTAGGATCCGGCTGGACATTTCTGCGTGTGAGAAATCTCGAAGTGCGTATAAATAAATACGCACCGTTGAGTGGTGGAGGTTCGCATATATCTCTTCCTAAGGGTCTGACAGGCGCTCATGCTGTGGTCAACGTGCAAAATCAAGACGATCGGTGTTTTGCATATGCCATGTTGTCCAAGTTTGTCGAATGTAAAGCATACAGACCGAGTTCGTACACGCCTGAGTTGTTTGCTCGCTGTGATTGGACTGGTATAGATTTCCCCATTATTCCAAAAGATATTAAAAAGTTTGAACGGAACAATCACGGTGTAAGTATTAACGTGTATGCACTCGAGCATATGATAGTTAATGGTAACCCTATGTACACGGTGTATCCGCTACGTACCTGCCGGCAGGAATTAGACGATCATAGAGACTTGCTGTACCTAACAGCGGAAGATGGACGAGCCCATTACTGTTATATTAGGGACTTAGGCTGTCTAGTGAAACCACAGTTGAATGTGCGTACGAACAAAATGTACTTGTGTAAGCGATGTTTTGCCCACTTCGACGATCGGCCTAATAAACTTGGTATTGACGGTCGATCACGACTCAACAATCATCGACGGTATTGCGGAGAAGAGGCACCGCTTCGAATGGATATATCTCCGAAGAAGATAATCTCGTTCGATCACCCGGAGAACAGCAGGAAGGATCGATTTACCATCTATGCTGACTTCGAGTGCGCCTTGAAACCGATAGCTGAGATGCCTGATGCAGAGATGCCAGTTGGTGCTACAGCTTCTCACATTCATGTGCCGTACGCATTTTGCTTTCATGTCCACGACACCTACGGAGCTGCGTGCAGCACGGAGACATACTTTGGCGACGATGCGTCTGCAGTCTTTATGCAACGCCTCAGGATAGTAGTAAGGAAAATAAAAAACATTCTATATAACGAGCGTCAACTTCGACCTAGACTTACACGTGCGGAGTGGACTGCGTATAACGCGTGTAATATGTATTATTTGTGCAGGAAACAGTTTCTCGATGGTGATAATGACGTGAAAGTGCGCGATCACAACCACGCACCGCCATACGAGTTCCGTGGTGTAGCACATCGGTCGTGTAACCTCCGTTATCGGGAACAAAAACTAATTAATGTTTATTTCCACAACCTCTCCAATTATGATGGACACTTTATAGTTAGGGAGTTGGCTGTGGATCCTGGTAGCGTCGAGGTGATTGCGCACACCGAAGAGCGCTACATTTCTTTCACTAAGATGTTCGTCTTCGAATATGAGGTTCCATCACAGCGACCATCGACTTCGAGGCAGACACCACAGCCGTCAACTTCGAGGCAGACATCGCAGCCATCGACTTCGAGACAGCCGTCTGCACCACAGGAGGAGAAGAAGAAGAAGGCACTCATCATCCGCGTACGGTTTGTGGATTCGTATCAGTTTCTTTCTTCTAGTCTTGCGAGCCTTGCAGCTGCTCTACTACCGGAACAACTCATCGAAACGAAGAAGGCATTCACCGATCCAGCAAAGTTCGACCTAGTGCGACGAAAAGGTGTGTTTCCGTATAGTTTTGTAACATCGCTCGAAGTGTTGGAGTCGACAACGGAACTACCTCCGAAAGAGGCGTTCTACAACGACCTCACACTCGAACACATCTCGGACAATGACTATGAACATGCTCGTCGCGTATGGAACACTTTTCAGTGTGCAAACCTGGAGGACTATGCGTCGGTGTATTTACATTGTGATGTCGCGTTGTTATCAGACATTTTTGAACAGTTCCGCGACACGTCCATTCAAGAGTACGGGCTAGACCCGTCACACTATATCACCTTACCCTCTTACGCATGGGATGTTATGTTACAGTTAACAAACATTAGACTAGATACGATTCAAGACTTTGACATGTACCTCTTCTTTGAGCAGGGTATAAGGGGTGGTCTATCACAGGCGATTACGCGACACGCCAAGGCGAACCACAATCAGTGCCGCGTTGAAGATCGTGTACCTGAAGAGCCGACACGTCACCTTATGTATCTCGACGCGAATAACCTGTACGGATGGGCCATGTCTCAACCGCTACCTACCGGAGACTTTGAATGGCTCACCGCAAAGGAAATCGAGGACTTAAATATTGCGTCTGTGGATCTGTTCGGTCCAGACGGTTATGTGTTAGAGGTGGACTTACACTACCCAGAACATTTGCATGATCTTCACAAAGACGTTCCATTTTGCTGTGAAACCCGTAAACCACCGACAGGTAAATCTAAGAAACTGATCACGACGTTAGATGATAAGCATCATTACATATGCCACTAAAGAGTCCTTCAACAGGCTATGGAAAAGGGATTAGTGTTAACTCGTATACATCGTGTCGTTAAGTTTAGTCAGTCTCGGTGGTTAGAACAGTACATTTTAAAGAACACCGAACTGCGAAAACAGGCGAAGACCAAGTTTCAAAAGGACTTCTTCAAATTGATGAATAATGCGGTCTTCGGTAAAACGATAGAAAATGTGCGAAAACGCTTGAATGTAGAACTCGTATGCACCGAACAACGGTTCAATAAATTTGTTTCAAAACCAAACTTTCTTGATAGAACCTACTACGGTAACGACGTCGCCCTTATACATCTAGCGAAAGTGCGTATCGTGCTAGAAAACCCTATCTACGTCGGTATGTGCGTCCTCAACATAAGCAAGTGGCTCATGTATGATTTCTTGTGGAAAATGAAAGATCGTTATCCCGGTAGGCTGGAAGTCGACTACATGGACACGGACAGTTTTATCTTGACAATATTGACAGAAGACGTGTATGAGGACATGAAGGCTTATTTAGACGACCTGGACACGAGTGATTATCCAACGGACCATAAGTGTTTCAGTCGTGACAATGCGAAAGTGATAGGAAAGTTTAAGGACGAATGTAACGGTTTGCCTTTGCTTGAATATCTAGGTTTACGATCGAAGCTTTACTGTTTAGACATTACCGAAGGAGATAGTGATGATGAAATCGCGACCGATGGACCTACACCACCTAAACGCGTAAAAACTGTTAAGAAGGCTAAGGGGATCGCTAGAGGTGTAATCAAACATGTACTATCCTCTGAAGACTATCATGAGTGTCTTTTTAACGGTGTGGTTAAGCGAACTGTAAATCCACGTTTTCAGTCACGTAACCATCGCGTGTACACAGTGCGGGTTGATAAAATTTCAGTGAGTGCCACGGACGATAAACGCTATGTGTTACCGGACGGTATACATACATTGCCGTGGGGTCATAAGGACATCCCTATCGCCGGTGATGGTGGTGTGGAGGGGTTGGACGATGAAGTGCGGGCTGAACATCACATCGGCGATGAAGTGCGGGCCGAACATCACATCGACGATGATGATGATCCTATCGAAAATTTACAGACTCTCATAAATTTAATGGACGACGATGATGACGATCCCATCGAAAATTTACAGACACTTGTAAATTTAATGGACGCTGAGGACCTGTAAGTGGCCGACGGACAGTGCGCGAGTGGTCGACGAACAGTGCGCGAGAGGGTGGAACGGAGCGGGTGTAGGGGTGTGTGGGAGCCCGCTCACGGGGGAAACCCCAAAAAAATCTTCTTTTTTTTAATAAATTGTATAAAGCTAGGTTGAAGATCATTAATATTGAATTGTATAATCTTATCTCTTTAAAAGTATTTATATTAAACTTTTTCTTTATATACTTGTAGTTATATCTATAAGAACGTTTGAAAATAAATATGAAATATGAAAATTCATTGTTTAATATCATTACCTGTGTATCAGTAAATCTATTTAAATGGTCCTTTTTATAAAGAATCCTGAGTATAAAGCATTATGAAAATTAAATAAATATATATTTCTTTACTTTATGTTTTATATAAAATGAAAGTAAAAGGGGAAACACCGTATTCAGAACCCTATGCTTGTAGTGCTCCTCTATGAAACAATAAGCTAAATTTGTTATTAACAAACTAGAACTCTGGAATGTGATATTAAATAAATAAATGTTGAGAAAGGATTGGTAAATAACAAGAAATGTCTTAATACTGAGTACTCAAGTTTATTTTTCAAAAAAACATATTACATCAAAAAACAATTACAATACAAATCAATTTTTACCATATATATTTACAGAGTCTCTTGATTAGTGCATCATTGTGAGCAGTCGAAGATAAGTCGAAGAGCTGCACAAAGTCCGTCATCTTCATACGCTGTGGTGAGTGCGTAGGTACAGGTAGACGAGACAGTAGTGTCCACAAACCATTGTGTTGTCACTCTGAAGGCGATGCTCGTTGTACAGGTAGCGACGAGCGTTGCGTCTCAGAAATCCTTGGTAGAAATACAAGTGTGGAGGCTGACCGTAGCTGTCAAAGAATTCAATTATTCCGTTTGACTCTTCTCCGCCGTTCAAGTAGAATGCCACCCAATGTGTACCATCTTCATCATGCGGATCGGTATTTACAATTATTGCAGTGGACGGAGATATGCGATATGGTAGTTGATCGGCAGCGTAGACGCCGACATTTTGCACAGGCAGAGTTGAAAGATATTTTTCAATTTCCAGAGTATTCATTCTACAGTATCATAACCGACAGTAGCTGCAGCAGTTGATGTACTAGTAGTATCAGAAGAGCGGAAACAAGAGCAAAAGTATGAATCCCTATCTCTAATATAATTTTCATCTTCGTCAATTTTTGTTGTGAGGTGGAGCCAACCTCTTATCGCGACACAATTGGTCAGTGCGCAACGAGTTTGCAATGAGTTGTGATTGCTGCAACGCAGAATATTTGTTGATAGTAGATTGTTGATTGATTGTAGTGATCCACAGCCTATGTCACAAACGTCTATGACATGAGTAGTGACGAATTCGATGATGTGATGCCGCTTTAAATATTCTTTCTTCTCCAACCCTTTGACGTAAACTGTTGAGCGGTTTAAACGCAATCAGTTAACTTGTTGAAGAGCGTATAATACGGTATATCACCTTGATCCCATTGTATACCGTGACAATGTTTTGTGAGCCAGTAGCTTTCTCCAAGTTTTTTGTTTGATAATTCAGATCTTTCATACGGTGATTTGGCGATATGATGCATGAGTAGTACACCGCTGTCCGCTTCCAATACACAAACTTCTTTTATTATGTATTCGTTTTGATTGTCTTTAAAGCATTGAATATCCACAATGACGGGTGCGGCTAGGTTATGCTTTCGATGCGATGTGTGTAGACGATCCATCTCGAACGAGTGATTGCTGAATACTGAAGTCAGCGGTCTGTGTGTTTAGCCGCTAAAGTCCACATTCACATTGCGATGACGATCGATTTCAATAACATTGTCAAAATCTGCATAAACCAGACAGTTGACAGTCTCCGTGAGGGCTTCGTCAAAACCGAGCTCCATGCGTACACTCCCATTACGTACCAGGTTCCAATGTGTTGTGTCGCTGGCCGACAGATCGGGCGTCAAATCAAAAGCCATAATACAATAGCCATCGTCAAAGTCATCTTTGTTGATAACGATACAGCTATTGCTAAACTGAATGCCTGTGCCAGAAAACAGAGTGTGATACGCCATTATATATTTTCCTTTATTAGCCTCAAAGTGTGTTTGTATCGGTTTGGACGGCACTTGTTCACCGTCTACATACAAAGAAAAGTAGTTCATTTTAAAATGTCGGAAGTTGTACGGGTTAAATTTCAAATCTCCATTATACGCCTTATTGGTGACCATGCCGATGATAATACGTTTCGGCACTTGACCTAAAAAAACATTGTCCAAAGTCTTGCTTCTTATGCCGGACGGCAGTGTGAATGTTTTTAAGTCCACTCTAGTGATTGGATATTTAGCTGTGGCCGTTTGTAGAGCTCTATCGTGTGCCAGCAAAACAGTAGGACTGACTTTACATCTGCGCACCCATAGGTTAGCTTCGACCATTTTCACTTTGAAATCACCAGCGTTCACCATCAGGGAGAATGCATCTTTTGATCGGATGAATTTGAAAGTATCGGTTCAACACCGTTTAGTAGAAATTTATTCTGATTACACATATCTAAATGTATATGACCGAGCATGTCACATTCACGGCTTTTGTTTGTATATTTCCGTCTCACTTTTAGTCCGTCATTTGTATCGGTACAGTTGTCCATATGTCCGGCATCGTCTGCTGACCATACGGCGCAAGTTAAATGCGACTTTCTAGCATCGTATCCGTAGTTTAAAACTGTTTCGATATACGCTCAATAGGCGTAGGTATTGTTTTGTGGCGTGACCAACTTTTGGTTCATACTCATATCCACTTGGCTGAAAAGTGAATGTAGCCAATTATTGACGGGTCCGATTACATCTGCTTCACCATCCTCGGTGACGTCAGTTCCATTTGGTTTGACAATAGACGCTGTGATTTGAATCATTGTCTGCGACAGATCCGTGTATTCGTCACCATTGCCGGGCACGACAAACTCAATGGGGGAGTCATCGGTCAGAGTAGATATCGGTTTGTATTGAACCCATTTTCCATTTTCAATACTGGTCTGTGTTGGCGGTAAAGACAACAAGTCCAGCTCAGTCTTGACGCATTCACATGATTTTTGATGTAAAAAAGACATTGTGACGGTGTTGGTGGTGTGGGTCTAACCAAAAATATCTCTCGCTGTAACAGACGAACTCTTTTTTTTCCTCTTCGGGCTTGATTGCTTTTTCACCTTTCTAGTTGCTGCTGCGACAGAGCGTCTCTTCGTCAACGTCTTCCCTCTGAGGAGTTTAGCCAAAGACTGAGGTGTGACACGGGTCTTACGGCCGCCGCACATAGCGCGTTTCGCGGAAGTCTTACGCGTTGCGCGTTGCGCGTTATCCTTACGCGCCACGCGACGTTTTTTCGCGCGGGTGCCGCCGCCACCACCATGTAGCACGCGTTCCAATTTGCTGTCGGCTTTGAGTTTGAGCGATCCTGTAAACTGTCTGAGTCTCGCACTGGCCGCTACCTTAGGGTCCATAGTGCCAGCGGCGATGTCACCCAAAAATCCAACACTGGATTTTAAAGCCTCTTGACCCAAAGCTTTCGCTCCCGACTTGAGCAGTGGTGCGATAGTGCGGAACATACCACTAAGAAAACTACCAACTCCATGTCCTCGCTGATATGCCGCTCCTCGAAATACTCGGTCGATCGCACCACCGGTCTGCAACTGTTGACGGCGGTAGTACGCCAAATACGGATCGTTTGAATTCATTATTACTACTGCTGCTGCTGCACTCTTTTGAAATGTAGCTTCACGTACGACGACCCAAAGAGGAATGACAGGCTTTTCCCTGTGTGATCCCTTAAGTCGATTTCGACAGTTTCAAATGTAGCCTTCATGATGGGCACGTAATGCGGACTTGTATAAACAGTCGTTTTATATGCACCGTGAACGTACTTATCTCTTTCGATATTGACAATCTTCAATAGCGGAGCTGTAGTGTCACCAATCAACTGCGGCTCCACCAAATCACAATATACATACATATGTGGTGGAATCCCCATTGTTAGATCTGGTTTCCATAAGCCGAAAACTGAATAAGAAATACCTTCCGGTTTTAGATTATCTTTATAAGGGTCCATAACCCAACATTAGAGATAATTCGTGGCTTATCCGTATTGTGTTTACTGCAACTGTTTTCAACACCTTCATTTCGACTCTTTTTAATGCGGTCAAATATTCAAATTCGAGGAATTCATTCAGTTGTTCATCACCATTTATTACAGTTATTAATTCAGTTATACTTCTGTAATACCCTGGTTTTATTTTAACCATTAATGATTATTTTTTAAATAATGGAGGAAATTGATATTCGAGCCAAATGTACGAATTATCGTTGACTATCATCATTGAACCGGATATTGCGCTTCCACCAATGCCATCTCCCACTCACCACCTTCCAGCCGTATTTGATTCGGCATGTGTGTAGTGTAACTCGTCACGGTGTTTTTGGGAAAATAATCCATAGAACTATTGCTGGGCAATGTCAAGTAAAATTGGTTTTTACTAGACATGTTGTAGATCTTGCGCTCTCACCCAAGAGTTAAATTCGTCTCCGTAACCTTCCCACTTGACCAAGTAACGCTTACTGCGACCACGACCTTTCGTGTCCAGTATTTTATCAATTTTAAACAGGTGATCACGTTGGATTGTCACTTTTTGCACTTCGTGTTCATAAAACTGTCCGGACAACTCCTCACCGTTGAGGTCCGTGAGCGTGTACAATGGTAATGGCATAAGTGTATTTATTCGGTGTATTATAAACACTTCTTTACTCCAATTGGTCTCATAACCTTTAGTAAATGTACCTTTCTCCTTAGCTATACGCACTGTATCGCCGACTTTCAGTTTCGGTCTAGTGCGTTTCGGTATATTTTTATACATGTGTTTCCACACACTGAACACTACCTCTCCGTTTTTAGCGTCCACATCGACTGGACGCAGTCTGCTGCCTAAGCTCTTGTGCGGGCTGTTGTTGTAGGCATTCACTAGTTTGTCCAATACATCGATGTATCTGAATGTATTTTTATAAGTCAAATACCGCCACATGCGGGTTTTCAATGTGCGGTTTACACGCTCAACCACACTAGCTTTTACATCAGAGTTTTGCGTAGTAACATATTTTATTTTATACTTTTTAAATAGTTGTTTCGTCTTGATGACGGTGAACTCGGTGCCTTTGTCGGTTTGTAAACAGCGTGGTGTTCTATTAGCTTCTTTGAATATATCCTCAAAAGCATTAGCCACTTCAGCTCCTTCCTTCCGCTTCAACGCTCTCACATATAGCCGTTTACTAAACACATCTATTACACTTAATAAGTAATTGATACCATCATTGTATTTACTCAGTCCACGCATATCGTTCAAGTCTGCTTGCCAAAGTTCATACGGCCCAAACACTATATACGGGTTGCGTGTGAATCTTTTACGTACTGGTTTATGCAAAGTATAAGTGTCTTGTGTTTGTAACCAATCAATCACTTTACGTTTCGGGATGTTCTCATTTTTAGCCGCTCGCGAAAGTGGTGATACACCACCGTACGAGAAAGGCTCGTTTGGGTCGTAATACAATCGCTCCATCACGAGGTTTATGGAATAAACTTCTCCCACTTCATGAGCGCGTCCGGACTTATATACCGTCCTCTCGTCGGCGTACTAGGCGATCTTATTTGAGGTAATGCCGCCGCTGCCGTCTCTGCCGCTGCCGCTGTTGTTTTTGATCTTACTCGACTCGCTATCGGTGACGGAGAAGGTGTTTGATACATTAAAGCCGCTCTCGGACTGAGTGTCGACTGCTGATTGTTATCGTTTTTGTTACCATCTAAATACTGTAACGCTTGTTTGTTACCTATTATCGTTCTAGGAACATTGATTTATTTTAGTACGTGCATTACTTCCTCCCAACCCGCCGGCATGTTGTCCATTTTACGTACTCTCACTATACTATGCAACACGTCTTCGATATTGGAATTAGGTATTTCTTCATTATTAACGTAAACAGTTCCGTCACCGCTCCACTGTATCGGGTTTCCACTACAAGCTAACACATTTAATAAATTACGAGCGTCGTTCTTGTAAATCTTCGGAAACGATGCGAGTAAATCTTCTTCAAATATAACATTTCTCCCACGCTCATCACCACCACCACCACCATCGCCATCACCACCTACACCGGTGTCTACAATCGGTATATTGATCGGTTGACGTTTAATTGAAGCGATATTTAAAAATCGATTTAATACTTGGTTATACAATTTCCACTTTTCACTATCATCGATCTTTTTATCTTTCATTATGTCTTCCATTTCATCATCCAAACTCTTGTAGGATCGTTTAACAGGAGAGGAATGTTGTGGTTTTTCGTTAGCAGACAAAGACTGTAGACGATCAAGTAACTCTTGAGGTACAACAATCATTTTTCTTGCATGATCCATTTTGCTAATTGCGTGTTTCTTTCTGATACTAACCTCCTAAAGTGGAACTTCACGCACGATGCCTCGAAATGAAATGACAGAGAATTAGCCCAACAACCTCTCTTAAGTCTTTTTTTCACAAACTCGAAATATCTACCCGTATATTAGTTGTTTAAAGCTGACTGTACTGCTGCTTGCAGTACTGTGTTTAATAGTAGTGGGATGAAAAAGCCGCCTCCTTGCTGTACAATATACTTACGCTTCTTGGACAATCTTTCACCTCGTTTTACAATTCGCCGAAGAGCGGTTTTATATTTGCTCAATCGTCTTTTACTTTTATCAGATAGAGGAACATTTCCACGTAACACATTATAAGCACACTCGCATACTGATCGAATGCGACTGACATCACACACCTTCAACAGAGCTTTGCGCTCCTTGGGTTTTGCGTGTATCAAAGCTTCGAGCAGATCTCTGTCCTTTCGCAAGCACAACATGGTGACTACTGACGTAAACCTTAAAACGTTAGTCTATTTGCGTTTTTGTTTCGGTGTATACACGAAATGATAAGTGTCATCTGGAAATATGCAGCTTTGTATCTGCACATCATCGGGCGTAGCCTGTTTTAAATCTATTAGTAAATACCCGTGCGGTTTATTTGTAGCATCGGTGTAGGCTTCCTCGATAAACTTTGGATTATCAGGATATATTTGTCTGGCTAAACACTTGATCTGTACTTTATCCCTCGGATTTTTAAAACAAACCATGTAATGAGCATTGAGAGATGTCCCGCTGTCCTCGTCCTTGGTGAAATAGGTTTTGAGTTATAAAAAACACACTAATGTTCCTATGATGACATCCTTTAGTAAACAAATCGACCACTGTAAATTTTGTATCACACATTTGTGAAATGTGTTTTATGAATTTCGATACAAACACTGACTTTCCACTACCCGATGGCCCCGCCACTATGGCTGAGAACGAGTGTTTCCACCTCAAGTCCATGATTACTACTGACTATTCACCGCTGATTGTTCATCACTTAAATCTATACCCATCAGACTAATAACTAGTTTTCAACACTTTAACTCTATACCTTAGTTTTTGTACAGCTAAAAGAGATTCAGGTCAAGTTCAATGATTAACACAGATTGTAAATGTGGATGAAATGTTTATTAGATATATAACTTTTATAGGAAAAGGATTATGTTTTACATAATTATATCTTCAAGCTTTTTAAATCTTGCTTTACAAAGATTAATATTTTTTTTATATAAACTCGAGCGGAGTGAAACTCATACCTGGCCTCGCAGCTCGCTTCACCATACGGAGACGATCCCCGAAGCCCTTATTGTAGAGCTCAATATCTTTATCGCTCAGCACGGTGTTGAACCGCCTGGGAAGGTAGACCCGCAGAAAGAAGTCATCCCCGACTTGGCCCTCTAAGATGACAATAACCGTCTCACCGAACGGTGTGGTGACCCTCTCCATGGCTGTGATGAGGTAGCCGCTCTCCTCCCGAAGATCAGCAACCCTGGTGTATGCTGGGGAGTTGGACTTGCATGTGTTGAGGGAAGTCCTCAGGTCCATGGTCAAACCGTTGGCGGCGGATGAATTCTCGCAGGTGGTGCTAGCAGCAGTTGACTGTTGGGAAGCCATCTTGTAGTGGTGATCGATGATAGAGCTCAAAGGAACTAGCTGGTGTGCTGGCGAGGACTAATGCTCTGTCGGCCAGCGTCTCGGGTTTTATGCCCTATGCGCCATCTTGGATTAGGTGTTGGGGGGGGAGAAGATTGAAGGTTAGACTAATTTAGACCGTAACCGCTTTTTGTTTAGTGTCCGCTTACGTGTTTTTGGCGGGAGGGGTGATATAGTTGGGTTATATTGCGTAACAGTCTGAGTTAGTCCATCGATTTTCGGTATACCACTCGCTTTTTCAATCCACATATTTTCCAATTTATCAAATAGATTTTTTACATTTTTAAACATTTCACCTTCTTTGTCCAAATATAGCCCGCACAAATTCACCATTTCCGCCGTCATACAACTCCATTTTCAATAGCAGTGGTCCGTTATTTGCTGGGTTTTGTACTGCATATAGTTTTCCATCTTCCATCCATGAAACAATAGGTGAATCGTCTGTCGGTTTCGGTACCCATCCTGGCTTTTGCATGATTTCCATCTTTTGATTTTTAGCTGGTGATGTTTTCCTTTTTCTAATGCTGCTGCTGCTGTTTACCTCTTTACTGTTTCTCGCTGGTACTGGTGGTGGTGGTGGTGGTGGTGGTGATAATGCATTATCGTTCAACGCGTTGATCTCCTCCATAAACGAATTAAGGTATTCGTTGATCAATCCGTGAGCACTCATGACTGTACTGATTGAAGGATAGAGCGCAACTGAAGTTAATACAGTAAGGTAACTGCCCCGGTTTTCATTGGTCACGTGGTTGTGAGCTACTACTAATATTCATAACTCGGTTTAGTGTTTGTAACGAGTGATGTTCGACAATAGCCACACTGATACAGGCTTTTGATCTTGTCCCATTGCGGTTTATACACGCTAGTTGTTTTTAAAACAAGTTCAGGTTCGTTTAGGTTTTGTTCACTCGGTATATCATCGTAATATATGATAATGCACTTACGACAACACCTCTCTACAAAGTCTGCCCATGGTGATGGTTCGGTTTTAAAGTAATTCAGTTCTATTGTCACATAGTTTTCATCGTAATAGCTCATAAGTTTATTACACAAGTCGAAAGGTATACGCTCCTCTAGTTCGTAGATGTCCGTATAACACTCGATGTATTCACACACAACACTCACGCACTGCTCAAAAAGAGATTTCATTTTTTATTTATAAAATAAAAAAAGAGTATGAAATTAGTAAAACAGATTAACGGTGGTCTGTACTCTATGCTAGAAGACACAATAATGTACAAGAGTTTGTCATGTCCCGCCAACATAGAGAAACCCTAAAATGGAGGGGGTTATGACGTAATCATAGCCCCCTCCACAAAACCTCTGACGTAACAAGCCACCAACCCTAAATACTCTTATCTCAATTGGAAAACCCTTCTCTCAAAATCAATCAACTCTCTGCCAGTTGTTTCCCGAGTTGAGGGTATTGTTCGCTCCGCATGTATTGATTTTTTAATTTTCATTTTTATTTGTTTTAAATTTAATTAATGTCCTCATCATACAGGCATATGTCCGTGATTAATATAGTGCGAGTGAATTGTGCGAGTGAGTGTGGGTAAGTACTGTTATCTCAGTAATAAATGTCCGAGTATTACATAATAAGCCACCTACCTTAAGCACTCTTCGTGGGTGGTCAGCTTCTTGGGTTTTTTCCAAGTATTACGTCATGAGCCACCTACCTTAGGTACTATGACACAACAAGCCACCAACCTAAAGTTATTCTTAGCACAGGTTGGTGGCTGGAAAAAAAGGTGGATGGTGACGTCACGAGCCACCAACCTGAATTTAAAAAATATATAAAAAAAAGATTTTTCAAAAAAAAGATTAAAAAAAAAATTTAAAAAATATTTTTTTTTAATATTTTGAAAAAAATATATTTTTCAAAAAAAATTTCAGCGGGGGGGGATGACGTGACCAGCCACCTTTTTTCCAGCCATCAACCTGGCCTAAGAACAACCATTTTCAACTACTAATGTTATAGTATGTATAATAAAGCGTATATTTTGTTTGTTTTAAAAGAGTTGTTCTAGTATTGGAACGGTCTTAAAAGATGAGGGATGCAGCTTTCGAGATGATCTGCCGAACATTTCAATGACTAGAAAAATCTTCTTGTTTAACGAACTTTAAAAAATACAAGTCCTTAGTTAACACATGGGGCACATTCCACGCGTTAAGCGTTAACAACTAATATATAACCATCGATATAAATAACAACATGATCAACAAGTTATTAACACTATTGATATAAATAATATCAAAGTGCAATATCTTTGTCTCATTTTTAAGCAAATCCTACACATTTTAAAGTTTCCTGCTTGTCTTCATAAAAGAAAAAAACGGTAGTATCAGAAAACTGACACATACTTTCTCCCTTCAAGTCATTTAAAACCAGAAAACATATTTCGTAAAATAAAACAGATTAACAATCAATTATCACACAAATATATACCAAATGTTATCAAAATCGGTTAGTAAATAACGGAGATATCGGTTTTTAAATATTTGCCATAAGAATAACATTGGACAACGTACTGTGTTTACCGCCGAACTAAAATATCAATTATATCCGCAACCAGTTGACGTAAAATAATGATTCAAAATACTAGATTATTTAGTTTTTCAAGCCAAATTTAATGGTTGCAAGTATATTTTCTTTAAACGTTACAGTTTTTGTGAAATTTGAAAAATATGAATTTTTTTACACTTAAACCCCCATAACTTCTGAACCTGAATTTTTACAGACATGCGGGTGGTGTCATTTTGTTTTTCATCCTAAGCACTAAAAACCATGAAATTTTTATCAAAATCGTTAGAGCCGTTTTTGAGAAATTTGTATTTTTGTCATTTTTATGGGTTTTTATGGGGTGAATACCCTTAAAAATCAAAAATTCAAAAAAACGAAAAATACACCTGGAGATACCACGGCTTTATACATATATGCCAAATTTCATGAAAATCGGTCCACTGGTGTCTTCTCTAGCTTTGTATACATCCACACACACATACATACACACACACACACACACACACACACACACACACACACACACACACACACACACACACACACACACACACACACACACGCACGCACGCACGCACGCACACACACACACACACACACACACACACACACACACACACACACACACACACACACACACAGACAAACAGACAGATACCACGCCAAAAACCACTTTTTTGGATTCAGGGAGCACTAAAACGAATATATCCACTAACAACTCAAATTCGAAAATGTTGACGAAAACAATACTTTCTCCATATACATTGTATAGGGGGGAGAAAGTAAAAGTAATAATCTACTGATACTGTACAGAGAATAAAGGGAATATTAAAATTACCTGGACGAGCAAGGTTCATTCGGTTCTCCTAATTTTGTGTAAAAAGTTTCTTTCATTGTAAGGTTTCCATGTTGACTCACCCACTTCCCTTCAATGACTAAATTTTATATCTAATCCGTTCTTCTTCTTATAATAGTATATTTCACTACCCAGTCACGAAAGTAGCCCATTTCGGGGCAAGATAGTATGTTAACTGCTCGGCTTACGCCTCGCAAGTAAAACACTATCTTGCCCCGAAATGGGACTTTAGTGACGAGTTGTGAACAATACTTTTCATCACGATGCAAATAAGTAACCAAACTTATGAAAAATCATCCAACATTTCACAATTTAGTCATTTTTAAATAAGCAAACACAATTCGGCTGAACTGTCTATTTCAGTCTATCTAAGTCAGCTGGTTGAACTGTCAAAATAGGAACTTCGTTTGTTTGGGTACGGCAAAATTTTGTTTGGATACGGGAAAAGTTTGTTTGGGTACGGAAATGAAATGTTTGGGTACCGAAAAATCAGCTGATCATAATTTGTCTTGATGTAAGGAAATCGATGGCTTTCGTAGATCTCAGCTGAACGGTAACGGGCAATTTTCATTTACAGAGTGATGAAAACATGTTTCTTTTCACAGTGCTCTGACCACTTGTCGTGACGCACTTTGGCATTGCACAAAGGTTCCAGGCACTTATATCAATTTTTTTGGCAATTCGAATAACTATAATCAGTTCAGTTAAGTAAAAAAAGTAAAAACTAAATAATGTACACTACTATAATTACATCTTAGCAATAAATTACACCAATGATCAAACCACAATTAACTAAATATTATAAAACTATGATATTGAAAGACACAAAACACGCAAGTGTGATGGATTAATAAGCCTCAACAACCACTGACAACAACTGTGACAACTGATAACATCAGAATATAGGGGTGGGAATCAACGCATGCGCCATCTGTTATCAACATCAGGCCACCTGCAAGGCTCATTATCTTACCCCGACGTTGCCAAACACTGTCACTGCCCACTGCGTTTTAGCAAGATCTCAAAACGTTCTACTGTTCTGCTTATAAACGAAGTTTTTGACTCCTAATATGTTTTCTTGGTTTTCTTAATCCAATTCCTCCTTTTATTTCACATTTTGAAAATCAGTAAACAAAAGAAGTCTGTCTGGCTAGTCCTCCGATAAAATTCAAATGTTTATTTAAGTATTAATTTACTTTTCAAACTCAAAATTTTCCCGCCCCCCCCCCAAACATTTTGATGGCGCAACTTGCGCCATGACCCCCCCTCCCGTGGGCACCCCTGGTAGGTAGTACACTGCAACAAAGTACCAAGCCAGATTTTCAAGGGCCTTCCAATCGGACATGGTTAAAATGTTTTGCATTTGATACTAGCTGATTAATGTGTGTTTGTGAAGGATGGAAGCCGCAGAGGGAGTTTACATTCACCGTGCAAGGCCAGGATGTCGCGGGCTTGCCCCAGCTAAAGCCCCAGTACGCTGGCTTCCGCTACCAGGGAGAGCTACGTGTCCAGACCCACTCCTCCAGAGTCCTCCTGCTGAAGGTCAGTTAATGCAATCTATATTTTTGGCCTATTTCAGTAATTTAATAAAAATTAATAGATTTTAAAACAACTGTGACAGCTATTTTGTTCTTGCAAAAGTGCCCAACTTTTAGAGAGTATTTTTGCAAAGGAGAAAAAAAATCCACCTAAGGTGCCACAGGCATAGTCAATATTGTATCCTATTTCGCTGTCAATGATCTAAACCATATGTTATTATTAATTTATGTTATATTATTTATTTACAATAAACCTGTGTTTACTTTTCATAAAAAATACAGAACTATTATAAATTTACCTCAATCTTTTTTATCAAATTAAGACATGATAGTCAGAGATTATAAGAGAAGCACATATAGACCTATAGAAATAAAAACGCTATAGAAACACTAAAAAGTGTGCTAAAGTCATATAACCATTGTCAACGAAAATAAATCATTATGTTTCTTGTTTCAGTTACTCTACATGAGTTATACAAAAATACACGAGGACCTTTGGCAAGGATGGTGGAAAGGACCTCAAACTCCATTGAAAAATAAAAATAAACCGATCCCAATTCCTCCATCGACTGTTGTTGTAAAAATGACTAAAACCATGGTAATTTTGAGTTAATGCAAAATTGTTTATTCAATTTTAAAAACAATTTATGAAAATTGTTGATATAAAAAAAACTTTAAAATCATTTTTAGCTTTCATTCAATTTGTTGATTAAAAGGATGTTTTTCAAAATTGTATCAAAAGCTGAATTTAAAGCTCTCTGTACTATGGAGCTTCATTTCTGAAGCTATGGAGAATTTTAAAGCTACTCTGTACTGTAATTAGGTGGGGTATCATAGCTCATAATCTCATATCTTGTGATGTGGGAATTATTTCATGGCTTATAATTTTAAACTGTTTCGTGGCTTATGATGAAAATTTGTAAAGTGTTTCATCTGTAAAAACTAAAATTAATGTGATCAAATTAATTTGACCACAATGCAATCTATATTTTTTGGCCTATTTCAGTAATTTAGTAAAAATTAATAGATTTTAAAACAACTGTGACAGCTACTTTGTTCTTGCAAAAGTGCCCAACGTTTAGAGAGTATTTTTGCTGCTGAATTGTTTGGGTACAATTCAGCAGCGAGTTTCCTGCTGATACTGCTTAATAGTGTGTTTTGGCCAATATAAAAGCCAAAACAGTTGGCTGACTGATTCACTCACTGATAATCATTTCTCAAAAAATATAAGGCTTTGGGCCATGAAATTTGTTACTAATGTTCTTTAAAAACTCTAGATGCTTGCCAAGGAAGGATTTTAAAATATTTTCTTTCAAAAGCCCAAAATAGGGTGTACATTATCAAATTTAAAATGATGGCTGTTTTTTTAGTTATCTAAGCTTATTTTCTGAAAAACAATAAGGCTTTGGGCCACGACACTTGATACAAATATTTCTCATAAGCTCTAGATCAGTGTTTCCCAACCTTTTCGTGCTCGCGTACCACCTACCACATTTTCTATATTTTGGCGTACCATCGCAAGGACTCCCCTCCCCCCACCACTGAGGGAACCCCTCCAAAATTGCTTATGGTTACTCTTTGGTGGTTTTGTTTTTGACACTAAATTTATTTTATTTTACCTGCCAATGTATATTTTTATATCATATTTTGATTATGAGGACATTTGGACAAATTATATGCTCCTCTCATCTCTGCTCAATAATTTTACAGTCAATTTGGCAAAAGAAACCGAATTTGAATATGAATTTCGTAATGTGAAAAAATGTCTAGGTATACGGGGAAAAATTTTATCTGTCCGTTATTTGGAACTTTACATGTTTCTCATATTTTATATTTGGTAACTGAGGAAAGGATTGCCAGAAAGGGGCATGTTGTCCCGAAAATTTTCAAGTTAATGTGTTCTTTCTGTTCTTTCTGTGTATCTTTGTGCTAGTGAGTCATCCAGATGGGTAAGCTCTCTGGCAATCCTTTCCTCAATTACCAAATATAACTTGACCTAGAGCCTTCCTAACCTCATATTTTATATTGAAAAATTAAGATTAATAAACAATTCAAAGACATTCAAAGTATACTGAATTCTCACCAATGATCTTATATTAAACATATTACAAAATATATACAACAGATCGACATAATTAATTAGATTAATTGTCTGTTCAAAATAGAAAATACGTTTGGTTACTAAATCGTACAACTAAAGACTGTAGTAATACCACCTGATTAACACTGTAACACTGGTAGTATTTTTTAATGGAAAGAACATTTTTTAATGCCAAAATGTTTTGTACAATAGTATATTTCACTACTAGTCACGAAAGTAGCCCATTTCGTGACTAGTAGTGAACAGTACTTTTCATCACGATGCAAACAAGTGACCAAACTTAATAAAAATGATCCAACATTTCATAATTTAGTCATTTTTCTATAAGTAAACACAATACGGCTGAACTGTCTATTTTAGTTTATATAGTCAGCTGGTTGAACTGTCAAATTAAGGATTTCGTTTGTTTGGGTACGGCAAAATTTTGTTTTGGTACGGAAATGGTTTGTTTGGGTACGGGAATGAAATGTTTGGGTACCGAAAAAGCAGCTGATCATTACTTGTTTTGACGTAAGGAAATCGAGAGTTTTCGTAGATCTCAGCTGTACGGTAACGGGCAATTTTCGTATACAGAGTGATGAAAAGAAGTATTCTTAAAATGAAAGAGTAACAATAGTTCCTAAAATATGGTTCTAAATTGGCATGTTATGACCAAAACAGATACTGAAAAAGTTAATAAAGTTAAGACATTAAGCGCGACTTTACTGTTCGACGGGACAGCGTTCGTTCGTAAACCTAGTATTTTACTTTGTACTACTTCTTCAATCTCTTGCGTACCACCTGAAAGGCCTTCGCGTACCACCAGTGGTACGCGTACCACCGGTTGAGAAACACTGCTCTAGATGCGTATTAAGAAATTACTTTTAAATGTTACCTCTCAGAATACTAAAATATGTTTCATTATAAAAATCAAAATTGCGGTCTTTTTAGTTTTGAATGTTTATGACGAAAATTATGGATGGAAGCTCTATACAATTTTTTTAAGAAGGCAAAAAAGAAAAAAATCAATCTACTTAAAGAATAAACAATACAAAACCATTATGGCCATCTACTATATACTTGTCAAATACTACACTACAGACCACCTGAAGTACCCAAACTAAAATGTTGAACTCTGCATGTATATTTCATTATAAGCCTCGCAAAACAACTTGGCGGATGGCCAAAAAAACAGCTGAATGAATTTTTAACAAGTATCAGATGGGAGCTTAATCACTTTTTAATCTTCACAATTAATGTAGTCCGTCATACGCACTGTCCGTTGTAATGTTGGACCTAGGTTTCGGCTACTTGTCATCTTCAGCTACTAATGAGTGCGTCAAATCTATTTCTATATATATGACCGCTACACTCAGAAAAATCCAGAAATCTGCCCTCTCCAAATATAAAGAAATAGATTCGACACACTCATTAGTAGCTGAAGATGGCAAGTAGCCGAAACCTAGGTCCAACATTACAATGGACAGTGCGTATGACGGACTACGTTAATTGTGAAGATTATAAAATGAACGCACAGAAATCACCTCAACCAACTTTAGATTAGTCACTTTTCTAAAAACACTGTTTACCTTCTGTTGACGAGTGTCATAAGTTTTCTAAATCAGATGATTATTTAAGCTGACTAGAGTGAAATTATATCCGCCAAGTTGTTTTACAAAGCTTATAGAAATGGAATTTTCAAAATTAAAAGTTTTATGAGGGTTTGATTTGCTGAAACGAATTTGTTAAAAAATTTACTGATTCCCCCTCTATTTTCGCCTCTAGCACAGGGGCAAGTGCACAGTGCGGTGAAAGTTACGAGAGTTCAACCCACTGGAGTGGCAATGTATTTTTTATTTAACACTAATATAAACCCAATTTTGTGTTTAATTATGTACTAAATAGGACATCTCAGTATTTTAAGGACTAAAAAGAAAAATTAGGATGTTGGCAAATGGCAACATGGTTGGATTCATAGCATTTTTTCCATCTTGAGGGAAACAGAAAAATCTACAGAAGAAAATTTCATCTGGTGATAAAACAAAGACCTCCATCTGAGTTGGGGATTGAAATTTTTTATTTTGAGAACTTTCCCTCTAGTTTTACAACCCAAGAAATATTCATGCCAAATTTCAAGTTTCTAGCTCATCAGGAGGTCTATTAGAATTTGTATCCCTATGTGTTAAGTCAGTGAGTTACAAATGCGCGCCAAATGTGTATAGTCATATAGATTTCCTGGGAAAAGCCAAAATTTTCAGCTAGTATTTTTTTATACGTTTACGGTTAATCTTCTATTACACACGGTACTTCATTTATTATACATTGCAAGAATAATTTTATTAAGATTTTTTATGTCATACTTGTTACTGTTGCAATACTCTAAAAAATGTTAAGGTTACATCACAAACATGGCATGAGCATGAGCATGGTTTTTTTGGTGTGTTCATGAAAACACCTTTTTACTTACAGGGCGTTTTTATTTCAGAGTCCAGAATTGATATTCCAATCAGGGCTGGACGATTGGCAGGTCAATTTCATCAAGGGCATTGTGTCACACCTTATGGTACACCTCAATGACAACTCACCCTCAGGTCACTACTTCAATAAACTCACCAACACATACTCTACAGATGTCTTCTCTACCTTTGAAGTAAGCTCGTTTGGAATATTTAATTTAATATTTATATTTAATCATTAAAATATCTTTGGATTTCATTTATTATTTATATTTAATTATTAAAATATCTTTGACCATGTCTTTTATAGAAAATTGTTGGAACTGCGTCCAACTGCAACGCGGCGGCGGATTGACACTTAATAATTAATTACTCTAACACTGCTAAGCGTTTTCGATGTAACATAGCTATTTTATAATAGTCCGTGGATTTAGTTCCCAGAATCAGCAAAATATTTCACTTTTTGATACCGCTTCGAAATTTTTTTTGGTGATTATACATGTAATAAGAATCAAGAAATCAACGGGAGACACTCGATCACAGGCCAGGAACTCCCTGTTATGACGTCATCAAAATGGCCGCCTTAAAAAATTATATGGGTCTGTTTAAACGCATATATCTCCATTATCAAGTGTATAAACCCCATAAATGATTATATTTTCAGAAAGATAATTAAATTTTAAACCAAAAATTGTCAGTCGTTAGTTGACATCAGACTAGCCGTTTACGAGATAAAGCGACTCAAACTTCATTTTCTTCAATTTTCACCACTTATATCAAAGAAACGCTTAATTCTCCTTAAATAACCACAAAAAACCCCCATAAATGTATATATTTTCTGAAAGGCAATATAAGTCTTAACAAAATTTGCTATTATATTACCTTACCTCAGGCTAGCCGTTTCCAAGATATTTCGACTCAAATTCTTTTTGTAATTTTCACTACCCCATAACAAATTTCAAAGAATCACGTATTTCTCCGTTATTACCCATAAAATCCCCATAAATATTGATATTTTTGGAAAGGTAATTAAATTTTAAACAAAATATGTCATTATGTTAGTTTACCCTAAACAAGCCGTTTTAGAGGTACTTCAGCTTGTTTTATTTTATGTCTAATTTTTAAAAAATATTTAAAATTGAAGGTTAGTGTGCACACGGTGTTCCTTGAGTGCATCACTTGGTTCTTTGGGTCAAAATAAAGAAAAAATTTCATGTTAACATAGGTCCTATCTCGCTTCGTTTACCGTCTGTCGGTCAGTACGTTTTTTTTAACATAAAACAACGTAGCTTTAAAACGGCTTGAGATACTGGCTTGAATTTTTGTGTGGGTACTGAGATTATTACCACCTATTTAAGTACAGAGAATCAAATTTCTACTTCGTACCCATTCAAAATGGCGGTCATTTATATTTTTCAAAGCCTAATATCTCAGAAACCTTACCTTATATCAACAATTGTTAAAGTAAGAAAAAGGTGCAAAATTTAATTTTCTTTACAAAAATGTATAATTTTATATGATTTATTGTATGAAGAGCGGAAAAAATTAATATTTAATTTTGTTAGTACACGAAAATAGGGCAAAAACACGTTAATTTTACTGTATTAATTTTTGAAAATGAAAATTCAACCGTTATTCATCATAGAAACCCTGTAAATATGTATATTTCCAAAAAGACAATTAAATTTCAAAGAAAATACACCATTACACTGGTACATATCAGGCTCGACATTAAGGAGATATTTCAAATAAAAACTTAATTTTTATTTCCATTACACAATATTAAGCTCGATATCAAAGAAACACTTTTATCCCTGCTATAACGCATAAAAAACTAGTTTCGCAATATGAATTGATCAACTCAATTACCACATCAATAAAACTCTATTTTAATCTTTAACACGTTCGCTACCGACTCTAAATTTTGACTTTCTGTATAGACCGACGTCACGTATTTGTGACGCTCCAGTTTTCGCTATAGACCGACGTCACGTATGTGTGACGCATGGGGCGATAACCACAGCCCGACGTCACATATTTGTGACTCGATCCTGTTGTTACTAAATATGCTTTGGCTGCCTGTCAGTCTATTTGATCGTCTTTATATTGCACATCGGGCTACAGGAATGTCTGTCACATATACTGGTCGCTTGGTCCAAATGTGAAATATTTCGTTTTGACTCCAGGTGTGTTTTGGCCAGCCTGCTTTTTATACCAAAGTCCACAGTCTAGACAGTGGCAGTTCACTTGTTTCTAACCTAACCTTAGTGTCATTCGTTTGTGTTATAACTGTGTCCTGTGCTGTTCAATGATGGATGAAGAACGTAAAACACGAAAAGTCAGGAAGAGGAAGTCTTGTGTCATTTGTTGTTTTTTCTCTCATTTATACTAATACTCATGTATATTTTAACTATTTATTTTTTTTGTAGTATGATAAGCTTTTCCCAGTACCATTTTTTCAGTAAGAGTAATTTAAAATCGTACACAATTGTTGGGCAGCATTTATCTTATCAATATTTTATATTAATTGTGTACACCTTTTTGCGTAATTTTTATGTCTGTTAAAATATTTTACAGATTGACCAATATATTTAGATTTTTTAGTATTGAACAAAATTTTTCACTAATTGTTTTCATTTTTTGTCATAAATACTAATGTTTATCAAAACCTTTTTATTCTTATCTCTTTGAATAAACAAACAATTTTTAACTGAACAGTGTTTGTTTATTGTTTTTACCAATACAGTGTGATAAAACATATTTTATCTTTCAGTCACACATGTGTGACAATCGGTCAGTAGTAAGATTCATATATAGTTTCAACCGTAGATCTACGCTATAGACTGAAGTCATAGGGTAACGTGACGCAAAATAAAATTCCATAAAAATGCACAATTCTTTTTTATAAATACGTCACAAGTTGTTTATTGTTATTCTAAACCATAATGGCTATTGAAATTGACAAAAAAATTTTGGTCTGGAGGTACGACTTTTTTTACATTGGTCTATTCTGGAAGTATATAATTCACAATTGGTACACTACAAACACCCGTGCGTCACACATATGTGACGCTCGGTAGCGAACGTGTTTAAAAACAAATAATTTTAATCTGTACATTGGCCCTCACATTTACACAGCAAAGAGCATTTTAGTCCAGATTTGGTACATCTACAGTGAGTGCACATTTGCTTGCAGTTGCATGAAATCAGTTCTTGTAATCTGGCCATCGTCATTTCACTGTCAGAGGACCAAAGAATGAATGAATGAATGAATGAATGAATTGTTTTTATTTCCTTGAATATACAGAAGACATAGAAAAATATATATACAGTATTATATTGGAAATATTTCCCACAAAGGTAAACCTGTGCGTGGGAAATGAGTTTATTATCAGTTGAGTCTTCCACAAGCACTTCATCACTTTCATAAAAGAACTAGAACTATGTAAATTAAAAAAAAAATTGACTTAAAAATATATTAATTAAACTAAAAATATCAAGATGCATGCAAGCATAAAGCATTCACGCCGAAAGACAAAGGAAAACAAACACCTGCAACAATATGTAGGATGATGAGTCAACAGAGACCTGGACCAACACTCTCACACACACACACACACACACACACACACACACACACACACACACACACACACACACACACACACACACACACACACACACACACACACACACACACACACACACACACGCACGCACGCACGCACGCACGCACGCACGCCCGCACACGCACATACAAATCACAGACGCGCGCTCGCTCACAAAAAACCCTTATCTCTATCCAAGGAAACTATGCGTAAATTGATATGAGGAACGATTTATTTGTTCACGGCCGACTCTAACAATCCACTTATTTACCAGACGCTTATATTTAAGATAACTGCAGGGCTCAGGATATTTTAATTCATCTGGAAGTTTTGAAAAAATAATGCTAGCAATATAATGAGAAGAGGTTTTGTTAATAGTTTTCATGACTTTCGGGAACTGAATTCCTGTATTTATAACTGATCTAGTCGGATAATTATGGGCGGGATGGTCGAAAATAGATAATTTATTCTTAAAAATGTAAACTATTAGCGACCTTACATAAAGCTGTGAAATATTCAAAACTTTAAATTCAACAAAAAGAAGATTCGTTGGATAGCGAAGAGGTTTGCGTAGAGCAACTTTTAATATAGTTTTTTGCATTATTTCTATAGGTGCAAGAATGCTTTTATAACCTCCGCCCCAAGCCAAATTCCCATATTGCAAAATAGACTGAATATACGCGTAATAAATATTTTTTAAGAGTTTAAATGGTAGAACTTTCCTCAGATTTGCAAAAATTAAAACGAATTTCCGCAATTTAACACTAATTTGATTGACATGACTAGTCCACTTACATCTATGGTCAAAAACAACACCAAGATATTTATACTCATTCACACACTCAATCGTTTCACAACTACTACATTCACTCTCGGCGCCACAACTGTGTAACTTAATTACAAGATCTGAGGGATCAAAGTCAGCTCTAAGTGAAATTGGCAAGTATTTTGTTTTAGAAAGATTGACAGTTAGCTTATTCTGATCAAACCATCGCTTGACGGTGAGGAGGCCGTGGTCAGCATTGCTAAACTCAGCATTGCTAAACGCGTCCCTCCAGCTGTCTCCCTCGAATAACAAAGCGGTAGAATAGAATAGAATAGAATATGATTTATTGCAGTAATACAATTATTACAATTGTGTAGCAAACGTCAATTAATTGTTGTTATAAATACCTAAATTATAAAATAAAATTAACATTAAAATTAAAATTACCCCTGGGGATTACAATTTGGTCCTACTACCCCCAGTGGTGGGCCATGAACTCCTCCTCCGTGTAGAAGACTGAATTTGTCAACTCAAGCTTCAATCTTCTTTTAAACTTTGTGGAATTCTCCTCTCTTTTGAGGCTTTCAGGGAGGCTGTTGAAGAACCTGACCCCCGGTGTCATCAGCATAAAAAAATAACTGACCGTTACCTATATCAACTCTACCAAGATTGTTAATGTAAATTAAGAACAACAAAGGTCCCAAGGTCGAGCCTTGAATAACCCCATAATCCATCTTTTTTAGAGAACTGTTTTTACCAAGAACTGAGACTATCTGATACCGATCGCGAAAATAATTTTTAAACCAATCCAAAGTCGAGTTACTTAAGCCAATACATTCTAATTTATGAATAAGAAGTTCCCGGTCGATTGTGTCGAAAGCTTTTGCTAAATCTATAAAAACTAAAATGGGCTTCTTATTTCTCCCTAGAATTTCGTGAACGCTCTTTAGTCCGTGGAATTAGTTCCCAGAATCAGCAAAATATTTCACTTTTTGATACCGCTTCGAAATTTTTTTTGGTGATTATACATGTAATAAGAATCAAGAAATCAACGGGAGACACTCGATCACAGGCCAGGAACTCAATGTTATGACGTCATCAAAATGGCCGCCTTAAAAATTATATGGGTCTGTTTAAACGCATATATCTCCATTATCAAGTGTATAAACCCCATAAATGTTTATATTTTCAGAAAGATAGTTAAATTTTAAACCAAAAATTGTCAGTCGTTAGTTGACATCAGACTAGCCGTTTACGAGATAAAGCGACTCAAACTTCATTTTCTTCAATTTTCACCACTTGATATATCAAAGAAACGCTTAATTCTCCTTAAATAACCACAAAAAAAACCCCATAAATGTATATATTTTCTGAAAGGCAATATAAGTCTTAACAAAATTTGCTATTATATTACCTTACCTCAGGCTAGCCGTTTCCAAGATATTTTGACTCAAATTCTTTTTGTAATTTTCACTACCCCATAACAAATTTCAAAGAATCACGTATTTCTCCGTTATTACCCATAAAATCCCCATAAATATTAATATTTTTGGAAAGGTAATTACATTTTAAACAAAATATGTCATTATGTTAGTTTACCCTAAACAAGCCGTTTTAGAGGTACTTCAGCTTGTTTTATTTTATGTCTAATTTTTAAAAAATATTTAAAATTGAAGGTTAGTGTGCACACGGTGTTCCTTGAGTGCATCACTTGGTTCTTTGGGTCAAAATAAAGAAAAAATTTCATGTTAACATAGGTCCTATCTCGCTTCGTTTACCGTCTGTCGGTCAGTACGTTTTTTTTTAACATAAAACAACGTAGCTTTAAAACGGCTTGAGATACTGGCTTGTATTTTTGTGTGGGTACTGAGATTATTACCACCTATTTAAGTACAGAGAATCAAATTTCTACTTCGTACCCATTCAAAATGGCGGTCATTTATATTTTTCAAAGCCTAATATCTCAGAAACCTTACCTTATATCAACAATTGTTAAAGTAAGAAAAAGGTGCAAAATTTAATTTTCTTTACAAAAATGTATAATTTTATATGATTTATTGTATGAAGAGCGGAAAAAATTAATATTTAATTTTGTTAGTACACGAAAATAGGGCAAAAACACGTTAATTTTACTGTATTAATTTTTGAAAATGAAAATTCAACCGTTATTCATCATAGAAACCCTGTAAATATGTATATTTCCAAAAAGACAATTAAATTTCAAAGAAAATACACCATTACACTGGTACATATCAGGCTCGACATTAAGGAGATATTTCAAATAAAAACTTAATTTTTATTTCCATTACACAATATTAAGCTCGATATCAAAGAAACACTTTTATCCCTGCTATAACGCATAAAAAACTAGTTTCGCAATATGAATTGATCAACTCAATTACCACATCAATAAAACTCTATTTTAATCTTTAACACGTTCGCTACCGACTCTAAATTTTGACTTTCTGTATAGACCGACGTCACGTATTTGTGACGCTCCAGTTTTCGCTATAGACCGACGTCACGTATGTGTGACGCATGGGGCGATAACCACAGCCCGACGTCACATATTTGTGACTCGATCCTGTTGTTACTAAATATGCTTTGGCTGCCTGTCAGTCTATTTGATCGTCTTTATATTGCACATCGGGCTACAGGAATGTCTGTCACATATACTGGTCGCTTGGTCCAAATGTGAAATATTTCGTTTTGACTCCAGGTGTGTTTTGGCCAGCCTGCTTTTTATACCAAAGTCCACAGTCTAGACAGTGGCAGTTCACTTGTTTCTAACCTAACCTTAGTGTCATTCGTTTGTGTTATAACTGTGTCCTGTGCTGTTCAATGATGGATGAAGAACGTAAAACATGAAAAGTCAGGAAGAAGAAGTCTTGAGTCATTTGTTGTTTTTTCTCTCATTTATACTAATACTCATGTATATTTTAACTTTTTATCTTTTTTTGTAGTATGATAAGCTTTTCCCAGTACCATTTTTCCAGTAAGAGTAATTTAAAATCGTACACAATTGTTGGGCAGCATTTATCTTATCAATATTTTATATTAATTGTGTACACCTTTTAACGTAATTTTTATGTCTGTTAAAATATTTTACAGATTGACCAATACATTTAGTTTTTTTAGTATTGAACAAAATTTTTCACTAATTGTTTTCATTTTTTTGTCATAAATACTAATGTTTATCAAAACCTTTTTATTCTTATCTCTTTGAATAAACAAACAATTTTTAACTGAACAGTGTTTGTTTATTGTTTTTACCAATACAGTGTGATAAAACATATTTTATCTTTCAGTCACACATGTGTGACAATCGGTCAGTAGCAAGATTCATATATAGTTTCAACCGTAGATCTACGCTATAGACTGAAGTCATCACACATATGTGACGCTCGGTAGCGAACGTGTTTAAAAACAAATAATTTTAATCTGTACATTGGCCCTCACATTTACACAGCAAAGAGCATTTTAGTCCAGATTTGGTACATCTACAGTGAGTGCACATTTGCTTGCAGTTGCATGAAATCAGTTCTTGTAATCTGGCCATCGTCATTTCACTGTCAGAGGACCAAAGAATGAATGAATGAATGAATGAATGAATGAATTGTTTTTATTTCCTTGAATATACAGAAGACATAGAAAAATATATATACAGTATTATATTGGAAATATTTCCCACAAAGGTAAACCTGTGCGTGGGAAATGAGTTTATTATCAGTTGAGTCTTCCACAAGCACTTCATCACTTTCATAAAAGAACTAGAACTATGTAAATTAAAAAAAAAATTGACTTAAAAATATATTAATTAAACTAAAAATATCAAGATGCATGCAAGCATAAAGCATTCACGCCGAAAGACAAAGGAAAACAAACACCTGCAACAATATGTAGGATGATGAGTCAACAGAGACCTGGACCAACACTCTCTCACACACACACACACACACACACACACACACACACACACACACACACACACACACACACACACACACACACACACACACGCACGCACGCACGCACGCCCGCACACGCACATACAAATCACAGACGCGCGCTCGCTCACAAAAAACCCTTATCTCTATCCAAGGAAACTATGCGTAAATTGATATGAGGAACGATTTATTTGTTCACGGCCGACTCTAACAATCCACTTATTTACCAGACGCTTATATTTAAGATAACTGCAGGGCTCAGGATATTTTAATTCATCTGGAAGTTTTGAAAAAATAATGCTAGCAATATAATGAGAAGAGGTTTTGTTAATAGTTTTCATGACTTTCGGGAACTGAATTCCTGTATTTATAACTGATCTAGTCGGATAATTATGGGCGGGATGGTCGAAAATAGATAATTTATTCTTAAAAATGTAAACTATTAGCGACCTTACATAAAGCTGTGAAATATTCAAAACTTTAAATTCAACAAAAAGAAGATTCGTTGGATAGCGAAGAGGTTTGCGTAGAGCAACTTTTAATATAGTTTTTTGCATTATTTCTATAGGTGCAAGAATGCTTTTATAACCTCCGCCCCAAGCCAAATTCCCATATTGCAAAATAGACTGAATATACGCGTAATAAATATTTTTTAAGAGTTTAAATGGTAGAACTTTCCTCAGATTTGCAAAAATGAAAACGAATTTCCGCAATTTAACCCTAATTTGATTGACATGACTAGACCACTTAAATCTATGGTCAAAAACAACACCAAGATATTTATACTCATTCACACACTCAATCGTTTCACAACTACTACATTCACTCTCGGCGCCACAACTGTGTAACTTAATTACAAGATCTGAGGGATCAAAGTCAGCTCTAAGTGAAATTGGCAAGTATTTTGTTTTAGAAAGATTGACAGTTAGTTTATTCTGATCAAACCATCGCTTGACGGTGAGGAGGCCGTGGTCAGCATTGCTAAACTCAGCATTGCTAAACGCGTCCCTCCAGCTGTCTCCCTCGAATAACAAAGCGGTAGAATAGAATAGAATAGAATATGATTTATTGCAGTAATACAATTATTACAATTGTGTAGCAAACGTCAATTAATTGTTGTTATAAATACCTAAATTATAAAATAAAATTAACATTAAAATTAAAATTACCCCTGGGGATTACAATTTGGTCCTACTACCCCCAGTGGTGGGCCATGAACTCCTCCTCCGTGTAGAAGACTGAATTTGTCAACTCAAGCTTCAATCTTCTTTTAAACTTTGTGGAATTCTCCTCTCTTTTGAGGCTTTCAGGGAGGCTGTTGAAGAACCTGACCCCCGGTGTCATCAGCATAAAAAAATAACTGACCGTTACCTATATCAACTCTACCAAGATTGTTAATGTAAATTAAGAACAACAAAGGTCCCAAGGTCGAGCATTGAATAACCCCATAATCCATCTTTTTTGGAGAACTGTTTTTACCAAGAACTGAGACTATCTGATACCGATCGCGAAAATAATTTTTAAACCAATCCAAAGTCGAGTTACTTAAGCCAATACATTCTAATTTATGAATAAGAAGTTCCCGGTCGATTGTGTCGAAAGCTTTTGCTAAATCTATAAAAACTAAAATGGGCTTCTTATTTCTCCCTAGAATTTCGTGAACGCTCTTGGTAAGTAAAAATAAATCGTCATTTAAATTTTTATCTCTACGAAATCCAAATTGTTTATCAGTAAGAATGTTGTTGTTCATTAAATATTTTTAAGGGGAATTTCATTAATTTTTTTTATTTTTTTAATATTTTTTATTCATCAAAGAGGTTTGTAGCGATTTCCAACTTTTTTCCAACCCCATTTAGAAGGATCCAGAGGCTGGAAGTTTCTCCTCAGGCAGTTAGTCCAGACAAAACAATGCAATGAAGCTCTTTTAGTGTGTTGAAGCAGAGCGTTACTTGTCGGAGGAATATTTTCAATTGGTCTATTGTGTTTGGTAAACAGGATTCGCCTGGCTTCATTTACCGTCTCTGACGAACTTGACGGCTGATACATGATGTTGACAAATCTTTAAAAGAGTCGAAACGGAGTGTCATCTTCTGAAATGGTGGTTGGTATATTGGCATAGTGGGAAAATGCCTCATCTACATCTCTAAATGTCATCCATGCTTTCCAGGACTTCGATTTGCCTATTCCGGCAAAACTGGACACAGTGTCAGCACCTGTGAAGGCATGAAAAACGGCAGCAAATCACATACATTCTCTGGAATCTTCCTCTGAAGCTCATGGATAGGAATGAATTGAAGACTTTTTCCTGTCCCGTACACAATCCATAATTCCTCTAACTTTGTTAATCTAGAGAATGCATAAAGAGCAATCACCACAACATCGCTATCAACAGTTTTTATTGAGACTTTTGAGTGTGTTGAAAGCTCGGAAGCATGCCAAGCGTGCAGGAAGAGACGGGCGTCTGCCTCTTCATGTGACACGGCAGAAATGTGTTCAACATTACTTCCATCTGAGCTAATTACATTCTCTTTCAGCGTTGTGAATATCTGTTTTACTGCAGGTAATCTCATTTTCGTAATGTTATCTGCCAAAAAACAAAATAGGTCTTCTTTATTTCTGTCGTTGGCTAAAAAACTGTTAAAGGACTTGGGTACCATTACGTTTGCCTTTACATTTATTCTTGGACCACTGCTTCTCAACTCTCTTGCTTCACTTTTCAAACTTCCCTCGATGTACTGGTCAAATACCAAATCAACTCTATTAACGGATTTCAGTCTCATTGATATCTACGGTTGAACAATATTTTCAAAGTATTGCCGGAACGTTAAAACTGATTTTGGTATCAACATGTGCACCAATGCAGCACCATCTATAATAAGGGATGAAACGTTAGGTCGATCATTGGTGTTTCCCTCAAGTTCTCTGGCCGAATTTATGATGCAGGACACTATATCTGATTTTTTGTTTGGTTTTCTCAATTTTCCCATTACTGATAGTGAAGGAGGACAAGAGCTGTTTTCATGAGAAAAGAAATCGCTTATGTCCATGTTTCTCGACTGGCTGGCAACAAAAAGTTTAGCAAATAGACAGCTGTCCCTCCTAAGGTCGACAATGTGCTGTTTGTCCTTTGACTTTAACACGACCTTTTTCTTACTCATCAAGGGAAGGTTGTTTCGTTTGATGACGTCATGTAATGAAACTTTTCTTAGGATCAAACGGTCTTGGTAATAGGCTTCATATTGGCTCTTGCCAATTTCTTCCGCCATCATGACAGACTTGGAATTTAACTTTGACAGGACGATTCGGCCACTATCTACTGTCGTCAAATCTTCGTCTTCGAAGGGATTACCGTGATCATTTCAGAAGATGACACTCCGTTTCGACTCTTTTAAGATTTGTCAACATCATGTATCAGCCGTCAAGTTCGTCAGAGACGGTAAATGAAGCCAGGCGAATCCTGTTTACCAAACACAATAGACCAATTGAAAATATTCCTCCGACAAGTAACGCTCTGCTTCAACACACTAAAAGAGCTTCATTGCAATGTTTTGTCTGGACTAACTGCCTGAGGAGAAACTTCCAGCCTCTGGATCCTTCTAAATGGGGTTGGAAAAAAGTTGGAAATTGCTACAAACCTCTTTGGTCCTCTGACAGTGAAATGACGATGGCCAGATTACAAGAACTGATTTCATGCAACTGCAAGCAAATGTGCACTCGCTGTAAATGTACCAAATCTGGACTAAAATGCTCTTTGCTGTGTAAATGTGAGGGCCAATGTACAGATTAAAATTATTTGTTTTTAAACACGTTCGCTACCGAGCGTCACATATGTGTGATGACTTCAGTCTATAGCGTAGATCTACGGTTGAAACTATATATGAATCTTGCTACTGACCGATTGTCACACATGTGTGACTGAAAGATAAAATATGTTTTATCACACTGTATTGGTAAAAACAATAAACAAACACTGTTCAGTTAAAAATTGTTTGTTTATTCAAAGAGATAAGAATAAAAAGGTTTTGATAAACATTAGTATTTATGACAAAAAAATGAAAACAATTAGTGAAAAATTTTGTTCAATACTAAAAAAACTAAATGTATTGGTCAATCTGTAAAATATTTTAACAGACATAAAAATTACGTTAAAAGGTGTACACAATTAATATAAAATATTGATAAGATAAATGCTGCCCAACAATTGTGTACGATTTTAAATTACTCTTACTGGAAAAATGGTACTGGGAAAAGCTTATCATACTACAAAAAAAGATAAAAAGTTAAAATATACATGAGTATTAGTATAAATGAGAGAAAAAACAACAAATGACTCAAGACTTCTTCTTCCTGACTTTTCATGTTTTACGTTCTTCATCCATCATTGAACAGCACAGGACACAGTTATAACACAAACGAATGACACTAAGGTTAGGTTAGAAACAAGTGAACTGCCACTGTCTAGACTGTGGACTTTGGTATAAAAAGCAGGCTGGCCAAAACACACCTGGAGTCAAAACGAAATATTTCACATTTGGACCAAGCGACCAGTATATGTGACAGACATTCCTGTAGCCCGATGTGCAATATAAAGACGATCAAATAGACTGACAGGCAGCCAAAGCATATTTAGTAACAACAGGATCGAGTCACAAATATGTGACGTCGGGCTGTGGTTATCGCCCCATGCGTCACACATACGTGACGTCGGTCTATAGCGAAAACTGGAGCGTCACAAATACGTGACGTCGGTCTATACAGAAAGTCAAAATTTAGAGTCGGTAGCGAACGTGTTAAAGATTAAAATAGAGTTTTATTGATGTGGTAATTGAGTTGATCAATTCATATTGCGAAACTAGTTTTTTTATGCGTTATAGCAGGGATAAAAGTGTTTCATCGATATCGAGCTTAATATTGTGTAATGGAAATAAAAATTAAGTTTTTATTTGAAATATCTCCTTAACGTAGAGCCTGATATGTACCAGTGTAATGGTGTATTTTCTTTGAAATTTAATTGTCTTTTTGGAAATATACATATTTACAGGGTTTCTATGATGAATAACGGTTGAATTTTCATTTTCAAAAATTAATACAGTAAAATTAACGTGTTTTTGCCCTATTTTCGTGTACTAACAAAATTAAATATTAATTTTTTCCGCTCTTCATACAATAAATCATATAAAATTATACATTTTTGTAAAGAAAATTAAATTTTGCACCTTTTTCTTACTTTAACAATTGTTGATATAAGGTAAGGTTTCTGAGATATTAGGCTTTGAAAAATTTAAATGACCGCCATTTTGAATGGGTACGAAGTAGAAATTTGATTCCCTGTACTTAAATAGGTGGTAATAATCTCAGTACCCACACAAAAATTCAAGCCAGTATCTCAAGCCGTTTTAAAGCTACGTTGTTTTATGTAAAAAAAACGTACAGACCGACAGACGGTAAACGAAGCGAGATAGGACCTATGTTAACATGAAATTTTTTCTTTATTTTGACCCAAAGAACCAAATTATGAAGTCAAGTGATGCACTCAAGGAACAACGTGTGCACACTAACCTTCAATTTTAAATATTTTTTAAAAATTAGACATAAAATAAAACAAGACGAAGTACCTCTGAAACGGCTTGTTTAGGGTAAACTAACATAATGACATATTTTGTTTAAAATTTAATTACCTTTCCAAAAATATCAATATTTATGGGGATTTTATGGGTAATAACGGAGAAATATGTGATTCTTTGAAATTTGTTATGGGGTTGTGAAAATTACAAAAAGAATTTGAGTCGAAATATCTTGGAAACGGCTAGCCTGAGGTAAGGTAATATAATAGCAAATTTTGTTAAGACTTATATTGCCTTTCAGAAAATATATACATTTATGGGGGTTTTTTGTGGTTATTTAAGGAGAATTAAGCGTTTCTTTGATATATCAAGTGGTGAAAATTGAAGAAAATGAAGTTTGAGTCGCTTTATCTCGTAAACGGCTAGTCTGATGTCAACTAACGACTGAAAATTTTTGGTTTAAAATTTAATCATCTTTCTGAAAATATAAACATTTATGGGGTTTATACACTTGATAATGGAGATATATGCGTTTAAACAGACCCATATAATTTTTTAAGGCGGCCATTTTGATGACGTTATAACAGGGAGTTCCTGGCCTGTGATCGAGTGTCTCCCGGTGATTTCTTGATTCTTATTACATGTATAATTACCAAAAAAAATTTCAAAGTGGATTAAAAAAGTGAAATATTTTTGAGCTAATTCTACGGACTATAAAACATAAATTTCATAAAACAATAAGGATTTACTTTATTGGTTATCTAATAAAAAAAGATAAGATAATAATATATTGCGAAGTAAAAAAGTTATTGCCAAGAAAAATAACGTCAGAATAACTCAGGTTTTTTTACTGGTCATTATTTTGGGTTCTAAAACTGTTAATCAGTGGATTTAATTTTTATATGGATCATTTTTGGGGGTAGCGGATTTGTACCCCCCGGATTTGTACCCCCCACAAAAAATGCTACGTCATTTTGACGTCACAGGAGCCGGGGCCTAAATCGCTCGAGAAACAGCCCGCGACTGGAAATGTACCCCCCATTACATTATTAAATCATCAACACGTAATTGGTTTGAAATTAAATTATTTTCCTTAAGACTGACCCCGGAATTGTACCCCCGGATTTGTACCCCCCGGATTTGTACCCCCCGTGGCCAAATCTTAAAGTCCTACCCCGGATTTGTACCCCTCGTGGTCAGATTCTTAAGTCTGATCCCGGATTTGTACCCCCCGGATTTGTACCCCCCGTGGTCGAATTCTTAAGTCTGACCCCGGAATTGTACTCCCCGGATTTGTACCCCCCGTGGCCAAATCCTCAAGACCTACCCCGGATTTGTACCCCTGGATTTGTACCCCCTGTGCTCAAATCCATTTTGACGTCCATGGAAATATACCGGGTCAATATTCATTGATGTTGTTGACTTTTTTAATTAGTTCTCGTAAGTCAACGGCTGTTCGTTAAATTATTACCTAATATTATTCTAAGATTATGTCTTATCCTACGAAAATCGTACGTTGCATGGGTGACGTATGATTTTTATTCAAGTATTTTTGCAATGAATTAAACATTTAACGAAAGCCAAGTAAAAAACGTCGCTTTTTGGATTCGTTTTTAGAATATTGTAAATACAATTAACATTTTTAACAGATGAATTGGAAAAGAAGTTCAACCTCAGGTGTTTAACGATCAATATGGAATGTAATTGAACTCTACGTAGAAGGGCGGAAGTACATAACAGTTTTCTTGTCGTATGAGGGTTTCCCGGGAGGCAGGAGGTCAACAAACATTTTCAAATGCCCTCGGCATTCCTAAGTGGACCTGATGGAATGTACCGCTCCTCCCTCTGTAAGTGCAATTTATGGGTTTTGGACGTTATTACTGGAAACAGTTTACTTCCTTTGATTGACACATGTTCTTCGTAATAGTTAATGACTTTCAACGCACATAACAGTTTTCGCGCCGTGTAGGGGTTTCCCGGGAGGCAGGTGTTCAACAAATATTTTCAAATGCCCTCAGAATTCCTAAGTGGACCTGATGGAATGTACCGTTCCTCCCTCTGTATGTGCAAGTAATGGGTTTTGGACGTTTTCAATGGAAAGAGTTTGCTTTATTTGATTGACACGTGTTCTTCGGATTAGTAAATAAATAAACCACAATTTGTTCCTAGGTACAATGGAGTTGGAAATCCTTTGCTCGCGGAAAAGTATTTCATGCTTTTTAAGTGATCTATAATAGTTCAAATTTAGACGCAAAGTTCTCATGAGACTTATGAGCTAATTTTCAGGAAGAAATAAGTCGGGAAATATATTGATAGTTATGTTCCTGAATCAATAATAAAATTTAAGGGTATTGCTTTCATTCTTTACTTAATAAGCCGTTAAGAGCCTGCTGTACTACCCGCCATATTAGGTTTAAGTCCCTTAAGAAAAATGTTATTTCTCTTGAACTATGCTTGGCTTTGAACTGAAATTACTCTTTTACCTGCAATTGTATGATTATTACTCTTGGTTATGGTTTTCTTATTAATATTTAATAGAGAACTGCGAAGACAAAATTTTGAAATATGTTCAATTGATAGATAAAATGTACATGTGACTCAAAAACGTGTTATCTACAGATTACTTAGCAGAGAAAATCTAATAACGTAATAAAATGTAGTAAAACGTAATAAAATTTTGAAGTTGTAAAGTTTAACATTGGCCTTACGAGTTGCCATGATGGCAACGAACTAACAAGGAAAGTTTAAACAAATAAAGTCATCATAACAGCTATTTGCAAATTACAGTCATCTAGGAAAAATTCAGCGTGAGAGATGAAAATTACTTGGAGTAATAACAATTGCATTTATTATTCATGAATATTTTCGAATTGTTTTTATTTATAGTAATTGGATTAAATTGTAAACATAAAATAATACCGAGCAAGGCTTAGTTCACCAGGTACTAATTAAATAAGGGCATTAGTGAATTTATTTTGTAAATATTTAATTTATTTGTAAATAATATGTGCTGTGACTGATACTTCTATATAAATAACTAGCTGATCAACACGGTGTTGCCCGTTGAAAAACAGAAAAACTTCCTTGGATTTCAGATTTAATTTTAAGGTTGCCATGACAACTACATGAGCTTCCCTATACGTTAACATTTAAACTTTGATGTATCATAGGGCGTAGCCCTGAGGGAATTTTAAAAAATCCGTTCTTAGTGGGTGCTTATGCCCTGAGAGGAACGTTCATGCAAGGTTTCAAGGTTCTAGGTCGAGTAGTTTGGGCTGTGTGATGATAGGTCAGTGGTATTTGACAAATATACTGTAGATTACAGAAATAAAGCTGATTTTGATTTTATGATGTTCATATTGAATACATTCGTTAATCATTTAAATCAGTAGTCAAGACGCCAACCTCCGGTATATATTATTTTAGAATATGTTCTAACGGACAACACTGCATTGATCTCTGATCAGTTTTTATCAAATATTCCAAACAGAATACCCAAAAATAAATATGTTAACGTCCAAAACCCATCAATTGTACTTACAGAGGGAGGAACGGTACATTCCATCAGGTCCACTTAGGAATGCCGAGGCATGCCGAGGGCATTTGAAAATGTTTGTTGACCTCCTGCCTCCCGGGAAACCCTCATACGGCAAGAAAACTAATGTATTTCCGCCCTTCTACGTAGAGTTCAATTACATTCCAGATTGATCGTTAAACACCTGAGGTTGAACTTCTTTTCCAATTCATCTGTTAAAAACTTTAGTTTGATTTACAATACTCTAAAAACGAAACCAAAAAGCGACGTATTTTACTTGGCTTTCGTTTAGCATGTTTAGTTAATTGCAAAAATACTTGAATAAAAGTCATACGTCACCCATGCAACGCACGATTTTCGTAAAATAAGACATAATCGTAGAATAATATTAGGTAATAATTTAACGAACAGCCGTTGACTTACGAGAACTAATTAAAAAAGTCAACAACATCAATGAATATTGACCCGGTATATTTCCATGGACGTCAAAATGGATTTGAGCACAGGGGGTACAAATCCGGGGTCAGACTTAAGAGTCTGACCACGGGGGGTACAAATCCGGGGGGTACAAATCCGGGGGGTACAAATCCGGGGTAGGATTTTAAGATTTGGCCACGGGGGGTACAAATCCGGGGGGTACAAATCCGGGGGGTACAAATCCGGGGGGTACAAATCCGGGGTTGGACTTAAGAAGCCATGTTTAGTTGGATTTGTATCAATTATGCAACTGTTCAGCCAACCGTGAGATGTCAGTTGATCAAAATACATAATGATTTATCCGTCCTAAAAGTTCGCGGCCGGATTTGTACCCCCCGTCCTGTGACGTCAAAATGACGTAGGCGTTTTTTGTGGGGGGTACAAATCCGGGGAGTACAATTCCGGCGACCCCATTTTTGGTGTAAAATATTTTTTAAAGTTTTTTTACCTTTTTTTTGCCCATGCAATAAAAAAACATAAACAACAGTGAATGTGCTTGTTGTGTACAGGACAGTGTGTCAGGGCGGTGTGAGGTGCTGTACGAGTGGAGCCCCCTGCCCCCCCAGATGGCACCCCCCGCCCAGTGTCTGTGTGGCTCTCAGTGAATGTGCTTGTTGTGTACAGGACAGTGTGTCAGGGTGGTGTGAGGTGCTGTACGAGTGGAGCCCCCTGCCCCCCCAGATGGCACCCCCCGCCCAGTGTCTGTGTGGCTCTCAGTGAATGTGCTTGTTGTGTACAGGACAGTGTGTCAGGGCGGTGTGAGGTGCTGTACGAGTGGAGCCCCCTGCCCCCCCAGATGGCACCCCCCGCCCAGTGTCTGTGTGGCTCTCAGTGAATGTGCTTGTTGTGTACAGGACAGTGTGTCAGGGCGGTGTGAGGTGCTGTACGAGTGGAGCCCCCTGCCCCCCCAGATGGCACCCCCCGCCCAGTGTCTGTGTGGCTCTCAGTGAATGTGCTTGTTGTGTACAGGACAGTGTGTCAGGGCGGTGTGAGGTGCTGTACGAGTGGAGCCCCCTGCCCCCCCAGATGGCACCCCCCCCGCCCAGTGTCTGTGTGGCTCTCAGTGAATGTGCTTGTTGTGTACAGGACAGTGTGTCAGGGCGGTGTGAGGTGCTGTACGAGTGGAGCCCCCTGCCCCCCCAGATGGCACCCCCCGCCCAGTGTCTGTGTGGCTCTCAGTGAATGTGCTTGTTGTGTACAGGACAGTGTGTCAGGGTGGTGTGAGGTGCTGTATGAGTGGAGCCCCCTGCCCCCCCAGATGGCACCCCCCACCCAGTGTCTGTGTGGCTCTCAGTGAATGTGCTTGTTGTGTACAGGACAGTGTGTCAGGGCGGTGTGAGGTGCTGTACGAGTGGAGCCCCCTGCCCCCCCAGATGGCACCCCCCCCCCGCCCAGTGTCTGTGTGGCTCTCAGTGAATGTGCTTGTTGTGTACAGGACAGTGTGTCAGGGCGGTGTGAGGTGCTGTACGAGTGGAGCCCCCTGCCCCCCCAGATGGCACCCCCCGCCCAGTGTCTGTGTGGCTCTCAGTGAATGTGCTTGTTGTGTACAGGACAGTGTGTCAGGGCGGTGTGAGGTGCTGTACGAGTGGAGCCCCCTGCCCCCCCAGATGGCACCCCCCGCCCAGTGTCTTTGTGGCTCTCAGTGAATGTGCTTGTTGTGTACAGGACAGTGTGTCAGGGCGGTGTGAGGTGCTGTACGAGTGGAGCCCCCTGCCCCCCCAGATGGCACCCCCCGCCCAGTGTCTGTGTGGCTCTCAGTGAATGTGCTTGTTGTGTACAGGACAGTGTGTCAGGGCGGTGTGAGGTGCTGTACGAGTGGAGCCCCCTGCCCTTCCAGAGGGCTCCCCCCGCCCAGCGGCTCTGTGGCTCTCAGCAGCTCTGGGAGATCACCAAGACTCGCAACTTCACCAACTGCCACATGCTGAGCGAGGATCATTCTGGCCTCCCCTCCCGCGACTGTGTTCCAGGCGCCAACTGTGGTGGCTTCTGGACCGTAAGTCAATTTTACTAAAACATTCTATATCCTTCAGAGTTCTTAACTGATAATATACAATAGACAATCATAGGCGTAACCGGGATGGCCCAAAGGGGAGGGTGTTACATTGGGAAGGACTGGGTCTCGGAAAAATTTGGAAAATAAGAACCATAAACTTGCTTTCTAGGTAGTCTAGAGGCATAGGAGTCAAGGATGGTGTGATGGTTGCGGGTGTTTTGACTGAGGTATTTAATAAATACAATAGTTTTTAATTCCTGAAAATGTCATGATTTAATACATTTATAGTATATTTGTAATGGTTATACAGATGGGTATTGATAAACATGGAATTGTTCTTGAATTTTAATTTGTCAACTGGAATTTTTTTCATGACTTGGAATTTTATTATCTGTCCTGAAATTTTTTAATTTAAGTGTAATACAAAAGATTGGGCTATCAGTTCCCTCAGAAGATTTTAGCTGGTTTTTTTAAAGAGCTAAAATATACATGATTTTTACTGTTTTCTTAAAAAATAACAATTTTTAGTGAATATTTTTTACCTTCACACTTTTTTAATGAAAATTGTTAAATTTTACACAAATTCTTCTGTTGAATATAGTCCCATGACACAGCAAGTCCAATAATATATAAGAATTGTGTCAACAGGGAAGATATGTTTGATTATATTGTACAAGTTCCAATGTAAGAGGCTAATAATAAAAGATTTGCGATAATCGTAATAAATCGTAGAATCAAAGCTCATCGAGCAAGTACAAACCTTGTTGATGAGAAATTATATTATTTTTTTTTAACTGATAACCACCTGCAGACATTAGGAAATTGATTGTTTCGATTTTCAACCCATATATATTGGTTTTGAGGTAAATAATTATTAGAATCTAAAGCTTTCCCCTCGGGCATTATGTTTTATACGAGGGTCTCCCAGAAAGTAAAAATCATTTTGTTACCACACATGTAAAATCATTATTCATGAAAAAAATTAATCCTAAATATGACCAAAACAGAGAAAACACTTTTTCCATGGCCTCATCAAAAACTGTTTACAAGTTCTCCACCAGAGAGCAGCATATAATTTATTTTCACCTTGCTTCAGAGGGCTTCGCTGACTCAAATGATTGGATGTGGTGAAATGAACGACTTGCTGCTCCTCAGTTCCATAAGCAGCTCTGTCAACAACGCTCAGCTCCACCTGAAGAACAGCACCCAAGCTGTGGTCAACTCCAATGTCAACATCACTCTCACGTCTGTTACGGATCTTAAAAGCAAGTTCAATGCACCAAGTGAGAAGCATAGTGTGAAGACTCTGTTATACTCCTACTCCCCAACTCCCAAGGTAAGACAGCAGGTTTGCTGCTAGTTAAAAGGAACCAAAAGTAAACTTTAACAGGATTAGAGTACAGTAATTACAATCTGAAATCTTTCTATGACTGAAATAGCACATTACATTACTAGACCAGAAAGTACAGTTTTGCCTAACAGGCATGATGGCTTGCGCGGGATTTTCATGCGAGTACTGTTAATCTTACCAGCCGTGTAACGCACGACACTTTTAATTATACTACTCAGAAAAAACATGTTTGTGACCTGCCGAGGAGAAAGGGACCTTAACTTCCATTTCTTCAAAATCAAGTTATTAGTATATCCTCAATCTACATTAAAAACCAAACAAACTGGTGAAAGAATTTTCAAGATGTCTTAAAAAATGCTTGAGTTATAAATTTTTGAATTTGAAATATTAAAAATAGCAATTTTAGGAAATCCCGGTCTGGAGTTTTGCAAATTTCTAACTTCTGTTTTTTTTAATCCTTACTTACGTTATTGGCTCTGTTTCACATATCATTTTGTCAGAAATTTATTGCTGGAATATGAATCCACCATTGAACTTGTGACAATTGTTTGAATTTATTGTCGAATGTTATAAATAGATGAGAGTAATGAAAAAAACATAAAGTTTTAAAGACAAAATGTCTTATAGATGATAAAAAATAAAGTTAATTTTAATTTTATATACTCAAATAACAATTTATTACAATTAAACTTAAAAAAATATTACATTATAATTTTTATCATTATCTCAGCTAAGCATTATCAGGTATCTGAGCTTTCATTTTTTTTTTACCTTCTAGTACATTCTGTTGTTGTTTTGAAAATTCACTTGGACCAGGAGCTATGTTCTGTTCTGGATCAGAATTTAGCAAGTCCTGCACTTATTCCTCACAGAACTCTCGTATTTTCTTAACTTCAAAGAGTTAAAATAGCATTGGGTTAGTCAAGGTCCCCTTTCTCCAGATTGCGAGGGTTTAGAAAAAAATTAATTTAACCGTGTTAAAAGTTTAATTCAAGTGTAAGATGGACCAAATATTGTTTGCAAACATATAGAGTAAAAAACAATAAAAATCAGAAAATGTGTTTTTTGACCCGAACCTCTAAAACTTACTGTGTTGTCGAGGAAAGGAAGGGTTATACCCTGGAAAATTGCTATAAGGGAGATTTCTGTGTTTTACTTTTTGTTTGGAGTTTTAATTCACCTTTAGTGACTTAAAAATGAAACGACCCTGGGAAAAATGTCATTAAATGAAAAAGGTGTCTCTTTTGGTGATGTTTAAAATTATGAGTGTGCCCCAAAAATGGGGGATATTGGGGGCAACTCAAAATTTTCCAATGCAAACCCCTTTTCATTGGCCCCTAATTTTAAAGAGCTTTAAAAAAAAGGCGAATGGTGGAGGTTGAAGGTTGCTAACATTTTTCTATCAAAATTGGCAGCTTGTCAAAGTTTCAAGGAGTCGTATTCAAAACTTTGACAAGCTGCCAGTTTTGATAGAAACTAGTTAGCGACCTGCAACCTCCGCCATTCCCCTATTTTTTTCAAGCTCTTTAAAATTACGGGTCACTCGAAAGGGGTTTGCATTTGAAAATTTTGAATTGCCCCCAAAATCCCCCATTTTTGAGGGACATTCAAAATTTTAAATATCACCAAAAGAGACCACTTTTTCACTTAGTAACATTTTTCCCAGGGTCGTTTGATTTTTAAGTCACTAAAGATGAATTAAAACTCCAAATGTCCTAGACGTCAGGTTTCAAGGATGTGTTGTATTCAAAATTTTGACTAGCTGTCAATTTGTATAGAAATACGTTAGAGACCTCCAACTTTCACCATTCACCTACTTTTTTAAAGCTCTATAAAATGGGGGGTCACTCAAAAGGGGTTTGCATTTGAAAATTTTGAGTTGCCCCTGATATCCCCCATTTTTGGGGGACACTCAAAATTTTTGGTAACGTCAAAAAATAATTTGGGTTGAGTTAGTATCATTCCCCAAAGGTTGAATGTTTGTCTTAACAAACAAAAAAAGTGAAAGAGGGGGGATGGACATTTTTTACACACTGTATATATATGTGTCTGTAAGCATGATAGTGCTCGCAAAAATGGTCCGATCGGAATGAATTTTGGCACAGGCGTGTAAAGTAGTAATTATTCGGACGAGTTTGAAAACCAGCTCGATCGGACCACTGGAAGAGGGAGTAAAGGGGGATAAACCCCCCCTAAAAATGGGGTTTTTGGGGTTTTCACATAGAAAAATAAAAATTATCGGATTTTGGTTAGCACCATTGAATTCAGCTTGAAAAAAACAAACAGTTTACTAGTTTGAATCATTGCTCTACCGAATCATTGAATCATTGGTTACCGAGATATCAAAAATGGTAAACACAGAACGTTTTCGCGATGTTAACCCTATGGGAATAAGTAAAATTCTATATCTCGCTTATTTCTCAACATATCTTAATAAAACTTGGTTTGCGACTTCATCTAGATGAGATCTAATGTATTTGAGTCTAACATCCATGAAATTTTCACTTTTGTGGCAGCAAACCTGCATACTCATTCCCCGTGTTATCCTTATAGGAAATAAAAAACATTCTATATCTTCATTGTTTCTTAACATATTTTGATAAAACTTGGTATCTTCTAGATCTTCTTGGTAGATCTTCTAGTTAAGATCTACTTAATATTGAATTAAAACCACCCAGTTTTAACATACCTGTTACAGCAAACCTGCATATTCATTCCCCTCGTTATTCTTATGGCGATAACAAAAACATGTCATATCTCGCTATGATGGATGGAAGTATTTTTTGCATTTGAAATTCGCTGAGTATATAGGTCTGCTGCAACAGGGATATTATAAGGTAGCTTTAGCGAATTTCCCCTATAGGGAAGAAGCTATTACCGTAGGTCTCATGGTAAGACCTAAGCTTGGGACCACTATAACTTTTCGTTTTGGGGCCCCCAGAAGCAAAAAACACTATTCGTTCGAATTTTTATATATATATATATATCTATATATATCTATATATATATATATATATATATATGTATGTATATATATATATGTGTCTGTTAGCACGATAGCGGCCGCAATAATGGTCCGATCCTTATGAAATTTGGTACGGACATGTAAAGTGGTAATCAATTGGACGAGTTCGTGAACCAGCCCGACCGGATCTCCGGAAGGGAAGGTAAAGGGGGATAAAACCCCCCAAAAATGGGTTTTTTGAGTTTTTTACATATAAAAATAAAATTTATCAAATTTTTGTGGCCACCATTGAATTCAGCTCAAAAAAACAAACAATTTAGTATTTTGAAACACTGCTCTATGTCCATTGACCGAGATATTGAAAGTGGTAAACACAGTACGTTGTCCCAATGTTAACCTTATGGGAATTAAGTAAAATTCTATATCTCACTTATTTCTAAACATATCTCAATAAAACTTGGTAAATAGCTTCTTCTAGTTCAGATCTACTAAATATTGAATTAAAACCACCCAGTTTTAATATACCTGTAGCAGCACACCTGCATACTCATTCCCAATGTTATTCTTATGGAGCTTACAAAAACATGTCAAATCTCGCTATGTTGGATTGAAATATGTTGTTTAGCATTTGAAATTCGCTGAGTATGCAGGTCTGCTGCAACGGGGGTATTTTCATATTTGCATAGTACCTTAAAACTGATTTTGTAAAGGCTAATTGGATGTTAAGCTGTAATGGTTAAAGTTGATAAGATTGTAACTATAAAATTTTTATACAAAAGAAAGACTGTTTAGTCTATTATTTAGAGAATAATTGACACTTAAATACTAAATATTATCTCATAGCTAAATAATGAATAATAAAGCATACTAAAACCATGACTGACAGAGTAATTATCGCTGTAAAAAATGTTGAATATAGGCAAATATATATTTAAAAATACGGAATCGATTATTGTGAACTCTTTCCATAATAAACTATAATACAGTATATCTACAAACCAATGGTTTGCCCAAAGTTATCTTGAACTAACAAAAATAAGTTTTATATCAATGA